>JBBGZY010001612.1:205000-835000 GCA_037952925.1 Lithobates clamitans
CGGCAAATCCTATTTACACTGTGATCAGTTATGATCGGACATAGCTGGGTCACATGTTAAAGAGCTGCTGTGATTGGTTCTTTACTCCGATCTGTGATCAGCTGAGTCTGAAGGAGAGCTATTATGTTCTCCTGCCAGGAGGGGTGCGTCCCAGCTTGGAGAACACACTGATTATTGCTAGCATGGAAGGGTAGGGTGTGTGTTACAGTAGGCAGATGACACCTCCTCCATATGCTCCCCATTAACCCGTTGGGCACCAAGTGTGGGACAAATAGGTGGCCTACCCCAGCGTGGGTAGCTGAGGGCTACGGCAGGCGATGTATGGCATCACTCATTTTAGCACAAGGCTTACACCTTGGCCAAAGGTGTGCTCACCAATGCCCAGGACCGGTGGAGCCACAGTCATGTGAAAGTCAAACATTAAAGCAGTCCCCCAACTTAGAGATGAGCCACTTGTGTGTAGTGTTAAATGCAGAGTTCTTCTGGAAAACGTCACCCCTTGTCCTACACAGTTAAACAGGTGTATGTTTTGCAATAGGAGGGGCAGACTCGGAGCTTATGCCCACTACACCAGTTAGCGTACTTCTGTTACCTCACTCTCAGTAATAGAATCGGGTCCCACTGAGCACACAGCGTGGACCTCATACATGTTCAACCTAATTCTTGCCTCTACATGCCTAGTGATCAGTCCATAGATAACGCTGATCCACTACCAGTGGCCAACAGAGACAGACCGCTAGAAAGGGAGCTGTAACACCAGACCCCCTCACTACCAGAGGACCTGTCACCTAACCAGGTACCCTGTCAATGACTGGTTGCAGTTAAAGCTTTTGTTGTAATGTTACAAGATCCCTTGGTGTCTCTTCTATTGAGAAGAATGGACAGGTGGGGCTGGGGGGTTATCAGTAGTGAGGTTGATTTCCAGAAGATAAGGTAAGGGATCATCTCCTAGGTTATTTTTACTTAGTAGGGAGAAAAGTGCTGCCCATGTTTTTTTATTGAGAAGAATGGATAGGTGAGGCATGGTAGTTATCAGTGGTAGGTCTAATTGCTTGAGGAGGAGGGAAGGGATCATGCCCTGGGGCACCATAATGGATTTTCAATGGCAGTGGACCATACCATTTCACGGCAAAGAGGTGTGCTTCAAATGGGCATAATATGTACAGCTAGGGCTAAAACTGAATAGGCTGGTGACCCTACATGAAAGAATGTTGAGTGTATGGAAAGTGGTACAGTGTTACCCTATTTTAATCTTCAGTAGAGCAAAGCCGTTACCATCAGCAAAATCAGAGAAGACCATTGGTATGCCATGGATTAGCTACCTGCCATAACCCCGGTATCCACTTCTTCAGCGGGTGGTCTGGTTTCTGAT
Source organism: Lithobates clamitans (assembly GCA_037952925.1). NCBI lineage: Eukaryota > Metazoa > Chordata > Amphibia > Anura > Ranidae > Lithobates > Lithobates clamitans. The sequence goes on from JBBGZY010001612.1 coordinate 206,373, forward strand.
AATAGTGGTCTCTGCGGCAGATTTGCCACAAGATCACTTTTATCAGCAGCAGGAGAGGCCCCCCCCCCCCCCTCCTGCCACTCTCCGGTGCCCTCCAACGCTTACCGGAGCCATCGGCAGCGGCGGAGAGGGTTGGGTCCTCTTTCGTGTGTGATATGGAGGCAAGTGAGGGGAAGATGGCCCCCACCTGTCTCCATACCATTGCAGGGCGGAAGCAACATCAAAACGTCACTTCTGCCCATAGCTCTTAAAGGGACATTTTTTTTATTGCATTTTAGTGTAAATATGAGATCTGAGGAATTTTTGACCCCAGATCTCATATTTAAGTGGTCCTGTCATGCTTTTTTTCTATTACAAGGGATGTTTACATTCCTTAAAATAGAAATACCTGCACGGCCTGCACAGGCAGGCAAAATCACGTACATACACGTGATTTGCCTCCTGTGGGTGGGGGATCCGATCGGACCCCCCCCGGTGCCCGAGGCGGTCCTGTTTTGTCCCCCGGCGATCGGAGGAGAGGGGGAGGCCATCCATTCGTGGCTCCCCCCTCGCGATCGCCGCCGGCCAATCAGATCATTTTCTTTGCTGCTGTATGCTAAACAGCAGCAAAGGAAATGATGTCATCTCTCCTCGGCTCGGTATTTTCCGTTCCGGCGCCGAGGAGAGAAGACTGTAATGTGAGTGAAAACACTACACACACAGTAGAACATGCCAGACACACAAAACACCCCGATCCCCCCCCTGATCGCCCCCCAATCACCTCCCCCCCTGTCACAAACTGACACCAGCAGTTTTTTTTTTTCTGATTACTGCATTGGTGTCAGTTTGTGACAGTTACAGTGTTAGGACAGTGAGTATTAGCCCCCTGTAGGTCTAGGGTACCCCCCTAACCCCCCCTAATAAAGTTTTAACCCCTTGATCACCCCCTGTCACCAGTGTCACTAAACGATCATTTTTCTGATCGCTGTATTAGTGTAGCTGGTGACGCTAGTTAGGGACGTAAATATTTAGGTTCGCCGTCAGCGTTTTATAGCGTCAGGGACCCCCATATACTACCTAATAAATGTTTTAACCCCTTGATTGCCCCCTAGTTAACCCTTTCACCACTGATCACCGTATAAGTGTTACGGGTGACGCTGGTTAGTTTGTTTATTTTTTATAGTGTCAGGGCACCCGCCGTTTATTACCGAATAAAGGTTTAGCCCCCTGATCGCCCAGCGGTGATATGCGTCGCCCCAGGCAGCGTCAGATTAGCGCTAGTACCGCTAACACCCACGCACGCAGCATACGCCTCCCTTAGTGGTATAGTATCTGAACGGATCGATATCTGATCCGATCAGATCTATACTAGCGTCCCCAGCAGTTTAGGGTTCCCAAAAACGCAGTGTTAGCAGGATCAGCCCAGATACCTGCTAGCACCTGCGTTTTGCCCCTCCGCCCAGCCCAGCCCACCCAAGTGCAGTATCGATCGATCACTGTCACTTACAAAACACTAAACGCATAACTGCAGCGTTCGCAGAGTCAGGCCTGATCCCTGCGATCGCTAACAGTTTTTTGGTAGCGTTTTGGTGCACTGGCAAGCACCAGCGGCCTAGTACACCCCGGTCGTAGTCAAACCCGCACTGCAGTAACACTTGGTGACGTGGCGAGTCCCATAAGTGCAGTTCAAGCTGGTGAGGTGGCAAGCACAAGTAGTGTCCCGCTGCCACCAAAAAGACAAACACAGGCCCGTCGTGCCCATAATTCCCTTCCTGCTGCATTCGCCAATCCTAATAATTGGGAACCCACCACTTCTGCAGCGCCCGTACTTCCCCCATTCACATCCCCAACCAAATGCAGTCGGCTGCATGAGAGGCATTTTCTTTATGTCCTCCTGAGTACCCCTACCCAGCGAACCCCCCCAAAAAAGATGTCGTGTCTGCAGCAAGCGTGGATATAGGCGTGACACCCGCTATTATTGTCCCTCCTGTCCTGACAATCCTGGTCTTTGCATTAGTGAATGTTTTGAACGCTACCATGCACTAGTTGAGTATTAGTGTAGGGTACAGCATTGCACAGACTAGGCACACTTTCACAGGGTCTCCCAAGATGCCATCGCATTTTGAGAGACCCGACCTGGAACTGGTTACAGTTATAAAAGTTACAGTTACAAAAAAAGTGTAAAAAAAAAAATATATAGAATAAAAAATAATAGTTGTCGTTTTATTGTTCTCTCTCTCTCTATTCTCTCTATTGTTCTGCTCTTTTTTACTGTATTCTATTCTGCAATGTTTTATTGTTATTATGTTTTATCATGTTTGCTTTTCAGGTATGCAATTTTTTATACTTTACCGTTTACTGTGCTTTATTGTTAACCATTTTTTTGTCTTCAGGTACGCCATTCACGACTTTGAGTGGTTATACCAGAATGATGCCTGCAGGTTTAGGTATCATCTTGGTATCATTCTTTTTAGCCAGCGGTCGGCTTTCATGTAAAAGCAATCCTAGCGGCTAATTAGCCTCTAGACTGCCTTTACAAGCCGTGGGAGGGAATGCCCCCCCCACCGTCTTCCGTGTTTTTCTCTGGCTCTCCTGTCTCAACAGGGAACCTGAGAATGCAGCCGGTGATTCAGCCAGCTGACCATAGAGCTGATCAGAGACCAGAGTGGCTCCAAACATCTCTATGGCCTAAGAAACCGGAAGCTACGAGCATTTTATGACTTAGATTTCGCCGGATGTAAATAGCGCCATTGGGAAATTGGGGAAGCATTTTATCACACCGATCTTGGTGTGGTCAGATGCTTTGAGGGCAGAGGAGAGATCTAGGGTCTAATAGACCCCAATTTTTTCAAAAAAGAGTACCTGTCACTACCTATTGCTATCATAGGGGATATTTACATTCCCCGAGATAACAATAAAAATGATAAAAAAAAAAAAAAAATGAAAGGAACAGTTTAAAAATAAGATAAAATAGCAAAAAAATAATAAAGAATAAAAAAAAAGCACCCCTGTCCCCCCCTGCTCTTGCGCTAAGGCGAACTCAAGCGGCGGTCTGTCGTCAAACGTAAACAGCAATTGCACCATGCATGTGAGGTATCACCACGAAGGTCAGATCGAGTGCAGTAATTTTTGCAGTAGACCTCCTCTGTAAATCTAAAGTGGTAACATGTAAAGGCTTTTAAAGGCTTTTAAAAATGTATTTATTTTGTTGCCACTGCACGTTTGTGCGCAATTGTAAAGCATGTCATGTTTGGTATCCATGTACTCGGCCTAAGATCATCTTTTTTATTTCATCAAACATTTGGGCAATATAGCGTGTTTTAGTGCATTAAAATTTAAAAAAGTTTGAAAAATAGCTGCGCAAATACTGTGTGAAAAAAAAAATGAAACACCCACCATTTTAATCTGTAGGGCATTTGCTTTAAAAAAATATATAATGTTTTGGGGTTCAAAGTAATTTTCTTGCAAAAAAAAATAACTTTTTCATGTAAACAAAAAGTGTCAGAAAGGGCTTTGTCTTCAAGTGGTTAGAAGAGTGGGTGATGTGTGACATAAGCTTCTAAATGTTGTGCATAAAATGCCAGGACAGTTCAAAACACCTGAAGGCGGTGATTGGTTTTCGGGGTCCAGTACGCGGCTAGGCTCCCAAAAGGTCCCACACATGTGGTATCCCCGTACTCAGGAGAAGCAGCTGAATGTATTTTGGGGTGCAATTCCACATAGGCCCATGGCCTGTGTGAGCAATATATCATTTAGTGACAACTTTTTGTAAATATTTTTTTTTTTTTTTGTCATTATTCAATCACTTCGGACAAAAAAATAAATATTCAATGGGTTCAACATGCCTCTCAACAATTTCCTTGGGGTGTCTACTTTCCAAAATGGGGTCATTTGGGGGGGTTTTGTACTGCCCTGCCATTTTAGCACCTCAAGAAATGACATAGGCAGTCATAAACTAAAAGCTGTGTAAATTCCAGAAAATGTACCCTAGTTTGTAGGCGCTATAACTTTTGCGCAAACCAATAAATATACGTTTATTGACATTTTTTTTACCAAAGACATGTGGCCGAATACATTTTGGCCTAAATGTATGACTAAAATTGAGTTTATTGGATTTTTTTTATAACAAAAAGTAGAAAATATCATTTTTTTTCAAAATTTTCGGTCTTTTTCCGTTTATAGCGCAAAAAATAAAAACCGCAGAGGTGATCAAATACCATCAAAAGAAAGCTCTATTTGTGGGAAGAAAAGGACGCAAATTTCGTTTGGGTACAGCATTGCATGACCGCGCAATTAGCAGTTAAAGCGACGCAGTGCCAAATTGGAAAAAGACCTCTGGTCCTTAGGCAGCATAATGGTCCGGGGCTCAAGTGGTTAAAGAACAGTGTAAAAATAAAAAAAATAAAAGGTAAAATAAATAAGAATTTTTTTTTTTTTTAAACGCGCCCTGTTTTGTCGAGCTCGCGTGTAGAATCGAACGCATACGTGAGCAGCATCTGCATATGAAAACGGTGTACAAACCACACATGCGGAGGTATTGCCGCGATCGGTAGAGTGAGAGCAATCATTCTAGCCCTAGACCTCCTCTGTAACTTAAAACATGCAACCTGTAGAGTTTTTGAAACATCGCCTATGGAGATTTTTAAGGGTAAAAGTTTGTCGCCATTCCACGAGCGGGCGCAATTTTGAAGCGTGACATGCTGGGTATCAATTTACTCAGCGTAACATTATCTTTCACAATATAAAAAAAATTGGGCTAACTTTACTGTTGTTTTATTTTCTTAATTCAAAAATTGTATTTTTCCCAAAAAAAGTGTGCTTGTAAGACCGCTGCGCAAATACGGTGTGACAGAAAGGACGACCGCCATTTTATTCTCTAGAGTGCTCGAAAAAAAAATGTATAATGTTTAGGGGTTCTAAATAATTTTCTAGCAAAAAAAAACTGTTTTTAACTTGTAAACAACAAATCTCAGAAAGAGGCTCGGTCCTTAAGTGGTTAAAGAGGACAAATGGCATATATGATAAACAGAGGGCAATCAGCGCAAACTATACGTGATTTCGGATGCAGGCTGAACACTAAAGGATTCACCAACCTCAATAACAGATTACTAAACAAATGCAAGTGCAGCGCAAACAGGTAAGAAAAATTAAATTAAAAGTCCATAAGGCAAAACATATATTAAATTCCTCTTGTCACAGGCAGGCTGGTCCCTTTTCGTACCGTTTCAGATGTCATGTACAAAATCATAAGGGTGCGCTTACCGGAAAAGGTGGACCCCTTAATTACAGGGGGTCAGACAGGCCTGGGTAAATGTATGGTGGGCAGCTGCACTAGATCTCGTCTGCGATGGTCACTCTTCAGTAGTCCTGAGATAGAGCCGTAACCTTCAGTGCAGGATGGAAAACAGCAATCCCCAAGAATAGAAAAAAACTCTAAGTGTAAACCGTATAAAATTTATTCGATAGTATTTCGTTATAAAAATTTGGTATAACCAAAACAAAGTAGTAGTAAAAGCGCTCCACGGCGCGGCAAATAACAGAAGCACTAGTCAGCTACAGACAGTCTGTTGGCGTCCGAACAGCTGTGAGGCATGAGATGGCAGCGGGTGACATCGAACGTAAAGCTCCTCCCCCCGTACGTGGCGTTACGTCCACAAGGACTTCGTCAGCGAGGGTGGAGCTAACCTGTCACCCTAGGAGTAAATATACACGCTGGATGTCTGCAAGGAGTGTCTAATTACCGGAAACAGGAAAAAGAAACTGGAAATCATTGTGATTGTTAATAGGGGACATCAACCAAGGACACAAGCTGTTAGTTATATTCATAAAAAATAGATAAATGGACAGAAGGAGATTTAATACAACCTCTGGGAATAAATAAATATACATATATCCTAATTATAGAGTGGTCTATATACAAATAACCAGTATGAATGCATAGTGAAACCGCAATAGACAAATTACTACATAATAATTAACACCCGCGGCCATCTCTTACAAACCTTAGATAAAATACATAAAAAAGAAACCAACATCAATATAAATACGTAAATATCTGATAATATCAATTGCGTGGGAAAAGCTTAAAAATCAGCAAATGGGACCAGATCTTGTCATTATCTAGAAAACCCGAGTGCGGTCAGTTATTTGTCAGAGATAAAACAATTGAGATCAAACTCAACGTTTAATCCTCTGGGGACCATGACTCGGGTTTCATGGATCCAGAAGGATTCTCTACGGCTAAGTTGCCTAATAAAGTTGCCACCCCTCCAATGTTTTGTGACTTTTTCAATGCCCCAAAATAACAATTTTCTAAGGTCCCTATTGTGACATAGTCTAAAATGTTTAGAAACAAAATGGGTCTTAAGGCCTCGTTTAATGTTATTCACATGCTCAGAAATGCGGACTCCCATGGGTCTGGATGTTCTACCCACATACTGAAGTCCGCACTCACACTGCAGCATGTATACTACGCCTACAGTATCACATGTGCATAGTTGCCAACATTGCAAAAAAAAAATGTGGGACACTTTTTTGGCTGTAGGCGGAGCCGCACAATAATTAGGGGGCGGGGGCATTCATTTGTAGGCGTGGTTTAGGGGAAAATACAAGTGCGGCGCGCTTAGCGCGCCACGGCAAAAAATGGGTGTGGTGTATGCGAAATAGTGGGCGTGGCTTAAATGGGCGTGGCTCAAGAGGGTGTGGTTAGAGTCTGAGGTGAATGAGGGATGGAGAGGGAAAGGGGGAGAGGGGGAGAAGGGGAAAGGGGGAGAGGGGGATGAAGGGACAGCAGCCCCAGATCCTACACAATAAAAATATGTGTATTCTAGAAAGTTTAACTATCAGCAGATAAAGATACTCCAAACACCTGGTGTTAGCACTTCAATCATCCCGGCACCATGATTGTTATGGTGTCAGGATGATTGAAGCGCATTATTTCTATTATTACATTGTAATATAAAATGAAATCATTCAACTCACCATAATGCAGAAATCAATGGGAACCCTGAGCGTGTCACCTGCCACCAGATGCCATCAGGTGTCCCCAGGGGAGTCCCCCCCTTACATCAGGCATTGCCAGCAGAGTCCCCCCCTTACATCAGACATTGCCAGCAGAGTCCCCCCTTACATCAGGCATTGCCAGCAGAGTCCCCCCCTTACATCAGGCATTGCCAGCAGAGTCCCCCCCTTACATCAGACATTGCCAGCAGAGTCCCCCCCTTAAATCAGACATTGCCAGCAGAGTCCCCCCTTAAATCAGGCATTGCCAGCAGAGTCCCCCCTTACATCAGACATTGCCAGCAGAGTCCCCCCTTACATCAGACATTGCAGCGGAGTCCCCCCTTACATCAGACATTGCCAGCAGAGTCTCCCCTTACACCAGACATTGCCAGCAGAGTCCCCCCTTACATCAGACATTGCCAGCAAGGCCCCCCTTACATCAGACATTGCAGCGGAGTCCCCCCTTACATCAGACATTGCAGCGGAGTCCCCCCTTACATCAGACATTGCCAGCAAAGCCCCCCTTACATCAGACATTGCAGCGGAGTCCCCCCCTTACATCAGACATTGCAGCGGAGTCCCCCCTTACATCAGACATTGCCAGCAGAGTCCCCCCTTACATCAGACATTGCCAGCAGAGTCCCCCCTTACATCAGACATTGCCAACAAAAGCTCCCCTTACATCAGACATTGCAGCGGAGTCCCCCCTTACATCAGACATTGCAGTGGAGTCCCCCCTTACATCCGACATTGCAGCGGAGTCCCCCCTTACATCAGACATTGCCAGCAAAGCCCCCCTTACATCAGACATTGCAGCGGAGTCCCCCCTTACATCAGACATTGCAGCGGAGTCCCCCCTTACATCAGACATTGCAGCGGAGTCCCCCCTTACATCAGACATTGCAGCGGAGTCCCCCCTTACATCAGACATTGCAGCGGAGTCCTCCCTTACATCAGACATTGCCAACAAAGCCCCCCTTACATCAGAAATTGGCAGCGGAGTCCCCCCTTACATCAGACATTGCAGCGGAGTCCCCCTTACATCAGACATTGCAGCGGAGTCCCCCCCCTTACATCAGACATTGCAGCGGAGGGGAGGGAGAATTTTTTTTTTCCCCCTCAAACAGAAGCTGGGAGCACTTTGACTTACCGAATGACACACTAGCTCCCCCACGTGGCGCCGACTGTTCCCTGGTGGTCCCGGCCTTCGGGCTCCCCCGGACCTTTCACGTTCTCCTCCTTGGTGCCGTGTAAACAGGAGGAAGCAAACTTCTTCCTCCTCCGAGTGAGAGTCCTGGCACTGACACAGCAGCAGTCAGCAGCGGTGCGCACCTCCTCCCCCATCCATCCATGTGCTCCGACTGCGAAGTAGCCACGCCCCTGCTTGCCATACTTGGCAAATCAAGGCAGGCAGAAGGAGCAGGTGTCCTCCTTGTCCAATAGAGGACAAGGAGGACAAAATGAGGCAGGGGGGAGGATACCGAAGCTGCGGTGATAGTACTAATTAACTCAATAATGCCCAAAAAAAAATGTACGATCTTGGGACAAGCAAGGAAATTCGGGACAAATCCCGGGAAATAAAAAAATCGGGACGAGGCTCCCGAATTCGTGCATGTCCCGGGAAATTCGGGACTATTGGCAAGTATGCATGTGATTAGATTTTTTATCTGATATGATTTCCCTGTTGCAGTAGCGGAGAACTCCTTCTTTTTCTTAATGTTAAATTTGCATTGTCTGCATGCTGGACATTTTCCGCACGCATAAAAACCTGTCATAAAATTAACGATATGGTTTTCTTTAATAACAGTGGCTAATAAATCTCGTAAGGTTGGTGGTCTCCTGTAAATAAATTTTGGGCGGGCTGGAAGGGTAGGCACTAATATGTTATCTTTTTTCAAAATGTTCCAGTGTTTTAAAATAATTTTTTCCACCTTCTTATGCTGAATGTTATAGTCCAGGACTATCCTGTATTGGAAATCGTCCTGGATCGCATTCTTATTCCTATTGGAGTCTGCTACCAAAGTGGACCGGTCGAAGGACCCCACTCTGGTTACCTCCTCCGTAATGTGTGACTTGGTATAACCTTTCTGTAGGAACCTTTCTGCCATAACATTGGCTTGTGACACCCCATGTCTCCCTACTCTGGTGCGATTGGGGTCCCCTGAGCCCTCTAGGTTTCTTGCAGGTAAAGGGATTCAATCAGGTACGTACCTTCTGACTGCATGGCTGGCAACCGATAGACTGATTAGCAGCCTGTAGGAAGTGGCTGAAACGGGCTAGCTAAAAGACTTGTCCACCTAGCCACCTAGCCAGAAGAGCTTGTAGAACTTGTTTGAAAGGTCATCCAGGTCAATATCTAGGGTTGCCACCTCATCCCTTTAAAACCTGAACACATATTAATTACACAGGTTAGGGATGAGGTGGCAACCTTATCACTATCACTCAAATATACTTTGAGCAGCATGATGCCTAAATAAAGCCTTGATCACACATACAGGCCCTATTCCCACCTAACGTTTCTAAATGCGCTTTTTCTGTGTGCGTTTTCACGCTCAACAAATAGGGCAGCCCATTTGTTTCAATGGGCTTCCCTACGCGCGGCAAAGTAACTTTTTGACAACTTTTTGACAGTTCGGTGTGTTGTTTTTCTTTTCCCTGCACATTTGTTGTACATTTTGCACGCAGCAAAATGTGCATCTGGGGGTGTCATTGGCAACAAAGGGCACTGCAAACGCGGCGCGCTTTTTAGCGCGTTTCATAATCGTGTGCTAAAAAGCGCGATTTTGTATGAGTTCATTGAATGTTAAAATGGGAATGGCTCCATAAAGCTGTTACTATCAGCAAAATCAGAGAAGACCATTGGTTTGCCATGGAATAAAACTTCAAAAACCACAAGATTTGGCAAAGCACTGCTTCACCAGTCCATAAACCGATTATGTATTTGTACCTGCAATGCTGTGCCTAAATAAATATCAATTAAAAGTTTCTTTGTGTCTCTTTTATTATCCACAATTCTTTTTCAAAATGTTCCAGTGTTTTAAAATATTTTTTTCCACCTTCTTATGCTGAATGTTATAGTCCAGGACTATCCTGTATTGGAAATCGTCCTGGATCGCATTCTTATTCCTATTGGAGTCTGATACCAAAGTGGACCGGTCGAAGGACCCCACTCTAGTTACCTCCTCCGTAATGTGTGACTTGGTAAAACCTTTCTGTAGGAACTTTTCTGCCATAACATTGGCTTGTGAAAAGTAATCACTGTCTAGAAAGCAGTTCCGCCGAAGGCGAATAAACTGTCCTCTAGGTATGTTAAGTAGCCACGTGTTGTGATGGCAACTATCCAATGGAATGTAGCCATTCCTGTCGGTCGGTAAGCACCTTCATGTTTAAAAATCTCCAGGTCTAGAAATGCTATGCTGCTAGCATCAGCATTCCATGAGAGATGAATATTCTTGGTATTACCATTCAGCCTAGACATGAATAACTGGAGACTGACTAAATCGCCCTCCCATATCATGAATAGGTCATCTATATATCTTTGGTAGCAGATCAGCTGTGCCGGTCTGCTACCAAAGACAAATTCCTCCTCCCAGTGTGCCATGAATAAGTTAGCAACGCTCGGCGCAAACCGAGCGCCCATGGCAGCACCGAGAGTTTGTAAGAAGAATTTCACACCGTACCAGAAATAATTTCTGGCAAGGCAAAATTCAAGCGCTCTCAAAATAAAACTAGTAAGTTGAGGGGATAAATCCGACCTATCAAGGGCCCATTGAACCGAACGGACAGCATCAGAGTGTCCAATAATTGTATATAGTGAGCGGGTAATCAGTGTTTCCGGTGATTAGACACTCCTTGCAGACATCCAGCGTGTATATTTACTCCTAGGGTGACAGGTTAGCTCCACCCTCGCTGACGAAGTCCTTGTGGACGTAACGCCGCGTACGGGGGAGGAGCTTTACGTTCAACGTCACCCGCTGCCATCTCATGTCTCACAGCTGTTCGGACGCGAACAGACTGTCTGTAGCTGACTAGTGCTTCTGTTATTTGCCGTGCCGTGGAGCGCTTTTACTACTACTTTGTTTTGGTTATACCAAATTTTTTTATCGAAATCCTATCGAATAAATTTTATACGGTTTACACTTAGAGTTTTTTTCTATTCTTGGGGATTGCTGTTTTCCATCCTGCACTGAAGGTTACGGCTCTATCTCAGGACTACTGAAGACCGACCATCGCAGACGAGATCTAGTGCAGCTGCCCACCATACATTTACCCAGGCCTGTCTGACCCCCTGTAATTAAGGGGTCCACCTTTTCCGGTAAGCGCACCCTTATGATTTTGTACATGACATCTGAAACGGTACGAAAAGGGACCAGCCTGCCTGTGACAAGAGGAATTTAATATATGTTTTGCCTTATGGACTTTTAATTTAATTTTCCTTACCTGTTTGCGCTGCACTTGCATTTGTTTAGTAATCTGTTATTGAGGTTGGTGAATCCTTTAGTGTTCAGCCTGCATCCGAAATCATGTATAGTTTGCGCTGATTGCCCTCTGTTTATTATATACTTGTCTCTCACCATTCTATCAGCTGCATCCATGGAGGTTTTCTCCTTTCTTGAACAGAGAGAGGTGAAATTGAATGAGATATTCTCTAACAACCCCCCTGTTAATACATCTGATGACTAGTGTCCTGGATTGCCCGGGATTGTCCCTTAATGCATATTTGTGTCCCGGGCACCTTCATTCCGGGACAATACAGTGTCCCGGAATGAAAATAAAAACATACCGCCAGCCCGCCACCCTGAAACATTGCATCACTCAGGCGAATTAACTGGTTGCTAGGGCCGCCCCGCATCGCTTCTAGCAACCAGTGACGTCAGCTGAGTGAGGCTTACCCAGTGTTGCCCTGCGCTGAGCAGCGCGCCTCCGTGTCCAGCACGCTCCTCGGTCCATCTCAGCTCCGCCCCCTCATTCCGGCTCCCTCAGTCCCTCTCTCTGCATGCAGAGCACAGCAGGGGCCGCCCTGACCCTGTTGCCCCTGTCAATGCAGTGCTCTTGCAGGAGCCCAGCAGAAGGAGCAGCCAGTGTACAGGGAGCAAGTGCAACCCACAGCTTACAGAACGGGACAGCAGGAGAGAGGTATGTACAGTCCATTACTGTCCTCCTGTCCATCCCACTGTCCCTCTGTCCATCTCACTGTCCCTCTGTCCATCCCACTGTCCCTCTGTCCATCCCATGGTCCCCCTATCCATCCCACTGTCCCTCTGTCCATCCCACTGTCCCTCTGTCCTTTCCACTGTCCCTCTGTCCATCCCATGGTCCCACTGTCCATCTCACTGTCCCCCTGTCCATCCCACTGTCCCTCTGTCCATTCCACTGTCCCTCTGTCCATCCTATGGTCCCACTGTCCATCCCACTGTCCCTCTGTCCATTCCACTGTCCCTCTGTCCATCCCACTGTCCCTCTGCCCATCCCACTGTCCCTCTGTGCATTCCACTGTCCCTCTGTGCATTCCACTGTCCCTCTGTTCATCCCACTGTCCCTCTGTCCATCCCACTGTCCCTCTGTTCATCCCACTGTCCCTCTGTCCATCCCACTGTCCCTCTGTCCATTCCACTGTCCCTCTGTCCACCCCATGGTCCCTCTGTCCATCCCACTGTCCCTCTGTCCATCCCACTGTCCCCCTGTCCATTCCACTGTCCCCCTGTCCATCCCACTGTCCCTGTGTCCATCCCATGGTCCCACTGTCCATCCCACTGTCCCCCTGTCTATCCCACTGACCCTCTGTCCATCTTACTGTCCATCCCACTGACCCTCTGTCCATCTCACTGTCCCTCTGTCCATCCCACTGTCCCTCTGTCCATTCCACTGTCCCTCTGTCCATCCCACTGTCCCCCTGTCCATCCCACTGTCCCTCTGTGCATTCCACTGTCCCTCTGTCCATCCCACTGTCCCTCTGTCCATCCCACTGTCCCTCTGTTCATCCCACTGTCCCTCTGTTCATCCCACTGTCCCTCTGTCCATCCCACTGTCCCTCTGTCCATTCCACTGTCCCTCTGTCCACCCCATGGTCCCTCTGTCCATCCCACTGTCCCTCTGTCCATCCCACTGTCCCCCTGTCCATTCCACTGTCCCCCTGTCCATCCCACTGTCCCTGTGTCCATCCCATGGTCCCACTGTCCATCCCACTGTCCCCCTGTCTATCCCACTGACCCTCTGTCCATCTTACTGTCCATCCCACTGACCCTCTGTCCATCTCACTGTCCCTCTGTCCATCCCACTGTCCCTCTGTCCATTCCACTGTCCCTCTGTCCATCCCACTGTCCCCCTGTCCATCCCACTGTCCCTCTGTCCATCCCACTGTCCCTCTGTCCATCCCACTGTCCCTCTGTCCATCCCACTGTCCCTCTGTCCATTCCACTGTCCCTCTGTCCACCCCATGGTCCCTCTGTCCATCCCACTGTCCCTCTGTCCATCCCACTGTCCCCCTGTCCATTCCACTGTCCCCCTGTCCATTCCACTGTCCCCCTGTCCATCCCACTGTCCCTCTGTCCATCCCATGGTCCCACTGTCCATTCCACTGTCCCCCTGTCTATCCCACTGACCCTCTGTCCATCTTACTGTCCATCCCACTGACCCTCTGTCCATCTCACTGTCCCTCTGTCCATTCCACTGTCCCTCTGTCCATCCCACTGTCCCCCTGTCCATCCCACTGTCCCCCTGTCCATCCCACTGTCCCCCTGTCCATCCCACTGTCCCTCTGTCCATCCCACAGTCCCCCTGTATATCCCACTGTCCCCCTGTCCATCTCACTGTCCCCCTGTCCATCCCATGGTCCCCCTGTCCATCCCACGGTCCCCCTGTCCATCCCTCTGTCCATCTCACTGTCCCCCTGTCCATCCCACGGTCCCCCTGTCCATCCCACGGTCCCCCTGTCCATCCCACGGTCCCCTTGTCCATCTCACTGTCCCCCTGTCCATCCCACTGTCCCCCTGTCGATCTCACTGCCCCCCTGTCCATCTCACTGTCCCCCTGTCCATCCCACTTTCCCCCTGTCCATCCCACGGTCCCCCTGTCCATCCCACGGTCTCACTGTCCCCCTGTCCATCTCACTGGCCCCCTGTCCATCTCACTGTCCCCCTGTCCATCTCACTTTCCCCCTGCCCCCCTGTCCATCCGCAGTCCCCCTGTCCATCCCACGGTCCCCCTGTCCATCCCATGGTCCCACTGTCCCCCTGTCCATCTCACTGGCCCCCTGTCCATCTCACTTTCCTCCTGTCCATCCCACTGTCCCCCTGTCCATCCCACTGTCCCCTGTCCATCTCACTGTCCCCCTGTCCATCTCACTGTCCCCCTGTCCATCCCACTGTCCCCCTGTCCATCCCACCGTCCCCCTGTCCATCTCACTGTCCCCCTGTCCATTCCACGGTCCCCCTGTCCTTCCTATAGTCCCACTGTCCCCCTGTCCATCTCACTTTCCCCTTGTCCATCCCACTGTCCCCCTGTCCATCCCACTGTCCCCTGTCCATCTCACTGTCCCCCTGTCCATCCCACGGTCCCCCTGTCCATGATCCCCCTGTCCATCCCACGGTCCCCCTGTCCATCCCACGGTCCCCCTGTCCATCCCATGGTCCCCCTGTCCATCCCATGGTCCCCCTGTCCATCCCATGGTCCCCCTGTCCATCCCACGGTCCCCCTGTCCCCCTGTCCATCTCACTGGCCCCCTGTCCATCTCACTGGCCCCCTGTCCATCTCACTGGCCCCCTGTCCATCTCACTTCCCCCTGTCCTCCTGTCCATCTCACTGTCCCCCTGTCCATCTCACTGTCCCCCTGTCCATCTCACTTTCCCCCTGTCCCCCTGTCCATCCCACCATCCCCCTGTCCATCCCATGGTCCCACTGTCCCCCTGTCCATCTCACTGGCCCCCTGTCCATCTCACTTTCCCCCTGTCCATCCCACTGTCCCCCCTGTCCATCCCACGGTCCCCCTGCCCATCCCACGGTCCCCCTGCCCATCCCACGGTCCCCCTGCCCATCCCACGGTCCCCCTGCCCATCCTACGGTCCCCCTGTCCATCCTACGGTCCCCCTGTCCATCTCACGGTCCCACTGTCCCTCTGTCCATTCCACTGTCCCCCTGTCCATCCCACTGTCCCCCTCTCCATCCCAATGTCCCCCTGTCCATCTCACTGTCCCCCTGTCCATCTCACTTTCCCCCTGTCCCCCTGTCCATCCCACCATCCCCCTGTCCATCCCATGGTCCCACTGTCCCCCTGTCCATCTCACTGGCCCCCTGTCCATCTCACTTTCCCCCTGTTCATCCCACTGTCCCCCTGTCCATCCCACTGTCCCCCTGTCCATCCCACGGTCCCCCTGTCCATCCCACGGTCCCCCTGTCCATCCCATGGTCCCCCTGTCCATCCCATGGTCCCCCTGTCCATCCCACAGTCCCCCTGTCCCCCTGTCCATCTCACTGGCCCCCTGTCCATCTCACTGGCCCCCTGTCCATCTCACTTCCCCCTGTCCTCCTGTCCATCTCACTGTCCCCCTGTCCATCTCACTGTCCCCCTGTCCATCTCACTGTCCCCCTGTCCCCCTGTCCATCCCACCATCCCCCTGTCCATCCCATGGTCCCACTGTCCCCCTGTCCATCTCACTGGCCCCCTGTCCATCTCACATTCCCCCTGTCCATCCCACTGTCCCCCTGTCCATCCCACTGTCCCCCCTGTCCATCCCACGGTCCCCCTGCCCATCACACGGTCCCCCTGCCCATCCCACGGTCCCCCTGCCCATCCCACGGTCCCCCTGCCCATCCCACGGTCCCCCTGTCCATCCTACGGTCCCCCTGTCCATCTCACGGTCCCACTGTCCCTCTGTCCATTCCACTGTCCCCCTGTCCATCCCACTGTCCCCCTGTCCATCCCACTGTCCCCCTGTCCATCTCACTGTCCCCCTGTCCATCTCACTTTCCCCCTGTCCATCCCACCATCCCCCTGTCCATCCCATGGTCCCACTGTCCCCCTGTCCATCTCACTGGCCCCCTGTCCATCTCACTTTCCCCCTGTTCATCCCACTGTCCCCCTGTCCATCCCACTGTCCCCCTGTCCATCCCACGGTCCCCCTGCCCATCCCACGGTCCCCCTGCCCATCCCACGGTCCCCTTGTCCATCCCACGGTCCCCCTGTCCATCTCACGGTCCCACTGTCCCTCTGTCCATTCCACTGTCCCCCTGTCCATCCCACTGTCCCCCTGTCCATCCCAATGTCCCCCTGTCCATCCCACGGTCCCCCTGCCCATCACACGGTCCCCCTGCCCATCCCACGGTCCCCCTGCCCATCCCACGGTCCCCCTGCCCATCCCACGGTCCCCCTGTCCATCCTACGGTCCCCCTGTCCATCTCACGGTCCCACTGTCCCTCTGTCCATTCCACTGTCCCCCTGTCCATCCCACTGTCCCCCTCTCCATCCCAATGTCCCCCTGTCCATCTCACTGTCCCCCTGTCCATCTCACTTTCCCCCTGTCCCCCTGTCCATCCCACCATCCCCCTGTCCATCCCATGGTCCCACTGTCCCCCTGTCCATCTCACTGGCCCCCTGTCCATCTCACTTTCCCCCTGTTCATCCCACTGTCCCCCTGTCCATCCCACTGTCCCCCTGTCCATCCCACTGTCCCCCTGTCCATCCCACGGTCCCCCTGTCCATCCCACGGTCCCCCTGTCCATCCCACGGTCCCCCTGTCCATCCCACGGTCCCCCTGTCCATCCCATGGTCCCCCTGTCCATCCCACGGTCCCCCTGTCCCCCTGTCCATCTCACTGGCCCCCTGTCCATCTCACTGGCCCCCTGTCCATCTCACTTCCCCCTGTCCTCCTGTCCATCTCACTGTCCCCCTGTCCATCTCACTGTCCCCCTGTCCATCTCACTGTCCCCCTGTCCATCTCACTTTCCCCCTGTCCCCCTGTCCATCCCACCATCCCCCTGTCCATCCCATGGTCCCACTGTCCCCCTGTCCATCTCACTGGCCCCCTGTCCATCCCACGGTCCCCCTGCCCATCACACGGTCCCCCTGCCCATCCCACGGTCCCCCTGCCCATCCCACGGTCCCCCTGTCCATCCTACGGTCCCCCTGTCCATCTCACGGTCCCACTGTCCCTCTGTCCATTCCACTGTCCCCCTGTCCATCCCACTGTCCCCCTGTCTATCCCAATGTCCCCCTGTCCATCTCACTGTCCCCCTGTCCATCTCACTTTCCCCCTGTCCATCCCACCATCCCCCTGTCCATCCCATGGTCCCACTGTCCCCCTGTCCATCTCACTGGCCCCCTGTCCATCTCACTTTCCCCCTGTTCATCCCACTGTCCCCCTGTCCATCCCACTGTCCCCCTGTCCATCCCACGGTCCCCCTGTCCATCCCACGGTCCCCCTGTCCATCCCATGGTCCCCCTGTCCATCCCATGGTCCCCCTGTCCATCCCACGGTCCCCCTGTCCCCCTGTCCATCTCACTGGCCCCCTGTCCATCTCACTGGCCCCCTGTCCATCTCACTTCCCCCTGTCCTCCTGTCCATCTCACTGTCCCCCTGTCCATCTCACTGTCCCCCTGTCCATCTCACTGTCCCCCTGTCCATCTCACTGTCCCCCTGTCCATCTCACTTTCCCCCTGTCCCCCTGTCCATCCCACCATCCCCCTGTCCATCCCATGGTCCCACTGTCCCCCTGTCCATCTCACTGGCCCCCTGTCCATCTCACATTCCCCCTGTCCATCCCACTGTCCCCCTGTCCATCCCACTGTCCCCCCTGTCCATCCCACGGTCCCCCTGCCCATCACACGGTCCCCCTGCCCATCCCACGGTCCCCCTGCCCATCCCACGGTCCCCCTGTCCATCCTACGGTCCCCCTGTCCATCTCACGGTCCCACTGTCCCTCTGTCCATTCCACTGTCCCCCTGTCCATCCCACTGTCCCCCTGTCCATCCCAATGTCCTCCTGTCCATCTCACTGTCCCCCTGTCCATCTCACTTTCCCCCTGTCCATCCCACCATCCCCCTGTCCATCCCATGGTCCCACTGTCCCCCTGTCCATCTCACTGGCCCCCTGTCCATCTCACTTTCCCCCTGTTCATCCCACTGTCCCCCTGTCCATCCCACTGTCCCCCTGTCCATCCCACGGTCCCCCTGCCCATCCCACGGTCCCCCTGCCCATCCCACGGTCCCCCTGCCCATCCCACGGTCCCCTTGTCCATCCCACGGTCCCCCTGTCCATCTCACGGTCCCACTGTCCCTCTGTCCATTCCACTGTCCCCCTGTCCATCCCACTGTCCCCCTGTCCATCCCAATGTCCCCCTGTCCATCCCACGGTCCCCCTGCCCATCACACGGTCCCCCTGCCCATCCCACGGTCCCCCTGCCCATCCCACGGTCCCCCTGCCCATCCCACGGTCCCCCTGTCCATCCTACGGTCCCCCTGTCCATCTCACGGTCCCACTGTCCCTCTGTCCATTCCACTGTCCCCCTGTCCATCCCACTGTCCCCCTCTCCATCCCAATGTCCCCCTGTCCATCTCACTGTCCCCCTGTCCATCTCACTTTCCCCCTGTCCCCCTGTCCATCCCACCATCCCCCTGTCCATCTCATGGTCCCACTGTCCCCCTGTCCATCTCACTGGCCCCCTGTCCATCTCACTTTCCCCCTGTTCATCCCACTGTCCCCCTGTCCATCCCACTGTCCCCCTGTCCATCCCACGGTCCCCCTGTCCATCCCACGGTCCCCCTGTCCATCCCATGGTCCCCCTGTCCATCCCATGGTCCCCCTGTCCATCCCATGGTCCCCCTGTCCATCCCACGGTCCCCCTGTCCCCCTGTCCATCTCACTGGCCCCCTGTCCATCTCACTGTCCCCCTGTCCATCTCACTGTCCCCCTGTCCATCTCACTGTCCCCCTGTCCATCTCACTTTCCCCCTGTCCCCCTGTCCATCTCACTGTCCCCCTGTCCATCTCACTGTCCCCCTGTCCATCTCACTTTCCCCCTGTCCCCCTGTCCATCCCACCATCCCCCTGTCCATCCCATGGTCCCACTGTCCCCCTGTCCATCTCACTGGCCCCCTGTCCATCTCACATTCCCCCTGTCCATCCCACTGTCCCCCTGTCCATCCCACGGTCCCCCTGCCCATCACACGGTCCCCCTGCCCATCCCACGGTCCCCCTGCCCATCCCACGGTCCCCCTGTCCATCCTACGGTCCCCCTGTCCATCTCACGGTCCCACTGTCCCTCTGTCCATTCCACTGTCCCCCTGTCCATCCCACTGTCCCCCTGTCCATCCCAATGTCCCCCTGTCCATCTCACTGTCCCCCTGTCCATCTCACTTTCCCCCTGTCCATCCCACCATCCCCCTGTCCATCCCATGGTCCCACTGTCCCCCTGTCCATCTCACTGGCCCCCTGTCCATCTCACTTTCCCCCTGTTCATCCCACTGTCCCCCTGTCCATCCCACTGTCCCCCTGTCCATCCCACGGTCCCCCTGCCCATCCCACGGTCCCCCTGCCCATCCCACGGTCCCCTTGTCCATCCCACGGTCCCCCTGTCCATCTCACGGTCCCACTGTCCCTCTGTCCATTCCACTGTCCCTCTGTCCATTCCACTGTCCCCCTGTCCATCCCACTGTCCCCCTGTCCATCCCAATGTCCCCCTGTCCATCCCACTGTCCCCCTGTCCATCCCAATGTCCCCCTGTCCATCTCACTGTCCCCCTGTCCATCTCACTGTCCCCCTGTCCATCTCACTGTCCCCCTGTCCATCTCACTGTCCCCCTGTCCATCTCACTGTCCCCCTGTCCATCTCACTGTCCCCCTGTCCATCCCACGGTCCCCCTGTCCATCCCACTGGCACTGCTGGTAAGCCAGGATCCACCACGGCAGCCTGTGCCCAGTGCCAGTCCAGGGGCCGACTACTCCCACTGCCTGCAGCTCATTGCCAGGCCAGCAGCCCAACTTCTCTCCTCCCTCCTCCTGAGCCTCCTCCTGCCCACGAGGGCTGCGACCCGAGCCACCAAACAAACTTCCAGGTTTGTACACTACTCACTCACTAATACTATTCTATGAGAACATGCATGCTTGCTATGAATCATGTGTCGCTTTTAACAATGTTCCTTCTAGAATCTGATACTGTATGTTCGTAACAATAAAATTTCCTCTTTTTTTTTTCTTTTTTTTTTTTTCACATATGTATTTCTGTGTGGCGGAAAGTCTGGCTATCTCATTCCAAATTTCCAAATAGGGTGACCACCTTGGTATTAGACCCCTTTCACACTGTGCCGCCACGGGCATCAGCGGTAAAGCAGCGCTATTTTTAACCCCCCACTAGCGGCCGAAAAGGGGTTAAATCCGCCTGCAAAATGCCGCCGCAGGGGCATTTTGCCGGCAGTATAGCAGTGCTGCCCCGTTGATTTTTTTGGGGGTGCAGGGGGAGGGGGGGTGTCCCTGAATGGCAGTTTGGAAATGTGGTCACCCTACTGATGACCTTACCACCAGCTTTAGAATACTTGGATATCTTTTTGAAAAAAAGATTAAAGCTTGGTGGGACATTGTGTCATTCGAACAATATCTAAAAAGTAAATTGGTACCAAGAAGGCTTAGGTGGGATTTGCCCCCGAATGATGGCCTAACTGATGAAGACTCATTATCAGAATGGCACCAGTTTTTTAATAGCAAAGGTCAGGAATTGATTGAATTCCTTCTAACTAGAAAGAGGAAAAAAATGGTACTAATAGATCAACAAATTACCGAGTTGAAGAGTCTATTAGAACCGGCACAGAATTCTCCAGATTTCTCTAGATTATCAGGAGAATTGAAAAATAAAATGCTGAAGTGGGATAAAGAAGGGCAGGAGAAAAAACGTAATAAGTTTATTAGGGACTGATTTCTCTAGAGGAGATATTTTTAAATGGCAATCCAAATTACAGATCCCAGCCCCTGCTCCCCTAATTTCCACTTTATCGATCCCAAATGTATTACCACCTGGTACCCCAAGTCCCTTGTCCCAATCCCCTCAGCCGGTTGGGCATGTCTCTCAGGGAGTTGTTCCCAAGAGATTCAATGGAAACAAGAGAGGTAGGGGCAATCCCTCTAGGAGGGGCACTGATAGGGTTAATTACCATCAGCAACCACCTCAGTATGATCATGGACAGATAGGTGATAATTGGAGGCCCTCACGCCCCCCCAGAGGTAGGAACCCGGGTAGTTATCCTCATAGAGACCAATATTCACATTCTGAATATAACTCACATTATGATAATTATGACCAACATTATGCAAGAACTCCGATTGCCTTAAATAATAGATTCACCCCTCTGTCTCAGGACAACACACATTATCAGAATCATTTTTTAGGAAACCCTCTACCCCAGTGGCCGGACCGAGGGGATTACACTCCGACCGGAAACGGACAAGGGGGAAAACGAAGACAAAGAGAGGGAGAAGAGCAGGACGTAAAACAAAAAAGACAAAAATCCCATTAGGTATGGGTATCTATAACATTAGTGGTGTACATATTTCGGAGGACGAATTAAGAGTTTTAGATAAAGGTCTTAAATTTGCCCCAGCATGTAACCTTAGCAAGTTTAAAACGTATATTACTCTGCAAATACTTGTAAGAACTTTAAATATCAAGAGGTACTTTCTTTCTAAACCCGGTGAAAGGTCGGCTCATGCTAACCCCACAGTGAATTTGGGTACACATTCCAATCTGGCCAATAAATTGGTCTTTAACCCCCCAAAATATGATCATAGACATGTAGAGGTCTTTAAGAATATGGTCTCCAGTGACTTAGAGGACCTGAAAGTCAGAAAAGTTGGTGATCCTTCTTCCCTCAAAAAGGTAATTAGTACTTTGGAAAAAAACAAAAATGTGGTGATACGGCCCGCCGACAAGGGGGGTGGGCTAGTGGTCATGAGCAAATCATATTATCAGGGAGAAATGGACCGTTTACTGTCAGATAGAAGGACTTTCCAGGTTCTTAATAAAGATCCGGTTGTTCAATTCAAGGAGCTGGAGATTCTTGTCGCCTCGGGAAAGTCAGGGGGAGTGCTTAATAAAAAGGAAGCATCTTATTTGAACCCAAGCGCCTGTAGAAGACCGATTATATACTTCTTACCTAAAATCCACAAGGATCTCCAGGCTCCTCCTGGAAGACCCATTGTAAATGGTATAGATTCTGTCTCAGCGCGCTTGGGTCAATATATAGACTACTTTTTGAAACCTCTGGTTACCACCACGTCAGCCTTTCTTAAATATACGAAACACATCATACAAATCGTGGAAAGCCTACCCTTCAGTGACAATAGTTTATTGGTGACAGCCGATGTCGGCTCACTGTATACAATTATTGGACACTCTGATGCTGTCCGTTTGGTTCAATGGGCCCTTGATAGGTCGGATTTATCCCCTCAACTTACTAGTTTTATTTTGAGAGCGCTTGAATTTTGCCTTGCCAGAAATTATTTCTGGTACGGTGGGAAATTCTTCTTACAAACTCTCGGTGCTGCCATGGGCGCTCGGTTTGCGCCGAGCATTGCTAACTTATTCATGGCACACTGGGAGGAGGAATTTGTCTTTGGTAGCAGACCGGCACAGCTGATCTGCTACCAAAGATATATAGATGACCTATTCATGATATGGGAGGGCGATTTAGTCAGTCTCCAGTTATTCATGTCTAGGCTGAATGGTAACACCAAGAATATTCATCTCTCATGGAATGCTGATGTTAGCAGCATAGCATTTCTAGACCTGGAGATTTTTAAACATGAAGGTGCTTACAGAACAAGGAACTACTGTAAACCAACCGGCTGGAATGGCTACATTCCCTTGGATAGTTGCCATCACAACACGTGGCTACTTAACATACCTAGAGGACAGTTTATTCGCCTTCGGCGGAACTGCTTTCTAGACAGTGATTACTTTTCACAAGCCAATGTTATGGCAGAAAAGTTCCTACAGAAAGGTTTTACCAAGTCACACATTACGGAGGAGGTAACTAGAGTGGGGTCCTTCCACCGGTCCACTTTGGTAGCAGACTCCAATAGGAATAAGAATGCGATCCAGGACGATTTCCAATACAGGATAGTCCTGGACTATAACATTCAGCATAAGAAGGTGGAAAAAATTATTTTAAAACACTGGAACATTTTGAAAAAGAATTGTGGATAATAAAAGAGACACAAAGAAACTTTTAATTGATATTTATTTAGGCACAGCATTGCAGGTACAAATACATAATCGGTTTATGGACTAGTGAAGCAGTGCTGTGCCATATTTTGTGGTTTTTGAAGTTGTATTCCATGGCAAACCAATGGTCTTCTCTGATTTTGCTGATAGTAACAGCTTTATGGAGCCATTCCCATTTTAACATTCGATGAACGCACACAAAATCGCGCTTTTTAGCACTTGATTATGAAACGCGCTAAAAAGCGAGCTGCGTTTGCAGTGCCCTTTGTTGCCAATGACACCCCCAGATGCGCATTTTGCTGCGTGCAAAAAGTACAACAAATGTGCAGGGAAAAAAAAAAAAACAACACACCGAACTGTCAAAAAGTTGTCAAAAAAGTTACTTTGCCGCGCGTAGGGAAGCCCATTGAAACAAATGGGCTGCCCTATTTGTTGAGCGTGAAAACGCACACAGAAAAAGAGCATTTAGAAAACGTTAGGTGGGAATAGGGCCTGTATGTGTGAACAAGGCTTTATTTAGGCATCATGCTGCTCAAAGTATATTTGAGTGATAGTGATAAGGTTGCCACCTCATCCCTTTAAAACCAAACACATGAATTACACAGGTTCTGTAGGCTGATTTAATGCAGATAAGCCACCAAGTGTGTTTAATTACCACCCTAATCAGCCACAGAACCTGTGTAATTAATATGTGTTCAGGTTTTAAAGGGATGAGGTGGCAACCCTAGATATAGACCTGGATGACCTTTCAAACAAGTTCTACAAGCTCTTCTGGCTAGGTGGCTATGTGGACAAGTCTTTTAGCTAGCCCATTTCAGCCACTTCTTACAGGCTGCTAATCAGTCTATCGGTTGCCGGCCATGCAGTCACAAGGTACGTACCTGATTGAATCCCTTTACCTGCAAGAAACCTAGAGGGCTCAGGAGACCCCAATCGCACCAGAGTAGGGAGACATGGGGTGTCAAGATTTTGTGTGTAGTCATGCTTTTTCAAGGGCAACCCATTCACTTCAATGGACTGCCATACCTGTGAAAAAGAAACAAACGCATCTTTATGACAGTGGCGGCTGGTACTCAAAATTTTTTGGGGGGTGCAAACAAACTGAAAATTTCTGAAAAAAACCCCATCAATTGCAGCCTCACTGGGCCCATCAATCGCAGCCAATGTGTCCCACAAAATGCCGCCACTGTGCCCATCAATTGTCGCCACTGTGCCCATCAATTGCCACCACTGTGCCCATGAAAGGCTGCCACTGTGCCCATCAAACGCAGCCACTGTGCCATTCAAACGCAGCCACTGTGCCCATCAAACGCAGCCACTATGCCCATCAAACGCAGCCACTGTGCCCCATAAAATGCAGCCACTGTGCCCATCAATTTCCGCCACTGTGCCCATTAAATACAGCAACTGTGCTATCAAATGCATCCACTGTGCCCCATAAAATGCAGCCAATGTGCCCCATAAAATGCAGCTACTGTGCCCATCAATTGCCGCCACTGTGTCCATCAATTGCCGCCACTGTGCCCATCAAACGCAGCCACTGTGCCCCATAAAATGCAGCCACTGTGCCCATCAATTGCCGCCACTGTGCCCATCAAACGCAGCCACTGTGCCCATCAAACGCAGCCACTGTGCCCATCAATTGCCACCACTGTGCCCATCAATTGCCACCACTGTGCCCATCAAATGCAGTCACTGTGCCCATCAATTGCCACCACTGTGCCCATCAAATACAGCAACTGTGCTATCAAATGCAGCCACTGTGCCCCATAAAATGCAGCTACTGTGCCCATCAATTGCCGCCACTGTGCCCATCAATTGCCGCCACTGTGCCCAAAACGCAGCCACTGTGCCCATCAATTGCCGCCACTGTGCCCATCAAACGCAGCCACTGTGCCCATCAAACGCAGCCACTGTGCCCCATAAAATGCAGCCACTGTGCCCATCAATTGCCGCCACTGTGCCCATCAATTTCCACCACTGTGCCCATCAATTGCTCCCACTGTGCCCCATCAAATGCAGCCACTGTGCCATATCAAATGCTGCCAGTGTGCCCCCCCTGCCGACCCGCCAGCTGCACTTACCTGTCTCGGTGGGACAGCTCCTCGATGTCTTTTTCCGTCCTCTCCACCCATCCTCTACTATGATTGGACGTCTGGCATCCAATCACAGAACCTGTCATTTCAGCCAATCAGGTGACGGGTAACAGATTCGAGCACCTGATTGGCGGAGAGGCGGTTTGGTGTTAGGAAAGCGAATATTCATTCGCTTTTCTAACACAGCTGAGTGACGTGCGAGCGCCCAGCATGGCGCTCGCACGTAACCTGTTTTTGACACCTATTAGAGCCTATGGTTTTAATCGGGTGCTTCAAAACCACCCCCCTGCCGCTGTAATTCAGACGCCCTGCGCCCAAAAAGGGTCCGGGCTCCTGAATAGGGGGTGGCAGCGGCGGCCATGGATAGATTTATGAAATGCATGAATCTATCTATTGGTGCTAGAGGGGGGTGGCTGGAGAGGGGGGGCGGCGCCCGTGTGACCCTTATGGACGCACTGCCACTGCTTTATGAGCTTCAAGCCTTTTGCGTATTTTCAGGTTCTTGTGCACGCATACATACGCCTCTTACTTACTAGCTAACAATAAATGGCACTGCAAGAGCGATGTGTGTATGTTGATGTTTTTACTGAATGAGGGCAGAATTGTGGAATCTTGTGTGCATACAAGCCCTACACTAGTGTGAGTGCATGCTGGGCCACCCATTGAAGTGCAATAATGCATTCACATTAATGGAAAAGGAAGGCAAAAGAGGAAGTGAAGCGCCAGGCAAATCTTAGTGCAGCATTATTCTATTTGATTAAAATACAAATTGTTGACAGTATAAGGTGCACTCACATAGTGCTAGTGGGGGGCAGGTGCTTTCCAGATCCAGATCCAGCATCACAGAAGAGCCCCCGGGGTGTCCCTGTGGAAGAGTCCACAAGCGCCGTGTGTCAGCGGCAGGGCTTTTTTTCAGCAGGAACGCGGGGGGAACGCAGTTCCGGCACCTCCAGCACTGAATGTATGCAATAGCATGGGGTGTGGGTGTGCTGGAGGGTCTATTGATGTTGGCTGCTGTTGGATCTATTGTCACTGGTGGGGATCTGATCTTGTGTAAGGGTCTATTGTTGCTGATGGGGAATCTATTGTTGCTGGGGGGGTCTTATGTTGCTGGAAGGGATCTACTGTTGAGGGAGAGGTCGATTTTTACTGGCTGCTGGAGGTTCTATTGATGCTGGCTGCTGGGAGATCTGTTGTTGCTGCTGGGGGGGGGGGGGGGATCTAATGTTGCTTGGGTGGATATTTTGTTACTGGGTGGGAAATTTTGTTGTGGGTGGTTTACTGTTGCTGCAGGGAATCTATTGTTGTTGGGATGGAGTCCATTGTTGCTGGGGGAGTCTATTGTTGTGTGGGGATCTATTGCTGGGATTCTATTGTTGTTGGGGTGGAGTCCATTGTTGGGTGGAGTCCATTGTTGTGTGGGGATCTATTGCTGGGATTCTATTGTTGTTGGGGTGGAGTCCATTGTTGGGGTGGAGTCCATTGTTGTGTGGGGATCTAATGCTGGGATTCTATTGTTGTTGGGGTGGAGTCCATTGTTAGGGTGGAGTCCATTGTTGTGTGGGGATCCATTGCTGGGATTCTATTGTTGTTGGGGTGGAGTCCATTGTTAGGGTGGAGTCTATTGCTGGGATTCTATTGTTGCTAGCTGCAGGGAATCTATTGTTGTTGGGGTGGAGTCCATTGTTGGGTGGAGTCCATTGTTGTGTGGGGATCTATTGCTGGGATTCTATTGTTGTTGGGGTGGAGTCCAATGTTGGGGTGGAGTCTATTGCTGGGATTCTATTGTTGCTAGCTGCAGGGGATCTATTGTTGTTGGGGTGGAGTCCATTGTTGCTGGGGGAGTCTATTGTTGGGTGGGGATCTATTGCTGGGATTCTATTATTGCTAGCTGCAGGGAATCTATTTTACTGCTTTTCTTTTTATCATTAACGTGTTTCATACAAATGATTTAGCACCACAAAATGATACTTGGTTCTGTATTCTCTAAAAGGGGCAAAACTGGTAGGTGGGTAGGGGGTGGAATCAAGGGACGGTGGTCAGAGGTGGGTAGGGGTCAGAAACAAGGGGTGACCAAGACGGGGGGAGTTCCTGTGCCTATTCTCCAAGGAAAAAAGCCCTGGTCAGCGGGAAGCTGAAGCCTCGAGGGACCCGGGGAGGATGCCAGCTGTGGAACTCTGTGTGGGAGTGTCCCGGAGCTGTCAGAGTGGGGAGCCGCCTACCACTGTGTCTGGCCAATCAGAAGGCGTTTCGAAGGCACGGCCAAGCCTCCTTCAAAGCCAAGCTGATGCTGAACTTTGCTTCTGGGCACGAGGGGTTGGGCACGCTTTAAAAAAAAAAAAAGTATTATTATTTATTTTTTATTTATTTTTACTTTGTATTGCTTTTTTTATCACAAGAAATGTAAACATCCCTTGTGATAGAAATAAGGGATGATAGGTCCTCTTTATGGAGACATGTGGGGTTCCATAAGAGTCTAATGCCGTGTACACACGATCGGAAATTCCGCCAGCAAAAGTCCGATGTTAGCTATTGGTCAGAAATTTCCGACCGTGTGCAGGCTCCGTCGGACTTTTGCTGGCGGAATTTCCGCCAGCAAAAGATTGAGAGCAGATTCTCTATTTTTCCGTCGAAAAAAGTTCCAAGTTCGGAAATTCCATTCCTCTGTATACGATTCCGATGCGCAAAAAAAAAAACACGCATGCTCGGAATCGAGTATGAGACGGAAGCGATTGGTCTGGATTAGCAGAAGGAGCCCAAAAGGGCGGCGCGCTTCGTATGGAACTTCCCTTTTCTAGTGCCGTCGTAGTGTTGTACGTCACCGCGTTCTTGGCGGTCGAAAGTTCAGAGAACTTGTGTGTGACCGTGTGTATGCAAGCCAAGCTTGCAACCAAGGTTTTTCCGACAAAAATTCCAGTCGTGTGTACGCGGCATTAGTCTTTCCTCTACCCTGGAAATCGTGAGATATTAAAAAAAAAACATGTTTTCCAGAACAAAAAATGGCAGTATTTATCTGCCAGATCTGGAAGTGACCTCATTGTCCTCATTGTCCTATAGCTCCCAACTGTCCCTGATTTTGAGGGACTGTCCCTGATTTGGAACAAAGTCCCTCTGTCTCTCTTTCCTCCTCTCTTTTAAGGAGGGGGGGGCGATGCAGGGGGTGTGTCCTATGCCTACAAACTTTTGCTTATAGGTGTCCCTCATTCCTATCGCAAAAAGTTGTCAGGTATGTGGTCCATGGCCAACTCTATGATAACCTGATGGATCGCAGAGCTCAGAGACGTCCCCTCCCCCTGCCTGTGAAAGCAATCCAGGAGCTAATTAGCTGCTAGGATGGTTTTTACAAAAAAAAGGGAATGGCTGGTTGAAAACAACAATACTGGGATTGATGCCTGTAGCTGCAGACATCATCCCGGTATGACAACCCAAAGTCAAGGACGCCCACCTGTCAGAAAGTGGTCAAAGGATATTACCCACCTGGGTTTTTGAGTATTTTAAGATGCTACTATTGGGGAAGAAGCATTGAAATAATAGATTCAACTTTTTTTTCCCTCGGGCGGTGCGGCTTTTAAATTCATTAAGTTAATTCCTTGGGATAAAGGCATGTGATTTCTTTTTAAGTGCGTTTGAATGTGTTTTAAATGGTTATACATGAGTGTCTGTGTTATGGTCTGTGAAAAGCTACACCTGAATGCCCTCGTACGATCTCTTATTGTATAATGAAAATAAATTGTTTGAATTCCTGCAAATAATAACAAAAAAATATATATATTTACTGCCATCTAGCGGCATAAGGTGGTATTTTTCTAATGAAGTCATTTCAGGAAATATCACATTGTGGCCACTAGATGGAGCTGACTACCATTAAAAAAAAAAAAAATTAGGCAGAATAACCACTTGACCTCCAGAAAATGTACCCCCCACCCCCTTCATGGCCAGGCAATTGTTTGCGATACGGCACGGCGTTACTTTAACTGACAATAGCGCGGTCGTGTGACGCTGTACAGAAATAACATTTGAATTTTTTTTCCAACAAATGAGGTTTCTTTTGGTAGTATTTGACCACCACTGCGTTTTTTTTGTTTTTTGCGATATAAACAATAAGACAACAAAAGACTGATATAGCCGAAAAAAAAATTAAAAAATAAAATGTCTTCATGAATTTAAATCAAATAATTTTTTTTATTTCTTTTATATACAAACATCATAAACAACGATAACAACATACAACCCAGCACGTATAGAGAGGGAATAATTAAAAAAAAACGAAAAAAAAAAAAACCCACCCCTGCCCCCACTCTCTCCCCATCGCTCCCACATCTATCTGGTCCCCTCTCATCATACATCCAGAATATCAAACCATCTTCTCCATATTTTTTCAAATTTCCTTAGACTGCCTCTATGTAAAAAGGTATATTTTTCCTTAATTATGGTTTCCCTTACTTGCATTTTCCATTCTGCTACTGTAGGTGCATATGGTGACAACCATTTTTGTGCTTCATCAATTTAGGCCGATACGTATTCTCCTGCATATTTTTATTAAAAAAAAATCCAATAAGCGTATATTGATTGGTTTGCGCAAAAGTTATACAGTAGCGTCTACACGCTACGGGCTATAAACTGGATTTTTATTTATTTATTTTTATACTAGTAGTGGCGGTGATCATCAACTTACAGCGGGACTGCAATATTGCGGCGGACAATCTGGCGCTAACTGACACATTTCGCACTTTGTGGGAAACGGTGACACTAATACAGTGATCAGTGCTAAAAATATGCACTGTCACTGTACTAATGACACTGGCTGGGGAGGGGTTTAAACATCAGGGTTAATTGTGTGTCTATTCAGTGTTCGTGTGTGCTGCTTTTTACTAAGGGATGTTCTGGATTTTATTCCCTGCCTTACAGGGACACAAAATCCACCCCCCCCCCATCTGAACGGAACTCTGCCTGTACTACATAGACAGAGCTCCGTTCTGCGTCTCTGCCAGGCGATTGGCGGGTGCCGGTGGATATCCAGTGCCTGGCACCCGCAGATTGACCTAATGCCTAGTGAGTAATCACAGCAGAAGCGGCCCGCCAGCAGTGCATGCACATGTCACCTAGGGTGAAGTGCAGAATCACTTATATATAAGTGATTCTGCAAAGGAGGGCCACCTGTAGCAGCATATCTGCTATGGGGTGGTCCTTAAGTGGACAATGACAATAAATTGTTTGAATCCCTTGAATAATAATAATACAAAAAAAAAAAAAGTCACTGCCATCTAGCCTGCCAGCAGTGCATGCACATGTCCCCTAGGGTGAAGTGCAGAATCACTTATATATACGTGATTCTGCAAAGGAGGGCCACCTGTAGCAGTATATCTGCTATGGGGTGGTCCTTAAGTGGACAATGACAATAAGTTGTTTGAATCCCTTGAATGATAATAATAAAAAAAAAAAGTCACTGCCATCTAGCGGCATAAGGTGGTGGTTTTAAATAAATTGACTCTTGTTCTGTAATTACAAAGTATCTTTTGATCTGCTTTTGCAGGCCAACATGAAGATTCGGACGGTATTTTTGCTCCAGGCCTGCCTGTTTACGCCTATATTCCTTTTTATTGCAAAAAAAATTCTGAATCCCCCAACTAAGGACCATGGCACCCAAGAAAACCCGCCTCAACCTCATCGACATTCAGTGAATCTCCAAGATGCGACTTACACCTATCACCTCGAATTTCCTTGGTTCCTGTTTGAGTACCCTCACCTGCAGAATTATAGCTGCTCGGTCCTTCTTTCCCCCCAGTCAGAGATGACTCAGGACCCGCCAGAACCCCTGCTACTGCTGGCGGTCAAGTCCCACCCTCGGTCCACCAGTAGGAGGTTTGCACTAAGGCAGACGTGGGCCAGGGAAGGGGTGACTGAGGGCTACCGGGTGAGGCCGATCTTCCTGATGGCCCAGGTTGACAGTGTTGGCTACATGAACATAGTGGAGAAGGAGAGTGAGGAGTATAATGATGTCCTGCAGTGGGACTTTATGGAGGACCATCATAACCTATCTCTGAAGGAGAGGTGCTTCCTGGAGTGGCTGCACTTTAAGATGCCCCATGTAGCCTACGTATTCAAAGGTAAGTGGCCAACGTCAAGATGTTATTGTGCTGCTAATGTCAGCAGGTACAAAAAATGAGAACAAAAATTATACAAAAAAAAAGGGGCTGCTGGGCTCCTAAAATATTTGAAGTCACCCAGAATTACCCAGAAGAGCCCATTTGAAATTGTCTGTTCTTGTACATTGCTTTAACTCCCGTTGTGAATGTGTATTATTGTGTTAACCGATTAACAACTTTGGGTCCTCACTCTGGCTGGTGCAGCCACATCCAGTGGATTCCATCTAGGGTGCACCCTGGGTTAAGAGTCCATCTAGTTGCAGAAAATAAATGGAATCCCACAAGCCGCACAACGAACAATCCTGTGCCTCAGAGAGATGACAGCGGCCTCAGTCTATTTACATCCCCGTCACACCCCCAACGTGTTTCATCCTCCCAACAGGGCTTAGCCATGGAAGTGACGGAACCCTGACACCTTGACTGGGTATCTCCACCAGGACGTTGCTTTCCAAGCTCTGGAACACGAGATCAGTTAATCTGGCTATAGTTACCCCTAGAACTAAGCAACACCAGTTTTGGAGTATGCTGAAAGAACGAACTTCAGCAGCCCCAGGAACTCTGATGCCAGGTCCATATCTCCGCTGGGGCGACTAAAGTCTGCTATGAATGAGCTGGCGGGACAGGCTTCTGATCATGTGATCACTGTGACAGCCAATCACAGTGATCATGTGATCGGGCAGTCCTTCCTGCCCCTCAGGTTTAAAGACCCAATCAAAGGGATACAGGGCTGGTTGGAGAGGAGTTAAAGTGTACTTCTTGCAACTCTAAAGGCTTAGTTCATGTATTCATACCCATTCACATGTGGGGGCCGGGATCTGGGGGGCCCCCTTGGTAAAGGGGGCTTCCAGATTTCGATAAGCCCCCCACCCGCACACCCCCATAACCACAGCCCAGGGTTGTGGGGAAGAGACCCTTGTCCCCATCAACATATATATACCTTCTTTCTGGTCACGTGATGAACGGAGTGCTTTTCTTCCAGTGGGAGGTACCTATTCCTGAATAGTATGACCCTCACAGAATAAAGTCTGAGCAATGTCCTGCACAGTATTGCTATGAGCTGAAGCCAGCATGATACCACACCCATAGGGTGTGTCCATGACACCCACAGGAAGCAGATTAGTGTCACTGGGTGTCATTCAACCTAGAAGAGGAACAGCAGGAAGCAGGTCTGACGGACGGACAGATGATTGACCAAGCGACGGGAGGGGGGTGAGGGCTTTGACCGACTGAGCAAAGGGGGGGGTTTGACTGACCGAGCGACAGGGGTGGGGTGTGTAAGGTTTGACTGACTGAACAAACGGGGGGGGGTCGGATGGTTTGTTTGCCGCCACATCCCCCCAAAAAATTAGAGCACCAGTCGTCATTGTGTGGGACCATTCACAAAGTGCAGCGTAGCTCGTGCATGTGCAGCTGTAAAGCTGGTAGGCTTCAATGCCGGTTTCCCTAATCTAAGAAGCCAGCGCCTGGACCCGAAGCCAATTGAAGAATTGGCTCGGGTGAGGACATCCCTGGATCCCTGGACAGGTAAGTATCCTTATATTAAAAGTCAGCTGCTGACTTTTAAGTCCTGGAGAGGAGCTCCTCTTTAAGTCCAGAGACAGAGGAATTAGCTATAATACTTTCCTTATTCCACCCTCTGGCAGGCTTCCACCAGTTGTGCGAACAGCCCCCCCAGAGTCTCTTATTTCTACTGCACCACAGCTTATCCCTAAACTTAAAGGGGCTGTAAAGTTGTTTTTTTTTTTTTTTTAAATAACAAACATGTTATACTTACCTTCACTGTGCAGCTCATTCTGCACAGAGTGGCCCTGAACCTGGTCTTCTGGGGTCCCTCGGCGGCTGTTTCAGCTCCTCCCCGCAAGCATTTACCACCTTCATTCGAGCTCCCTCGCACGGTGGTGAGTGCTTGCGGGCGCGCTCCCGTGATACAGCCGGCGGCTATAGCCGCTCGCTGTATCACTCGGCCCCGCCCCCCAGCGCGCCGCGTCATCGGATGTGATTGACAGCAGCGCGAGCCAATGGCTGCGCTGCTTTCAATCCATCCACTGCAGCCAATCAGCGACCAGGCTGAGCTGCAATGAAGCTGACGAGGACGAGGAGCGAAGATTCGAGGCGTCAGGTAAGTAAAACGGGGGGGCTGGGGGCGGCGGTTCTGTCAAAAGTTTTTTCACCTTAATGCATAGAATGCATTAAGGTGAAAAAATTTTTACCTTTACAACCCCTTTAATGATTCTTTAACCCTGGTTGGCCCCACTGCAAGGGTGTTTTTTTTGTTTGCCACCACCCCTCATTGGCCCTTTAGGTGGATCTTAATGCCCGGAGGCGGATTTCCTGATTATGAGATTACTGTAATTGGCTGTCAGAGCACTCAGATGATCGGGAGGATGTCCCACCCTCTCCCGATCATAAACAGTTACACAGTTACTGGGAGCCGCTCCCAGGAGAGAACAGCAGAGGCCCATGGAATCATCTACTTGATAGCCCAGTGTTAAGACCCACTTCCATGCTACCACAAATATGCATTCAGCCAGCGCTAATAGGTAAAATCCTGGAGTTCAGCTTTAATGATTTACAAAACACTGAGTTTTGTATTTCTTTAAACTTATGATATATAATGTTGCTATCTTTCAGGTGACGATGATGAATTTGTGAATCCTGCCGCATTGGTACGGTACATCAAGGAATACGGAACCGCGCATTCACTACATGGCGCAGTGCAGCGTCACGCTGTCGTCCTCCGTTACTCCAAATACAGAGTCTCAAATTATCTGTTTCCAAACAGCAAATACCCATATTTCCTATCCGGCGGGGGATTTCTCCTCCCAGGAGCCGCAGTCCCACTGCTCTATCAGGCTTCCCAAGAAATCCCTGTCTTCCCTTTGGATGATGTGTATCTAGGCTTCCTGATCCTGGCCAGCAACCTAACCCTGCGGAATGAAAAACGCTTTTATGTTTGGGGACTGCGTTTTGATGCCTGCCACTTCCAGCAAGCCCTGGTGGTTCACAGAATCGATACAGAGAATTTAACAAAAATGTGGAGAGAGGTCCAAGAAGCAAAATGTGAGCCTACAAATGTCCCTATCAAATGACCACAATAAGTGGGCCAAGCTGGTCCAAAAAAATAGGACTAATTGTCAATGTCCTCCGTTATTCCACATACCACTTCTCAAGGTCCCTGTCTCCAAATTTCCCAAACCCTTATATTCTGTCCAGTGGGGGGATACTCCTGCCAGGAGCCTCAGTCCCTCTCCTCTACCAGAACACTAAGTATATCCCCATCTTTCCATTGGATGATGTGTATCTGGGCTTCCTGATCCTAGCCTCCAACCTAAGCCTACACAATGACTTTTACATTTGGGGGCTGGATTTTTATACTTGTGGCTTACAGGTGCTCTGGTGGTTCACTGGGATAATGTGGAAAAACATGGAGAAAGGTCAAGAAGCAAAGTGTGAGCCTAAAAATTTTGCTATCAAATGGCCACAATGAGCGGGCCAAGCTTGTCCAAGAAAATAAGACTAATTATCGATGTCCAACGTTATTACAAATACCACTTGTTAAGGTCCCTGTCTCTAAATTCCCATAACCCTTATTTTCTGTCCAACAGGGGATTTCTCCTGACAGGAGCCTCAGTCCGTCTCTTCTACCAGGATACTCTGGATATCCCCATCTTCCCCATGGATGTGTATCTGGACTTCCTGATCCTGGCCTCCAACCTAACCCTGCACAATGACTTTTTAGGTTTGGGGGATTAGATTTTGATACCTGTGGCTTAACTTGGCAGTTCACTGGGTCAATATGGAAAAACATGGAGAGAGGTCAAGAAGCAAAGTATGAGTCTTTAAAAGCCGTTATCAAATGACCACAATGGGCGGGCCAAGCTGGTCAAAAAAAATATGAGACTAAGATGTCCTCTGTTATTTCAAATACCACTTCTCAAGGTCCCTTTCTACAAATTCCCAATACCCTTATTTCTATCCGATGCACAACCCTGCACAATGACTTTTACATTTGAGGGCTGAATTTTGATACCTGTGGTTTATAGGTGCCCCCGGTGGTTCATAGGTCAAGAAGCAAAGTGTGAGCCTACAAAAGCCGTTATCAAATGATTGCAACGCGCAGGCAGAGCTGGCCAAAAAAAATAAGACTAGCTTTTAATGTATTAACGACCATGAAATTTATGGAAAAATTGAAATTTTGGATCCTTTTTAATTTATTTATAAACTAAAACTGATGTGATTTTTATAGATTATTTGTAACTTTCTTAATAAATAAAGAGGTGTATATATTGGACAGTAAGGAGTCTATTTATTATCTGAGGTACACTTAGGAAAAAGGGGTATCCACCCCCAAATATTTTATTTTCAGCACCTCAACCCATCTTATATTTTGCAAGGATTTGTCTTCATCCTTTTTGCCTTCGTACAATCTTTTATTTACTATGCATACTTGTATGAACTGCTAAGATTTGTGCATTGTACATACCAACAATTGCTCAAAAAAGAGTTATGACTCTGATGCAAAAGGCGTTGCTGAAATTTTCATAAAATGTACCATGTACCTCTTACAATTTGGGTACATTTTTTTTGCTACTGATAACAGGTAACCAATGTTACTAAGAGAAAAAGAGTAAGAAAATCACAAATTTTGGGTTCTCACTAGTGATGAGCTAAGATCCCAGCTATATTTGGATGATGTCATTGACCAAATATGGACATGTGGACATGGTCAGGGATATCGCTAGCATCCCTGCCCCTTTGTTATTTGCATCTTGTTTGTGCTTAAGACCACGCTAGACTGACTGGATCAGTCACTGGTCTTGGTTGGGTCATTATGTAAATGAGTAAGGACATATCCCTCCAGTGAATACTGGTAGTAAACCTTCTTTGGGCTTGGGCTGCTGCCTTTCTGGTACGGCCTTAAGGCCATTTTGAAATGTAGACTTGGAATAATAGGAAAGAAGGACTGCCCAATGTCCAAAAGAATGCAAGTTTGATGGTAGAATAGAGAATAGAAACAAGTGTATCAAGGCAACGAGTTTCAGAAGGGGCTCTTCTTCAGGGCTATCGAACAGGTAGGAAAAATATACAGAAAACAGATGTATGTATTCTTATACATCTGTTTTCGGTATATTTTTTGTACTTGTTCAATAGCCCTGATAAAGGGAGAGCCCTTTCTCCCGAAGCGCATTGACCTGATATACTTGTCCCTATTCTCAATAAACTCTACTTAATCGACCATCAAACTTGCATTCTTTTGGACATCAGGCGCTCCTTGCTTCCTATTATTCCTTTGTTATGTGTGGCACAGGGGCTAGCAATTGCACAGACGTAGTTAATTGGGCCTCTCATGTGACAGCTTCTGAACCCAGTTTGGGTTGAACCTTAGCTCATTATTAGTTGTCACTAGAACAGGAAAAAAGGAGAAATCTTCCAGTAGTTCTGGTGATCCTGGTGCCAACCATGAGGGATTTTCCTCACTTTGGAGGGATTTCCTTTAACTTTCCATTGAGGGTATGGGACAAGAAGTGAATGGAAAGATAGAAGTGGAAGAACATCCAGGTAATGATGGGGGGCACAGAGTCCATGTATACTGTTTTGCTACTGATAACAAGAAATGTTTGTCCAGGTAACCAATGTTACTAAGAGAAAAAGAGTAAGAAAATCCCAAATTTTGGGTTCTCACTAGTGATGAGCTAAGATCCCAGCTATATTTGGATGATGTCATTGACCAAATATGGACATGTGGACATGGTCAGGGATATCGCTAGCATCCCTGCCCCTTTGTTATTTGCATCCTGTTTGTGCTTAAGACCACGCTAGACTGACTGGATCAGTCACTGGTCTTGGTTGGGTCATTATGTGGATGAGTAAGGACATATCCCTCCAGTGAATACCATGTAGTAAACCTTCTTCGGGCTTGGGCTGATGCCTTTCTGGTACGGCCTTAAGGCCATTTTCACATGTAGACTTGGAATAATAGGAAAGAAGGACTGCCCAATGTCCAAAAGAATGCAAGTTTGATGGTAGAATAGAGAATAGAAACAAGTGTATCAAGGCAACGAGTTTCAGAAGGGGCCCTTCTTCAGGGCTATCGAACAGGTAGGAAAAATATACAGAAAACAGATGTATGTATTCTTATACATCTGTTTTCGGTATATTTTTTGTACTTGTTCAATAGCCCTGATAAAGGGAGAGCCCTTTCTCCCGAAGCGCATTGACCTGATATACTTGTCCCTATTCTCAATAAACTCTACTTAATCGACCATCAAACTTGCATTCTTTTGGACATCAGGCGCTCCTTGCTTCCTAGTATTCCTTTGTTATGTGTGGCACAGGGGCTAGCAATTGCACAGACGTAGTTAATTGGGCCTCTCATGTGACAGCTTCTGAACCCAGTTTGGGTTGAACCTTAGCTCATTATTAGTTGTCACCAGAACAGGAAAAAAGGAGAAATCTTCCAGTAGTTCTGGTGATCCTGGTGCCAACCATGAGGGATTTTCCTCACTTTGGAGGGATTTCCTTTAACTTTCCATTGAGGGTATGGGACAAGAAGTGAATGGAAAGATAGAAGTGGAAGAACATCCAGGCAATGATGGGGGACACAGAGTCCATGTATACTGTATTTTTTGTTAATGATGTTACGCAGCTATTTTAATGGCCTCTAAGATGTAACCATGGTACCATGAAGATCCCCTTCCAATATGTATAGTAAAATTGTCTTTATTTTATGTGCTCTTAAGGATCCCCCTTCAAAGTGAACTTCAAGAAGATATATTGTATATAAAAGTACTGCACAAAGATTTGTTTGACAAATGTCATAAGCATTCACCCAGCCCTAAGGGATTATGACCATATTTTGCTTAATAGGCTAATTTCCTATGATCATTAGCTCCATCTAGTGACCATAATGTGGTATTCCTGAAATACCTCAGTCAGGACGATTGCTGTATTATGGTTACCGTAATAAGCAAAGGTCAGAAATTGTGAGGGTTGGACGATTGCTTGTGAAGTTTATCTAAATTTTTTTTTTTATAAATAGACTCCTTAGTGTTTATTGTACATTAATTGGTATAAGGTACCTAGGTACACTATATTGTCAAAACTATTGGGACGTCTGCCTTTACAGGCACATGGCCTTTATTGGCATCCCAGTCTTAGTCCGTAGGGTGCAATAATGAGTTGGCCCACCATTTGTATCTATAACAGCTTTAAATCTTCTGGGAAGGCTGTCCACAAGGTTTAGGAGGAATGGGAATGTTTGACCATTTTGCCAGAAGAGCATTTGTGAGGTCAGGCACTGATGTGGACGAGGACGCCTGGTTCGCAGTCTCCACTCTAATTCATCCCGAAGGTGTTCTATCAGGTTGAGGTCAGGTCTCTGTGCAGGCCAGACGAGTACCTCCTCCCCAAACTCGCTCATTCATGTCTTTATGAACCTTGCTTTGTGCACTGGTGCGCAGTCATGTTGGAACAGGAAGGGTCCATCCCCAAACTGTTCCCACAAAGTTGGGAGCATGAACTTGCCCAAAATGTCTTGGTATGCTGACGCCTTAAGAGTTCCCTTCACTGGAACTAAGGGACCAAGCCCAATCCCTGAAAAACAACCTCACATCATAATCCCCTCCTCCACCATATGATTTGGACCAATGCAACAAAACAAGGTCCATAAAGACATGGATGAGCGAGTCTGGAGTGGAGGAACTTGACTGGCCTACACAGTCCTGACCTCAACCTGATAGAACACCTTTGGGCTGAATTTGGGCAGAGACTGCGAGCCAGGCCTTCTCATCCAACATTAGTGCCTGACCTCACAAATGCTCTTCTGGAAGAATGGTCAAATATTTTTATAGACACACTCCTAAACCTTGTGGAATCCATCCCAGAAGAATTGAAGATGTTATAGCTGCATATGGTGGACCAACTCAATATTGAACTGTACAGACTGGGATGCCTTTAAAGTTTATGTGTGTAAAGGCAGGTGTCCCAATACTTTTGACAATATAGTGTATCTACATAGAAGTCTAATGGCGAAAAAGACCAAGTGGGTCTTCTGGTTTGGCTTTTTTTGTTTTAATGTGTTTGTCTAAATAAAGATCTAAGTTTATCCCAAGCATATTAAAAATGTAGACCACCTCTTCTAGAAGTCTGTTTTAAACACCCACTACTCTTTTGGTAAGATAATACTATTGCCCGCTTGCTAAACTTAGGTCATGTCTCAGTGTTCTAGGTCTCAGCTTCATATTGAAAATGCTGCCCTCTGGGACTTTAATTAAAGTGACCCTCTAAGTTACTGAAAACTGGGGTTAAAAACTCCCTATAAAAGAAGGGGTATTATGCTTAAAGTGTCTCTGATCTTCTTTCCAGCACTTCCACTTCTGTCAGTCTCTTTGGCCAATGTTGGAACATTCTTCCAGAAGCAAATTTGTGAGGTCAAGCACTGATGTTGGACAAGAAGGCCTGGCCTGCAGTCTCCACTTTAATTCATTCCAAAGGTGTTCAATTGGGTTAAGGCCAGGACTCTGTGCAGGCCACTCAACTTCCTCCACCCCAAATTCGCTTATCCATGTCTTTATGGACCTTGCTTTGTGGGTAAAGGTGATGGACTGGCCAAGCATGTCTCCAGACCTAAACCCTATTGAGCATATGTTGGGCATCCTCAAATGGAAGGTGGAGGAGCGCAAGGTCTCTAACATCCACCAGCTCCGTGATGTCCTCTTAAAGAAGTGTAAGAGGACTTCAGCGGCAACCTGTGAAGCTCTGGTGAACTCCATGCCCAAGAGGGTTAAGGCAGTGCTGGAAAATAATGGTGACCACACAAAATATTGACGCTTTTGGCCCAATTTGGACATTTTCACTTAGGGGTGTACTCACTTTTGTTGCCAGCGGTTTAGACATTAATGGCTGTGTGTTGAGTTATTTTGAAGGGACAGCAAATTTACACTGTTATACAAGCTGTACACTCACTACTTTACATTGTAGACAAGTGTCATTTCTTCAGTGTTGTCACATGAAAAGATAGAAGAAAATATTTACAAAAAATGTGAGGGGTGTACTCACTTTTGTGAGATACTGTGTATTTATGTGTGTATATATATATATATATATATATATATATATATATATATATATATATATATATATATATATATATATATATATATATATATATATATACATATACAATGCAGCTGGTAAGGTACTATATCTAAACAGCTCTTGCTATAGTGTGCGTAAACATATCAAATATACCATACGTACTTTTTAATCATTTGACATTGCTGATCCACTGATGCCAAACCTCCAAAGAACCACCTTATAATAATCAAACTTCTATGGTAAAATTGTTTAGCAAAAAGTCCATAAATGAAAAGTCCATGAAATACATAAATGTGACAGTCCTTGTGGATGATTCAAAAAACTTGAGTGCTTTAAACACCAACTTCCAAAAGGAAACGTTATGGTGTTATTCCACCTTGTGCTCTTGTGACATGCACAGCACTCACCAGACTCCAATGACCCCCTTACTTCACAGCGAGAGAAGTTATGACCGCTTTGTTGGTCACTAATGGGACCTATCCCGACCTTCCAGAGCGCTCCTGGATTGGATCCTGTCCCCTCCTTGATGTGATCTCAGTCTTCCTCCCATTGATTCAGTAGGCAGGAAGTAAGTAAGGAAAAGAGAAGAAACCTCTCGTAGTGTAAAACCTTTTTTCCTTTATTGATTAAAATATTAAAAGTATAACATGG
The DNA here is from genome assembly GCA_037952925.1 of Lithobates clamitans. Taxonomy (NCBI): domain Eukaryota; kingdom Metazoa; phylum Chordata; class Amphibia; order Anura; family Ranidae; genus Lithobates; species Lithobates clamitans. The sequence goes on from JBBGZY010001612.1 coordinate 247,547, forward strand.
AGCGACACATAGATGGGAGTCCGATGAGGCTGCACACCCCGAAACAAATATTTGAAAGGAATGGAATTTTCCCCATGGGGCTTTTTTAGCAATGAGTCAAAAGAATTCGTAAAAGATCACTGGTTTTATTAACAAAAAAGTTGGACAATGGTTGCATACGAAAGTTAAAATATGAGCTCTGGTGTATACAATGCGAGATTATTTAGAATTGGAAAGAAAGGAAAATTAATTGTGTAATGGGATACTTAGTATATAGAAATTGGTGCATTTCAACCTTAGAAATTCTAGTCTTCTTCAGGGGGCTCTTACATTTCTATAAAAACATCAAAGGTACAAATTACAATATTTCATGATACATAGGCACATTTCATAACATCCAATCATGTGTTCAACTTAATAATCACAATATATTTACCCCTTCCATTCAGTTAGCTTGCATTATCCAGAGACTTTGTTTTAAAAGTAAAAGAATAGAGTAGAAGATTTCCCCCAAGAGAGAATCCCAAATCCCGCTAGGCAACTGACCCCCCCTCTTCCTTGCCATCAAGCAGCCGTGGTGGTCCGAGGGGGCTTGCAAGTGGTCACCGAATGGTATCCCCCCCCCCCCCGAAGCACATGGGGAAGCGTAGGGAACAAGACACCTAAAAATTCATAGGGGAGTATAAATTAGCATACTATGGGGGTCATTTACTATAGAGCTGCTGCGCTAATTGCCACTAATTATCGGTAATCCGTGGCATTTTAACGGCAGTAATTAGTGGTAATTAGCGCTAAAACGGTATTCACTATAGCGCTGGTGAGATAATACTCCCAAAATCGAATTTAATATAGTTCCCTGAAACCAAATAGCGCCCAAACCCTTAAAGCCCCATACACACTATCAGATTTTCTGCTGATTTTTTCCTTCAGATTTACCAAAACCATATAATATGAGGTCAAACCTTAGGAGTTTCAATTTGTATGCAATCAGGCAGGCCCTTGCACTACATGGTTTTGGTAAATCTGAAGACAAAAATCAGCAGAAAATCTGATAGTGTGTATGGGGCTTTGCTCTGCTAAAACCTGGAGTAGTGCACATGGAAATAATGTTTAGAGCATGATATAATTGCCTAAATGGTACTGAAATATGCGGTATATTATTTAAAGATAATCTGCTTTCAAACTGTGAAAAAGTGATTTCTACACTGAAATATCTTTAAAAGTCTGAGAAGTGAAAAATTCCCCGTTTTGGACAACTAGGTGCCAACACAACTGAGCATGCTCAGACCTGAAAATAACTCTCATTTTAACTCAAGTGTCTTTTTTAGCCGGTGCTATAGTAAATACCAAAATGAGAGCTAATTAGAGAGCATTTTTTGGAAGTGAAAATCTGCTCTATTCTAGTCCAAGGCAAGTTTTAGCCATTGATTCTAATGAAACAATTTTAACTTTCACAAAAAAACCTTTTAATGTTGAGATGAAATGTATCTTTCTCTGAAATAAAATTTCCTTTGCAACATTGTTGCTTCTACTTAAAATATTTTATTTTTAAGAATACTAGAATGTGGAATGTTTTGATGTTTTGGTAAAATATATTTTTCTCTGTCACTTTCACTTGTTACTCTCCATCTCACAACAATCTTTACCCCAAACTCACACAGGTGTCTTTACAAAGCACAAACAATACCATTGCTGATGCAAATTTAAAATGAATCACAATTTTTTGTGCTTTTTATTATTTCCAAATATTTATAATTTGAGCCCAAAAAATGTAATATGTGGACCAACATCAGAAATCAAAATGTAATTCTGAAAAATTTGAGGGTAACATCACTATTCTACACTCACCCACAAAAAAAACACCAAATATCACAGAATAAATCAAGAAGAATAACTCTTGAGTAATGTAATTCCATCACCTGTATGTTCAAAGAAATGCAGTATTTATGTGTTTTTATGTGTAGTTATGTGTAGGAGGTTTTCACACGTGGCAGCTCTGTGGCTTAAAGGTTAGAACTTCTGCTTAGTATCCCCGAGTGTATGGGTTCAAATCCCAAACATGCTGCTTCATGTAGAGAAGTTGTCCCATCTCCCAGGTCCTATAACTATGTCTAAATGTAGTTTTTATGTGTAGTTATGTGTAGGAGGCTCTCACATGTGGCAGCTCCATGGCTTAGAGGTTAGAACTTCTGCTTAGTATCCCTGAGCATCTGGGTTTAAATCCCAAACATGCTGCTTTATGTAGAGAAGTTGTCTCATCTCCCAGGTCCTATAACCATGTCTAAATGTAGTATTTATGTGTAGGAGGGTTCCACCACCATTGTACGTCTTTTCCAGATACACTATTTAGCCAAAAGTATTGGGACACCTGCCTTTACACGCACATGAACTTTAATGGCATCCCAGTCTTAGTCCGTAGGGTTAAAATTTGATTTGTCCCACCCTTTGCAGCTAGAACAGCTTCTGGGAAGGCTGTCCACAAGGTTTAGTGTGTCTATGGGAATGTTTGATCATTCTTCACGAAGTGCCTTTGTGAAGTCAGGCACTGATGTTGGATGAGCAGGCCTGGCTCGCAGTCTTTGTTTTAATTCAGCCAAAGGGTGTTTCTATCAGGTTGAGGTCAGGACTCTGTGCAGGCCAGTCAAGTTTCTCCACCCCAAACTCGCTCATCCCTGTCTTTATGGACCTTGCTTTGTGCACTGGTGTGCAGTCATGTTGGAACAGGAAGGGCCCATCCCCAAACTGTTCCCACAAAGTTGGGAGCATGAAATTGTCCAAATGGTCTTGGTATGCTGACGCCTTAAGAGTTCCCTTCACTGGAACTAAGGCTCCAAGCCCAACCCCTGAAAAACAACCCCACACCATAATCACCCCTCCACCAAATCGTTTGGACCAGTGCACAAAGCAAGGTCCATAAAGACATGGATGAGTGATTTTGGGGTGGAGGAACTTGACTGACCTGGACAGAGTCCTGACCTCAACACAACAGAACACCTTGGAGATGAATTAGAGTGGAGACTGTAGGTCAGGCCTTCTTGTCCAACATCAGTGCCTGACCTCACAAATGCACTTCTGGAAGAATGATCAAACATTTCCATAGACACACTCCTAAACCTCGTGGACAGCCTTCCCAGAAGAGTTGAAGCTGTTATAGCTGCAAAGGGTGGGCAAACTCAATATTGAACCCTACGGACTAATACTGGGATGCCATTAACCGCTTTCCAACCAGCCACCGCAGTTATACTGCGGTAGGTTGGCACCCCTGCATGAGCCGTCGTAGCTGTACATCGGCTTGCGGGGTCGGGATAGCATGCACAGCGGGGGTGCCGATGCTCATGGCTGAGGATCGCGATGACCGCCGGCCACGAGCAATCGTGAGCAGGAGACACAGAACAGGGATGAGTGTATGTAAACACACACTTCCCTGTTCTGTTCTGAAGAGGAGTGACAGATCGTGAGTTCCTATTAGCTAGGAACCACAATCCGTCACTTCCTCTAGTCAGTCCCCTCCCCCCTCAGTTAGAATCACCTCCCAGGGAACACAATTTACCCCTTGATCGCCCCCTAGTGTTAACCCCATTCGCTGCCAGTGACATTTTTACAGTAATCAATGCATTTGTATAACATTGATCGCTGTATTATTGCAAATGGTCCCAAAAATGCGTCAAAATTGTGCGATGTGTCCACCATAATGTCGCAATCATGATAAAAATCGCAGATCGCCGCCATTACTAGTAAAAAAAAAATAATAATAAAAAATGCTATAAAACTATCCCCTATTTTGTAGACGCTATAACTTTTGCGCAAACCAATCAATATACGCTTATTGCGATTTTTTTTATTTACCAAAAATATGTAGAAGAATATATATCGGCCTAAACTGAGGAAAAAAATATTTTTTTTATATATTTTGGGGGATATTTATTACAGCAAAAAGTAAAAAATAATGCGTTCTTTTCAAAATTGTCGCTATTCTTTTGGTTATAGCGCAAAAAAAAAAAACCGCAGAGGTGATCAAATGACACCAAAAGAAAGCTCTATTTCTGGGAAAAAAAAGGGGTCAATTTTGTTTGGGTACAACGTCGCACGACCGCGCAATTGTCAGTTAAAGCGACGCAGTGGCGAATCGCAAAAAACGCTCTGGTCAGGAAGGGGGTAAATCCTTCCGGGGCTAAAGTTCATGTGCGTATAAAGGCAGGTGTCCCAATACTTTTGGTAATATAGGGTATGCAACCAGTGACTCATCCCCACCTGGCCCATTTATTTTTTGGTGTGTTTTAGTTTTCAGTAGAGGACATTTTTTGTTTTGGGAATGAGTGTCAGTACTATGTACTCTTTACTCTTTTACATAGGAAAGTATCTGGGGGGGGCCCTTGTTTTTTAAGGGTTGTACGATTCTGATAAGCCCATCCCCCATACCCCGACCCCACAAGTACCTGGCTGGGGTTGTGGGGAAGACTTCCTTGTCCAACAAGGCACTATGCCAGGGATGTCCCTTCCGGCAAGATACTCTCCCCATGGTAAGCGCATGTGGCCTGGTATGGGTCAGGAGAGATAGGGGCACACGCTCACCCCCTCCCCCCCTACCTTTCCTGGCCTGCTCAGACAAAGGGCTGATATGGATGTGTAGCAATATGGACTACAAATGTAAAGCACCATACATTCTGACATTTCTAGGTATTGCCTGTCCCTTCAGTAACCAATGTATCCAGTGACATAATATTTGTGTGCCAAATGAAAGGATTGTGGGACGAATAGTTCCCTATCAGATAATTGCTTTGCAGGATTGTGGGCAGGACTACATATCCCAGGGATCCTTGCTGGCACCTGAAGATTGCTGGGAGTAGCTAGAAAAGCAGCAGAAGCCCACGCGGAGCTCTCTTCCTCCTGGGCCTGACGCATGATGGACCTCCTTGTGCAGCCCAGCACTTCCAACTCATGGCCCGAGGGGCCCAGCTCTGTTGTTGCTGATGGACATCCTTTCCAGCACCACTCCGGTCGCCTGCCTTTTCGGTGCAAGTTGCAAGCTTTACGTCGGAAGATTGAGACAGCTGATCCCCTGCATGAGTGTTGCTACATGAGTGCCTGTTCGGAAGACATCAGAGAGATCTGGTCATTGGTGAGAGAGTACATTGCTCGATCTTTTATTGAGACACTTTGCACAGACATCTTTATCCCCAAAACACTATACTGCATTACTTGAACACTGTGCTCAGACACCTTTTAGCTTTCTTCACTCCAAGGAATTTACTGTTCCCAATACACCCAAACATATTACAACTAACAAGCTCCGACTATCCGGTGAAGAACATCAGATCTGCAACAGGGACTTTATTGCCATTACTTACAGAAAGGCCTCTAGATCACTCTTCTCTAGACCCACTCTCCCTCCCTAGGATAGCGTGTAGGCTGGCCAGGTTCCATCTTCTATAGTGGGGTCATATAAGCAGTTAACTGAAAATCCACTATGGGGAAAACGTTATATCTAAATGGAAGTGTACATATATGTATATAGTCTTAATAGTAAAAATATGTGGCGCTCATCTAGGTGTACCATTCACAATGATAAATCAATTGCAACGTAGCCAGAAAAAACGGAGTATATATATATAGTATTGTTGTTGCTGAAATATTGTCTTGTGTATTTCGGGGGAATTCTTTTGCTGAGTTGGCGCTGTGCCTGAAACTCAGCAGATTACCGTAATTACCTCCTCTTTATAACAACTTCCCCTTTTATTGGTTCAGGCAAAGTTTCTTAGAGCCTAATTACATTGAGTTGTTTGATTATTGCTATACAGTGATACAAGGATGTCTGAACCCAGAGTGTCAGGTGGGATGGAAGGTTCAACAGGTCATGGCCGTGCAGATGAGCAGGCAATTCTCAGCAGTCCTCTAGGGGGCCATGCTACAGATGTTTGAGGTGACCCATGTCGATTTTTGTTTTTTTTGTCGGGGGGGTTCCCTATTAACATCTATACCAGACCCTCATCTAGAAATCTAGGAAAAGGGTCTTGTATAGATGTAGGAAATCTCCAGCCTCTTACAAACAGAATGAAACAGCTGGGAGCTGTCATTTACTACAAGAGAAAGCTGGACACACACTGCTCCAAAGCAGCCTGCGAGATCCCATGCACTGCTATGAAAAACCGGGTGCCTGCCCGGTCCACAGCCAAAATGATCCATAGAGAATGAAGAAGGTGGCGGCACATCCAGGAAATAAAACCAATATCTCTATTGAAAATCCATAAAAAGACGAGAAATGACACACACGCAAGGTCCACAGATGCTCAGTAGATGCGTTTCACACTCAAGTGCTTGCTCATCAGCTGTCATTTACTGTTATTTTAGGTGTCAGTATTGCTGACAATTAAGTTATTTAAAGAATTTTACCCTTTAGGCATGTGGGGAGGTGCAGCGTGGTGCCACAGCAGGAAAAGAACAGAACTTTTACTAATATGAGTTCAGCAATTCACAACAAGCCCTGCGGGAAGGCTCCTGACCGGAAACACTTGCAGAATATAACAATGGTATGTAGCAGAGCAGGTCTCAGCTGTGCTGGTAGCAATTGTCTTGAGGGGAGGAATGTGGCCTAGATAGTCCGTACTCAAATAGCGAGGTTTCCAGGAAAGATGGCGTAATCATATCCTTTGCCTACTCATCTGGAACCTCTCCCTACCGTTAATCACTGTCCCTGCCAGACGGGTGACCTGTCCCTACACTACCCACACACAAAATGTGCACCAAGCCTGGGAGCCAGGGCCTTAAAGCTGAGTTCCACCCAAAAATGGAACTTCCACTTTAAGCGAAGGTGACAACCTGACATTTGGCATGTCATTTTTTTGGGGGGGGGAGCGGAAACCCTCTTTTAGAGGATTCCAGCTCCCACTTGCTCCCGGCACACCGCGGCGCCAGAAGCAAGTTAACCTCTCCCCTCTCCCTCTCGGCAATCATCTGGGACACGTGACAGGTCCCAGGTGATTGCCCGGCCAGTCACAGCACGCCGCGCGGCTTGCGCATGTGCAGTGCGTGCGCCCACAGTGACAAGGCCGGCGAGCGGGGCTTCGTTCTCCTGCATCGCTGGACCCTGGGACAGGTAAGTGTCCTATTATTAAAAGTCAGCAGCTGCAGTATTTGTAGCTGCTGACTTTTGTTTTATTTTTTTTTAAGTGGAACTCCACTTTAAATAGCCTCTGCCTGACCCAAGATGGCTGCCATAGTCACATGGGGTGGCATCACCCAATTGGATAGCTTCCCCAGTGACCCAGGAAACCACAGAGGAACCAAGTTCCTCTTGACTTCCCCTCCAACTGCAATGCCGCTGCGGCACCCACAGTGGAGAAAATAGACTGCACCTGCCTACACTCATCATTAAAGTCACTGCTCACCATCAAATGAAATTTTCAAAAATTTGCTTTGATACATGTTCCCGAAGGCAATGCCCAGCCCCATCCCCCCCCCCCCCCTCCGCCATTTATTTGACAATACCTTGCCTATTAGCCCAGAAATTAGACATTTTTTAACATTCAGCTCCCATTGACTTCAGTGGGGCTTGGATTTGGTACATACGCCAGCTTACCGACATTTTAAAAATTTTTTGTGGTGGAGAGGGCACATAGAATGCCTGCTCCTCCGCGCACATTTATCCTGAAATTATTGAACTTCAGAGACCGAGACCTAGTCCTCCATGAATCAAGGAAGGTCGAGCAGCTGAGGTATGAGGGGGCTAAGTTAATGATATTTCCGGACTTCTCGGTGGATACCCAAAAGCAACGACGTTCCTTTGATCAAGTTAAACTTAACCTACGCAACAAGAAGATAAAATATAGCATGTTATTCCCGGTGAGGCTGCAAGTCCAGGATGGAGAGACGGTGCGATTTTTTACTTTCCCTGACGAGGCGTCGCACTGGCTGGAAACTCTGCAGAGACACTGATGTTTCCCTGGAGGCACAAGGTTTGATTGCATTACCCTGGCTTTATGGTTGCACTTGTTTCTGGAGCCCTCGTGGTCACTGACACTAGCTTTGCTTAGGCCGTTGTCCCTTTTGCCCCCATGGGGGATAGTTGGGGGAGCGATGGCTGTGTCCTCATGGACCTCGTGATCACGAGGGTGCATATGGACGTGTACCTTATACAGGGTCTCACAAATAATAGACGTACAATCACAGAAGATGCGGGGCAGGACATCTATAAATTTTGTTTTCTTGGAAGAACTCCTTCTTCTTGTATCTTCTCAAGGTTTATACCGGTTCAAGTTATGTGCCCCCGGAGAGATGTGTTTCTTTCTCCAGGTGATATCAGTTCTATATTCTGCAGGGAACGTTGATCCTTTATATTAGTAGGAGGACTTACTGTATGTCCTGTGACACTCGGGTCTCCTCTTGTTCATCTCCCCAATTGGCAGTTGCCATGATGGTTTTTGGGAAAGGAGCACGCCGAAGTTTGGGGGGTGGGATTGGAGCACAAGTTTTTGTTGTAACTTTTGATATTTTTACTTTTTTTTTTCTTTTTTTGTTGCTGCATATGTTCAAAATGTTGTGCTGATGTATACTGTATTGGGGCTCAGGGCTGTCTTGATCTCTTTCCACTAGATGGCATGAGCGGTCTATTTGCTAGTACTCAGGAATGGATGTATATGTTTGTTTTTTTTTTTCTCCCTGCTTACACTCAATTTGACCCTAAGAGGGGCTGGTTGTCACCCTGATTCAATCTATACAGAGCATTGATGCCTCCCCTGACAGTATTATTGTGGAATGTTAGGGGGTTAAATTCCAAAATTAAGAGGTCTTTGGTTTTTAATTTCCTGAAAAAATATAACTCGCATATTTGTGTGTTTCAGGAGACTCACTTGGTGGGGAGCAGGACGCTGGCACTTTGGAAACCGTGGGTTGGTGCATATTACCATTCTACTTATTCCTCATACTCCCGGGGTGTCAGCGTCCTGGTCCATAAGTCCGTGGGGTTTACCCTATTGGATCTCCACTTAGATCCAGATGGGAGATTCGTGGCCATACATGCAATGTGTGACAGACTAGAATTGCTGATAGTAGGCATATATATTCCTCCCCCAGCTACGATAGAGATCCTTAAAAAACTCACCCCAATTATAGCTTAGTATCCTTCGGCTGGACTACTCATAACCGGAGATTTCAACATGACCCCAAATCCAGATTTGGACAGGCTTAGCGTGGGACCCCCTGGTGTGACCCCCTTAGCACAGTGGGCAGATAACTATGGATTTACTGATGTATGGAGACTGAGGCATCCGGGGGAGAGACAGTACACCTGTCACTCGGCCACGCGTGCGTCCTTCTCCAGAATTGACTCGGTATACACGTCTGACTCTCTGCTCTCCCAAATACAGGAGGTGGAAATATTACCGTGAGGTATTTCGGACCACGCACCCCTCCTACTTAAAATGTAAACCGACTCTCCTAGTGGCACTGCTCTTTGGCGGCTCTCGGGGGTTTTGGATTGCGGATGAGAGGGTGACCCCCCCTGGTGGAGGGTGAGTTTGGAGTCTATTGGGCGCTTAATGAAGGCACGGTTCCCCCTCCTACACTCTGGGATGCCTTTAAGGCATATACTAGGGGACAATACAAGACGGCAATTGGGAGGGTCAGGAAGGATACGCGGATGGCATTAGAAGAAGCAGAAAAAAAGGTTCTCCTTTTGGAAAACAGCTATGTGCACACTAGAGACCTATTAATATATGATGCTATGCAATCTCTCCATAGAGAGATTTCTCTCTTGTGGATTGAGACTACTAAGAAACAGTTGCTGGCTCAATCGCAAAGAATCTTTGAGCAGGGGGAGAAGACAGGTAGAATGCTGGCCTGGCTGGCTAGGGAGCGTTCCTCTTCATTACATATTGCCCATATAAGAGATGACACGGGGGTACTCCATTCTGACCCCACTGCTATAAATGGTCAATTTGCACAATATTATGAACAGCTTTATACCTCTAAGGCCACCTTTGCCAAGGAATCTATGTGCACCTTTCTAGATCTCATTGACTTCCCACAATTATCTACGGAGGCCAGAACTAAACTAGACGCACCAATTACTCTCAAAGAGGTTCAGACAGCAGTAGCAACACTTCAGTCAGCAAAAACTCCAGGCCCTGACGGCCTACCGGCTGAATTTTGTAAGACAAACAATAAACTTCTCCTCCCTAAATTTCACAGTCTGCTCCTCACAATGCTAAAATGATGAAGGAGCACGCATGCTCCGAACGCGAAGCACCGCCCGCCTCACCCCGCTCCCAGAAGTGAAGACGCAGGTCAGTACGGCGCTCCACGGAGGATCCATGACCGATATCCTGGCCGCCCGGAGGCTCTGAGGACCCTCGGCACCACCGGAACAGCTACCAGGACCAAGGTCACAGGACTCACATCCCAGGAACCCCCCCACTGGCCCGTGACACCCACATCCCCCAAGAGAACGCGGATGAAACTACTTTACAAGCTGGTTTTTAGCAACTCACATGTGAGTGTTTTTATCTATTCTAATAAATATTTTTAACATACATGCTGCACTTAGAGGGCGCCGTCCTTCTTTCTTTTTTATTGCTAAAAGAATGTTGCCTCCCTACCTCTATGTCAGAGGCTGTGATTGTAGTTATAGCTAAACCCAACAAAGACCCCACATCATGTGCATCATATCGCCCCATATCACTTCTAAATGTAGATGCCAAAATAACTACCAAAATTCTTGCAACTAGGCTCAATTCGGTTATCCTTTCTATAATTAATGGCGACCAGACGTGCTTTATGCCGGGCAAAGGTACCGACATTAATTTACGTAGACTTTACACTAACATCTCTCATGCAGGGAGGTCGCAATCCTCGGGCGTGGTGGCCTCTCTGGACGCCGAGAAGGCCTTCGGCTCGGTGGAGTGGGAGTTCTTGTGGCAGGTACTTGAACGCTCTAATTTTGGTCCCCAGTTTATCTCCTGGATAAAGCTCCTCTATAGTAACCCCACAGCAAGAGTCCGAACGAATGGACTGCTCTCTCCCCCATTTTCTCTGGGAAGGGGAACCAGACAAGGGTGCCCTTTGTCCCCGGGCTTATTCGCCCTGGCCATTGAACCTCTGGCTATTCTGCTCAGAGCATCCCCGAGAGTTAGGGTAATAAAGGTTGGACCGCTGACTGAGAGGCTTTCATTGTATGCTGATGATGCATTGCTGTACCTTCCAGATGCATCGGCCTCGTTGTCCGCAGCTCTGGAAATTATCAACCACTATGGATCCTTTTCAGGCATTCGGATCAACTTGACTAAATCCATTATATTTTCTTTGTCCCCGACCCCACCTGCTATAGATCCCTCAAATCCACTAGTCTTGGTTTCTAAGTTTAAATACTTGGGGATTGAAATCCAGAGAGAACCACATATGTATTTGATAGACAATGTATATCCAATCTTGCACCAACTTATTGCCCGTTGTCAGGCCAGGAAATCCCTTCCCCTTTCACCTGTAGGTAGGATTAATCTTCTAAAGATGACGTTCCTCCCCAAATTCTTATACGTTTTCCGTAACACTCCTGTCCCCATCCCCAAGTCCTTCTTTGATAAGTTAGATTAAGTGGTAATACGTTTGTATGGGGGGCTCTGCTCCTAGAGTAGCCCGGACCACCCTCCAGCTCCCTTTGTCACTGGGCGGTTTGGCGCTCCCATGCTTTAGAAAATATTATTGGGCCGCAGTTGTAGTTACTGTCCGTTGGTGGTTCTCCCAACCAAAATCTAACCCCTCACTTAATCTTGAAGCTGCAATATTGGGTTCATACCTGGCTATAAGTAATCTGGTCTTTAGAGGGTCTAAGGCACATGTGGACAACTTTGATGCGAACGACGGTGGGGGTCTGGGAACAGATGTTGAAGAAGCTTGCTGGACCTTATACTGTTTCCCCTTACACACCATTATGGGGTAATCCCAAATTAAAACATCTCCAAACAGTTCCAGACCCGGCCCTGTGGGCGAGATATGGAATTAAGATACAACAAGTATGGTCCGGAGGCAGAATCATCCCCTATGACACTTTAAAAAATGATTTCCAACTCCCCCCAAAAATGTTCTTCCGTTATCTGCAACTGCGGAATGCAGTACAGGCCCAATATCCAGTGGGTGTCACTTTGCAGTCACATGGGGTTGAGAGGCTTCTAATCTCAAAAAATATAGATCGAATCCTATCCTCCCTATATACTCAGATACTGAGTGAGGAGCAGACTGGAGAAACGGGACTGTATGATAAATGGAAGCTGGATGTACCTGACCTTGCTCCCAATGTTTGGGAGGAGGGTTTGCAACAGTATATCCCCCTTATGATTTCGGCAAGGGATAGATATATTCAGCTCAAATTCATTCATAGAACATACTACACGCCGCAGAGACTGTCTAGAATATACCCGACTAGGGATGAGCCGAACACCTCCCTGTTCGGTTCGCACCAGAACATGCGAACAGGAAAAAAGTTCGCTCGAACACGCGAACACCGTTAAAGTCTATGGGACACGAACATGAATAATCAAAAGTGCTAATTTTAAAGGCTTATATGCAAGTTATTGTCATAAAAAGTGTTTGGGGACCTGGGTCCTGCCCCAGGGGACATGGATCAATTTAAAAAAAAGTTTTAAAAACGGCCGTTTTTTCAGGAGCAGTGATTTTAATAATGCTTAAAGTCAAACAATAAAAGTGTAATATCCCTTTAAATTTCGTACCTGGGGGGTGTCTATAGTATGCCTGTAAAGGGGCGCATGTTTCCCGTGTTTAGAACAGTCTGACAGCAAAATGACATTTCGAAGGAAAAAACTCATTTAAAACTACCGCGGCTATTAATGAATTGCCGGTCCGACAATACACATAAAAGTTCATTGATAAAAACGGCATGGGAACTCCCCACAGGGAAACCCCGAACCAAAATTAAAAAAAAAAAAAATGACGTGGGGGGGTCCCCCTAAATTCCATACCAGGCCCTTCAGATCTGGTATGGATATTAAGGGGAACCCCGGCCAAAATTTTAAAAAAAAAATGACGTGGGGTTCCCCTTAAATTCCATACCAGACCCTTCAGGTCTGGTATGGATTTTAAGGGGAACCCCACGCCAAAAAAAAAAAAAAAACGGCGTGGGGTTCCCCCAAAAATCCATACCAGACCCTTATCCGAGCACGCAACCTGGCAGGCCGCAGGAAAAGAGGGGGGGACGAGAGTGCGGCCCCCCCCCTCCTGAACCGTACCAGGCCACATGCCCTCAACATTGGGAGGGTGCTTTGGGGTAGCCCCCCAAAACACCTTGTCCCCATGTTGATGAGGACAAGGGCCTCATCCCCACAACCGTGGCCGGTGGTTGTGGGGGTCTGCGGGCGGGGGGCTTATCGGAATCTGGAAGCCCCCTTTAACAAGGGGACCCCCAGATCCCGGCCCCCCCCTGTGTGAAATGGTAAGGGGGTACTTACCCCTACCATTTCACTAAAAAAGTGTCAAAATAGTTAAAAATGACAAGAGACAGTTTTTGACAATTCCTTTATTTAAATGCTTCTTCTATCTTCCTTCATCTTCTTCTTCTTCTGGTTCTTCTGGCTCTTCTGGTTCTTCCTCCGGCGTTCTCGTCCAGCATCTCCTCCGCGGCGTCTTTTATCTTCTTCTCCTCGGGCCGCTCCGCACCCATGGCATGAGGGGAGGCTCCCGCTCTTCTCTTCATCTTCTTCTTCATCCTCTTCTCTTCTTCATCTTCTTCATCTTCATCTTCTCTTCTTAATTTTCTTCTGCGGGCCGCTCCGCATCCATGCATGGAGGGAGGCTCCCGCTGTGTGACGGCGTCTCCTCGTCTGACGACGACCACTTTATAAACTTACATATATTAACCGTAAATGCCCCAAGAAGTTCTCCAAGATTTGGGGAGCATGGTCCAAACAATAGAGATGCCCTTAAGTAACTTGCGGAACACACAATGTACTTGTCCTGGGAACGCCCTCCCCTCTCTCTCTCCCCCTTCTTCCTTGTCCCTCTTCCTCCCCTTCCTCTTCCTATGGGTTTCCCCTGTCCCTTCTTCTGTGCCCCCCCCCCCCACCAGCGCTCTGATCCTTCAGAATTTACTAAGGGAATACCCTGACAGCTAGATATTACAAGTAATACTCCAAACACCTGGTGTTAGCGCTTCAATCATTCCGGCACCATGATTGTTATGATGTCAGGATGATTGAAGTGCATTATTTCTATTATTACATTGTAATCTAAAATGAAATCATTCAACTTACCATAATGCCGAATCATTGGGATCCCTGAGCGTGTCACTAGCCACGTCGCCTGCCACCAGCAGAGTCCTTCCTTGCATCAGGTGCCCCCAGCAGAGTCTGGCCTTGTATCAGGTGCCCCCGGCAGAGTCCCTCCTTGCATCAGGTGCCCCCAGCAGAGTCCCTTCTTGCATCAGGTGCCCCCTGCAGAGACCCTCCTTGCATCAGGTGCCCCCAGCAGTCCCTCCTTGCATCAGGTGCCACCAGCAGAGTCAGTCTTTACACCAGTGTTCCCAGCCTTAGTCCTTAAATCAGTGTCCTAGGCAGAGCCATAGTTACCCCCCCTGTACATAGTTACCCCCTCCCTCTGTACATAGTTTCCCCTCTCCCCCTAGTTACCCCCCTGTACATAGTTACCCCCCTGTACATAGTTCCCCCCACTGTACATAGTAACCCCTCCTGTACATAGTTAACCCCCCTCCTGTAAATAGGTAACCCCCCTCCTGTAAATAGTTAACCCCTACTCCTGTATATAGTTAACCCTCCCCTCTCCTGTACATAGTTAACCCTCCCCCCTCCTGTATATAGTTAACCCCCCTCCTGTATATAGTTAACCCTCCTCCTCCTGTATATAGGTAACCCTCCCCCTCCTGTATATAGCTAACCCCTTCTCCTCCTGTATATAGCTAACCCCTTTTCCTCCTGTATATAGTTAACCCCCCTCCTCCTGTATATAGGTAACACCCCTCCTCCTGTATATAGCTAACCCCTCCCTCCTGTATATAGTTGACCCCCTCCTCCAGTATATAGCTAACCCCCTCCTTCTGTATATAGCTAACCCCCCTCCTGTATATAGTTACCCCCCTCCTTCTGTATATAGTTAACCCCCCTCCTGTACAATAAAGTTAAATTGCTGCAGAGACAAGAGCCAGTGGCGTCACTACAGCTGGTGTCACCCGGTGCGGAAAAAAATTGGTGTCACCCCCCCTCCACCAACTATGGTCCCCCTTCAGTACAGACCCCCCTCCCTCAGTAAAGACCCCCCCACTAAGTACAGACCGCCCCTCTAGCAGTATAGATCCTCCTCCCTCAGTACAGACCCCCCCACTAAGTACAGACCCCCTCCATCAGTTTAGACCCCCTCAGTGTAGACCCCCTCAGTACAGACCCCTCTCCCTCAATACAGACCCCCCTCAGTGCGGTCCCCCATCTATCAGTATAGACCCTCTCAGTGCAGACCCCCCTTCATCAGTGCAGACCCTGTCAGTGCAGACCCCCCTCTATCAGTGCAGGCCCCTATCAGTGCAGGCCCCTATCAGTGCAGACCCTCTCTATCAGTGCAGACCCCCCCTCTATTAGTGCAGACCCCCCTCTATTAGTGCAGACCCCCTCTATCAGTGCAGGCCCCCCCCCTCTATTAGTGCAGAACCTCCTCAGTGCAGCCCCCCTCATTAGTGCAGGCCCCCCTCAGTGCAGACCCCCTCTCTATTAGCGCAGAACCCCCTCAGTGCAGCCCCCCCTCATTAGTGCAGGCCCCCCTCAGTGCAATCCACCCCCTCCATCAGTGCCAGTGCCAGTGCAGACCCTCCCCTCCCATAACGCCCCCCAGCACACGTACAGGAACTCCAGGAGCGGCCGGTGTTCTGACGAAAAGTGTCCCCCCATCGGATAGTGTCTGCTCCGTACTGCGCAGGCGCTGATAGACACCGGCACCGTGTGTTCAGTGGAGAGGGGAGGGGCCGATCCGTGCAGCTAAAGAAGCCGATTCATTGGCTGCACGGATCGAGCCCCCTTCCTCTCTCCACTGAACACAAGGGGGAAGATCTAGTGGCGGTGCCGGCGGCCATGTTGCTGGAGCCAGCTGCTCCAAAAATTAAAAAACAAACATTCCCAATTTTCCTGATGAAAATCCCGATTCGGGACAGCCTCCGATCGGGACGAGGGTCCCAAAATCGAGATTGTCCTGGGAAAATCGGGACTGTTGGCAACTATGCTTTACCCCCAACAACCACCGTTGCCGCCCAATACACCCTTCTACCGATGATGTATGAGTACCCTGTTTCCTCCTGCTGCACTTATCCTGCCTTAAATCCTCCTGCGTCTTCTCGGCTGCCTCCATCAGCTCCACTAAATTTCCCTTCAAAATCTGCTCCCTCTGTTTTACCATCCTGTTCCGCTCTTCACTTCTACCAGCTGCATCCACTACCTACAGTCCTGTAACCACATACAAATCCTCAGTGGCTAAAACCAAAAAGAAGCAGAAGTTTTTCCCAACCCATACCAGCATGCCAGTATCCAATCCTGCCTCCACACCAGCTGATCCACTCCAGCCTGAAGTTCCAGTGCCCGTATCCCAGCCTGAAGTTATGGTGCCCATATCCCAGCCTGAAGTTATGGTGCCCGTATGCCAGCCTGAAGTTCCAGTGCCCATATCCCAGCCTGCAGAGCCGGTGCCCGTCGCCCAGCTTGCTGAGCCAGTGCCCGTTGCCCAGCTTGTTGGGCCAGAACCCGTTACCCAGCCTACTGATACGGTGCTCACTGCCCGTCCTGATGTTTTTGTGTCTGCTGTCCAGCCAGATCACCCGGAGCCTGCTACCCAGAGAGATGACCCGGAGCCTGCTACACAGCCAGATAACCCGGAGCCTGCTGCCCAGCTTGATGTGCCTCTGCCCTCTGCCCAGCTTGATGTGCTTGTGCCCACTGCCCAGCTTGATGTGCCTGTGCCCGCTGCCCAGCTTGATGTGCCTGTGCCTCCTGCCCAGCTTGATGTGCCTGTGTCTGCTGCCCAGCTTGATGTGCCTGCTCCCCAGCTTGATGTGCCTACTTCCCAGCTTAATGTGCCTTTGCCTGCTGCCCAGCTTGATGTGCCTGTGCCTGCTGCCCAACTTGATGTGCCTCTGCTTGCTGCCCAGCCTGATGACCCGGGGTCTGCTGCCTAATCTGATGACCCAGAGGTCACTGCCAAGCCTGATGACCCCGAGGTCACTGCCCAGCCTAATGACCCGGAGCTTGCTGCACAGCCTGATGACCCAGAGCCTGAAGCCCATCCTGATGACCCAGTGCCCTTTGCCCAGCCTGATGACATGGTGCCTGCTTAACCTGTTCTTGACACCCAAGGTTGCCACTGATGTTCCTGACTAATGTCCATCTTGCTGCTGTGTCAATCCTGCTTGTCGCCCAGCCTGAATGTAATGCCCTTGTGTGGTCCGCCTCCGATGGGTTCTTGCCCATTGCCCCGCTAATTTTCATTTCTGAATCCAAACTTCCTGACCCAGGTGGTGGGTGGGGTGCGTGTCCTGTTTTCGGACTCTGGTGGCACGTCCCCCAGTGAACTAAAAGACTCTGGCCTTGGAAGTGTGAAGAAGTCCGCAGACTCAGTAAGGAAACTTTTTAGGGCATTTCTGCACCCACTCGGACTGTCCTACCTAGGTCTGAATGGAGCATCTGGAGGCCCCTGCTTAAGGAGGGGGAACTGTCGGGAACGTTGTCAATACTGGTTTCACCTGCTGGTGGCACTGTTACGCTCAGCACCAAAGGGTGTAATTCTGGTGGCCACCAGCGGGTGTCTCCCTGCCTGGACTAATGACCAGCTTTCAAGCACACCTGTCTGCTGGTCTATATAAACCCGCCCTGAACCCAAGCTCAGTGCTTCAGAATTCCCTCTGCTAGCCTTGTTCCTGCCTGTCCTGGATCCCGTTCCGTGAATCCTGTCCTTGAGGCCTGTTCCCTGTTACCGGCTTTTGTCCTGGAGACCTGTTACCTGCTCCCTTTACAGTCTGCTTCCTTATACCTGGCTTCTGTTCTCCTTTTGCTTTTGTCCCTGCCTTGTTTATTCCATGTTTGTTTCCTTTGCTCTCGTATATATACTAGTTAGATAGTTAGGTGGTTTTGGGGTTTGCTGTGTCTTGCACTTGTTTACTTGTTTACGGTTTGTTGTTTGGTTTGCACGTGTGTCCTTTTCTTTAATAAACATACTTTTTCATTTACTTGTTTGTCCCTGATTCCTTGGTGTTGCCCAACGATCTGATCACCTGTTTTGGATGTCTGTGTATAGCATCCCTGACAGAGCAGAGGATGGGAGATACTCTGGAGAAGTCCTGGAGATGAGCATGGGAGGAGAAGACAAGAGAGCCCGAGAGCAACAGAGAGGATGGTTCGGTGATATTTGGAGATAAGATTGGTGATGTATCTCGGGGCAGAATTGTGAATGGCTTTGTATGTTATTGTTAGTGATTTGAATTGTATTCATTGGGCAATGGGAAGCCAGTGGAGGGATTGGCAGAGAGGAGTGGCGGACACTGAACGATTGGTAAGGTGGATGAATCTGGCAGCGGCATTCATGATAGACTGAAGAGGGGATAGATTGCAGAGAGGTAAGCCAATAAGAAGGGAGTTACAATAGTCAAGGCGAGAGATAACAAGGGAGTGAATAAGTTGCTTAGTGGTGTCAATGGTTAGAAAGGGGCATATTTTGGAGATGTTTCGGAGGCGAAGTCTGGACGATTTGGATAGTGATTGGATTTGGGGCTGAAAGGAAAGGTCAGAGTCTAGGATTACACCTAGTACCTTGGCATGAGGGGAGGGACTGATGATTTTGTTATTGATCTTGATGGAGAAGTCAGGGAGAGGGGCACGGGCTGGAGAAAAAATTATGAGCTCGGTTTTAGAAAGATTGTAGACTTCCAAGACAGGATTGTATGGAAGCACAGATCTGGCGGAGGGTACAGAAACATTTCTGCAGCATTGAAGGTCCCAATAAGCACAGTGGCCACCATCATCCATAAATGGAAGAAGATTTGAACCACCAGGACTTTTCCTAGAGTGGGCCACCTGGCCAAACTGAGCGATCGGGGGGGGGAGGGACTTAGTCAGGGAGGTGACCAAGAACCCGATGGTCATTGAGCCTTTTTATCCACTTACAGACCGGAAGATTTGACCCCTTAAAGACCAGGCCATTTTTTTGCGAAACGGCACTGCTTCGCTTTAACTGACAATTGTGCGGTTGTGCGATGCTGTACCCAAACAAAATTGGCTTCCTCTTTTTCCCACAAATAGAGCTTTCTTTTGGTGGTATTTGATCAGCTCTGCGGTTTTTATTTCTTGCGCTATAAACAAAAAAAGAGCGACAATTTTGAAAATAAAATAATATTTTTTACTTTTTGCTATAATAAATATCCCAAATAAAAAAAAAGCACAATTTTCTTCATCAGTTATATATATATATATATCAGGCCATATCAGGCCAATATGTATTCTTCCACAAATTTTTGGTAAAAAAAATAAAAATTGCAGTAAGCGTATATTGATTGGTTTGCGCAAAAGTTATAGCGTCTACAAAATAGACTAGGGGATAGAATTATGGAATTTTTATTATTATTTTACTAGTAATGGTGGCGATCTGCGATTTTTAGCGGGTCTGCGATATTGATCGGACACTTTTGACACTTTTTTTGGGACAGTTGACAATTATACAGCGATCAGTGCTATAAAAATGCACTGATTACTGTGCAAATGACACTGGCTGGGAAGGGGTTAACACTAGGGGGCGATCAAGGGGTTAAATGTGTTCCCTGAGAGGTGTTTCTAACTGTGGGGGATGGGACTGACTGTAGGAGGAGAGAGATCGCTGTTCCTGATGACTAGGAACAGCAGATCTCTCTCTCCTCCCCTGTCAGAACGGGGATCTGTGTGTTTACATTGACAGATCCCCATTCTGGCTCTCGTTTCCGCGATCGCGGGTGACTGGCGGACATCGCGGTCGCCAGCCATGTGCATCGGGTCCCCGCAGGAGGCTCTTTACCAAGATCGGTGGAGCTGACACACCGCTCCACCGATCGCGGCGATGCGCGTCACCACAGGCGCGCGGCGGCTGTTATCCTGAAGGACGTCATATGACGCCCAGTCAGGATAACTGAACCACCGCCCAGCCGTCAATCTGCTATAGGCCGGACGGGAGGTGGTTAAACACTTGTCACAGGTTGGTTAATATTCATTGTTGCATGTTCAGCAATTTATATTTGCATTCACTTTATCATTAATTTTATCGCCACTATTTTTATCTCATTTTGGTTAGAGGTTTAAATATTATTCACATTATTGCATTATTTAAAGTGGCAGCTACGCTGTATAGGTTCATCTTTCTCACATAGGCGCCGCGGTGGTGCTTCAAGTGTAGGCCTAGGGCACTTGCTGACTATTAGTGTTCTAATTTCTTGCATTTGCATGCCCTTAAATGAACTTTTATGTATATTTGACTGAAATTTTGCCTATGCTAGACTTTTGCGGTAATATTGTGTGACATAGAAAGATTGGTACTGTCACCATTTTATTCTCTGGGGTGTCTGCTTTCAGAAAAAAAAAAAAATCATGTTGGGGGGGGTTATGCAATCCTTAGGCCTAACGTGATTTTTTTAAGCATGTGATACGAAAAACGAGCAGAAAACAGGTTTAACATTTTTCCTCAAATGACAATTTGGTATTTTTTTTTTACAACAATGATGTTGCATGCCTAAAAGTTCAAAACAATTATTCATTATTATTTGTCCAGTGAGATAACACTTCGCCTCCGAGAGAAAATACTTGAGAAAATACCAAGCATTCTGTTTATGGCGCCTGTGGCCAGCGACCTGCTATGTTCAAAATGCGTCAGAGAAGACGTTCGGCACAGCACCTCGGGGCCAGTGGGGATTACTGGAGTAGTAGTGACTACCACAGAGCTTTTCAGCTTCTAGAAGGATCCAGGTATGGTATATACAGTGCATCTGGAAAGTATTCACAACGCTACACTTTTTCCACATTTTGTCAGGTTACAGCCTTATTCCAAAATGGATTAAATTCATTATTTTACTCAAAATTCTACAAACAATACCCCATAAGGACAATGTGAAAGAAGTTTGTTTGAAATCTTTGTAAATTTATTAAAAATAAAAAACAAAAATAAATCCCATGTACATAAGTATCACGGTCTCCTCCCATGTAAATAAGTATCACAGCCTTTGTTCAATACTTTGGTGAAGCACCTTTGGCACCAATTACAGCCTCAAGTCTTTTTGAGTATGATGCTACAAGTTTGGCACACCTATTTTTGGGCAGTTTCTCCCATTCTTCTTTGCAGGACCTCTCCAGCTCCATCAGGTTGGATGGGGAGTGTCGTTATACAGCCAGTTTCAGATCTCTCCTGAGATGTTCAATTGGGTTCAAGTCTGGGGCCTGTCTGGGCCACTCAAGGGCATTCACAGAGTTGTCCCGTAGCCACTCTTTTGTTATCTTGGCTGTGTGCTTTGGGTCGCTGTCCTGTTGGAAGATGAACCTTCGCCCCAGCCTGAGGTCCAGAGCGCTCTGGAGCAGGTTTTCATCAAGGATGTCTCTGTACAATGCTGCATTCATCTTTCCCTCAATCCTGACTAGTCTCTCAGTTCCTGCCGCTGAATAACATCCCCACAGCATGATGCTGCTACCACCATGCTTCACTGTAGGGATGGTATTGGGCAGGTGATGAGCGGTGCCTAGGGTTGCCACCTGACCGGGATTCACCCGGACAGTCCAGTTTTTAATCCTCTGCCCGAGTTTTTCACTGTCTGACACCTTGACACCAGGGCACTCCCAAAAACTCTTCCAACACCCCCATATCAACCCCATAAAAGCTTAATTAGAATATTGCTTCTGTTGCACTGATATTTCTGCCTTCTAATGCCCTGTAATTAGAAATGAGCTTCAAGCTCATGTTCGACTCGAACATTGGATGTTCGCCAGTTCGCCGAACAGCGTAAAATGTGGGGTGTTCGCGGCAGATTCGAAAGCCGTGGAACACCCTTTAAAAGTCTATGGGATAAATCAAAAGTGCTAATTTTAAAGGCTTATATGCAAGTTATTGTCATAAAAAAAGTGTTTGGGGACCCGGGTCCTGCCCCAGGGGACATGTATCAATGCAAAAAAAGTTTTAAAAAAGGAAGTTTTTTCGGGAGCAGTGATTTTAATAATGCTTAAAGTCAAACAATAAAAGTGTAATATCCCTTTATATTTTGTACCTGGGGGGTGTCTATAGTATGCCTGTAAAGGGGCACATGTTTCCCGTGTTTAGAACAGTCTGACAGCAAAATGACATTTCAAACGAAAAAAAGTCATTTAAAACTACTCGCGGCTATTAATGAATTGCCGGTCCGACAATACACATAAAAGTTCATTGATAAAAACTGCATGGGATTTCCCCACAGGGGAACCCTGAACCAAAATTTTAAAAAAACTGGCGTGGGGGTCCCCCTAAATTGCATACCAGGCCCTTCAGGTCTGGTATGGATATTAAGGGGAACCCCACGCCAAAATTTTTTTAAAAAATGACGTAGGGGTCCCCCTTAAAATTCATACCAGACCCTTCAGGTCTGTTATGGATTTTAAGGGGAACCCCCCCAAAAATCCATACCAGACCCTTATCCGAGCATGCAACCTGGCAGGCCGCAGGAAAAGAGGGTGGGACGAGAGAACGCCCCCCCTCCTGAACCGTACCAGGCCACATGCCCTCAGCATTGGGAGGGTGCTTTGGGGTAGCCCACCAAAGCACCTTGTCCCCATGTTGATGAGGACAAGGGCCTCATCCCCACAACCCTTGGCCGGTGGTTGTGGGGGTCTGCGGGAGGGGGGCTTTTTGGAATATTGAAGCCTCCTTTAACAAGGGGACCCCCAGATCCCAGCCCCCCCTGTGTGAAGTGGTAAGGGCCTATCATTTCACAAAAAAAGTGTCAAAAATGTTAAAAATGACAAGAGACAGTTTTTGACAATTCCTTTATTTAAAGTCTTCTTTCTTCCATCTTTTTTTCCATCTTCTATCTTCTTTCTTCTATCTTCCTTCGGTTTCTTCCTACATCTTATTCTTTCTCCGATCCTCTGCTTCTTTCTCCGGTGTTCTCATCCGGCATCTCCCTCCGCTGCATCTTCCTAATCTGCCTCTTCCTATTCCGCGGCATGCTCTGCTCCTCGGTGAGCAGCCCCGTTGTCTTCTGGGAACTGTGTGTGTTCCCAGAACACCGCAGGGCCATTCACAGAGCGCCGCGCCGCTCGCGCGTGCGCAGTAGGAAACTGGCAGTGAAGCCGCAAGGCTCCACTGCCTGTTTCCCTTACCTAGGATGGCGGTGCCGGAACCCGAGAGCCGAGGGACGGGTCGGCCTCGAGCGGCCGACATCGCGGGCACCCAGGACAGACAAGTACTTATTTAAAGTCAACAGCTACAGTGTTTGTAGCTGCTGACTTTTAAATTTTTTTTTCAGGGACGGAATCCCGCTTTAATGTTTACCTTGTAAAAGGTTTCTCCCAGGGCCGTCTTTAATATTGATTGGACCCTGGGCAAAAAATTTCTTGCCCCCGCCCCCATGCAATTTCACTCTCCAACTGCTCTGAGACATACAATAAATAGCAGTTAGACTTAAAATCAGTTTACTTTATCGGATCAGGTAGCAATTGCGATTGGTTGCCAGCATTTACAGCATATCATTACTGCTTAATGACTGGTTGCTAGAGGTTACAGCAAATGATTTCTGCTTGTTAATTGGTTGCTAGAGATTACTGTACAGTAATACTGCTCACTTATTGGTTGCTAGAGGTTACAGTACATCATCTCCTCACTGCAGGGGGGCATGATATACATATGAATGCCGCCTTTATTTACATATCAATGCCGCCGGCTGCAGCTATTTACTTATGAATGCCGATTATTTACATGTAAACACAGGGTCTGCAGGTGAGTCATCTGTACATAACAATAGGGCAGAGCTGGGCAGCATTAGTAGCAGTACTTCACACTGAGATATCGGGACACAGCACAGGATTAAAACTTCAAAGGACAAGGTAATTTAAACTGGGATAGTTGGCAAGTATGAGGCAGCTGCTTTGGGCCCCACAACAATGACAGGGCCCAGGGCAACTGCCCCTTTTGTCCTGCCTTAAAGACGGCCCTGGTTTCACCTACCCACAATTCTCACTGACCTACCTATGAACACTGAGTAACTGAGCTGCATGCTGGGTAGGATATAAAAGCCTGAGCGCGGCCATTTTCTTTCTCTTCTGAACGCATGGCCTGCCTGTGAGGATCTGTGTGTGTGTGTGTCCCACAGAGTCGC
Source organism: Lithobates clamitans (assembly GCA_037952925.1). NCBI lineage: Eukaryota > Metazoa > Chordata > Amphibia > Anura > Ranidae > Lithobates > Lithobates clamitans. Next base: position 271,863 of record JBBGZY010001612.1, read on the forward strand.
GGCCTACATCTGCGAAGCGGAACAACCAGCGGTTCTGCCTTACACCTGTGTGCCGGAGAGACAGTGTGACCGGATCGGGAAGGATCCAGAGACACCTGACGGAGCCATTTGAAGGTCCCGGTCATCTTGCAGGAGCGGTGCAGCGTGGCAGAGCGGACTGATGGCAGGGCTGAGACCAGCGGAGCGGAGGCACCCATTCATCCAGGCCTGGTGTGGTAAGAGGGCGGACGCCCACAGTTCTTTTTTAATGCACTTTACACACTTAGACTCATATCACAGTGTTCGCTAAGACCTGTAGTATCGCAAAGGGGGTCTCATTCAAAGCAGACTGAGTTTAAGCAGGCCTCAAGCCTATACTTCGCTGGGAACCGATACTGTGCAGTTCAGAGACAACTGTACTGGAGGCAGTTACAAGTGTGTTATATAGCAAGAACGGTTTCAATCATTATTCTACACTATTGCTTTGCTTGTTAAACCCTTGGATTCAGTGCTGGGACAAGGCCATTTGGTGCCCAGGGCAGAGATAGCAAACTGCACCCCCCCCCCCCATTTTTAAGAAAGAATCAATGTCATTTCAAAACAAGGATATACTTAAAACAATACAAATTCAATTAGGTTTAATGCGATAGAAACAGAGTTCAATCACACCTTTTAATTATATGTACAGTCAGGTCCATAAATATTGGGACATTGACACAATTCTGGCTCTATACACCGCCACAATGGATTCCACCACTGGTCCACAGTGGGAGGATTCCCCCTTCCACCTGGAATGTGTAGATGGAGGAATTGGAACATTCTTTTTTTTTCATTCAAACTAATAGTTGAATGAAAAAAGTGATCAATGTATGGGCAGCCCAAGAGCTAACACTAAGATAGTTTAACCTCTTGACAGCCACGCTATAGCTGAATGACAGCCACAGCGCGGACCTGAATTTCCGGGAGTGCACGTGCCCTGTGCGCGCTGTGATCACCGAGTCACGGCCCCTTACAATGTCATCAGCTGTCAGCCAATGACAGCTGATCACATGATCAAAACAAAAGCTCTGTGATCGTTTTTTTTTCTCCTCACCCTGATAGCGTGAGCAGAAAAAAAAGCTGATCAACGTCTCATCTGCAAGGGACATCGGTCCCGAAGAGGAAGAGGCAATTATGCCTCATCTGTGCCACCTGCCATTGCCACCTACGTATGCCCATGAGTGCCACCTATCAATGCCCACAAGTGCCATCTAGCAGTGCTGCCTATCAGTGTAACTGATCAGTGCCGCCTCATCAGCATACATCAATGGAGGAGAAAAATGACCTGTTTTAAAATTTTATAACAAAATATAATAACATTTTTTTTTTTTTTATTCAGTCTTTTTACATTTTTTTTTAACAATAAATAAAAACCACAGAGGTGATCAAATACCACCAAAAGAAAAGCTCTATTTGTGGGGGAAAAAATGATAAAAATGTCATTTGAGTACAGTGTTGTATGACCGCGCAATTGTCATTCAAAGTGCGTCAGCGCTGAAAGCTGAGAATTGGTCTGGACAGGAGGGGGGTTTAAGTGCCCGGTAAGCAAGTGGTTAACTCTCGGCTGTTTCAGCGAGAACTGGCTGAGATTAGAACCATTAATGGGCAGGCTGAATGTACCAAGTTGATCGATCAAATTGGGTACAACCAGCCTGCCGGATATTCTTATGATTATCACTAGCGGTTGCTATATCTGCTAGTGATAATCACTGTTTGTGGGGACAATACAATTGCTCAGCAGAAGGGATTCCCCTCTCAGCACTGACTATGCTGACAGGAGAATCATGTAAATTTCTTTCCTGCAATCTGTGGTTACTGGAAAGAAATTTGTACCATCTATTTTCTAACTGAAAGTGAAAGTGAAAGTTAGTGAATATCTTGAAAGAACATGAGGGGGGAGGGGACAGATGGGGGATGGAGATAAGGACAGTTCAGAGATCACTGTGTACTGCAGTGTACACATGACTCACCTAGGTCCAGGCTGGAAGATCAGGCATCTTTGGCACACAGAGGAATCTACAGCTTTTCATATCTCCCGCCCACACATCCCTTCTCTTCAGATACATCTGCATGCATGTCGGGGATTGTGTGGGCGGGGTGGGAAGTCACTGGAGGAGCAGAGGTGGGAGGAGCTGTATTCCTCCCCTGATCTCCCGTCAGTGAGGGGGGAGGTGATGCGTTCGCTGGGCTGTGTAAGTGTCACAGACACTACAGAGCTGCAGCCACAGTCTCAGTATTTACAGACTGATTCTCCTGTCCTAGGGACGGGAGAAATCAGTCTGTTTCTTCACAGTTACCAAGATAATGGGAGGCTTGTCCGCCCCTCCCCCTGCTGGTTCAATCCCTCCTGAAGTCGCTCTCCTCCCTGCCAATGAGGGGGAGGGAGAAGATCGGTCGGAGCAGCTCTCATATTATGCTCAGTCAGCAAGCAGAGGGAGGGGGAGAAATCCGCCCCCTCTCACACTCCGCCCAGGGCACCCGCCCCCTCTCGCCCACCCCTTGTACCGGCCCTGCTTGGATTACAATCACTGCAGTATAATAGCTAGCAGAAGACAGAAGATCAAAGACTACATCTTTCATTGTAAGGCCTTGTGTTCAATCACAGTGACAAAGGACTGCATCTTGAAGCAGGAGGAGCTCATTGGCAATTGTATTGTGCTATGTGTATAACTTTGCATTACTGTGTTAGTACAGCGTGTTGGAAGTGGGAAGGTGCCCAGTGTAAAGGCATTGTTCACTCTGAGCACTAGTCCCACTTGGAGACGCACCTGCCCCTCCCCCTGCTGGTTCAATCCCTCCTGAAGTCGCTCTCCTCCCTGCCAATGAGAGGGAGGGAGCAGATCGGGTGGAGCGGCTCTCATATTATGCTCAGTCAGCGAGCAGAGGGAGGGGGAGAAATCCGCCCCCTCTCACACTCCGCCCAGGGCACCCGCCCCCTCTCGCCCACCCCTTGTACCGGCCCTGCTTGGATTACAATCACTGCAGTATAATAGCTAGCAGAAGACAGAAGATCAAAGACTACATCTTTCATTGTAAGGCCTTGTGTTCAATCACAGTGACAAAGGACTGCATCTTGAAGCAGGAGGAGCTCATGAGCAATTGTATTGTGCTATGTGTATAACTTTGCATTACTGTGTTAGTACAGCGTGCTGGAAGTGGGAAGGTGCCCAGTGTAAAGGCATTGTTCACTCTGAGCACTAGTCCCACTTGGAGACGCACCTGCAGGGGATTATCCAGGAAATCTTTATATCCTTATAAGTTGTGAAAGTCCAGCGCATTGTCACGTTACGTTTTGTGGCGGTGCAGTTATTGTAATTATTATTCATACCAGTCTTAGTAAAATTACACTCTGGTTAATTTCTATGTGTTCAAGTGTTGTTAATTCTTTTACAGGTGAAGCCACAGATACCCAGAAAATGGTAAAAGGTATATTATTGTGTATTGTATATTGTGGGAGTGTCCTTAAGTGTTAAGCTTCACACCAACACGGCACCACAGTTGTGTCAAGCGGGTTGAGCAAATTTCATAGGGGGTAAGGATAGCAGAGTACAGGCCCAATTAAATATCAGCAGCTCCTTCGGGGGTCAGTGCTACACTTCCATAACATGTATCAGATGTTCACCTATCTCATACTTCCCAATATTTTGAGATGGGAATGAGGGACACCTACTAGCAAACATATGTAGTCATAAGACATGCCCCCTGCCACACCCCCTTAAAGGAGAAGTAACCAAAAAAAAGTTCATTAAATCCATTAGGGAGTTTTTTTATTTTATTTTTACCACTACTATACCTTTTAAAATTTACAAATGCAGCAATTTACAATTTGGATGAAAGGTTTAGCACTGGGGAACACTTTCTGAAAGATAAAAAGTGCATTTTATATACAACTAATATGGATCAGACCAAAATGAGGGACAACTGAGGAGGAAAAAGGGACAGAGGGATATTGCTCCAAATCAGGGACAGTCCCACAAAATCAGGGACAGTTGGGAGCTATGCTATCTTCACATATTTGTAATTGTATGGATGGAAACAGCCCTAGTTACAAGGGACTTGTTTCTCTCTGTGGAGGGATACAGAACCTCCTGGCCGCATTTTCCAATGCCTTGCTTCTAGTTCCGGCTACTGGAGCCCTGTCAGGACTGATGTATTGGGGAGGAGCTGTGAGTGTGTGTGGGGGGGAAGAGGAAGGAGCGGTATGGACAGTGAGTGAGGAAAGAGGGGGACAGAGAGGGAAGGAGAGAAGCTGGCTGCCTATTACCAGGCTACATATGTATGTATTAAAAAACTACAAGTGTTTCACCAGACCTGCAAAAACACTACTCAGCGCCAGGTCACTATGCTGATCCAAAATGTAGATGTATATAAAAAATATTAATGAACATTCAAAAGTGCATAAATGTGGATGAACATCAATATGCAGCTATATAAATATTCGAAATCATTTATAAACACATAAATGAAATTAGACTCCACTTTGCCTATTACGCAAAGAGAAGACCTGGACAAAGATGCAAAGCAGCTGTCTTAAACAAAATACGCAAATGTGAACGCTGTGTTATAAAATAATCCAAAATTAGACTAAATCATCACACTAGACAGCGCTAATGTTGGATGTAAACATTTTCAGACAAGGTGATAGACTGGGCACTAAAGTTAAAAAACATACCCAAGGGTCAGTTCACTAGGGTAAAAAGGAATTGCTCCGAGGATGTTGACTTCTTGAGGCAGGCTCAGATTGTCAAAAAAAAGTTTGTGGAAAAGGGATATGTGGAGGAGGTTCTGGACTCCACTATTCAGGAGTTGGCTGTGCGACCCAGAGATTCTTTTTTAGATGATCGACCAAAGGTCCAGAATACTGATAATTATGAGTGGAGCTTTATCTCAGGTTTTCACTCCCAGTATAGGCAGGTGGAAGACATTTTTAATGCCCACTGGCATGTGCTACGCATGGATAAAACATTAAAGAAAAAATCATAGTAAAAAGCTTAAGATGGGAGGTAGCCCCCCAAGATGGTCTAGATGACCCTGAATCTATGCAAGAATGGTACGAGTTCTTTACCGGTATTGGTTTTAAGTTACAGGACTTAGTTCTGGCCCTCCCTCTCCCTAAAAAAGGACGGGGTGATTGATACCCAGTTTTCTCTCCATTCCCTCTTAAAGGGCCAAATCTATTATGTGTAGGGATGTAGGGACTTGATACTGGCTAGTGGAAGGTGAATAACAATGTGGTTGGTTGAATCCTTTCCTCCCGTCATTGTTCCTTCCATAACCAGCATCCCCCCTATTAGGGGTGGTACAAACATCAGCAGGGCGATTAGGTCTCTCAACTTTCTTGTTACCGCCAGCATGACTACCCATGCTAGAGGGTTTATTAATACGATTGCATGGGCCATCTGCAGGTGCCCCAATAGCATGGTCAGTCCCGCTGACAGGTATTTTAGATTGTTGCCAGAGATACACAGAGCTGGACCTGAAATCATTCAGGTCCCTATGAAACTTCTTAGCCTTCTTCTTCTGTGTGTCTCTGTCAATCTTTTCAAGCTTTTTTTCCTTGTCAAAAGAAGTTTATTGAGTATACAATGTTATAAAGATACATAAAGTAAGTTTACAAGGATCTATAAAGTAAGCTCATTGTTTTACAGTAGGGTTTATATAGGTAAATATCATGAAATTTCAAATATTAAACATTGGGTTCACGCAAACCTAAATTAAAGATATATATCATTTCCTTTGTTACTTTTGTAGGTATTTAAATGATTTATACCTACTATACATATTGTTTACAAGTAGAGTGTATATAGGTCAAATAAATTCTGATAATGAGCTTTAATCGTAAGGTGGAGAAAAGGAAAGAGAAAGAAGAAAAAGGGTTGAAAGGTAGAGGTATGGTCCACAAGGTTGTCCCGCTCGTCAGTTTATTATTCTTTTTAGTTCTCTTTGAAGCCTTAGAATGGGTGTCTCTGTAAGTCATTTAATCTGTTACCATGGCAACAGGACAGAGTCATTGAAGTTTGACAGGAACTGTTGTTTTATCCAAGGATGCCAAAGTTTTTCAAATTTTGGAATTTGGTTTTGATCGATGGCTACCATCTTAGCATGGGACATTGTATTATTCATTCTGTGAATTGTTTCTGCTAGTACCAATGTAGGAGATTTCCATGCCTTGGCCACTGTTTGTTTTGCAGCCGTTATTAGTTGGATCATAAGTTTGAATTGAGAGAGTGTTAACCATTCCGGTTTTAGATTAAGTAAAGTTAAATATGGATCTGGTTGTATTATTTTTTTAAATATTTTAGATGCAATCACGAAGACTTCCTTCCAGAAGGTTTGGATTACTGGGCACGTCCACCATATGTGTAAATATGTGCCTATTTCTGGGCATCCTCGAAAACAAAGAGCTGAGATATTAGGTGAATATTTTGCCACTCTAGCGGGTACAAGGTACCAGCGAGTTAGGACTTTATAATTTGTCTCTAGTGCTAAGATGTTGGGTGAGGATGACTTAGATGTGAGCCATATGTTAGACCAGTCCGTGTCTTCTAAAGTTCGTCCCAGGTCCTCCTCCCACCTCTGAACGTAAGAGGGTCTATTAAGATTTGCTACACCATATAATTGATTATAAAGTGATGAAATTGTACTTTTAGCAAATGGATCTTTTGTACAGATTGATTCAAAAATGGATAATTGGGATAATGGTGTATCCCCCTTTAGGAATGGTGTATAGAAATTTTTGATTTGGAGATATCTAAATATCTCAGAGTTTGGTAGATCATATTTTTCTCTAAGCGATGGGAATGAAAGGAATGATTTAGATGCTATGAAGTCATTTAGTGTCTGAATGCCTGATGTTGTCCAAGCTTTAAAAGAATTTGGGTAGATCCATGCCGGATAAAAGGCCGGATTTCTGATAAAAGAAAGGAGAGAATTGTGTGGAGATTGTAACTGATATTTGGTTTTTAGTTTATCCCAGAGAGATAAGAAGTGTTTAGTTATGGGATTATGAATTTTAAAGCGGTCTTTAGGATCAAGCCATAATAAATTTGATATTAATAGAGGGTCATTTTCTGAAGCCTCTATAAATACCCATAATGGGATTTCCTGTTTTGCATGGTATTTGGACAGACTGGCCAAATGTGCTGCTCTGTAGTAGTTAGTAAAATTAGGGTATCCCAGGCCTCCTTTATTTTTGGGAAGATGTAGTGTGTGTATAGGTATACGTGGTTTAGAAGAGCCCCATATAAACGAAGTTGCTCTTTTTTGTACTATTCTCAAAAAATAGGAAGGAACTGGAATAGGGAGGACTCTGAATAGATAAAGCAATTTGGGTAGAATAGTCATTTTGATTGCATTAATCTTCCCTATCCAGGATAAAGGAAGTTGCGACCATTGTTTTATTAGATTTGATATGTATTCCTTTAAAGCTTGTTCAATGGCCATCTGATGTAGTGGGTGTTTGAGCATTATGTCCGGTAAGTACAACGTTGGGTCATGCGCTTTTGGTATGGCTGAGGCTATAGTAGTGTATACTGCATTATGGTCAGACCACGGAATCGGAATTATATCTGATGCAATAATTTCTGGTATCATTCCTATTGTTAGAAAAATATGATCTATTCTGGTGAAGGTTTGATGAGGGTGCGAGAAATAAGTGAATTTCTTTTTCATTGGGTTATTTTCTCTCCACGAATCTACCAGATTGTATTTGGAAAGAAGTTGAGAAAAAGGTAATCTAGAGGTTATTTTGGATGGTGTAAAAGGTGATTTATCTAGAAATGGGAGGAGGACCTGGTTCGAATCCCCACACATTATCACTGTTCCTATTTTGTGTGTATTAATCACCTGTAATATATGTGAGAGGAATGGTGTAGGTTGTTTGTTAGGAGCGTAGTAGGAAATCACCGTGATTGCTGTATCCATTATATAACCCATGAGTATCCGGTATCTACCTTCTGGGTCTTTAATTTCTGATGATAAGGTGAATGGTGTGGATCGGTGAAATGCAATTAGAGTTCCCCTTTGCTTGGTAAAGGCAGAAGCCGTGTAAATTTGTTGATAAAAAGGAGAAATATATTTTGGAGTAGAATCTTTAGTGAAGTGTGTTTCTTGGAGGCATACTATGTGAGCCTTCTTGTTATGGAAAGTACGGAAGGCTTTGGTCCTTTTTTGAGGGACATTTATTCCCTGAACATTCAGGGAAAGTATATTCAGTGGTGCCATGGCAATAGATCAAATAGTTTTGACTTACTTTTTGTTATGCAGAGCTGACTGCACAGATCAACCTGTGTGGACTGAAGAGATGAATAGATAGAAAAGAAACCAGTGAATTCTGGAGTAAAGAGTAAACGAAAAACATATGAGATTAGATGATACATTGTATAAATTATTTTTTGCAAGTAATCACAATTTACCCGTGAAAGAGAATAAATATCTCTCTCAGGGGAATAAGTGCCTTCGTCACACTCCCACATAATATGGTTGGGAGAATGAGGAGGGCTAATGGGGGTACACGGATGTTCCGCTTACAGGAGAGAAGTGCTATGTCAAAAGACATCAAAATGATGTTTCATTAATTGGAGTGCAGAATATAGTTTTTGTTGAAATTATTTATTCCAGGGTGGTTGTATATGGTTAGTCTTGCCCTAGGCTAAATAATTCAGTTAGAAAGGTACTGTTAATAACTTTGGTATTGATGAAGATAGTGAATTATTTTGGGATTTTAACCCTTTTAGAGTAAACAATTACATATTTTATTCATATGTAACTGTTTAGATATGTTAACTCATAAAATTGAGGTTGTATTGCTTCAGATTAGAATAAACAAAAACATAATTCTAGGAACTAGTTAGGTAATAATATATTTGTTTTAAGAAAAGAAAGAAAAAGCTTCCATTACTTCTGGGTATTGAACATATTTGTCCTAAAAAGTAATAAATCTATTGTTATTACCTGATAATATATAACTGAACAAGAATTTCCTTATTTCACTTATATATTCTAAGGCTATATGAATCAGAAGTAATAAGAAATATAACTGGAATGTACCATGATCCCACACAGTGTGTGACTATCAGAATGCAGTTACATTCAGTTATAAATATAGTTTTTTTTATAGAGAACCATCTCTTAGTATAATAAATGAAGAGATATCAGGAATTAGGATGTCAGTCCATTGAATCTTCTTGGTCCATGGATGATGTGGCATAACGGCCTCTTTTGTGAGAATGATGATTCCCATTTTGTTCTGAAATTTTCTGGGTGCTGCCTGAAGGTGAAGATGATGTCATTCTTCTGCGTGTGGGAGAGTTGCTGCTTGTGGGTTCTGTCAGATTTAATTTTAAAAGGGTTTGTTGTAGTTCATCTGCTGATCTGCTTCTGTAAATTGTACCTTGGTAGTTAAATCTGACTGAAAAGGGGAAGCCCCATTGATACATAATGTTGTGGCGTTGCAGTTCCATTGTTTGGGGTTTCATGGATCGTCTTTGTTAGGTACCTGGTAGATGAGCCCGACTGGTGGAAGGAGACCTCTCTTAAGCGCTGGTTCAGGAGTCACTGGAGTGGGAACAGTGGTCTCCTGAGCACAGTGGGTAGGAGTGTCTGATGCGATTCCTGGCGACGACCAACACAGGAGCTGAGGAGACTTCTCCGGAATGACTGTATAGCGGATGCAGGCCAGCAGAAGCGGATCCGTTAGCAGACAGGTGGATGGTATAGCAGCAGCAGAACCTGAATCTTGGAAGAGCAGGTGGTGAACAGGGTCACAGGGCACAAGCAAAGCAGCGTCAGACAGTCCGGGTTGGCAGGAGATCAGGCAGGTGTAAGGCAGAAGGAATAATCACAGAATGGTCAGGCAGGCAGGTATTCGGTAACAGGTAGCAGGATATCAACAAGGTCAGGCAAGCCGGGTCGGATTGGAGATAGCAGAGTAGTCAGACGGAGCCGGGTCTATAGTAAGGATAACAACAAGCAGGATACAGGGATTCAGGTGCAGAGCTGAGACGAACAGCACCTAATGGGAGTAACTGACACCCTTTTAAAGGGGCTTTGGCGCCAAACAGCGCTAGCGCGAACGGGCGCGCGCACGGGCGCGCGCGCGCACCCGCGAATGCGCGAATGCGCGAACGCGGGAGCGCGCCAGCGCCCCCCAGTGGGGAATTCAGCCTAGTAATTCTAGAAATGCTCCTTGTGCACCTACGTGCACGCAAGTTAGCCAGATTGCCACCGACATGTCCCTGACATTGCCCCCTCCCAACGGGCAGCCTCCGGATGCCCAGATAACTTTTCTTCTCAGGATGGGCAGCAAAATAAGCATGGATTAAACGTTTAGCGTGAATATTGCTATTAGGTTCCCAAGAATTATTCTCCGGACCGTACCCCTTCCATTTGATCAGAAACTGTACCTGTCCCAACCTCTTTCTACAATCGAGGATGGCCTCTACCTCGTATTCCTCGTTTCCATCCACCAAGACAGGTTCGGGGACCCTGGTGCCCCTATTAGGGAAGGGATCGGTTACAGCAGGCTTCAATAATGAGACATGGAAGACAGGATGGATTTTAAGTGAGTCAGGTAAACATAGTTCAAAAGATACCTCATTAATCTTCTTTTTCACCGGAAAGGGCCCAATAAACTTAGGAGCAAGCTTCTTGGAAGGACAAGCTAGTTTAATATTACTGGTAGACAGCCATACCTTATCACCAATCTGCAGATTTAGATCTCCTCTTCTTTTCTGATCGAAGATCCTTTTACTGTCTGCTTGTGCCTTGGATACCGCTTCCTGTAGCATCCGGTTGTTGCGACTGAGGAACTGTACTGTGTCCTGGACTGCTGGAACTGGAGATTCTGGAAGACAATCTGGCAAGAAAGATACGTGAAAACCATAATTGGCAAAAAACGGGGACTGACCCGTGGCAGAATGGCTAGCGTTATTATAGGCAAACTCCGCTAAAGGCAATAGGGACACCCAATCGTCTTGCACAAATGAGGTAAAACACCTGATATATTGCTCTAGCGTTTGATTTGTCCGTTCAGTTTGCCCATTAGTTTGGGGGTGATACGCTGAAGACAGGGCTAATTCAATTTTCAGTATTCCACATAGCGCTTTCCAGAAACGTGAGGTAAATTGTACCCCCCTATCAGATACTATATTTGCAGGGACTCCGTGCAGCCTGACGATCTCTTTTATGAACACACGGGCCGTTTCTACAGCAGAGGGTGTCCCCTTTAAGGGCAAGAAGTGGGCCATCTTAGACAGACGATCGACGACCACAAAGATCGCCGAACATCCTTCTGAGCATGGTAATTCTACAATAAAATCCATGGCTATCATCCTCCAGGGCCTATCTGGTACGGGCAACGGCCTCAACAGTCCCCAAGCTCGGTTCCTGGAGGTTTTATTTTGAATGCAGACAGAACAAGAGCTGACGTACTTCCTGCAAAATTCCTTCATGTTGGGCCACCAGAACGTGCGTTGCACGAGTTCAAGGGTCTTACGAACCCCAAAATGTCCTGCGAGTGGGTGATCATGCAACAAGGTCAGCACTTTGACTCGGACATCTTCTGGTACGAATATCTGACTTCCTTTCCATAGCAACCCATCTCGGGAAGTTAAAGCGAGTCCCTGAAGATTTGAGGGATCTGGTGATGCTTCTCTGATCAAGGACAGGATGTCCGTCTGGAGAAGTAAAAAACTGTTTGCTGGCAAGATGGTGTCAGGTACAGAAGGTTCCTTGGGGTGATCAAACATGCGCGAGAGCGCGTCTGGTTTTACGTTCTTGGTTCCTGGCCGGTAAGTGATATGAAAGCAGAAACGTGTGAAGAATAGGGCCCATCGGGCTTGACGAGGTTTCAGTCTCTTAGCAGATCTTAAATACTCGAGGTTCTTGTGATCGGTATATATTAAAACCGGATGGACTGCACCCTCTAGCAGATACCTCCACTCTTCTAGCGCCGCCTTGATGGCCAGTAATTCTCGGTCACCCACATCGTAATTTCGCTCAGCCGGCGAGAGTTTCCTGGAGAAAAACCCCACAGGATGCATGAGATCCTTGTTACCTTGTCGCTGAGAGATGACTGCACCCACGGCCACTTCAGAAGCATCCACCTCTAGAATAAAAGGTAGGGACGGGTCAGGATGGCTGAGAATTGGGGCTGAAGTGAAACGTCTTTTCAATTCTTCAAAGGCCTCCTGAGCCTCTGAGCTCCAATGAAAGCGGCAGTTCTGCTTGGTTAGTTGCGTGATGGGTGAAATGATGGCAGAGAATCCTTTAATAAACTTTCTATAAAAATTTGCGAATCCGATGAAACGCTGCACGCCCTTCTTGTCCAGAGGAGCTGGCCAATCTAGCACAGCGGACACCTTTTGAGGATCCATCTTAATGCCGGTAGGGGAGATCACTAGCCCCAAAAACTGAATGTCACTTTGTTCGAATTCGCATTTTTCTGCTTTGGCGTACAGTCCATGTAAGCGAAGACGGCCCAAGACCTTGCGAACATGTTCCCGATGTTGTTCAAGGGAATTAGAAAAAATCAAGATGTCATCCAAGTAAACTATCACAAAGATGTCCAGGAAATCTCTGAATACATCATTGACCAGATGCTGAAAAGTTGCAGGGGCATTGCACAGACCAAAAGGCATGACCAAGTACTCATAATGCCCGAAACGGGTCCGGAAGGCCGTTTTCCATTCATCCCCGGCCCGAATGCGAACCAGGTTGTAGGCCCCTCTTAGATCCAGCTTAGTGAAAATAATGGCAGATCTCAGTTTCTGAAATAGTTCAGGTATCAGGGGCAGCGGGTAGCGGTTCTTAACTGTGATCTTATTTAAGTCCCGATAGTCCACACATGGACGAAGAGTTTGATCTTTTTTAGAAACAAAGAATATTCCGGCCCCAGCTGGGGAGGTAGAGGGTCGAATAAAGCCCTTTTCGAGGTTTTCATTAACATATAGTTTAAGTGCCTCTTGTTCCTTTTCAGATAGTGGAAAGATGCGCCCGAAAGGAATCTCGGCCCCAGGGAGCAGCTCAATTGGGCAATCATACGGGCGGTGGGGTGGTAGGGAATCCGCTCCCTTTTTGCTGAAGACATCCGCAAATTCATGGTAAACCTCTGGTATGGCTTGGAGATGGTCTGGATCCGTATCCATGCAGAGTAAGGTGGCAGTTGGTTTGGGAATTTCGGGAAAACAATGTTTCTGACAATAGGGTGACAAAAACTTGATTTCGCCGGTAGTCCAATTAACGTGAGGATTATGGGCCTGGAGCCAGGGCATGCCCAAAATGATCGGGAACAGAGGAGAGGAGATGACGTCCAGGATCAGGATTTCTTTATGCTGAGATGAACAGGTGGCAGACAATGGGAGGGTCTCCTGAGAAACTTGTCCTGATTTTATGTGGGACCCATCGGCCAAGAAAACTGAAAGTTTGTGTGTTTTGTTTTTCAGAGGAAGATCTTGTTGAGCAGCAAAGGCAGAGTCAATAAAGCAGCTGCAAGCCCCAGAATCAATGATGGCGTTGATCCGGATTGTTCTTCCCTGGAGCTGCAACGAGAGAGGGAGAGCAAGTTGAGTGGCATTGGCGGTTAATGCGGAAAGACTGGCTGAAGTATAGGAAACACACTTACGGAACTTGACCGGACAGTTGTTTACATAGTGGCCTGACCCACCGCAGTAGAGGCAGAGGTTTAGCTGGCGTCTGCGTGCCCGCTCTTCTGGGGATAAAGTAGAACGCAGTAGTCCCAACTGCATTGGTTCAGGAACATCAAATGCTGAAGTGGCCGGGTTAGAGCTGGTTGACGGTAGATATCGGGAAGCAGGCATTGGAACCTTTGCAGTCATCCACATGGGGCGTGTTTGCTGGGAGGATCGTTCAGACCGACGTTCACGAAGGCGTCGGTCAATCTGGATTGTTAAAGCAATAAGTTCATCAAGGGTATTTGGCATTCCTACCCGTGCAAGCTCATCCTTGAGATTCTCTGATAGCCCCATGCGAAACTGATGGCGTAACGCTGCATTGTTCCATTGTGTGTCCGCGCTCCAGCGTCGAAAGTCCATGACATAGTCCTCGGCCGGTCTACGGCCTTGCTGGAGCGCGAACAAAGCTGACTCAGCAGTGGAGGTCCGCTGAGGATCTTCATACAACTGAGCCATGGCCTCAAAGAAAGAGGGCAAAGTCTGGACCTGTATCGAGTTAGATTCCAGTAGGCGGTGAGCCCAGATCTGCGGCTCTCCTTGCAGTAGGGATATCACAAATCCTACTTTAGTAGCCTCCAAAGAAAAAGTCCGTGGCTGCAGAGCAAAGTATAATTGGCAGGCACTGCGGAAGGCCACGAATTTTGTGCGATCCCCGGAGAACCTCTCAGGGACGGGGACCCTGGGTTCGGGTGGAAGCATGACCACAGATGGAGGTGCAGCAGCTTGTACTGGGGCTGCTGCTGAGGCAGGGGATGCGCCTCCTGGCCCACTAAGGTTCAGGACTTGACCTTCCAGTCTATTATAACTATCTTGCAGAGTCTTTACGGCTTGTGTGAGTGCCGCTAAGTGCGTGCAGATCTCCTGGATAGGAGAGGCCTCTCCTGCGGGCTCAGACATGGGCTGTTCGTACTGTTAGGTACCTGGTAGATGAGCCCGACTGGTGGAAGGAGACCTCTCTTAAGCGCTGGTTCAGGAGTCACTGGAGTGGGAACAGTGGTCTCCTGAGCACAGTGGGTAGGAGTGTCTGATGCGATTCCTGGCGACGACCAACACAGGAGCTGAGGAGACTTCTCCGGAATGACTGTATAGCGGATGCAGGCCAGCAGAAGCGGATCCGTTAGCAGACAGGTGGATGGTATAGCAGCAGCAGAACCTGAATCTTGGAAGAGCAGGTGGTGAACAGGGTCACAGGGCACAAGCAAAGCAGCGTCAGACAGTCCGGGTTGGCAGGAGATCAGGCAGGTGTAAGGCAGAAGGAATAATCACAGAATGGTCAGGCAGGCAGGTATTCGGTAACAGGTAGCAGGATATCAACAAGGTCAGGCAAGCCGGGTCGGATTGGAGATAGCAGAGTAGTCAGACGGAGCCGGGTCTATAGTAAGGATAACAACAAGCAGGATACAGGGATTCAGGTGCAGAGCTGAGACGAACAGCACCTAATGGGAGTAACTGACACCCTTTTAAAGGGGCTTTGGCGCCAAACAGCGCTAGCGCGCACGGGCGCGCGCACGGGCGCGCGCGCGCACCCGCGAATGCGCGAACGCGCGAACGCGGGAGCGCGCCAGCGCCCCCCAGTGGGGAATTCAGCCTAGTAATTCTAGAAATGCTCCTTGTGCACCTACGTGCACGCAAGTTAGCCAGATTGCCACCGACATGTCCCTGACAGTCTTTTAGTAATAGTAAGTTGGGATAGGTCAGCAAAAATTTGATAATTGTGTCCTTGAAAATTAAGTTCCTTTTTTCCTCTTGCAGCAATTAGTATTTGTTCTTTCATTCTGTAATAATGAAATTTTGTGATTATATCACGTGGGGGTCCATCTTTCTTTTTGGCTGTGAGGGCTCTGTGTACTCTGTCCAGTTCTAAACGTTCAATAGGGATATCTGGCTTTAGTTCTTGTAATAGAGCAGTAATAGTAGATTGCAGGTCTGTCACAGTTTCAGGTATTCCCCTTATGCGCAAGTTTGAACGTCTGGCTCTATTTTCGTAATCTTCGAGCTTAGTTTGAAGTATCAAATTCTCTTTTTTTAATTGTTCCAATTCTGTTATATTTTCTTGGGTTGTAATTTCAATGTCATCCATTTTTATTTCTAAGGCTGCGGTGCGGTTTCCCAGCTCTCTTATTTCTTTGGTTAGGCTTTTTGTTATTTGGTCTGAGGTTTGTTTTAAAGCCTTATGAAGCATCTTTTCAAATTGTAATAATATTACTGGGGATGCTGAGGAGTCTTGTGGAGAAGTTTGTGAGAGGATTTGTTCTGTATCTGACTCAAATGGAGAGTCTTGCTGTGACATTTTCTGTCTGTGAGAGCGCCCTGATGCTGTATATTGTGAGGTGACTGGAGCTGCTTTAGTTGCAGTGAGTGCCTGTGAGCTCTTTGTGAGGTGATTTTTATTTCTGCCACGGTTTCCTCCCAGTACCATATTTCCTGCCCAAACTTTCACAGTTTGTTCCCTGGGGCAAAAAGGTTCAAATGGATACCTTTTGGGCCTGCAGGCTCCGCTTTGTCCTTCTCTTCTCTCCTCAGCGGTGTGGAGCTCTAACAATGCATGTCTGCTCCGCTAGGCTCCGCCTCCTGCCCCCTTCAAGCTTTTTTTTAATATGAGTGTTAAAATCTATTATTTGTTGGGTATCCTTTATAGGGTCCAGCTGCAAGCGAAATTCATTAATTTTACCCTCCAAGATGGACATTTTTTTACGCTTCCGAGCCAGAACTAAGTCCTGTAACTTAAAACCCATACCGGTAAAGAACTCGTACCATTTTTGCATAGATTCAGGGTCATCTAGACCATCTTGGGGGGGGGGCTACCTCCCATCTTAAGCTTCTAACTATGATTTTTTCTTTAATGTACTGCTCAAATGTGCAGATGTCCCACCAAGTGCGGACTTGTTTTTCTAGCACATTCCCCAAAGCAGTAAGTACCCCATTAATATTAGATTGTGCAGTAGCCTGCTCATTGATTGCAAAAATGGTGTTAATATCAATCGTTCTACTGCTCAGGAACTGCAATGCGTCCATGGCTGCCAAGAGAAAAAGAAATAAAAAACTACAAGTGTTTCACCAGACCTGCAGAAACACTACTCAGCGCCAGGTCACTATGCTGATCCAAAATGTAGATGTATATAAAAAATATTAATGAACATTCAAGAGTGCATAAATGTGGATGAACATCAATATGCAGCTATATAAATATTCAAAATCATTTATAAACACATAAATGAAATTAGACTCCACTTTGCCTATTACGCAAAGAGAAGACCTGGACAAAGATGCAAAGCAGCTGTCTTAAACAAAATACGCAAATGTGAACGCTGTGTTATAAAATAATCCAAAATTAGACTAAATCATCACACTAGACAGCGCTAATGTTGGATGTAAACATTTTCAGACAAGGTGATAGACTGGGCACTAAAGTTTATTTCAAGCCCACAGACTCTAACAGCTATTTGCCTATTAGCAGTGGGCTTCACCCTATGGGGGAATGGGAGGATAAAACGATATTCTCTACCGCCCGCACTCAGCTTTTGCTATACAAGAGGTATATTGATGACCTGTTTTTTATCTGGGAAGGGTCCAGTGATAGCTTGCAGGAATTCCTGAATGAACTTAATTCCAATAATAATAACATCAGACTGACCAGTGATTTTAGTCAAAGCGACATTCATTTTTTGGATGTAAACATTTTCAGACAAGGTGATAGACTGGGCACTAAAGTTTATTTCAAGCCCACCGACTCTAACAGCTATTTGCCTATTAGCAGTGGGCATCACCCTAAGTGGTTAAAAAACATACCCAAGGGTCAGTTCACTAGGGTAAAAAGAAATTGCTCCGAGGATGTTGACTTCTTGAGGCAGGCTCAGGTTGTCAAAAAAAAGTTTGTGGAAAAGGGATATGTGGAAGAGGTTCTGGACTCCACTATTCAGGAGTTGGCTGTGCGACCCAGAGATTCTTTTTTAGACGATCGACCAAAGGTTCAGAATACTGATAATTATGAGTGGAGCTTTATCTCAGGTTTTCACTCCCAGTATAGGGAGGTGGAAGACATTTTTAATGCCCACTGGCATGTGCTACGCATGGATAAAACATTGTGCCCAGTCCTACCGTGTAGGCCCAAATTTATTTACAGAAGATCCCACAGCTTTGCGGACAGGATAGTGCGGAAAGTGCTGGACCCCCGTCCAGACCATTAACTTTCTGGGATAAAAAAGGGTTCTATAGCTGCAGGAGATGCCGTGCATGTAGGGAAGTGGACAGACCAATGAGGGCTTTGGAAAACTTTACGTCTACTTCAAATGGTAGAGAATTCACTATAAATGAATTCATTACCTGCAACATGGCCTATGTTGTTTACGCTACGCAATGTCCTTGTGGTCTTATTTATATAAGGGTCAGAATCGAAGAACACATAGCAAACATAAAAATTGGTTTCAAAGACCACAATGTATCACTTCATTTCAAGTTAAAACATAACCAAGATCCTTCAGGCCTCAAATTTTGGGGTGTGGATCATTTGAAGCCAAAATGGAGGGGTTCTAACTTGATTCGGGATCTGTCGAGAAGAGAGACCCAGTGGATCTTCTTGGTTGATACTTTATCGCCAAGGGGATTAAATGTTGACCTAGATATCAACTGCTTCATAAGTAATTATTAATATCTGCGATTAATGCTTTACCTTATCTGTCTATTATCAGTGGTTCTGCGGACAGTCTGATGCCGTCCCTTTGATTGTAGTTCGAGTATGATTTTTATGCCTCTATTACATTCCTGTTCTCCTTACAGTAGTGCCTCCTGTATGATTACTGATTTTTTATAAGTGTTTTTAATTGATCTTACCGTATCAATCAGATATGGATCAATTTTGTTCTTATATTAGTATGCAACTTCTCAGCCTCCTTTATTTTTATTTTTTCTTTAATTATATTTTGAGTTTTAGTCTAACCATTAAAATTAGCATTTAGCTTTATAGTTTAATGGTTACTGGGAGAGGACACTGTATAGCATTATTTGTGCATTGATGTTCTCTCTTTTTTTATATAATAAGATATATACTTTTTAACTGTGTACATGTGCGCAATAGTACAGCGATTCTTTGAATACAATCTGTTCAGGGTTGTCATTTAGAATGTGATGAGTAATGATGTTCTTAAATTGTGCACATTTATTTTAAGCAAGTGTTGTTTTTTTTAAAATCTGTTAACATGACTGTAAAGTGCGCCAGATCGGAATCTTATCCATGGTGCGGCTTATAGTAACATTTATTGCTGGGTAGTGACAGCTTATAATGTTATGCTTTCTAGGATTGGCTCATGTCACTGATAGGGATGTAAATGTATTTATTACAAGTTCTTTTATGTCCATTTGTCTATTAGTTCTAATGTATGTGCCTGTTTAATATGTGCAGTGTCTTTATGCCCCGTTGCACCGTCTGTTACAAGCCATCAGTGAGACCGGGGCTGGCGACGTGCACCCGCCGGCACCCGAGTTGCGATGTGATCGGCTGGGCGGGCTGTAAAGGGATATATAAGCCGACTAGCTCGTCGTGTAGCCACGCCCTCTGTTGAAGTCAGGATATGACGAAACGCGTCAGGGCGTGGCTTACGCGACGTAGGAAGTGACGTGTGCGCTCCACCTGAGTCAACTGCACAACCAGGAAGTATCCATCGTCTCCTGTGTAGCGGCGCTGACATCTCATGGTGAAGTTTGCACACTTTCACTACCTGCCTGCTTGATTGATTGCTCTCTCTTAAAGTTGATTTGATGTACGTATTTTATTGAAGGGGGGTTGATGTCTTTTCTTGTGGAAGGGTTTTCAGTCAATAAACAGGATTACGCTATGTGCACTTTTCTTTCCGTTTTTTGATTTATTATGAGCCCTGAAAACCTGTGACCCTGTGCTGGGGGGTTGTGCTGGGGGGATGTGCTGGGGGATGTGCTGGGGGCATGTGCTGGGGGCATGTGCTGGGGGCATGTGCTGGGGGGATGTCCTTCGGGATGTGCTGGGGAATGTACTGGGGGATGTGCTGGGGGGGTTGTGCTGGGGGGATGTGCTGGGGCAATGTGCTGGGAGGTTGTGCTGGGGGTGTGTGCTGGGGGGATGTGCTAGGGCGATGTGCTGGGGGTTGTGCTAGGGCGATGTGCTGGGGGTTGTGCTAGGGGGATGTGCTGGGGGTTGTGCTAGGGGGATGTGCTGGGGGTTGTGCTAGGGGGATGTGCTGAGGGGATGTGCTGGGGGTTGTGCTAGGGGGATGTACTAAGGGGATGTGCTGGGGAGGTTGTGCTGGGGGGGATGTGCTGGAGGGATGTGCTGGGGGGTTGTGCTTGGGGGTTGTGCTAGGGGTATGTGGTGGGGAGTTGTGCTAGGGGGATGTGCTGGGGGGATGTGCTGAGGGGTTGTGCTGGGGGGTTGTGCTAGGGAGATGTGGTGGGGGGTTGTGGGGGGTTGTGCTGGGGGGATGTACTGAGGGGATGTGCTGGGGGGTTGTGCTGGGGGGTTGTGCTGGGGGGATGTGCTGGAGGGATGTGCTTGGGGATGTGCTGGGAGGTTGTGTTGGGGGCGTTGTGCTAGGGGGATGTGCTGGGAGGTTGTGCTGGGGGTGTGTGCTGGGGGGATGTGCTGGAGGGATGTGCTGGGGGGTTGTGCTTGGGGGTTGTGCTAGGGGGTTGTGCTAGGGGGATGTTGTGGGGGGTTGTGCTGGGGGGATGTGCTGGGGGGTTGTGCTGGGGGGATGTGCTGGGGGGTTGTGCTGGGGGGGTTGTGCTGAGGGGGTTGTGCTGGGGGGTTGTGCTGAGGGGATGTGCTGAGGGGATGTGCTGGGGGGGATGTGCTGGGGGGTTGTGCTGAGGGGATGTGCTGGGAGGTTGTGCTGGGGGGATGTGCTGGGGGGTTGTGCTGGGGGGATGTGCTGAGGGGATGTGCTGAGGGGATGTGCTGAGGGGAAGTTCTGAGGGGATGTGCTGGGGGGATGTGCTGGGGGGATGTGCTGGGGGGTTATGCTGGGGGGTTGTGCTGGGGGGTTGTGCTGGGGGGATGTGCTGGGGGGTTGTGCTGGGGGGATGTGCTGGGGGGTTGATTTACTACAACTGAAGAGTGCAAAATCTGATATGATATCCAATCAGCTTCTTAAGGCTGGGTTCACACTGTGTGCGGTGCGACTCGCAGCAGGGGGTCCGGTGCATCCCCGTTCACCGTTTCAGGTCCGAATTACGTCTGAATTTTTGGCAAAATTTTGACCTGAAACAGAGCCAAAGACGCACAGGACTCTTCTGCAGTGCGCTCCGCTGGCCGCCCCGAAGATGTGTGAACCGATTCTATTGAGAACCGGTCACAGTCTTCTGTCATGCGAATTGGACGGGGAAAACCGCATCCAATTCCCAATAGTGTGAAGCCAGCCTCAAAGAAGCTGTGACAATAAACCTGGAAGCTGATTGGTTTCCATTAGGGTTGCACCGATACCTTTGTGACTAAGTACCATATTTGGTGTGAAACGCGTCAGCAGCTGTGCAGTTAGTCTGTATGGCCCTGTGATGCTTTGATATTCATTTTTTAATAAAGGTGAACTTTTTTGGAGTGTGGCTATCCAGGGTTCTATTTTTCCATTATCTCTGTTGCAAACAGAGCCAGCAGCCTGCCTGATTGCGGAGACAGCTGTTCTTAGGAGAGGTGATCACTTTGGAGCGCTGCACTCCCATGTTTCACCTTTGTGGTGTAATTTGAGCCCATACAAAATTAACGGACTCAAATCGCACTGCAAAGCATCGCATATGATATGAACAGGATTGTGGTGCGATTCCTGTCTGAATCACATGTGGTTTCCTACACCGCTGCTGTATGAACCCAGGCTGAAGTCACTATGAAAAGCCTGGGTTCACACAGGAGCAGTGTGGGATTCGGACAGGAATCGCACCACAATCCTGTTCAAATCACATACCAAATGGTAGAGAACGCCATTATTACAGAGAATACAAACTTTTATAAGAGCAACTCTGGGTCTTCCTCCAAAAACATGGACGGGCAAGTAGACAATCCATTGAGCTATCGCCATCGCCTTGTGTAGAGGTTGCAAAGTTCTGTTCAGTACGTACGTGGCGCGCAAACTCGTAAGTCTCTATACTTGTAAAATGTTCACTCGTAAACTTCTTTTTTTTTTTTTTTTCCACAAAAAGGAGTTTATTGAGAAGTTATCATAATTACAAATATAGACAGTTGAACAGATTTTGACAGGTGCTCCATGACATTTTATACAATAATGATACAAAAAGTAAGACTATCACTGATGTCATGGGGAGTACAGGCATATGGTGGGAAAATAACAATGCATGAAAGGAGAACCCGCTTAATACATTGCCATGAGACATTATTTGCATACAAGTCTTATAGAGATCATGAGTACATTGCGTGGTTTAAGTGTAACATAGTCCGGAACATAGTAGGTGGGGGTATAAGACTTGTGTGGAGCCAAAGCGGGAAGGTTTGTCTCTATTAGGTCTTGGACTGTGTTGTATTGTCACAGTCTGATATTGCGAGAAGGTTACATAAGGGTATGGGTAAAAAGGGAATATACTTTGGGTAATCTGGGAGTAGTATAAAGATTTAGAAGGGGAAAGTATGAGGATAGGGAAAACCAGAGGGAGGGAGAGGGAAAAGAGGGAGACAATAGGGTAAAGATGTAAATACAGTGTTAGAGTAAGAAAGGGGGGATAGGAAAGGGGGTAGAAGGGTAGAAGGGCCGCCCCCCCCTCCCAGCCAGCCCGTCTCGTATTTAGGGGTTCCCGAGGATCCTCTCGTCTCCTAAGGGAGGAAGGATGTCAGGTTGGGAAGTACGACTTGTAACAGGTAGTGGTTTTAAAATGTGACCAGCAGGCCCATATGTTGGTGAATTTTTGTATGCGATCTTGTGAGATATAGATCAATTCTTCCATCTCCTCAATTTTGGCCATCTTTGTCGTAAACTTCTTTTATATGCCTTGAGTATACAACATATCATAAAGAGCACTATGAGCCTCTGTAATCAATATAAAAGATCGAAGCAAAGCATGCCCTGCTATAATCCATTGTGCCGACACAACATTGGTTCATATAATTGAAAGCCATTTACATGGAAGCCTTTGTATGATGGGCATGGATCAAAGAAGATGAGAAGCTTTGTGAGCCATTGTAATTACTTCTGGTGAATAGGCAATAATACACTCCAAATCGTGCACTTGTCATGTATCCAAAATATTCCTCCCAACAATGCCTGGACCTGACCAATCTTTTGTCTGCTGCCTGCCTTGACCCATTCCTGGACCTGACTACTCTCTCGCTTGCTGCTTGCCATGACCATTGCCTGCTACAACTCCTACCTGGACCTGATTACTCTTTTTTCTGCTGCCTGCCACGACCCCTGCCTGGACCCGACCAATCTTTATCTACTGCCTACCTCGATCCATTCCTGCACCTGACTACTCTCTCTCGTGCTGCTTGCCATGACCATTGACCTGATTACTCTTTTGTCTGACGTCTACCATGACCCCTGTCTGGACTCAACCAATCTTTTTTCTACTGCCTCCCTCGATCCATTCCTGCACCTGACTACTCTCTCATGTGCTGCTTGTCATGACCATTGACCTCATTACTCTTTTGTCTGCTGCCTACCATGACCCCTGCCTGGACCCGATCAATCTTTTGTCTGCTGCTAACCTCAATCCATTCCTGGATCTGACTACTCTCTCGCGTGCTGCTTGCCATGACCATTGCCTGCTACAACTCCTGCCTGGACCTGATTACTCTTTTGGATGCCACCTATCTTAATCCCTGCCTAAGGCCATGCTCTGACACAATCGATTCAACTTTATTGAACAGGATACGACTTGAGAGTGCGACTTGGGTCTTATATGGATTTCCACGCCAAATTTTCAACCAAAAAAAAAATGGCGTGAGGCCCCCCCAGATCCTTACCAGATCCTTATTCGAGCATGCAGGTCAGGAAGAGGGGGGTGACCATGCCACATGCCCTCGACATAGGGGGTGGGTAATTTGAAGCGAGGGGGCTCTGCCCCCCCGCCCCAAAGCACCTTGTCCACATGTTGATGGGGACAAGGGTCTCTTCCCCACAACCCTGGGCTGTGGTTGTGGAGGTCTACTGGCAGGGGGCCCGGAGACCCCGCCCCCTTGTGACATCACAGTCCCATCATGCCTGGGTCCCTGATGTCACAAGGGGTGGGGTCTCCATGGCCAAGCCCATACTTATATAAGAACTGTCAGACACAGGAACTGCCAGAATGGTGGAAGCATTTGTCATTTTTATTTATCGGGTCAGTGGCAGCAGTGGAGGAAGACATCGTGACTGACGTTGGATCTACATCGCGGGACATTATTACTTTTAAATAAAGGACATGTCAAAAACTGCCCCATGTTTTTTGTTGCACCACACATTTTCCCTCCTTCTGTGTCTCCCCTGATGTTGGCCAGCCATTGGAATTGCCTCTGTGCTGGGCGGCCCATTTTGGAGGATGATGGACATATTACAACTCCGCCCACATCCTCCATCTTGCCACTCTGGTGGACATGCGCAGTCCGCCGGAGTGGCCTTCCGTGCCGGTGGATTGGGTGTGCGGGACGCCGCTCCGACGTGCCGGCGTTCGTGCGTGCGTGGTGGGGGCGGCGCCGCGCACATCCAGTCCAGGGGGCAAGCCACACAGGTTTCCCTGGCAACTGTCCTGGTTATCAGCTGTGAGCCATATTAGCTCCAGCTGACTAGGATTAAACTACCTATAAAAACCCTAACTACACCGCTCCCAAACCAGGCATTATTGAACTGGTTTTGGACTGAGCGGTTGATGTTTCTGGAACTTCCCACTGACAACAGGTACATATGTGCTTCATAATATTGAGCCTTTTTTACAACCTTAAATTACATGTTCTTATTTATGCTATTGAACATTTCTCTAGTAACTATATTTATTTCACCTTAATTCTTATATACTTTTTACCCAGCATACATCCCCTAATGAAATTGCTATATTTGTCTGTGGTCATAATAGAAATGAAATCTTTTGGCCCTGGGGTAACAGGGCACTATCCTTATACAAATTATATAATTAACTACTATATAGACATAGCTATTTACCCGTTCTTATTTTGAGATACAGACAAACGCTCGCTTTTTCATTTAAATTAACCTCAACACAATGCATAAATTATATAATATTTTTTAGAGAACCCCCCCCCTTTTATTATTCATATTATTTTCTTTTTACATTGGCCGCCCTCCACTGTCCCTTCCAGCACACTAAGTGGAATTCTTAAATGTAAACCAATAAACAAATAGATATATTTTTTGAATCAATTTCTTATTTTCCTACATTACTTACCATTGTTATTTCTATATTTCTTTTTTACTTTCAGGGATTCCTTTTTTACCTCAGTATATTCCCCTGGTCTGGCCATCCTCGGTGGAGTGCATGAGGGATCTCCCCCCCTTTTTTCTCATTTCTTATTAGAAACCTTTTCCTGCACAAAACAGACGTTCTTTATGATTGATCCATTATCAGTCCGACAACCTGATGCCATTCCAGTTGCAAGGTCCTATGGTAACCAATGAACCATTGTTTGAACACCTTTATTAACCAACTATATGTGAGTGTTAAAATATTAAACCAAAAATGTGATAATTGTCTTTGAGCTCTATGCCTTGGATTTCCTTGAAACTTATTTTCTGTACATTTAACTTCATTTTTTAGATAAGATTCTGTTAAATCTTCACACCCCTGAAGAAGAATTTGACATATATATCGAAACGCGTTGGGTGTAAAGAAAATTCATTATCTACTTCTCTATAAACATTATACATGTGATGTATGAACAATCAATGCCTTGCTACAATTGTTTTTAAAGTTTTCTTTAATAAAATTTACATTTTTATAGATTTTTTTGTATATTAATTTATTATGTTGTGTGCCTTAAAAGTCCATTTAGGGGAACCTTTTTGCTTTCTTTTGGATTTGTTGCACTACACTGTTTTTTTTTTTTGAATGAATGGGTAGGGGTACTCATTCACATGGGGGGTCCAGGATCTGAGGATCTGTTCTTCCTCCGGTCTTCTCCCTCCACTGCTGTCTTCTACCTCCGGTGATGTGTTCTTCTTCCGGCCTTCTCTGCCGCTGCTGTCTTGTCCACCACTGCTGTCTTTTCAGATGCCGATCCGGCCCTCCTCCAACACTGGCTCCAGCTGTTGTGTCAAAGGTCTTGCCAAATACCATCTCTTGTTTTTATTTACACTACACTTTTTTTTGACAGAAGTCTAACCAAGGTAGTGCAGGAACCTTTTCCAAAGTCAGACCAGTTAAAAAAGCTCTTATAGGGAACCACTGATTTTTACATGTCATGCAACTTGTGCTCTCAAAGTCAGAGCGATTGTCTCACCAATGTGAACTGGGCCTAAACCTCGAGTGGGGACCATCATGCGCTCACTATTCTTCATTCATTCACATGCTTCAACCCCTGTCTGGACCTGACTACTCGCTTCCCTGTCACCTGCCTTGATCCTTGCCTGGACCTGACTATTCTCTCATCTCCCACTTGCCAAGACCTCTTCCTAAACCTAAAGCTGTGAGAAACTTCTCACTGTGACCACCAGGGTTCCCAGCCCATCTCCATCATCAGGAGTCCACTTAGACACCATGCTTTAGATGAGTCCATGTCACCTGCCAGGGGCACCATGGCAGTCACTTGAGTAGGGGTTAGGGTTAGTCACTTAAATATGTTCACAGTCGATCTCATGTGTCACAATTCCTGCCCGTAGGACGTCCGCGGACATCATCGAGTTGAAGTAGTTATACCGGAATGATGCCTGCACCTACAGGCATCATCCCGGTATTGAATTTTTCAGTCGACGATTCAGTTTTTAGCAGGAGTGATTAGAGTGGCTAAATAGCCATGGGAGAATGGGTCCCACCCCTCTCTAGCCATTACCGCTGCTTTTCCCGGGCTCTGCTGTCCGATCACGGTGCCCAGGAGCAATGCAACCTGCGGCGATTGCTGCACGGAACAGAGAGAGAGGAACTAACGTTGCTCCTCTCTCTCTGTGACTCTGGAAACCGGGAGCGATGAGAATTCTGCCTCTTTGTTTACCTGACCGTCAGCTGCTAGGAAAACAGCCAATCAGACCGATATGCAGATCGGCTGCATTGTAGGCAAGAGGAGAGATTAGAGGTCTAATCAGTGGCGGCTGGTGCTAAAAAAAATTTGGGGGGCACAAACAAACTGAAAAATTCTGAAAAATATTGAAAAAAAAACACCAATTGCAGCCTCACTGTGCCATCAATTGCAGATACTGTGCCCATAAAATGCAGCCAATGATGCTCATAAAATGCAGCCACTGCGCCCATCATATGCAGCCACTGTGCCCATCAAATGCAGCCACTGTGCCCATAATATGCAGCCACTGTGCCCATCATATGCAGCCACTGTGCCCATCATATACAGCCACTGTGCTCATAAAATGCAGCCACTGTGCCCATCAAATGCAGCCACTGTGCCCATCATATGCAGTTTCTGTGCCCATCAAATGCGGCCACTGTGCCCATCGAATGCAGCCACTGTGCCCATCATATGCAGCCACTGTGCCCATCAAATGCAGCCACTGTGCCCATCGAATGCAGCCACTGTGCCCATCATATGCAGCCACTGTGCCCATCATATACAGCCACTGTGCTCATAAAATGCAGCCACTGTGCCCATCAAATGCAGCCACTGTGCCCATCAAATGCAGCCACTGTGCCCATCATATGCAGCCACTGTGCCCATCAAATGCAGCCACTGTGCCCATCATATGCAGCTTCTGTGCCCATCATATGCAGCCACTGTGCCCATCAAATGCAGCCACTGTGCCCATCAAATGCAGCCACTGTGCCCATCATATGCAGCCACTGTTCCCATCATATGCAGCCACTGTTCCCATCATATGCAGCCACTGTGCTCATAAAATGCAGCCACTGTGCCCATCAAATGCAGCCACTGTGCCCATCATATGCAGCCACTGTGCTCATAAATTGCAGCCATCATATGCAGCCACTGTGCCCATCATATGCAGCCACTGTGCTCATCATATGCAGCCTCTGTGCCCATCATATGCAGCCACTGTAAACCCCCCCCCCCGCTCGCCATCTGACCGACACCTACCACACCATCCTGGTGGCTGGTCAAGCAGCAAGTGACAGCGGCAAGTCGTGGGACATGCAGCGGGTCAGGAGATGGCTCCTGCATCCTCCATGGTTCTCTGTCCTCCCGTGGGTCTCTTCCTCCATTCCGTTAGGCGTCCAATCGGAGCGCCTGTGCCTTCAGCGAATCAGGTGACGGGTATTAGACCTGCGCCTCCTAATTGACTAAAAGGCGGTTCGGTGTTAGAAAAGCAAATATTAATTTGCTTTTCTAACACAGCTGGGTGGACTGTGAACGCAATGCTCTGCGCTCCAAGTCCACCTTTTTTTAAGCCTATTAGAGATTATGGGTCTAATCAGGTGCTTCAAAAATACACCTCCGCCACTGGAATTCAGGTGCCTGGCGTCCGAAAAGGGTCCGGATGCCAGAATAGGGGGCAGCTACAGAGGCCATGGATAGATTCATGCTATGCATGAATCTATTCATTTTACATAGAGGGGGGTGATGTGACAGAGGGGGCGGTGCCCGTGCACCCTTAATGGACGCACCCCCACTGGGTCTAATAGACCCCAGATCTCACCATATAGAGAACCTGTCACGGCCCATGCTGTCACTAGTGATGTTGTTCATCGCTTGTGATAGCAATAAAATAAATCTAAAAACAAAAGTACATTAAAAAAAAGTGTAAAAAAATGTTTTGTATAAAATAAATAATAATAATAATAATGAAAAAAATTGTCTACATTACTCCTGCACGCATATGTAAACGGTGATCTAACCACACATGTGAGGTATTGTCGCAATTGCCAGAGCGAGAGCAATCATTCTAGCGCCAGACCTCCTGTGCAACTCTAAACTGCTAACCTGTAAAGGTGGTTAAAGCGTCCCCTATGGAGTATTTAGGCACTGTAGTTTGCCGCCATTCCAAGGGCAGGTGAAATTTTAAAGCGTGACATGTTAGGTATCTGTTTACTCGGTGTAATATCATCTTTCACATTATACAAAAAAATTGGGGTAAATATTGTGTTTTTTTTTTTTTAATTCATTAACCACTTAACCACTTGCTGACTGTGTCACACAGATATACTGCGGCACAATGGCCCTCCTGGGCAAAATCCCGTACGGGTACGTCCTACCCGTTTTCGGCCGCCAGAGGGCATGCTGCACAGTGGGCGACCTGATGCGCGTGGCCAGTGGGCATGATTGCTGCCAGCCATGCGCAAATGTGTGCACGAGCACCAGCATGGGGATTTGTGTGTTTAAACACACAAATCCCTGTGCTGTCAGAGGAGAGGAGCCATATTGTTTCTTCCTACTAAGTAGGAAAAATTATATGTCTCCTCTCCTAGTCCCTCCCAACCCCACACAGTTAGAACATGCTAAGGGAACACACATTTAACCCCTTGATCGCCCCCTAGTGTGAACTAAGGATGAGCCGAACACCCCTTGGTTTGGTTCGCACCAGAATATCTGAACAGGCAAAATATTTGGACGAACGAACACGTTAAAGTCACGAACATGGGACACGAACATGGGACACGAACATGGGACACGAACATGAAAAATCAAAAGTGCTAATTTTGAAGGCTTATATGCATGGTATTGTCATAAAAAGTGTTTGGGGACCTGGGTCCTGCCCCAGGGAGACATGGATCAATGCAAAGAAAAGTTTTAAAAATGGACATTTTTTTGGGACCAGTGATTTTAATAATGCTTAAAGTGAAACAATAAAAATGAAATATTCCTTTAAATTTCGTACCTGGGGGGTGTCTATAGTATGCCTGTAAAGTGGCGCATTTTTCCCATGTTTAGAACAGTCTGAGAGCAAAATGACATTTCAAAGGAAAAAAGTAATTTAACCACTTTCCGACCAGCCACCGCAGTTTCACTGTGGCAGAATGGCATTGCCGAGCGAAACGACATTATGTTATGTTGCTTCGCCCTGTGGCCACTAGGGGCGCGCGCATGCCCGCTGCTCGCCCCCTGGAGCCGATGCGAGTGCCCGGTGGGTGCGATGACAGCCGGGCTCCCGCGATCGCTCGGGACACACCGAGAACCAGGATCTTTGTGTGTAAACCCGGTTCTCTGAGGGGAGAAGAGACAGATCGTGTGTTCATACAAAGTATGAACAGCGATCTGTCATCTCCCCTAGAGAGTCCCTAGAGAGTTCCAACCCCCCTTGAGTTGGAACACAGAGAATGAACACAGTTAACCCCTTGATTGCCCCCTAGTGTTAACCCCTTCCCTGCCAGTGACATTTACACGGTAATCAATGCATTTTTATAGCACTAATCGCTGTGCAAATGACAATGGTCCCAAAAATATGTCAAAAGTGTCCGATGTGTCCGCCATGTCGCAGTCCCAATAAAAATTGCAGATCGCCGCCATTACTAGTAAAAAAAATTATAATAATAAAAATGCTATAAATCTATGCCCTATTTTGTAGACGCTATTACTTTTGCACAAACCAATCAATATACGCTTATTGCGATTTTTAATGCCAAAAATATGTAGAAGAATACATAAACTGAGGGAAAAAAGTACAAAATATTGCGTTTTTTTTCAAAATTTTCGCTCTTTTCTCTTATAGCTCAAAAAATAAAAACCGCAAAGATGATCAAATACCACCAAAAGAAAGCTCTATTTGTGGGGAAAAAAGGACATCAATTTTGTTTGGGTGCAGTGTCGCACGACTGCGCAATTGTCAGTTAAATCGATGCAGTGTGGAATCGCAAAAAATGGCCTGGTCATTTAGCAGCCAAATCTTCTGAGGCAGAAGCGGTTAATCTGATCGTGGCTGTAATGAATTGTCGAGTCTCAGCAATTTAGATAAAATTCATTGAAAAAAATGTCCCGAACATAGAATTAGAAAAAAAATTGCGATGGGGTCCCCCCAAAATCCATACCAGGCCCTTCAGGTCTGGTATGGAAATTAAGGGGAACCCTTAACCAAAATTTTTTAAAAAATGGCGTAGGGGTCCCCCCAAAATCCATACCAGACCCTTATCCGAGCACGCAACCTGGCAGGCCGCAGGAAAAGAGGGGGGATGAGAGAGCGACCCCCTCCTGAACCGTACCAGGCCACATGGAGTAGCCCCCCAAAGCACCTTGTCCCCATGTTGATGGGGACAAGGGCCTCATCCCCACAACTAGGGTTGCCACTTCATCCCTTTAAAACTGAACACGTGTTAATTACACAGGTTCTGTGGCTGATTTAGGTGGTAATTAAACTCACTTAGTGCCTTATTTGCATTAAATTAGCCTCAGAACCTGTGTAATTCAGATATGTTTGGATTTAAAGGGATGAGGTGGCAACCCTACCCACAACCCTTGCCTGGTGGTTGTGGAGGTCTGCGGGCGGGGGGCTTATCGGGTTATGTAAACAGGTTACCCCGCCCCCCTCTGAAGCCTCGTGATGTCAGAGGAAGGTGGGGTCACCCATTTATGTCACCGGGTGGCCCCGCCCTCAGCTATATAACATCTGTCACCAAGAAGAAGCGTCACTCGGCGGGAGCCTCCCATGGAGGCGGAGCTGTTGCGTTCTTTTTTTTTGCTTTTTTTTCAGCTCATCGACGGCGTGATAGAAGATGAATGGACATCTCCTGTCTTTTTTACTATTATTGACACTTTTTTTGTGAAATGGTAGGGGTACAATGTACTAGTTATCAATTCACATAGGGGGGGCTGGGATCTGGGGGGCCCTTGTTAAAGGGGGCTTCCAGATTCCGATAAGCCACCTGCCCGCAGACCCCCACAACCACTGTGATTCCAAAGCATCCTCACCATATTGAGGGCATGTGGGGGGGTGCTCTCTTGGTCCCCCCTCTTTTCCTGCGGGCTGCCAGGTTGCGTGCTCAGATAAGGGTCTGGTATAGATTTTGGGGGGGCCCCTATGCCATTTTTTTTTTCATTTGGCGCAGGTTCCCTTTAATTTCCATACCAGACCTGAAGGGCCTGGTATGGATTTTGGGGGGACCCCCACGCAATTTTTTTTTACATTTTTGGTTCGGTTTCACCTTAATATTCATACCAGACCCAAGGGGTTTGATAATGGACTGGGGGGGCCCATGCCATTTTTTCCAATGATTTTTATCTATATTGTCGAGATCCGACAATTCATTACAGCCGCGATCAGTTTTAAATGACTTTTTTCCTTTAGAAATGTAATTTTGCTGTGGTACTGACCCAGCTTACCCACACAGCACAGACCCGGAAGGGGGAGGCCAGGGGACCCACTGGGGCCAAAAGGGGAAAAAAGACCCTGCAGATGGTACCAGGAGGTTGCTTGAATGTACCAGGAGAGTTTTTATGTGTTGTGAGAAGCACAGTCACAATAACTGTTATGCTTGATGACCCTTCGCTCCAGCATCCAGCACAGAACTGTTCTGTGTACCTGCAGGGTCTTTTTTCCCCTTTTGGCCCCAGTGGGTCCCCTGGCCTCCCCCTTCCGGGTCTGTGCTGTGTGGGTGAGCTGGGTCAGCTATTTGGGCCAGGCATCCCTCGTTTGAGGTACGCCACCTATGTTGGATCTCCGGCTCAAGCAAACTGGGAGCATCTTTGTGCATTCATATGTTTTTAATCTGCATGGTCTGCAAGGGCTGCCATTGTACTATATAACATTAAGTATTCTTGCCTAAACTATATACCCCTGAAGAAGGAGAGACACATATGTGCTCTGAAACGCGTTGGGTGCAAGAATTACCAAGTTTGGCTACTTGTATCATGTTATGATGACAGCACTGTAAACCCGTTCTAATACATTCTAATGTGTTTTCAATATACATTTGTATTTTTCATATCAAATAAATATTTTTCAACTTAGCCTAATCTTTTTAAATAATGTGTGCCTTTAAAATCTACCACAAGGGGTTTTTCACTTCTTTCTATAATATTGGATGTGGCACAACTATAATGCCCAAATACAGCCGACTCACCATTTGCAAATGGACTGGACTTGGGCCAAAGCAATAACTCCAAGGCCAAATAACACGTTATATCCTCCGATTCCGCAACATGTCTGGTTGACAAACGGCCATGCAGAAATGAACTGAAAAGCAAGAAATGAAAAACGCAAAATGAAAAGTGCGAATCAACATTCACCAAGCTTCTACTAACACGAAATTAAGAGAAGGAGCCCAAAGGGTGGCACTAAAGAGCTGAAAAACCACGTAGTACGTCACTACGTTCGTAATTGTTGGCCAACAATTGTGCGACCGCGTGTATGCAAGACAAGTTTGAGCCAAGGCCCTTCAGACAAAAGTTCACGGTTTTGTTGGCCAATAATCCGATCATGTGTACAGGGCATTACAGAGGAGGTCTTTGGCTAGAATTATTGCTCTCGCTCTAACGATCACGGCGATACCGCACATGTGTGTGGTTTGAACACCGTTTACATACGCTGTCCCTTTAAAAATAAATGTTTGGATCACTTTTATTCCTATTACAAGGAATGTAAGCATCCCTTTTAATAGAAAAAAAAAAGTATGAC
Organism: Lithobates clamitans; assembly: GCA_037952925.1. Taxonomy (NCBI): domain Eukaryota; kingdom Metazoa; phylum Chordata; class Amphibia; order Anura; family Ranidae; genus Lithobates; species Lithobates clamitans. The sequence goes on from JBBGZY010001612.1 coordinate 305,197, forward strand.
GGGACCTCTGTAATGTTGGATCTTGGGTCAAAAGGACCTCGGATCTCACATTTACACTTCAAAGCAATAATAATAAAATATTGGGGAGGAAGGAAGACCGGGGGGGACAAAAATATAAGAAGACTAAACTTCTGCCATAAACTGTTAATCGTTATGAAGGAACTCTCTTTCCTGTGTAACAGAAAGGAACTGCTAGAAGAAACAATGAGACTTCCAGAGATAGAGCTCCTTTCTAGATGGACCTTTTCTTCAGTCTAAGCTGGGAAAAGCCAAGCAAATTTCACTTATAAAGCAGGCAAGAAGTTGACCTAAGATATCCCTGCTTCCTGAATAGGGATGAGCTTCGTGTTCGAGTCGAACCCATGTTCGACTCGAACATCGGCTGTTCGACCGTCCGTCGAATTGCGAACGATATGGGCCGTTCGCGCCAAATTCGTGTGGCGCGTCACGGCCCATAATTCACTGCGGCATCGCAGTGCATTGCTGGCTGATGATTGGCCAAGCATGCACTATGACCCGCATGCTTGGCCAATCACAGCGCCGTCAGTAGAGAGAGCTGTAATTGGCCAAAGCCAGGGTGGCTTTGGCCAATTATGGCTCAGGGGATTTAGTACACACCCCACACTATATAAGGCCGCCTGCACGGCGGCCCTGTGTAGTGTGTGTTCCGGTGTGCTGAGCGATAGAGAGAGAGAGAGACAGTGTCATTTGATTTGAGTTAGATAGATTAGGCAGAACAGTCAGTCAGTTAGCTGCACTTACAGTGTATTGTGTATATATATGCATCCCAGGTGTTGCATATATATATATACACTGTATTCAGTTTAGCTAGATCCGTTCCTGTTATCTTCTATCTAGACTATTTACATTCAGTGCAGTGTGTCCTGCTCACAGTGTTCAGCTAGATCCGTTCCTGCTATTTACATTCAGTACAGTGCTTCCTGCTCACAGTGTTCAGCTAGATCCGTTCCTGCTATTTACATTCAGTGCAGTGCGTGCTGCTCACAGTGTTCAGCTAGATCCGTTCCTGCTATTTACATTCAGTGCAGTGCGTGCTGCTCACAGTGTTCAGCTAGATCCGTTCCTGCTATTTACATTCAGTGCAGTGCGTCCTGCTCACAGTGTTCAGCTAGATCCGTTCCTGCTATTTACATTCAGTGCAGTGCGTGCTGCTCACAGTGTTCAGCTAGATCCGTTCCTGCTATTTACATTCAGTGCAGTGCGTGCTGCTCACAGTGTTTAGCTACATCCGTTCCTGCTGTTTACATTCAGTGCAGTGCGTCCTGCTCACAGTGTTCAGCTAGATCCGTTCCTGCTATTTACATTCAGTGCAGTGCGTCCTGCTCACAGTGTTCAGCTAGATCCGTTCCTGCTATTTACATTCAGTGCAGTGCGTCCTGCTCACAGTGTTCAGCTAGATCCGTTCCTGCTATATACATTTAGTGCAGTACGTCCTGCTCACAGTGTTCAGCTAGATCCGTTCCTGTTATCTTCCTACTGACAGGCAGGCTTGTCTGGTTACAGTATATAAAGCTACCTGAAGAAAATTACAGGTGTTCTTTTTGATCCTATTAGTACCACGGTCAGGCAGCTAGACTATTTACATTTAGTACAGTGTGTCCTGCTCACAGTGTTCAGCTAGATCCGTTCCTGTTATTTACATTCAGTGCAGTGCGTCCTGCTCACAGTGTTCAGCTAGATCCGTTCCTGCTATTTACATTCAGTGCAGTGCGTCCTGCTCACAGTGTTCAGCTAGATCCGTTCCTGCTATTTACATTCAGTGCAGTGCGTCCTGCTCACAGTGTTCAGCTAGATCCGTTCCTGCTATATACATTTAGTGCAGTACGTCCTGCTCACAGTGTTCAGCTAGATCCGTTCCTGTTATCTTCCTACTGACAGGCAGGCTTGTCTGGTTACAGTATATAAAGCTACCTGAAGAAAATTACAGGTGTTCTTTTTGATCCTATTAGTACCACGGTCAGGCAGCTAGACTATTTACATTTAGTACAGTGTGTCCTGCTCACAGTGTTCAGCTAGATCCGTTCCTGTTATTTACATTCAGTGCAGTGCGTCCTGCTCACAGTGTTCAGCTAGATCCGTTCCTGCTATTTACATTCAGTGCAGTGCGTCCTGCTCACAGTGTTCAGCTAGATCCGTTCCTGCTATTTACATTCAGTGCAGTGCGTGCTGCTCACAGTGTTCAGCTAGATCCGTTCCTGCTATTTACATTCAGTGCAGTGCGTGCTGCTCACAGTGTTTAGCTACATCCGTTCCTGCTGTTTACATTCAGTGCAGTGCGTCCTGCTCACAGTGTTCAGCTAGATCCGTTCCTGCTATTTACATTCAGTGCAGTGCGTCCTGCTCACAGTGTTCAGCTAGATCCGTTCCTGCTATTTACATTCAGTGCAGTGCGTCCTGCTCACAGTGTTCAGCTAGATCCGTTCCTGCTATATACATTTAGTGCAGTACGTCCTGCTCACAGTGTTCAGCTAGATCCGTTCCTGTTATCTTCCTACTGACAGGCAGGCTTGTCTGGTTACAGTATATAAAGCTACCTGAAGAAAATTACAGGTGTTCTTTTTGATCCTATTAGTACCACGGTCAGGCAGCTAGACTATTTACATTTAGTACAGTGTGTCCTGCTCACAGTGTTCAGCTAGATCCGTTCCTGTTATTTACATTCAGTGCAGTGCGTCCTGCTCACAGTGTTCAGCTAGATCCGTTCCTGCTATTTACATTCAGTGCAGTGCGTCCTGCTCACAGTGTTCAGCTAGATCCGTTCCTGCTATTTACATTCAGTGCAGTGCGTCCTGCTCACAGTGTTCAGCTAGATCCGTTCCTGCTATTTACATTCAGTGCAGTGCGTCCTGCTCACAGTGTTTAGCTAGATCCGTTCCTGCTATTTACATTCAGTGCAGTGCGTCCTGCTCACAGTGTTCAGCTAGATCCGTTCCTGCTATTTACATTCAGTGCAGTGCGTCCTGCTCACAGTGTTCAGCTAGATCCGTTCCTGCTATATACATTTAGTGCAGTACGTCCTGCTCACAGTGTTCAGCTAGATCCGTTCCTGTTATCTTCCTACTGACAGGCAGGCTTGTCTGGTTACAGTATATAAAGCTACCTGAAGAAAATTACAGGTGTTCTTTTTGATCCTATTAGTACCACGGTCAGGCAGCTAGACTATTTACATTTAGTACAGTGTGTCCTGCTCACAGTGTTCAGCTAGATCCGTTCCTGTTATTTACATTCAGTGCAGTGCGTCCTGCTCACAGTGTTCAGCTAGATCCGTTCCTGCTATTTACATTCAGTGCAGTGCGTCCTGCTCACAGTGTTCAGCTAGATCCGTTCCTGCTATTTACATTCAGTGCAGTGCGTCCTGCTCACAGTGTTTAGCTAGATCCGTTCCTGCTATTTACATTCAGTGCAGTGCGTCCTGCTCACAGTGTTCAGCTAGATCCGTTCCTGCTATTTACATTCAGTGCAGTGCGTCCTGCTCACAGTGTTCAGCTAGATCCGTTCCTGCTATATACATTTAGTGCAGTACGTCCTGCTCACAGTGTTCAGCTAGATCCGTTCCTGTTATCTTCCTACTGACAGGCAGGCTTGTCTGGTTACAGTATATAAAGCTACCTGAAGAAAATTACAGGTGTTCTTTTTGATCCTATTAGTACCACGGTCAGGCAGCTAGACTATTTACATTTAGTACAGTGTGTCCTGCTCACAGTGTTCAGCTAGATCCGTTCCTGTTATTTACATTCAGTGCAGTGCGTCCTGCTCACAGTGTTCAGCTAGATCCGTTCCTGCTATTTACATTCAGTGCAGTGCGTCCTGCTCACAGTGTTCAGCTAGATCCGTTCCTGCTATTTACATTCAGTGCAGTGCGTCCTGCTCACAGTGTTCAGCTAGATCCGTTCCTGCTATTTACATTCAGTGCAGTGCGTCCTGCTCACAGTGTTTAGCTAGATCCGTTCCTGCTATTTACATTCAGTGCAGTGCGTCCTGCTCACAGTGTTCAGCTAGATCCGTTCCTGTTATCTTCCTACTGACAGGCAGGCTTGTCTGGTTACAGTATATAAAGCTACCTGAAGAAAATTACAGGTGTTCTATCCCAGCTTAGTGCAGCTACAGGCCATTAGTATGTCTGGAAGGCCAAGAAGGAGAGGCAGACAGTCACAAGCCAATAAGAGAGGGCAAGCAGGCTCTGTGTCTAGTGCTGGTCGTGGAGACGGTGCATCCTCATCAGCACGTGGCCATGGGACACGCTTGGCCTTTTTTTCGGCAGCTGGCCGTGTTGAGCCGCAACATGCGGAAGACTTGGTCGAGTGGATGACCAAGCCGTCCTCATCCTCCTCATCCTCTCTCACCCATGCCCAGGGTGCTTTGTCTGGCAAAGCAGCGGCCTCTTCCCTCAGCTCAATGTCATCAGTGACTCCTTCCCTAGCCCCACCATGTCCTCCTGAGGATTCCCTCGAACTGTTTGACCACAGTGTTGGGTACATGCTCCAGGAGGATGCCCAGCGTTTGGAAGGCTCTGATGATGATACTGAGCTCAATGAAGGCAGTAACATGAGCACGGACAGAGGGGGTGCCCAAGAAGGACAGCAATCTGGCAGTCATGCTCCCCCTGCTGCAGCATACTGCCAGGTTTGCTCCAGTGATGAGGAGGGAGGGGATGATGAGGTCACTGACTCAACGTGGGTGCCTGATAGGAGAGAGGAGGAGGAGGAGGAGGAGGAGGAGGTGGCACATCACCAACTAGGCAGGATGCCCTCCAGGGGCCAGCCTAAGGGCAGCACATTGACTGCATCACACCCCAAAGCTCCACATGTGCAGGGCGCTGCAGTCTCTGCGCGTTATTCAAAAAGTTCTTTGGTGTGGGCCTTTTTTGAGACGAGTGCATCAGATCGCACCGCTGCTATTTGCAATATATGTCTCAAGCGTATCTCGCGTGGCCAAAACATCTCCCGCTTGGGTACCACATGCTTGACCAGACATATGTTGACCTGCCATGCAGTTCGTTGGCAAGCGTATCTAAAAGACCCACACCAAAGAACAAAGACGATCTCTCCTTGCTCCTCATCAGCTGAGATTTCCAACCCCACTAGACCTTCAGTCCTCTCTGCGACCTGCAGTGAGAGGAATGAAGGTGTAGAATTAGGTGTGTCACAGCCAAGTACTTATGGGCAATCTGCTTTGGGTACACCGACGTCAGATTGTACCAGGCAAATTTCCCTGCCCCAGCTGCTGCACCGCCGAAAGAAGTTTGCTCCCAGCCATCCACATGCCCAGCGGTTGAATGCTAGCTTGGCAAAATTGCTAGCACTTCAACTGCTGCCTTTTCAGTTGGTAGACTCTGCCCCCTTCCGTGAGTTTGTGGAATGTGCGGTTCCTCAGTGGCAGGTACCCAAACGCCACTTTTTCTCACGGAAGGCGATTCCGGCTCTCTACCGGCATGTGGAAGGCAATGTCCATGCCTCGCTGGACAGGGCGGTCAGCGGTAAGGTGCATATTACCGCTGACTCATGGTCCAGCAGGCATGGACAGGGACGTTACTTAAGTTTCACGGCGCATTGGGTGACTCTGCTGGCAGCTGGGAAGGATGCAGGACAAGGTGCAGTAGTGTTGGAGGTTGTTCCGCCACCACGCCTCCAAAATGCTGATTGTGACACACCTCTCTCCTCCACCCCCTCCTCTTCTTCTTCCTCCATGGCCTCTTCCTCGGAACCAGCGGTGCTCCGTAGGCGTTCAAGGGGCTACGCAAGTACGCAGGCCAAAAGATGCCATGCGGTGCTTGAGCTGGTGTGCTTGGGGGACAGGAGCCACACTGGGGCAGAGGTTCTGTCAGCTCTGCAGGGGCAGGTTCAGAGGTGGTTGACGCCACGCCAACTTAAGGCAGGAATGGTGGTTTGCGACAATGGCACCAACCTCCTCTCTGCCCTCCGACAGGGACAACTGACCCATGTGCCCTGTTTGGCTCACGTCCTTAACTTGGTGGTGCAGCGGTTCTTGGGCAGGTACCCGGGCTTACAGGATGTCCTGAGGCAGGCCAGGAAAGTCTCTGTGCATTTCCGCCGGTCATATAATGCCAGTGCTCGGCTGACGGACCTCCAAAAGGAGTTTAACCTGCCCAAGAACCGCCTAATCTGTGACATGCCCACCAGGTGGAACTCGACGTTGGCCATGCTGCAGCGGCTGCACACGCAGCAGAGGGCCATCAATGAGTACCTGTGCGACTATGGCACCAGGACAGGGTCAGGGGACCTTGGTTTTTTTTCCCCACGCCAGTGGGCCATGATCAGGGATGCATGCACTGTCCTGTCACCATTCGAGGAGGCCACGAGGATGGTGAGCACTGACAGTGCATGCATCAGTGACACTGTCCCCCTTGTCCACCTGTTGGAGCACACGCTGCGTGGGATAATGGACAGGGCACTTGAGGCAGAACAGAGGCAGGAAGAGGAGGACTTCCTTAGCTCTCAAGGCCCCCTTTATCCAGACAGTGTTCCTGCGTGCCCGCCGATCACACAGGAAGAGGACGAGGAGGAGGAGGAGGAGGAGGAGGAGGAAGATTGTGTCAGTATGGAGGTGGAGCCTGGCACTCAGCATCAGCAGTCTTTAAGGGATCAGTCCCAAGGAACACATGGACTTGTACGTGGCTGGGAGGAGGTGGCTGCGGACGTTGTTGTCCTTAGTGACCCAGAGGACTCCGGACCGAATGCCTCAGCAAACCTACGCTGCATGGCCTCCCTGATCCTGCAAAGCCTGCGTAAGGATCCTCGTATTCGTGGTATCAAGGAGAAGGACCAATACTGGCTGGCAACCCTCCTTGATCCACGTTACAAGGGTAAGGTTGCGGACCTTATCTTGCCATCGCAGAGGGAGCAGAGGATGAAACATCTTCGGGAGGCCTTGCAGAAAGGTCTGTGCAACGCGTTCCCAGAGACTGGGAGGTTACAAACTCCTGTTTCTGGACAACGTGTTGCTGAGGCTTCGGTCAGTCAAAGAAGGAGCGGTGGAGAAGGTGGCCGTCTGACCGATGCGTTCAGACAATTTTTTGGTCCGCAGCCCCAAGGTATGATCGGTTCCAGCAACCATCGCCAGCGTCTGTTTTACATGGTGCAGGAATACCTAGGGGCAAGATCAGACTTGGACACCTTTCCCACCGAAAATCCTCTGGGTTACTGGGTCTTGAGGATGGATCACTGGCCAGAGCTTGCACAGTATGCAATTGAGCTACTGGCCTGTCCTGCATCCAGCGTTCTTTCGGAACGCACATTCAGTGCTGCTGGAGGCGTGGTAACCGATCACAGGGTGCGTCTGTCCACCGACTCGGTCGATCGGCTGACCTTCATAAAAATGAATCAGTCTTGGATCACCACCAGCTACCAAGCACCTGATGCAGATGTAACCGAATAATTTTTTTTGAAATCTCAGATCCCTTCAAAGACTGCCTATGCTGATGCTGAGTGACTATCCCTGAGTAATTATCCTCTTCCTCCTCAATCATCACGCTGATAGCTTGTAAGAACATTTTTGGTTCTGGGCGCCACCACCAGTGCCTAAGGCACAATTTTTCAGCCCCTGTTTAACAGGGGCGTGTAATTACAATTTTTGATGTAATACTTTGCAGCAGGGCTCGTTCCTGCATTCCAACTAGAGTGTCTGTGAGGGGTTGCAGTGTTGTGGCACCAGCACCAGTGCCTAAGACCCAATTTTTCAGCCCCTGTCTAACAGGGGCGTGTAATTACAATTTTTGATGCAATACTTTGCAGCAGGGCTTGTTCCTGCATTCCAACTAGAGTGTCTGTGAGGGGTTGCAGTGTTGTGGCACCAGCACCAGTGCCTAAGACCCAATTTTTCTGCCCCTGTCTAACAGGGGCGTGTAATTACAATTTTTGATGCAATACTTTGCAGCAGGGCTTGTTCCTGCATTCCAACTAGAGTGTCTGTGAGGGGTTGCAGTGTTGTGGCACCAGCACCAGTGCCTAAGACCCAATTTTTCTGCCCCTGTCTAACAGGGGCGTGTAATTACAATTTTTGATGCAATACTTTGCAGCAGGGCTTGTTCCTGCGTTTCAACTAGAGTGTCTGTGAGGGGTTGCAGTGTTGTGGCACCAGCACCAGTGCCTAAGACCCAATTTTTCAGCCCCTGTCTAACAGGGGCGTGTAATTACAATTTTTGATGCAATACTTTGCAGCAGGGCTTGTTCCTGCGTTTCAACTAGAGTGTCTGTGAGGGGTTGCAGTGTTGTGGCACCAGCACCAGTGCCTAAGACCCAATTTTTCTGCCCCTGTCTAACAGGGGCGTGTAATTACAATTTTTGATGCAATACTTTGCAGCAGGGCTCGTTCCTGCGTTCCAACTAGAGTGTCTGTGAGGGGTTGCAGTGTTGTGGCACCAGCACCAGTGCCTAAGGCCTAATTTTTCAGCTCCTGTTCAACAGGGGCATGTAATTACAATTCTTGATCTAATATTTCACAGCAGGGCCCTGTGAGGGCTTACAGTGTTTTGGCCACAGCAACACCTAAGGCCCAAATTTCTGCTGAGTATATAGGGTAGGACCCTACTTTCAAACATCTAACTTACAAACGACTCCTACTTGCAAACGGAAGGAGACAACAGGAAGTGAGATGAAATCTACCCCTAAGGAAGGGAAATTCTCTCCTGTAAGAGTTAATATGGGAAAACAATTTTTCCTTTCCACTGATGCTTTCCAATCCTTGTTCCACAAAAAAACACAAATTTTCAAAAAACATTTTTCATTGGGACAAAAAAGTGAGGTGAAATCTTCTGAAGAGGAGGAAAGACGCAAAACAAATGTCACAGGGGTGATAACCCTTCCCTATGTTTTCCAAAAAGCTTAGAAAAGATTTTTTGGCTGGAGCTAAACACATTAAAAATGTTCAAAATTACAAACAGATTCTACTTAACAACAAACCTACAGTCCCTGTCTTGTTTGCACCGCCTGTATACTGCTGTTCAGAGTATATAGGGACCTTTCCTTATTTTAATTTGGGTGCGGGGTTCCCCTTAATATCCATACAAGACCCAAAGGGCCTGGTAATGGACTGGGGGGTACCCATGCCGTTTGTCTCACTGATTTTCATCCATATTGCCATGACCCGACATGACATTAAACCCGCAAGCAGTTTTAAATGAGATTTTTTCCTTTAAAAATGACATTTGGTGCAGGGACTGTTCTAAACATGGGAAACACGCGTCACTTTACAGGCATACTATAGACACCCCCCAGGTACGATATTTAAAGGAATATTTCACTTTTTTTTTTTTACTTTAAGCATCATTAAAATCACTGCTCCCGAAAAAACGGCCGTTTTTAAAAGTTTTTTTTGCATTGATACATGTCCCCTGGGGTAGGACCCGGGTCCCCAAACCCTTTTTAGGACAATACCATGCAAATTAGCCTTTAAAATGAGCACTTTTGATTTCGAACGTTCGAGTCCCATAGACGTCAATGGGGTTCTAACGTTCGTGCGAACTTGCGGTCCGTTCGCGGGTTCTGGTGCGAACCGAACCGGGGGGTGTTCGGCTCATCCCTATTCCTGAATAGTAAATTGTTCCTTTAAGAAACTTTGGGGGTGATTTACTAAGACGAATGCGCTGCGCCGGTTTACACCTTAATTGGTGCTCCGGAAAAGTCATTAACCGAAACCGGCACAATTTGAAGCGCAAAACGATAATAAATATGTAAACTGCCACTGGCGTTAGGGTAAAATTGCAGCTTTCTCATTGATAATAGCGCACGCCCAATCCAATTGGTTAATTTAATCTCATTGGATGTGTCTTTGTTAGGCAATTAGTAGGTGTTCTCAGTGAATTAACCCTTTTGATGCTAATCTCATTCCTATCACTTCTAATACATTTTTGAAATGTTTTTTTTTTCCTTTCTTTCTTTTTTTTACCCAAATCTTTCAATACATTACAAAGAACAGAGAAGAGTTTCTAAACCCAATAAATTAATATTTTCAGATCTTGATCTTTAACCACTTCAGTCCCGGAAGAATGCACCCCCCTTCCCAGGGCTTTTTTTCTCAGACAATGGGTGCAGGAACTCCCCCTTTTATGAGTCACCCATTGTCTCCACCCCCTACCCACCTCTGAGCAACGTCCTTTGGTTTCTCCCCTACCCACCTCCCAGTGATGCCCTTTTTAGAGGATACAGAACCAAGTTTTAATTGTGGTACTTTGTAATTTGTATGAAATTTGTTAATGATAACAAGAAAAGCAAGAAAATAGATCCCATGCAGCAAGCAACAATAGATCCCCCCAGCAGCAATGGACCACCCTCAACAAAATACACCTCCTGCAGCAACAAAGGATCCCCAGCAGCAATAACAGATCTCCCTGCAGCCAGCATCAATAGACTCTGCAGCAGCCAACAACAATAGACCTCCCAGCAACAATGGATCACTCACAACAAAATACCCCTTCCCCCAGAAACAGCAGACCCCCAGCAGCAAACAACAGATTTCCCTGCAGCCAGCATCACTAGATCCCTCCCAGCAACAACTGACCTCCGGCAACAGAGGACCCACCCCAGCAACAGTAGATCCCACACCAGCAACAATAGACCTCCTTAGCAAAAATAGACACCCCCCTACCCCGCAAAAATAGATCCCCTCCAGCAAGAATAGACCCCCCCAGCAACAATGGATCACGCACAACAAAATACCCCCTCCCCCAGAAACAATAGACCCCCAGCAGCAACAACAGATTTCCCTTCAACCTGCATCACTAGATCCCTCCCAGCAATAGTAGATCCCACACCAGCAATCAATAGAACTCCTTAGCAAAAATAGACACCCCTGTCCCATAAAAATAGACCCCCCCTCCAGCAGCAATGTATCACTCACAACAAAATACCCCCTCCCCCAGAAACAACAGACCCCCCAGCAGAAACAACAGATTTCCCTGCAGCCAGCATCACTAGATACCTCCCAGTAACAACTGATCCCCAGCAACATAAGACCCACCCCCAGCAACAGTAGATTCCACACCAGCAACAATAGACCTCCTTGGCAAAAATAGACAACAATAGATCCTCCCAGCAACTAGCATCAATAGACCCCCTTGCCATTACATACATTCAGTGCTGGAGGTGCCGGAACTGCGTTCCCCCACATTCCTGCTAAAAAAAAAAAGCCCTGCCCCTTCCTGACCAGAGCGTTTTTTTTGCGATTCGGCTCTGCGTCGCTTTAACTGACAATTGCGCGGTCGTGCGACGTTGTACCCAAACAAATTTCCCACAAATAGAGTTTTCTTTTGGTGGTATTTGATCACCCCTGCGGTTTTTATTTTTTGCGCTATAAACAAAAAAAGAGCGACAATTTTGAAAAAAAAAACAAAATATTTTGTACTTTTTGCTATAATAAATATCCCCATTTTTTTTTTTTTTAAAAAGCTATTTTTTTCTCAGTTTAAGCCAATATGTATTCTTCTACATATTTTTGGTAAAAAAAAAAAAAAAAACGCAATAAGCGTATATTGATTGGTTTGAGCAAAAGGTATAGCGTCTACAAAATAGGGGATAGATTTATAGCATTTTTAATATTATTTTTTTATTTACTAGTAATGGCGGCGATCTGCGATTTTTATCGTAACTGCGACAATTTTGACACATTTTTGGAACCATTGGCATTAATACAGCGATCAGTGCGAATAAAAATGCATTGATTACTGTAAAAATGTCAGTGCCAGTGAATGGGGTTAACACTAGGGGGCGGTGAAGGGGTTAAATGTGTTCCCTGGGAGGTGATTCTAATTGAAGGGGGAGGGAACTGACTAGAGGAAGTGATGGATCGTGGTTCCTAGCTAATAGGAACAGGCGATCTGTCACTCCTGTCAGAACAGAACAGGGACGGGTGTGTTTACACACACCCGTCCCTGTTCTGTCTCTCCCGGTCACGATTGCTCGTGGCTGGAGGTCATCGCGACCGTCGGCCACGGGCACCGGCACCCCCCTGCGCGTGTGCGCCGGCTATCCGGACCCCGCGAGCCGACATACAGCTACGTGGTTTCGCGCAGGGGAGCCAACCTGCCGCAGTAAAACTGCGGCGGCTGGTCCGGAAGCGGTTAAAGGTGACCGTACACTGCAATCAGTCAGATCAGTGTTTCTCAACTCCAGTCCTCGAGGCGCCCCAACAGGTCATGTTTTCAGGATTTTCCCTCGGATGAAACGGCTGTGGGAATTACTAAGGGCGGGGGAAACTGATCAAATCACCTGTGCAAAATAACGGGAAGCCTGAAAACGTGACCTGTTGGGGCGCCTTGAGGACTGGAGTTGAGAAACACTGAGTTAGATCTAAAATAAATTAGATTTAGTTAGATTAGATTTTTCCCCCCTTTGAATATGACAGGGATGGAAATATGTGACCCTACCGGGCCACAATTTCATTTAAAGTCCCGAGGGATGGAAGAACTGGCCTTACCAGGTCACGCCTTCATCTAAAGTCCCTAAAACCAGTTTCGCTATTTAATATGTGGTACTAATAGGATCAAAAGAACACCAGCAATTTTCTTCAGGTAGCTGTAAATACTGTAACAAGACAAGCCTGCCTGTCAGTAAGAAGATAACAGGAACGGATCTAGCTAAACTGAATACAGTGTATATATATATATATACAACACCTGGGATGCATATATATACACAATACACTGTAAGTGCAGCTAACTGACTGACTGTTCTGCCTAATCTATCTAACTCAAATGAAATGACACTGTCTCTCTCTCTCTATCTAAACACGCCGGAACACACTACTAGGGCCACCGTGCAGGCGGCTTTATATAGTGTGGGGCGTGTACTATACCCCCAGAGCCATAATTGGCCAAAGCCACCATGGCTTTGGCCAATTACAGCTCTCTCTACCGACGGCGCTGTGATTGGCCAAGCATGCGGGTCATAGTGCATGCTTGGCCAATCATCAGCCAGCAATGCACTGCGATGCCGCAGTGAATTATGGGCCATGACGCGCCACACGAATTTGGCGCGAACGGCCCATATCGTTCGCAATTCGACGGACGGTCGAACAGCCGATGTTCGAGTCGAACATGGGTTCGACTCGAACACGAAGCTCATCCCTAGTGGCCACACAAAATATTGACACTTTGGGCCCAATTTGGACATTTTTACTGAGGGGTGTACTCACTTTTGTTGCAAAGCTTTAGACATTAGTGGCTGTGTGTTGAATTATTTTGAGGGGACAGAAAATTGACACTGTTATACAAGCTGTACACTCACTACTTTACATCATAGCAAAGTATAATTTCTTCAGTTTTGTCACATGATAAGCTAAAATAAAATATTTACAAAAATGTGAGGGGTGTACTTACTTTTGTGAGATACTGTATATGTGTTCATATGTTTATACTTTTGGTAGATGTGTTGACATTTATTTATTTATTCATGCATTTATTTATTAATTTTTAATCGTTTATTTATTATTTTAATTATTATTAATTTATTTATGTATTTCCACACGGTGATTTAAATATTTTTGATGGTTTTATTTATTTATGTATTTATTTATTTGCACATGATGATGTATACACTATATTGTCAAAAGTATTGGGATGCCTGCCTTTACACGCACATGAACGTTAATGGCATCCCTGTGTTAGTCCGTAGGGTTCAATAATGAGTTGGCTTATCCCCCCCTCCACCAAATAATTTGGACCAGTGCACAAAGCAGAGTCCATAAAGAGAAGTTTGGGATTTTTGGAAGGCAACTCCCATCTGCATACCCAAAGGCTGACTAGTGCCTGTATGCATCTTAGAAGGTTGAATTTCTATGTAGTTAAATCGCACTTGTTTAACTGGTTGTTGTCTGTTGTCTTTTGGCATCTTGGAAGGTTGAGTTTCTTGCAAGGCGGATCTTTTCACACTTATAGTCATCTCTGGATGTCATAGCCTTCTTGTTCCCATCAGGTCAGCTGAGTTTTTCTATATGGTGCCTTACCTCATATGTCTGTGAGTATTATTTGTGTTTATCTTACAATAACCAGTAGTACGGTAGTCAGAGGAGCATACAGTAGCCAGGAGGAGTTCAGGCTGAACCCGTATCTCTACCTCTATATATACACTGTAGTGGCCGGGTTCCCGTGTGTGGCTCTTTCACCTTCTGTTCTCCCATCAGTTTCTGTTAGCCTGGATGTGCTTGTTTGCACCCGATCTGTGATTTGGACTGCAGTGAAAGATTTTGCCATGCTTTAAGCGGTTCTCCAAGTTTTTTGTATGAGTCACAGTTTGTATTTTAGTTTTGAATAGAGAGAAGGTCATTTTTTTTTCTGTTTTGGGTACTATTACAGAAAATTGTTGGCTTTCTTACCTTAATTTGCCTTTCCTGTATGCGCAGTATGTCAGCCTAGGTTGGCCATGAGTAGCCTGACATGATGTGCTCCAGGAATATGGAAAATTGTTGCCTTACTTACAGTAATTTGTCTTGGATGATCATCGTGTCAACCTAGGTTGGCCATGGGTAGCCTGCTCGTGCTCCAGGAATATGAAAAATTTCTGCCATACTTACCGTAATTTCGTTTCCTTGATGCTCAATGTGTCAGCCTAGGTTGATCGTGAGTAGCTTGCTCCTGCTCCAGAAATATGGAAACTTTTTGCCATACTTACCGTAATTTTCCTTACTTGGATGCTCATCATGTCAGCCTTAGTTGGCCATGAGTAGCCTGACATGATGTGCCCCAAGAATATGGAAAATTTCTGCCATACTTACCATAATTTGCCTTTCTTATGCCGCGTACACACAACTTTATGGCATACTTTGACCGGCGGACTTTTCGACGGACTTTACGACGGACTTTCCGAATGAACGGACTTGCCTACACACGATCAACCAAAGTCCGACGGATTCGTACGTGATGACGTACGACCGGACTAAAACAAGGAAGTTCATAGCCAGTAGCCAATAGCTGCCCTAGCTTCGTTTTTTGTCCGTCGGACTAGCATACAGACGAGCGGACTTTTCGACCGGACTCGAGTCCGTCGGATAGATTTGAAACATGTTTCAAATCTAAGTCCGTCAAACTTTTGAGAAAACAAAGTCCGCTGGAGCCCACACGCGATCGAATTGTCAGACGAAATCCGGTATGTCGGACCAAGTATGCCGTAAAGTCCGATCGTGTGTACGCGGCATTAGATGCTCATCATGTCAGCCTAGGTTGGCCATGAGTAGCCTACTCCTGCTTCAGGAATATGGAAAATGTGTTGCCATACTTACCGTATTTTCCTTTTCTTGGATGCTCATCATGTCAGGCTACTCATGACCAACCTAGGCTGACATGAATTGCTCCAGGAAGGAAGATTAATATATCTCTAACTAATCTTCTGCCATGATGTTGTGTGTAAGCAGAAGATGTCTATATAACTGTGAGATCTAAATGTTGGATCCTCTTGATCATGCCTAATGTGCGGTTGGGTTTTACGTGTTGAGAATTCTATGTCAGCTAAGGCTACTTTCACACTGCTCTGTATCAAAAGTGTCTAAAAAACGCATATGGGTTTTTGACACATTTGCATTACGTTTTCCCAATATCACCTTTCACTATTCTAATGCGATTTTCATGCAATTTCCAGTGTGACTATGCAGTGCTACTTGCTTGCAATTTTGATGCGACTTTGATGTGACTTTAGAAGTTGCAACAGCTTGATCAGAAGCATTCCTATGTGACTTTGATGGACAAGTTTTTTTTTGTTTAACCCACACTTCTCCTCCCTGGTCATCCTTGCTGCCTCCATCAATCAATTCTGCCTTAGCTATGATTAAGCGCTAATGAAGCATGAAACGCATTAGCTGGAATTGCTGTATTTCCCATTATGGTTTGTGGAGGTGTTTTTACATCAAGAATCATTACATAAAGATGATTTTAAAGGACGTGTGGCAAACCAGATTTTATTTTGTTAACTGATCCTTCCTTAGATCGATCAATTGGTCCTTCAGTTGAACAATCCTTCCTTTGATGAATCCATCAATCCTTTTTTTAAATCAATCCATCCTTCCTTCAATTGATCCTTTGATCGATTGAAGGAGGAAAGGATTTTTTGAAGGAAAGAAGGATCAATTAATCAAGGGAAGGATTGATTGATCAAAGGAAAGACTAATTGAAGGAAGGATCAATCGAGAGAAGAAAGGATCAATTGAGCAAAAGAAGGAAGGACCCAAGGAAAGCTCCAAACTCTCAACTATATCCAAATCAATGGATGAAGGATGACTAGGGAGGATAGGAAGGGACCCTTTCTTTGCTCGATCGATCCTTCCTTCAATTGATCAATCCATGATTCCTTCCTTCCCCTGACCCATCCTTCCTTCAATCAATCCTTCCACCGATCGAAGGAAGTAAGGATCGGTTGAATGAAGGATTGATTGATCAAGGGAACGATCAATCAAGCGAAGGATCGATCAAGCGAAGGAAGAACCCAAGGAAGGTTCCAAAATCACAGCTGTATCAAAATCAATGGATGAAGGATGAATAAGGAGGAGAGGTGAGGGTTTAAAAAATAAAAACACTCATCGATCAAAGTCATATGAGAATGGTTCTATGCTGGCGTGACTTCTGTGAGATAACATAAAAGTCGTTGAGGCTGAAATTGCACTGAAGTTCACCAGGAACCCTTTCCAAAATTGCACTGTGCTGAGTCGCATTTATGAGAAGGGCACCATTGAATACAATGGGATTTCCCTTGTCATGCGATTCTGTGAACCTGGATTTTAGAACTTTCCACAGATAGTGTTTTTAAAGCGGTTTCCATTCATTTTAATGGAGGCTCCAGTGTAACCTATAGAGAAGTGATGGCGAACCTTGGCACCCCAGATGTTTTGGAACTACATTTTCCATGATGCTCATGCACTCTGCAGTGTAGTCGAGCTTCATGGGAAATGTAGTTCCAAAACATCTGGGGTGCCAAGGTTCACCATTACTGCTCTAGAGGCTGAGACAGCACGTTGGAGAGATTGTGATAGGATTTCTTTGTTCGGCGTGTCCCAGAACACAGCTCAGTGTCTTCTACAGCACAGGACGGACAGGTAGGAACAACACGGGAGGGGGAGCTCCATCCCAACCAGACAATCTTCTCTTTATTACATTTCTTACAATGGCTTTGTAGAGTCTCTGCTTGGTGGTCTTCAGGAGATCATTTAGGAGCGATACAAAGGAATTTATTATCATAGATCTTGATATTAATGAGAGATAATTGTGGAAGAACCTGTTGCAGCGGTGGGTGTTTTTGTAATCCCACATGGTCATTTCAGCGCCTGCCTTTCATTATTTTAAAAGCAGGTCACACCAGTGCAAATAAAAAATGTACCATAGGTGAAAACTTTTATGCCCATTTTTTTTTTCATACCGCTTTAACCGGTTCCTGACCGGCTCGCGTACATATACTGCGGCTCAGTGGCACCGCTGTGCGAAACCCCGTACGGGTAGGGGGTTCCTTTAAGAGCCGCCAGAGGGCGTGTGCACACCTGCTGCATGGCAGGGGACCCAAAGCATGTGGCCGGCGGTCGCGATCGCCACCGGCCACGTGCGATCGCATGCATGAGCACCGGAACGGGGATTTGTGTGTGTGAACACAAATCCCTGTGCTGTCAGAGGAGAGGAGACATGTTGGTGGTTCCTAGTAAGTAGGAACAGCAAAATGTCTCTCCTACTCAGTCCTATCCCCATACAGTTAGAGCACACAGTCAGGGAACACATTTAACTCCATTGATCGCCCCCTAGTGTTAGCCCCTTCCCTGCCAGTTTCATTTACATAGTAATCAGTGGATTTCTATAGTACTGATCGCTGTATAAATGTCAATGTTCCCGAAAATGTGTAAAAAAAGGGTCCGTTCTGTCCGCCGCAATGTCACAATACCGCAAAAAATCGCAGATCACCGCCATTACTAGTAAAAAACTAAAATAATAATAAAAATGCCATAAATCTTTCCCATAGTTTGTAGATGCTATAACTTTTACGCAAACCAATCAATATAGGTTTATTGCGATTTTTCTTTTTTTTACCAAAAAATATGTAGAAGAATATATATTGGCCTAAACTGATGAAGTAATTTGCTTTTTGAAAACATTTTTAGGGATATTTATTATAGCAAAAAGTAAAAAATATTGTTTTTTTTTTCAAAATTGTCGCCTTTTTTTGTGTTTAGCGCAAAAAATAAAAACCGCAGAGGTGATCAAATAGCACCAAAAGAAAGCTCTGTTTTTGTTTCGTGCTTCGTTTGGTGTACAGCATTGCACGACCGCGCAATTGTCAGTGAAAGCGACGCAGTGCCAAATTGTAAAAAGTGCTCTGGTCAGGAAGGGGGTAAAACCTTCCGGGGCTAAAGTGGTTAACCACTTCCGGACCGCCGCACGATGATATACGTCCTAAATTTGAAGTGGATGCCATAACCCCGGTATCCTCTTCTTCAGTGGGCGGTCCGGTTTCTGATAATAGTGGTCTCTGCGGCGGATTCGCCGCAAGATCACTTTTATCGACGATGGGAGAGGGGCCTCCCCTCCCGCCGCGCTCCGGTGCCCTCTGCCCTTTACTGGAGCCGCCGGCGGTGGCGGAGGTGATCGGATCTTCTCCTTCTATGGAGACGAGTGAGGGGAAGATGGCTCCCTCCATACCATTGCTGGGTGGAAGCGACGTCAAAACGTCACTTCCTCCCACAGCTCTTAAAGGGCCATTTTTTTTTTATTGCATTTTAGTGTAAATATGAGATCTGAGGTCTTTTTTGACCCCAGATCTCATATTTAAGAGGTCCTGTCATGCTTTTTTTCTATTACAAGGGATGTTTACATTCCTTGTAATTGGAATAAAAGTGACACAATTTTTTTTTTAAAAGAACAGTGTAAAAATAAAAAATAAAAAGGTAAAATAAATAAGAATTTTTTTTTTTTTAAACGCGCCTCGTCCCGCCGAGCTCGCGGGCAGAAGCGAACGCATACGTGAGTAGCGCCCATATATGAAAACGGTGTTCAAACCACACATGTGAGGTATCGCTGCGACCGGTAGAGTGAGAGCAATAGTTCTCGCCCTAGACCTCCTCTGTAACTCAAAACATGAAACCTGTAGAATTCTTTAAACGTCGCCTATGGAGATTTTTAAGGGTAAAAGTTTGTCGCAATTTTGAAGCGTGACATGTTGGGTATCAATTTACTCGGCGTAACATCATCTTTCACAATATAAAAAACAATCTAAGTTTTTTTAAATTAAAAAAAAAGTGCGCTTGTAAGACCGCTGTGCAAATACGGTGTGACAGAAAGTATTGCAAAGACCGCTAATTTTATTCTCTAGGGTGTTAGAAAAAATGTATAATGTTTGGGGGTTCTAAGTAATTTTCTAGCAAAAAAAAATGTAACTTGTAAACAACAAATCTAAAAAAAAAAGCTTGGTCCTTAAGTGGTTAAGCTGCTTTACAAAGGTGAAAATTGTTTTTTTTTTCATGACTATTTGGTGATCTGCAGAAGATAATTCTGGAGAGATACAAAGTAACTAATTATCATAGAACTTATGTTGCTGAGAGATGATTGTTGAAATAAATGTGTTACAACGTTTGGTGTGTTTGTGATTCTACATGGTTACACTTTAGTGTTTCTTTTTGATTGTAAATAAGTTAAACTCTAAATGGCAACCTTTTATCGGACAGGAAGGAATCTCTCCAACAGAGCCCTCGATAGCAGTAAAACAGGTTCTTCATTCTATTTAAAAAAATAAAAATTCAGGCTGAAGCCCCCCCCCCCCCCCCAGTGGCCCGGACACACCGCTCTGGCCAGCGTCATGTCTCCCGGGGGCTACTTCCAGGTATGCAACAGCTTGATTAGAAGCATTCCTATGTGACTTTGATGGACAAGTTTTTTTTGTTTAACCCACACCTCTCCTCCCTGGTCATCCTTGCTGCCTCCATCAATCAATCCTGCCTTAGCTATGATTAAGCGCTAATGAAGCATGAAACGCATTAGCTGGAGTTGCTGTATTTGCCATTATGGTTTGTGGAGGTGTTTTTACATCAAGAATCATTACATAAAGATGATTTTAAAGGACGTGAGGCTAACCAGATTTTATTTTGTTCCCTGATCCTTCCTTAGATTGATCGATTAATCCTTTTTTTTAAATCAATCCATCCAGGGACGTAACTAGAAATAGCAGGGCCCCAGATCAAAATGTTATATGGGGCCCCCCTGCAAACAGCCCCCCCACAGCTGCCGTAGTGTCAATGCAGCGTGACCTGTGCCACATATAGCGTGACCTGTGCCCCATGCAGCGTGACCTGTGCCCAATGCAGCGTAACCTGTGCCCAATGCAGCATGACCTGTGCCCAATGCACACATGACCTGTGCCACATATAGCGTGACCTGTGCCCCATACAGCGTGACCTGTGCCCAATGCAGCATGACCTGTGCCCAATGCAGCTTGACCTGTGCCCCATGCAGCGTGACCTGTGCCCAATGCAGCGTAACCTGTGCCCAATGCAGCATGACCTGTGCCCAATGCACACATGACCTGTGCCACATATAGCGTGACCTGTGCCCAATGCAGCGTGACCTGTGCCCAATGCAGCGTGACCTGTGCCCCATACAGCATGACCTGTGCCCCATACAGCGTGACCTGTGCCCCATACAGCGTGACCTGTGCCCAATGCAGCGTGACCTGTACCCAATGCAGCGTGACCTGTACCCCATACAGCGTGACCTGTGCCCCATACAGCGTGACCTGTGCCCCATACAGCATGACCTGTGCCCAATGCAGCGTGACCTGTTCCCAATGCAGCGTGACCTGTTCCCAATGCAGCGTGACCTGTTCCCAATGCAGCGTGACCTGTGCCCCTTACAGCGTGACCTGTGCCCAATGCAGCGTGACCTGTGCCCCATGCAGCGTGACTTGTGCCCAATGCAGCGTGACCTGTGCCCAATGCAGCGTGACCTGTGCCCCATGCAGCGTGACCTGTGCCCCATGCAGCGTGACCTGTGCCCAATGCAGCGTGTCCTGTGCCCAATGCAGCGTGACTTGTGCCCCATGCAGCGTGACCTGTGCCCCATGCAGCGTGACCTGTGCCCCATACAGCGTGACCTGTGCCCCATACAGTGTGACCTGTGCCCAATGCAGCGTGACCTGTGCCCAATGCAGCGTGACCTGTGCCCCATACAGCGTGACCTGTGCCCCATACAGCGTGACCTGTGCCCCTTACAGCGTGACCTGTGCCCAATGCAGCGTGACCTGTGCCCCATACAGCTTGACTTGTGCCCAGTGCAGCGTGACTTGTGCCCAGTGCAGCGTGACCTGTGCCCAATGCATTGTGACCTGTGCCCAATGCATTGTGACCTGTGCCCCATACAGAGTGACCTGTGCCCAATGCAGCATGACCTGTGCCCCATACAGCGTGACCTGTGCCCCATACAATGTGACTTGTGCTCCATACAGTGTGACCTGTGCCCAATGCAGCATGACCTGTGCCCAATGCAGCGTGACCTGTGCCCAATGCAGCGTGACCTGTGCCCAATGCATTTTAAAGTTTGGGGGTTCTAAGTAATTTTCTAGCAAAAAAAAATGTAACTTGTAAACAACAAATCTAAAAAAAAAAAGCTTGGTCCTTAAGTGGTTAAGCTGCTTTACGAAGGTGAAAATTGTTTTTTTTTTTTTTTCATGACTATTTGGTAATCTGCAGAAGATAATTCTGGAGAGATACAAAGTAACTAATTATCATAGAACTTATGTTGCTGAGAGATGATTGTTGAAATAAATGTGTTACAACGTTTGGTGTGTTTGTGATTCTACATGGTTACACTTTAGTGTTTCTTTTTGATTGTAAATAAGTTAAACTCTAAATGGCAACCTTTTATCGGACAGGAAGGAATCTCTCCAACAGAGCTTAAAAAAAAAAAAAATTCAGACTGAAGCCCCCCCCCGCAGCGGCCCGGACACACCGCTCTGGCCGGCGTCATGTCTCCCGGGGGTTACTTCCAGGTATTGCGGGCTCCGGCGCTGTGATTGGCCCGGAGCCGTGATGACGTCACTCCCGCTCATGCGCGCAAGCCGCTGGTATCGGCACACTAGCTGAAGAAACGGCATGAACGAGCTGTCTCTCCAGTGCGCAGGTGCAGATGGCGTCAGCACATGCGTATACAGTGAATATCTCCTAAACTGTGCAGGTTTAGGAGAAATTCATGGTAGCCACAGGTAAGACCTTATTATAGACTTACCTGTAGGCAAAAGTGGTTGTAAAGGGTTTACAAGACACTTTAAGGGCCAGTTCACACCAGATGCAGTTCCGTGCACTTTTTTTCTGCACTGAGGGCCAGTTCACACCATAGAAACGCAATCCGGACACGTTCCAGATGCTTTTCTGCATGTGCGTTCCAGATGCGTTCCAGTGCGTTTTTCGGTGCAGTCCTGTGCACCCCCCTCTCTTTTTTCTTAAACTTAAATAAGGACATGTGTGTTCCAGTTTGTGTTTGGTGCTTTTAGCTGCGTTCCGGTGCATTCCAGTGTGTTTTTGATGTGTTTTACAGCGTTCCAGTGCCATTTCTGGAACTGGAAGGCACTGGTATGAACTTTGTCATTGAAAACCATATAACCTGCTTTCCATGCGTTTTTAATGGTGAAAAAAAAAAACGCACTGGACTGTTTGTGGTGTGAACTGGCCCTGAAAGGGCATGCACAGTGTTTTCCATGTATTCCAATGGCTCTAGTTCACACCAGTGCAGTCTGTTACAGTCAGTTTCCGGTCAGTAACTGTGTTCCCGGTCAGGCTGCCTTCCACCAGGTTTGTTGTGTACTGTTATTCTCTGACTACAGGGCTGTCTTTACCACGGAGCAAAAGGGACAGCTGCCCAGGGCTCAATCACTGTTGGGGGGGGGCCAAAGGAGCTGCCCCTTCAATCCTGCGGTGCCCACCAGGGTTTTATTTCAGCCGGAATTCAGCCACCTCCGGTGTTGCTCTGTTAGGTATTTTGCCATTTGGTTTGGTTCACTTGTATCTTGTTCATGTTTTCTGTGTATACTGTTTGCTATGGTTTGGGTGTGTTTTGTTTCACTGTTAATAAACTTGCTTAACCACTTTAACCCCCGGAAGGATTTGCCCCATCAATGACCAGGCCATTTTTTGTGATATGGCACTGCGTCGCTTTAACTGACAATTGCGCGGTAGTCCGATGTTGTACCCAAACAAAATTGACGTCCTTTTTTTCCCACAAATAGAGTGATCACCTCTGCGGTTTTTCCTTTTTGCGATATAAACAAAAAAAGGCCGACAATTTTGAAAAAAAAAATTATTTTTACTTTCTGCTATAATACATATCCCAAAAAAATATAATAAAAAAAAAGATTTATTCATCAGTTTAGGCCGATATATATTCTTCTAAATATTTTTGGTAAAAAAAATTGCAATAGGTGTATACTGATTTCTTTGAGCAAAATGTATCACGTCTACAAACTACAGGATAGATTTAGGGATTTTTACATTTTTTAAAATTGTTTTTACTGGTTCGTTCTGCGATTTTTAGTGGGACTGTGACATTGCGGCGGAAAAAATCTGACCCCAAATGACACTTTTTTGGGGACCGGTGACATTATTACATTGATCAGTGCTATAAAAATGCACTGATCAATGTATAAATGACACTGGCAGGGAAGGGGTTAACACTAGGGGGCGATCAAGGGGTCAACTGTGTTCCCTCACTGTGTGTTTTAACTGTAGGGGGGTGGGCTGCCAGGTACATGATAGAGATCATTGTTTCCGAAAATTGTGTTATGCAGTGGAATAATGTCCCTACAGAATGTCTCCAATTTGCAAGCCAACCTCAATGCAATGTCTAACTATGTGGCAAATGAGGTTTAATGCTGATAAATGTAAAGTTTTGCACTCGGGGGCTAAGAATATGCATCATACATACTAGGGGGAGTACAACTGGGGGAATCCATGGTGGAGAAGGATCTGGGGGTTTTGGTAGATCATAAGCTCAATAATAACATGCAATGCCAAGCTGCGGTTTCCAAATCGAGCAA
Organism: Lithobates clamitans; assembly: GCA_037952925.1. NCBI lineage: Eukaryota > Metazoa > Chordata > Amphibia > Anura > Ranidae > Lithobates > Lithobates clamitans. The sequence goes on from JBBGZY010001612.1 coordinate 329,211, forward strand.
AGTCCTTTCTTGTATTAAGAGAGGTATGGACTCCAGAGAGAGAGATATCATTTGCCCCCCTGTACAAATCATTAGTAAGACCTCATCTGGAATAGGGATGAGCTTCGAGTTCGAGTCAAACCCAGGTTCGACTCGAACATCGCATGTTCGTCCGTTCCTCGAATTGCGAACGTTATGGGCCGTTCACGCCCAATTCGAGTGGCGCGTCATGGCCCATAATTCACTGCAACATCGCAGTGCATTGCTGGCTGATGATTGACCAAGCATGCACTATGACCCGCATGTTTGGCCAATCACAGCACCGTCTGTACAGAGAGCTGTAATTGGCCAAAGCCAGGGTGGCTTTGGCCAATTATGGCTCAGGGGTTTTAGTACACACCCCACACTATATAAGGCCTCCTTCATGTCGGCCTTGTGTAGTGTGTTGCAGTGGCGGAGAGAGATAGACAGAGAGACAGTGTCATTTGATTTGAGTTAGATAGATTAGGCAGAACAGTCAGTCAGTTAGCTGCACTTACAGTGTATTGTGTATATATATGCATCCTAGGTGTTGTGTGTGTGTATGTATATATATATATATATATATATATATATATATATATATATATATATATATATATATAAACACACACTGTATTCAGTTTAGCTAGATCCGTTCCTGTTATTCTCTTCCTACTGACAGGCAGGCAGGTGTTTTTACAGTATTTACAGCTACCTGAAGAAAATTGCTGGTGTTCTTCTGATCCTATTAGTACCACAGGCAGGCAGTTACAGTATTTATAGTTAATGTAGTGCGTCTTCTGCACAGTGTGCACCTAAAGCTACCTGAAGACAATTGCTGTTGTTCTGATCCTATTAATACCACAGGCAGGCAGCTGCAGTATTTACAGTTAGTGTAGTGTGTCCTCTGCACAGTGTGCACCTAAAGCTACCAGGAGTAAATTGGTGATGTTCTTCTGATCCAAATAGTACCACAGGCAGGCAGCTGCAGTATTTACAGTTAGTGTACTGCATCCTCTACACAGTGTGCACCTAAAGCTACCTGAAGACAATTGCTGTTGTTCTGATCCTATTAGTACCACAGGCAGACAGCTACAGTATTTACAGTTAGTGTACTGTGTCCTCTGCACAGTGTGCACCTAAAGCTACCTGAAGACAATTGCTGTTGTTCTGATCCTATTAATACCACAGGCAGGCAGTTACAGTATTTACAGTTAGTGTACTTCGTCCTCTGCATAGTGTGCACCTAAAGCTACCTGAAGAAAATTGGTGGTGTTCTTCTTATCCTATTAGTACTACAGGCAGGCAGCTGCAGTATTTACAGTTAGTGTACTGCGTCCTCTGCACAGTGTGCACCTAAAGCTACCTGAAGACAATTTCTGTTGTTCTGATCCTATTAATACCACAGGCAGGCATCTGCAGTATTTACAGTTAGTGTACTGCGTCCTCTGCACGGTGTGCACCTAAAGCTACCTAAAGACAATTGCTGGTGTTCTCATACTAATAATACTACAGGCAGGCAGTTGATTCTGCTAGCTGCTGTATCAGTATATATATACATCCCTGTGTTGTGCAGCTACATCTCACTGCAGACCATTAGTATGTCTTGAAGGCCAACAAGTAGAGGCAGACAGTCACAAGCCAATAAAAGAGGGCAAGCAGGCTCTGTGTCTAGAGGCAACAGTGCTGGTCATGGAGACGGTGCATCCTCAATTGCACGTGGCCGTGGGACACACTTGTCCTTTTTTTTGGCAGCTGGCCGTGTTGAGCCGCAACATGCGGAAGACTTGGTAGAAGGATGACCAAGCCGTCCTCATCCTCCTCATCCTCTCTCACCCAGGCTCAGGGTACTTTGTCTGGCAAAGCAGCTGCCAACGCGGCCTCTTCCCTCGGCTCAATGGAATCAGTCACTCCTTCCCTAGCCCCCCCATGTCCTCCTGAGGAGTCCCCCGAACTGTTTGACCACAGTGTTGGGTACATGCTCCAGGAGGATGCCCAGCGTTTTGAAGGCTCCGATGATGGTACCCAGCTAGAGGAAGGCAGTAACGTGAGCCCAGAGAGAGGGGGTGCCCAAGAAAGACAGCAATCTGGCAGTCATGTTCCCCCAGCTGCAGCATACTGCCAGCTTTGCTCCAGTGATGAGGAGGGAGGGGATGATGAGGTCACTGACTCCATGTGGGTGCCTGATAGGAGAGAGGAGGAGGAGGCACATCTCCAACGAGGCAGGATGCCCTCCAGGGGCCAGCTTAAGAGCAGCACATCAACTGCATCACACCGCAGAGCTCCACATGTGCAGGGCGCTGCTGTTTCTGCGTGTTATTCCAAAAGTTCTTTGGTGTGGGCCTTTTTTGAGACGAGTGCATCAGATCCCACTGCTACTATTTGCAACATATGTCTCAAGCGTATCTTGCGTGGCCAAAACATCACCCACTTGGGCACCACATGCTTGACCAGACATATGTTGACCTGCCATACAGTTCGTTGGCAAGCGTAGGGCTTTTTTTCAGGGGGAACTTGGTGGAACTCAGTTCCACCACCTCTGGCTCAGACCCTTGGGGGGGGGGCCTGCTGACCACAATCACTTGTAAACACAGAAGTCCGGTTTCTGTGTTTACAAGTGACAGCTCTGCACTCTGTACGTAACCCCCCTGAACTCTGCACTCTGTATGTAAGCAATCTTGGTATTTAATGCCCCTTTAGGACCCTCCTACTGTTCATGAAATTTGACTGACCACACCCACCATTTGATGTGATTTGGAGGGTGTTTGTGGGTGGAGGGGTTTTGGGGGGTTGCGGTTGAGTTCCAGCACCTATTGTTTGAAAAAAAAAGCCCTGAGCGTACCTAAAAGACCAACACCAAAGAACAAAGCGGACCTCTCCTTGCTCCTCATCATCTGGGATCTCCAACCCCACTATACCTTCAGTCCTCTCTGAAACCTGCACTGAGAGGAATGATGGTGTAGAATTAGGTGTGTCACAGCCAAGTACTTGCGGGCAATCTGCTATCGGTACACTGACGTCAGATTGTACCAGGCAAATTTCCCTGCCCCAGCTGCTGCACCGCCGAAAGAAGTTCGCCCCCAGCCATCCACATGCCCAGCAGTTAAATGCTAGCTTGGCTAATTTGCTAGCACTTCAACTGCTGCCTTTTCAGTTGGTAGACTCTGCCCCCTTCCGTGAGTTTGTGGAATGTGCAGTTCCTCAGTGGCAGGTTCCCAAATGCCACTTTTTCTCATGGAAGGCAATTACGGCTCTCTAAAGTCTGTGTGCATTTTCGCAGGTCATATAATGCCAGTGCTCGGCTGGCTGACCTCCAAAAGGAATTTAACCTTCCCAAGAACCGCCTAATCTGTGACATGCCCACCAGGTGGAACTCAATGTTGGCCATGCTGCAGCCGCTGCACACGCAACAGAGGGCCATCAATGAGTACCGTATATACTCGAGTATAAGTCGAATTTTTCAGCACATTTTTTTGTGCTGAAAGTGCCCCCCTCGACTTATACTTGAGTCAAGCACTTTTCTGCAGCAAAAAATTTCATTTTCCGACCCGACTTTGGGGCCCCGTATCTCAGGGCCACTTGGTGCTAGGAACCCCAATTTTGGTGTGCAAACTCAGTGGAACTGGATTCACAACGTATCCAAAGATGAAGTTCCTAGCACTAAGGGGCCCCGAGATACGGGGCCCCAAAATCGGTTAGGAAAATGTCATTCTCTGCTGAAGAAAATTGCTTGACATTTTCTGAACCGACTTTGGGGCCCCATATCTCAGAGCCACTTGGTGCTAGGAACCCCAAATTTGGTGTGCAAACCCAGTCGAACTGGTACCATAACATATCCAAAGCTGGGGTTCCTAGCGCCATGTGGCCCTGAGATACGGGGCCAAAACCGGTTCGGAAAATGTCATTCTCTGCTGCAGAAAAGTGCTTGACATTTTCTGAACTGATTTTTGGGGCCCTGTATCTCGGGGCCACTTGGTGCTAGAAACCCCAGATTTGGAAATGTTATGGTGCTAGTTACACTGGGTTTGCACACCAAATTTGGGGTTCCTAGCACTAAGTGGCCCCGAGATACGGGGCCCCAAATTCGGTCAACTGTGTCCATCTGCAGCAATGTCATTTCAGGACCCTTTGGGTTCAGAGACCCCAAATTTTGGCTGCAGCTAGGGGGCATCTAGGGACCCTTAACTACCGAGTTTGAAGTTCAGGGGACCTATGGCTGCAAATGGGCACAGTGAGGCATGCAAATGGGCACAGTGATGCTGCAAATGGGCATTGTTGACCCTCTTTTCCACTTACAGTAGCTGTGCATTTCTCACCCTCGTCTTATACTCGGGTCAATAAGTTTTTCCCATTTTTTTTGTAGTAAATTAGGGCCTCGACTTATACTCGGAACGACTTATACTCGAGTATATACGGTACCTATGCGGCTATGGCACCAGGACAGTGTCAGGGGACCTTTTTTTTTTCCCCATGCCAGTGGGCTATGATCAGGGATGCATGCACTGGCCTGTCACCATTTGAGGAGGCCACGAGGATGGTGAGCAGTGACAGTGCATGCATCAGTGACACTGTCCCTCTTGTCCACCTTTTGGAGCACATGCTGCATGGAATAATGGACAGGGCACTTGAAGCAGAACAGAGGGAGGAAGAGGAGGACTTCCTTACCTCTCAAGGCCCCCTTTATCCAGACAGTGTTCCTGTGTGCCCGCCGATCACACAGGAACAGGATGAGGAGGAGGAGGATTGTGTCAGCATGGAGGTGGAACCTGGCACTCAGCATCAGCAGCAGTCTTCAAGGGATCATTTACAGACTTAAGAAACCCATGGACTTGTACGTGGCTGGGAGGAGGTGGCTGCGGATCATGTCTTCCTTAGTGACCCAGAGGACTCTGGACCGAACGCCTCAGCAAACCTACGCTGCATGGCCTCCCTGATCCTGCAAAGCCTGCGGAAGGATCCTCGTATTTGTGGTATCAAGGGGAGGGATGATTACTGGCTGGCAACTCTCCTTGATCCACGTTACAAGGGTAAGGTTGCAGACCTTATCTTGCCGTCGCAGAGGGAGCAGAGGATGAAACATCTTCAGGAGGCCTTGCAGAAAGGTTTGTGCAATGCGTTTCCAGCAGGGGCGTAACTAGAAATCACAGGGCCCCATAGCAAAATGTTGTATGGGCCCCCCCCTGCAAACCACCCTTGAACAACAGATTACCGCACCCATGTGGCACAGTACCCAGGCAACAGCTTATATTAACTTTGAACAACAAAGTATGCAGTATACTGTATGCAGCCCTTAAAGGACACACATTGCTGACCTCCAGCCTTCTAACTAATTTCTGTTCTGTTATATAAAATGAAATAGTTCAACTCACCATAATGCAGAATCAGTGGGAGCCCTGAGCGTGTCACTTGCCACCGTCAGCTGCCACCAGATGCAACTTGTCACGGAATGTCACTTGTCACATCACCCGCCACACGTTGCAGATTGTCCACTTGCCACGTCGCCTGCCACCAGACGCAGATTGTCACTTGTCACACGTTGTGGATTGTCCACTTGCCACGTCGCCTGCCACCAGATGCAGATTGTCACTTGTCACACGTTGCCGATTGTCCACTTGCCAAGTCCCGGATTGTCACTTGCCACGTTACCTGCCACACATTACCGATTGTCACTTGCCATGTCCCAGATTGTCACTTGCCACACATTAGATTGTCACTTGCCACGTCACCTGCCACACATTACAGATTGTCACACGAGCCGAGCCGCCCAGCTGACTCCCCGCCTGACAGCCCTCGGAGCCGCGCGCGCTCACCGCGGACCCGCCCGCTCTTACCCGCGGGCCCGCAAAGCCGCCCGCTGTCACCCGCGGAGCCGCCTGTCACCGGTCCGGGGGGCCCCTAACAGCTGCGGGCCCCATAGCGGCCGTGTGTGTCGCTATGGCGGTAGTTCCGCCACTGGTTTCCAGAGCCTGGGAGGTTACAATTTACTGGTCCTCCTGGACAACGTGTTGCTGAGTCTTCAGTCAGTCACAAAAGGAGCGGTGGAGAAGGTGGCCGTCCGACTGATGCATTCAGATAATTTTTTAGTCCGCAGCCCCAAGGTCTGATCGGTTCCAGCAACCATCACTAGCGTCTGATTCACATGGTGCAGAATTATATAGGGGCAAGATCAGACTTGGACACCTTTCCCACCGAAAATCCTCTGGGTTACTGGGTCTTGACGATGGATCACTGGCCAGAGCTTGCACAGTATGCAATTGAGCTACTGGCCTGTCCTGCATCCAGCGTTCTTTCGGAACGCACATTCAGTGCTGCTGGAGGCTTTGTAACCGATAACAGGGTGCGCCTGTCCACCGAATCGGTCGATCGGCTGACCTTAATAAAAATGAATCAGTCTTGGATCACCAGCTACCAAGCACCTGATGCTGATGTAACCGATTGATTTTTTTTTAATGTGAGATCCCTTCAAGACTGCCTATGCTGATGCTGAGTGACTATCCTGTTATGCTGAGTCACCATCCTCTTCCTCCTCAATTTTCATGCTGATAGCTTGTAAGAACACTTTTGGTTCTGGGCACAGCGACCAGTGGCCAAGGCCCAATTGTTCTGCCCCTGTTTAACAGGGGTGTGTAATTACAATTTTTGATGCAATACTTTGCAGCAGGGCTCATTCCTGCGCTCAAACTAGAGTATCTGTGAGGGGTTGCAGTGTTGTGGCACCAGCGCCCAAGGCCCAATTTTTCAGCCCCTGTTTAACAGGGGTGTATAATTACAATTTTTGATGCAATACTTTGCAGCAGGGCTCAATCCTGCACTCCAACTAGAGTATCTGTGAGAGGTTGCAGTGTTGTGGCACCAGCACCACTGCCCAAGGCCCAAATTTATCAGCCCCTGTTTGACAGGGGCGTATAAATATAATTTTTGATGCAATACTTTGCAGCAGGGCTCATTCCTGCGCTCCAACTATAGCATTTGTGAGGGGTTGCAGTGTTGTGTCACCAGTGCTTAAGGCCCAATTTTTCTGCCCCTGTTCAACAGGGACATGTAATTACAATTCTTGATCTAATACTTCACAGCAGGGCCCATTCCTGTACCCACCAAGAGTAACTGTGAGGGCTTACAGTGTTGTGGCAACACCACCACCACCACCACCAAAGGCCCAATTTTTCTGCCCCTGTTCAACAGGTGCATGTAATTACAATTCTTGATCTAATATTTAACAGCAGGGCCTGTTCCTTCACCCACCAAGAGTAACTGTGAGGGCTTACATTGTTGTGGAAACACCAAAGGCCCCAATTTCTGCAGAGTACATAGGGCAGGCCCCTACTTTCAAACATCCAACTTACAAAGGACTCCTACTTGCAAACGGAAGGAGACAACAGGAAGTGAGATGAAATTTACCCCTAGGAAAGGGAAATTCTCTCCTTTAAGAGTTAATATGGGGAAACGTGTCTCCTCTCCACTGATGCTTTACCACCAATCCTTGTTTCACTAAAAACCCCAAATTGTCAAAAAACAAAAAAAATTGTCATTGGGACAGAAAGTGTACAATGAAGGGGGAGTTGGGACTTTAAATGAAGCACCCAAAGGTGCCTCCATCCCGATAATGAATGCAAGAAAAAAAGGGGAGTTGGGACTTTATATGAAGCAATTGAATCGTGGAGGAGGATTAATATAAAGTAATTTATTAACATTGATCTCAAAGCATTAAATCATTGTTCATTTCATGTATATACACATGGAGCGTGCAGAAGCTGAGCAAAAATAAATAGGAACAGTTCATACATAACAACGCATGATCAGAATAGTAGATGTATAAATAGGTAAAAAAGGGAGGTGGTTCAAGCACGTGCCACAGGCACCATGCCCGCCGCTGGCACATGCACCCACAAAATGTCTGCGTATCTACAAACAAATGTAAAAACATCATAGAGTATACTGGTAATGGACAAATGAATATCAGTCCGTGTGGCATGTACCTGCGGCATCAAGTAAAGCTCTACGCGTTTTGTGGGTTTTCCCACTCGTCAGGAGCGGATGCTGCAAGCATTCCTATGGAAAATATGTAGGAAGATGTAAAAAGTACAGTTTATTCATTTATTCATTCATCAGTTTTTTCGGACTGATATTCATTTGTTCATTACCAGTATACTCTATGATGTTTTTACATTTGTAGATACGCAGACATTTTGTGGGTGCATGTGCCAGCGGCGGGCATGGTGCTTGTGGCACGTGCTTGAACCACCTCCCTTTTTTACCTATTTATACATCTACTATTCTGATCATGCGTTGTTATGTATGAACTGTTCCTATTTATTTTAGCTCAGCTTCTGCACGCTTCATGTGTATATACATGAAATGAACAATGATTTAATGTTTTGAGATCAATGTTAATAAAATACTTTATATTAATCCTCCTCCACTATTCAATTGCTTCATATAAAGTCCCAACTCCCCTTTTTTTCTTGGGACAGAAAGTGAGGTGAAATCTTCTGAAGAGGAGCACAGACAGCAAAACAAATGTCACAGGGGTGATAACCCTTCCCTATGTTTTCCAAAAAGCATAAAAATAGATTTTTTGGCTTTAGCTACACTTAAAAAATGTACCAGTTCAAAATTACAAACAGATTCTACTTAACAACAAGCCTACAGTCCCTGTCTTGTTTGCACCGCCTGTATACTGCTGTTCAGAGTATATAGGGCCTGGGGGCCCCACACCTTTCCTTTTTTTAATTTAGGTGCGGGGTTCCCCTTAATATCCATACAAGACCCAAAGGGCCTGCTAATGGACTTGGGGGGGGGGGGGGTATCCATGCCATTTGTCTCACTGATTTTCATCCATATTGCCAGGACCAGACATTACATTAAAGCCGCAAGCAGTTTTAAATGACTTTTATTCCTTTAAAAATGTAATTTTGTGCAGGGACTGTTCTAAGCATGGGAAACACGTGCCACTTTACAGGCATACTATAGACACCCCCCAGGTATGATATTTAAAGGAATATTTCACTTTTTTTTTTCACTTTAAGCATCATTAAAATCACTGCTCACGAAAAAAATGTCAGTTTTTAAAACTTTTTGTTGCATTGATACATGTCCCCTGAGGCAGGACCCGGGTCCCCAAACACTTTTTAGAACGATAACTTGCATATTAGCCTTTAAAAATTAGCATAGACTTTAATGGGGTTCTAACGTTCGTGCGAATTTTCAGTCCGTTCGCAGGTTCTGGTGCGAACCGAATCGGGGGGGAGTGTTCGGCTCATCCCTAATCTGGAATATGCAGTTCAGTTTTGGGCTCCACTTCTTAAAAAAGGATATCAGGGAACTGGAGAAAGTGCAGAGAAGGGCAACCAAACTGATAAGAGGCATGGAGGAGATCAGCTATGAGGAAAGATTAGAGGAACTGATTTTATTCTTTCTTGAGAAGAGGAGATTAAGGGGGGATATGATGAACATGTTCAAATATATAAGGGGTCCATATAGTGAACTTGGTGTTGAGTTATTCATTTTAAGGTCATCACAGAGGACAAGGGGGCACTCTTTACATCTAGAGGAAAAGAGATTTCATCTCCAAATACAGAAAGGTTTCTTCACAGTAAGAGCTGTGAAAATGTGGAATAGACTCCCGCCAGAGGTGGTTCTGGCCAGCTCTGTAGATTGCTTCAAGAAAGGCCAGGATTCTTTCCTAAATGTACACAATATAACTGGGTACTAACATTTATAGGTAAAGTTGATCCAGGGAAAATCTGATTGACTCTCTGGGATCAGGAATGAATTTTTTCCCCTGCTGTAGCAGATTGGAGCATGCTTTGTTGGGGTTTTCCACTTTCCTCTGGATCAATTATGGGTGAGGGATTGGGTATATGGGATTGCATGATATTATTTTTTATTCATTTATTTATTTTATGGTTGAACTAGATGGACTTGTGTCTTTTTTCAACCTGATTAAGGCTCCATGCACACTGAAGCTCATAAACGGGCGTTTTTGGGAGTTTGGGCGTTTTTTTTTAACAGCCCATAAACTCCCCTCTATGTTTATCGGCAGTGGAGTTTATGGACTGTTTTCTCAATGCCATAAAATCACGTTCAGGAGTTGTTTTTCTAACCACAAAAAACGCCAAACGCTGATAAACGTCTATAAACGCTCAAAAACGTGGCTCACCAGCTTTTTTTAATGTTTTTGATCCATTGGAAAAAAATAAATAAATACATTTAAAAAAAAGGCTAAAAAATGCTACTAAACACTATTGCAAAAACTTTAAAGAACCTGCAAAGCTACTGGTTTTTTTTATAACGTTATTTTAACGTCCAGTGTGCATGGAGCCTAACTATGTAACTATGGAACAGTAGATCTCTGTCATGTCGCTAGGCAGAATGGGGAATCACCTTGTTTTGTTTTTTTTACAAATCTTTTTATTACGTTTCTTAACAAACAAAACAAAACACAACAAAACATCATACACATTGAACCCAAAATATAATAAAACAGTTTCAAAATCCACTATAGCAATTGTTAATCCAAAAGGGAAGGGGTGAAAAGAAAAAAAAAAGGGGGTAAACATTAATTCCTTCTTTCCCCGATCACCCCAAACATTTCTCACATGGGAACACACATATTATAAATAATAGCCCCCATGGATATTCGATGCTGTATACCAGTGATGGTGAACCTTGGCACCCCAAATGTTTTGGAACTACATTTCCCATGATGCTCATTAGGGATGAGCTTCGAGTTTGACTCGAACATCGGCTGTTCGCCAGTTCACCAAACAGCGAACAATTTGGGGTGTTCACGGCAAATTCAAAAGCCGCGGAACACCCTTTAAAAGTCTAATTTTAATGGTTAATATGCAAGTTATTGTCATAAAAAGTGTTTGGGGACCTGGGTCCTGCCCCAGGAGACATGGATCAATGCAAAAAAAAGTTTTAAAAACGGCCGTTTTTTCAGGAGCAGTGATTTTATTAATGCTTAAAGTGAAACAATAAGAGTGTAATATCCCTTTAAATTTTGTAGCTGGGGGTGTCTATAGTATGCCTGTAAAGGGGCGCATGTTTCCCGTGTTTAGAACAGTCTGACAGCAAAATAACATTTCAAAGGAAAAAAAGTCATTTAAAACTAATTGCGGCTGTTAACCTCCCTGGCGGTATTCCCGAGTGTGGCTCGGGGTTAAATTTCAGCACCATTAGCGGTAACCCCGAGCCACACTCGGGATTGCATTGCAGGAGCCTGGTGCAGTGTTACTTACCTTGTCCCCAGGATCCTGCGATGTCCCCCCCGCGGTGTCTGCGGGCTCTGTCCTCCTCCGAAGCCTCTCTGTGCCAGGCTCCGTTCCCTGCGAGCGTCGGGACGCACGGGGCCAAGCCTGGCGGCACTTTCAAAAAAATGTACAGAAAACAGTACTGTATGAAATCATTTCACATCCCTTTTGTCCCCAGTGCTTTGTCCAATGCCCTGCATGCAGTTTATTATGATATATACTGTTCTTTCTGCCTGGAAACTGGAGATTGTCCATAGCAACCAAAAAGTGTCCCTTTACGTCAAAAGTGGCTTTAGACCAGCTAGAAAACAGCAATAGTAATATAGAACACTTGCAGATTTGAGCGATAGTGAATTGCGGGGAAATGTATTTTATTATTATTATTTTTTTAATTATTTATATTTATTTATTATATTATCATTTATGATTTTGTGTTTCAAAATTATCATACCGGGGATATCTACTAGACTCTAGGTGGAAAGATTCAAGTGTATTATTGTTAAGTATTACAGGCCTACAATATAAAACGCCAAATTTCCATGCAAAATAATTGTACTGCTTTCAGCACCTAAAATCCAAAATAATCATACCGCCAGGGAGGTTAATTAATTTCCGGTCCGACAATACACATAAAAGTTCATTGATAAAAACAGCATGGGAATTCCCCACAGGGGAACCCCAAACCAAGATTTTTTTTAAAAATGGTGTGGGGGGTCCCCCTAAATTCCATACCAGGCCCTTCAGGTCTGGTATGGATATTAAGGGGAACCCCGGCCAAAATTAAAAAAAAAAAATGGCGTGGGGTCCCCCTCAAAATCTATACCAAACCCTTCAGGTCTGGTATGGATTTTAAGGGGAACCCCGCGCCAAAATTTAAAAAAAAAATGGCGTGGGGTCCCCCCAAAAATCCATACCACACCCTTATCTGAGCATGCAACCAACCTGGCAGGCCGCAGGAAAAGAGGGGGGCACGAGAGAGCGCCCCCCCTCCTGAACCGCACCAGGCCACATGCCCTCAACATTGGGAGGGTGCTTTGGGGTAGCCCCTCAAAGCACCTTGTCCCCATGCTGATGGGGACAAGGGCCTCATCCCCACAACCCTTGCTTGGTGGTTGTGGGGGTCTGCGGGCGGGGGGCTTATCGGAATCTGGAAGCCCCCTTTAACAAGGGGACCCCCACATCCCGCCCCCTCTGTGTGAAATGGTAAGGGGGTACAAAAGTACCCCTGCCATCTCACAAAAAAAGTGTCAAAAATGTTAAAAATGACAAGAGACAGTTTTTGACAATTCCTTTATTTAAATGCTTCTTTTTTCTTCTATCTTCTTTCTTCTTTCTTCTATCTTCTATCTTCTTCGGTTTCTTCCTCCATCTTCTTCTTCTTCTGGTTCTTCTGGTTCTTCCTCCGGTGTTCTCGTCCGGCATCTTCCTCCGTGCCTTCTTCTTCCCTTCTTCTCGGGCCGCTCCGCATCCATGATGGTAGGCTCCCTTTGTGTGACGTTTCTCGTCTTCTGACGGTTCTTAAATGACAGAGGGCGGGGCCAACCGGTGACCCCGCCCCCCTCTGACGCACGGGGACTTGACGGGGACTTCCCTGTGGCATTCCCCGTGATGTCAGAGGGGAGTGGGGTCACCTGTTACGTAATGGGTGACCCCGCCCCCTCTCTGACATCACGGGTGACCCCACCCCCCCTCTGACATCACAGGGAATGCCACAGGGAAGTCAGAGGGGGCAGGGTCACCGGGTGGCCCCACCCTCCATTATTTAAGAACTGTCGGAAGATGAGAAGCATCACACAGCGGGAGCCTCCCATCAGCGCCCGCGAAGAAGAAGGGAAGAAGACGCAGCGGAGGAAGATGCCGGACGAGAACACCGGAGGAAGAACCAGGAGAACCAGAAGAAGATGGAGGAAGAAACCGAAGGAAGATAGAAGAAAGAAGAAGCATTTAAATTGTCAGAAACTTTCTCTTGTCATTTTTAACATTTTTCACACTTTTTTTGTGAAATGGTAGGGGTACAGTACCCCCTTACAATTTCACACGGGGGGGCGGGATCTGGGGGTCCCCTTGTTAAAGGAGGCTTCCAGATTCCGATAAGCCCCCCGCCCGCAGACCCCCACAACCACCGGGCAAGGGTTGTGGGGATGAGGCCCTTGTCTCCCATCAACATGGGGACAAGGTGCTTTGGGGGACTACCCCAAAGCACCCTCCCAATGCTGAGGGCATGTGGCCTGGTACAGTTCAGGAGGGGGGTTGCTCTCTCGTCCCCCCCTCTTTTCCTGCGACCTGCCAGGTTGCCTGCTCGGATAATTTTTGGGGGGACCCCACGCCATTTTTTAAAAAAAATTGGCGCAGGGTTCCCCTTAAAATCCATACCAGACCTGAAGGGTCTGGTATAGATTTTGAGGGGGACCCCCACGCCATTTTTTAAAAAATTTTGGCCAGGGTTCCCCTTAATATCCATACTAGACCTGAAGGGCCTGGTATGGAATTTAGAGGGACCCCCCCACACCATTTTTTTTTAATATTTTGGTTCGGGGTTCCCCTGTGGGGAATTCCCATGCCGTTTTTATCAATGAACTTTTATGTGTATTGTCGGACCGGCAATTCATTAATAGCAGCGAGTAGTTTTAAATGACTTTTTTTCCTTTGAAATGTCATTTTGCTGTCAGACTGTTCTAAACACGGGAAACATGCGCCCCTTTACAGGCATATTATTATTTTTTTGTTTCACTTTAAGCATTATTAAAATCACTGCTCCCGAAAAAACGGCCGTTTTTAAAACTTTTTTTGCATTGATACATGTCCCCTGGGGCAGGACCCAGGTCCCCTGGGGCAGGACCCTGGTCCCCAAACATTATGACAATAACTTGCATATAAGGCTTTAAAATTAGCACTTTTGATTATTCATGTCCCATAGACTTTAACGGTGTTCGCGTGTTCGAACAAATTTTTTGCCTGTTCGCATGTTCTGGTGCGAACCGAACAGGGGAGTGTTCGGCTCATCCCTAATGCTCATGCACTCTGCAGTGTAGTTAAGCATCAAGGGAAATGTAGTTCCAAAGCATCTGGGGTGCCAAGATTCACCATCACTGCTTTATACGGTTTGGCCAGCCACTTTGCCCACACTTTATCATACTTACTAGGACAACCCCTATTTATGTAAGTATCTCTATACAATGGAAGATTATTATTTACCAATTGTTTCCAATACGAGAGCGTAGAGGACAGAGGATTCTTCCAATGCAATGCCAGAATCACCTTGTTTACATAGGCAGTTCCCCGTTCTGAGGAAAAGATGATCCGCACTCCAGTGATTGCTCTTGAAAAGTATAATATTAATTGACAAGCCACAGTGATCAAACGCAAATGAGAACAGTTCCCCGTCCTGCCTGTGTACAAGGCGATCGCGGGGTCCCGCGGCACGAGCGCTCGCCCGCGTGCTCACCCACTACCCTCCTTGTACGCAGGGCTGTCTTTAAGGCAGGGCAAAAGGGGCAGCTGCCCTGGGCCCTGTCATTGTTGTGGGGCCCAAAGCAGCTGCCTCATACTTGCCAACTATCCCAGTTTAAATTCCCTTGTCCCTTGAAGTTTTAGTCCTGTGCTATGTCCCGATATTTCAATGTGAAGTGCTGGTACTAATGCTGCCCAGCTCTGCCCTATTGTTGTGTACAGATGACTCACCTGCAGACCCTGCGTTTACATGTAAATAACCGGCATTCATATGTAAATAGCGGCGGCATTACTAAGTAAACAGCTGCGGCCGGTGGCATTGATATGTAAATAAAGGTGGCATTCATATGTATATCATGCTCCCCTGCAGTGACGAGATGATGTGCTGTAACCTCTAGCAACAAATCAGTGAGCAGTATTACTGTACTGTAATCTCTAGCAACCAATTAACAAGCAGAAATCATTTTCTGTAACCTCTAGCAACTAATCAGTGAGCTGTAATGTGTGCTGTAACCTCTAGCAACCAGTCAGTAAGCAGTAATGATATGCTGCAACTGCTGGCAACCAATCGCAATTGCTGCCTGATCTGACACAGTAACTTATTTTAAGTCTAGCTGCTATTTATTGTATGTCTCAGAGATGGTGGAGGGCGAAATTGCATGGGGGGGAGGCCCAAGAAAATTTTTGCCCAGGGTCCAGTCAATATTAAAGACAGCCTTGCTTGTATGGTCTGACGTACAGGTACGTCAGTAGGTGCAGGAGAGCTGACTTGCCGCTGTATATCTGTGTGAACAGGTCGGCAAGAGGTTAAAGCGGAGTTCCACCCAAAAGTGAAACTTCCGCTTATCTGTCTCCCCCCCCCCTCCGGTGCCACCTTTGGCACCTTATAGGGGGGAACGGGTACCTGTTTTTGACAGGCACCCTTTCCCCACTTTCAGAGAATGTGGCGAAGCGCCGTCCCTCGGAAGTTCGGCCCCCCTCCTCCTTCCTCTGCCGCCGGGCCAATTAGAAATTGCAGCAAAAGGCTTCACTGCTGGTTTCCCGTACCAGGAATGGCGGCGGCAGCACCCGACTGCCTAGCCGAAAATTGGTTGGGGTGCCAACATCGCGGGATCCCTGGACAGGTAAGTGTCCTAATATTAAAAGTCAGCAGCTACAGTATTTGTAGCTGCTGACAGCGACTTTACATTTTTTTCGTAAGGGGGAGGAACACCTCTTTAAAGGGGTTATAAACCCTCTTTTTATAAAAAATAAAAATAACAAACATGCCTACTTAGCTGCTCTGTGTAATGGTTTTGCACAGAGCAGCCCTGATCCCATTTTTCTAGGGTTCCCTGCCAGTGCTCCAGACCCCCTCCTCTTCATCGGGTGCCCCCAAAGAAAGCCGCTTTCCCTGGGAGCACCTGTGCGTGCTCACTCCCCAGTCCCGCTGCTGCATCGATTGACACAGACAGCAGGACTTGCCCCCCCCCATGCTCCTGTGTCACTGGATTGATTGACAGCAGCAGGAACCAAGGGCTCCTGCTGCTATCAATATGTCCAATGAGGACAGACAGTGGCTGGAGCCACTGCGCTCATGGACATTGCTGGATCGGATTGGGCCCAGGTAAGAAAAATAAGGAGGGGCTGGGGGGAGCCGCAGTACAGAGGCTTTACAACCACTTGATATCTGTCTCAGTCTGGTCCCAGTGTAGCTACGTGGATCTGGCCATCCATGCTGCTGGTATCCCTGACAACAGCAGGGCTAGAGTGCGAGAGGAAGAAGCAACACAGGAAGCTAGTCAGTTCATATGCTGACAAGAAGCATGCTGATAGGAGGAGAGAGCCGAGTGGCAGAGAGAAGAACTCATCATTGTGTTGTAACCTGTGCCTAACATCAATAGTATGTAAACTATTTGAAGGAACCAAAGGACCATATCCAAGCATTTGCTGATGAAAATAGTTTCATTAGGAGTAACATGGGTTTGTGAAGAACCATTCTTGCCATTCCAACCTTTTAACATTCTATGAGAGATACTTAGGGGGGAGAGAGTGGGGAAGCCTTGGGAATAGACCCCCTTAAAGTTAAAGTTGCATTTGACCTATTGCTTATACTAATAGGTCCACAAGTTCAGGTGAGAGCACGTGATGAATGGTGGTGGGACTCACTTGTGCTGTTGATGAATGTGAAGGATTAAGGAAGAAGTATTTTTTTATCACCACAATTAAAGGGACTTATGTGTTGGACGTGTTTGTATCATTTGTATTATTTTTGTCACTTTAACACCTTCCCTAGTGGCATATAGCACAATGACGGCTGAGCGTAAGCACTGTTGTTCTGGAAGGACATCATATGGAGGACTTTTCCCCTCTCCTCTCCTGCCGACTGCTGCGGGGGATCATTTCAGGATGGAGAGCGGGGTAAAGGGACGGTAAATAGATCATATTTACCTGGCTCTTCCTTTCCTGAATTAACACAGTGAGTGTTCGGTATCGATCGCTCTTGTGTTCATTCATAACTGAAGCATAGTAAACTGTGTTTACTATGCTTTGGTTTGCAAATGAACAGGAAGCCTCAAAGCGCATGCTAATCTTTCATTCTGTGCAGCCGAGTGTGTAGAGATGGAGGTTGAGGACTGTGTTCCTAATCTCTTTTCTCTGTCTCAAAAGTGACACATCAGGGGTTTGTTTAGACCCCTGATATTTCCCCAAAGCCCCCTAACAGGGCTGCTAAGTTAAAAAAAAAAAAAAACAATTAAGGACCTACTGGAAATCTGTTTACCTCAATTATTTGTCAGCTTAGCTGTACTTTACTTGATTCCAATTTTCACTGTTTTATATATTGTTGCTGTCTTTACTTGGCTCTGCCCTTTCCGGGATCTAATGAAACTATAATAAAACTATATTTGAAAAAAAAATGATTAAGAATAATAGAAAAAAATAAAATAAAATGGTAAAACATAATAAAAAAAATAAAATAAAACAAATAAAAAAAATACACCATCCACTGCCCTACTGACATCGTCCACTGAACTACTGACATCGTCCACTGCTCTACTGACATCGTCCACTGCTCTACTGACATCGTCCACTGAACTACTGACATCGTCCACTGCTCTACTGACACCGTCCACTGCTCTATTGACACCGTCCACTGCTCTACTGACACCATATACTGCTCTACTGATACCGTCCACTGCTCTACTGACACCGTTCACTGCTCTACTGACACCGTCCTCTGCTCTACTGACACCATCTACTGCTCTACTGACACCATCCACTGCCCTACTGACACCGCCCACTGCCCTACTGACATCGTCCACTGCTCTACTGACACCGTCCACTGTCCTACTGACACCGTCCACTGCTCTACTGACACCGTTCACTGCTCTACTGACACCGTTCACTGCTCTACTGACACCGTTCACTGCCCTACTGACACCGTCCACTGCTCTACTGACACCGTCCACTGCTTTACTGACATCGTCCACTGCTTTACTGACATCATCCACTGCCCTACTGACACCGTCCACTGCCCTACTGACACCGTCCACTGCCCTACTGACACCGTCCACTGCTCTACTGACACCATTCACTGCTCTACTGACACCGTCTACTGCTCTACTGACACCATTCACTGCTTTACTGACACCGTCCTCTGCTCTACTGACACCATTCACTGCTCTACTGTCACCATTCACTGCTTTACTGACACCGTCCACTGCTCTACTGACACTATCCACTGCTCTACTGACACCGTCCACTGCCCTACTGACACCGTCCACTGCTCTACTGACACCGTCCACTGCTCTATTGACACCGTCCACTGCTCTACTGACACCATATACTGCTCTACTGATACCGTCCACTGCTCTACTGACACCGTTCACTGCTCTACTGACACCGTCCTCTGCTCTACTGACACCATCTACTGCTCTACTGACACCATCCACTGCCCTACTGACACCGCCCACTGCCCTACTGACATCGTCCACTGCTCTACTGACACCGTCCACTGTCCTACTGACACCGTCCACTGCTCTACTGACACCGTTCACTGCTCTACTGACACCGTTCACTGCTCTACTGACACCGTTCACTGCCCTACTGACACCGTCCACTGCTCTACTGACACCGTCCACTGCTTTACTGACATCGTCCACTGCTTTACTGACATCATCCACTGCCCTACTGACACCGTCCACTGCCCTACTGACACCGTCCACTGCCCTACTGACACCGTCCACTGCTCTACTGACACCATTCACTGCTCTACTGACACCGTCTACTGCTCTACTGACACCATTCACTGCTTTACTGACATCGTCCTCTGCTCTACTGACACCATTCACTGCTCTACTGTCACCATTCACTGCTTTACTGACACCGTCCACTGCTCTACTGACACTATCCACTGCTCTACTGACACCGTCCACTGCCCTACTGACACCGTCCACTGCCCTACTGACACCGTCCACTGCTCTACTGACACCGTCCACTGCTCTACTGACACCGTCCACTGCTCTACTGACACCGTCCACTGCTCTACTGATACCGTCCACTGCTCTACTGACACCGTTCACTGCTCTACTGACACCATCTACTGCTCTACTGACACCATCCACTGCCCTACTGACGCCGTCCACTGCTCTACTGATGCCATCCACTGCCCTACTGACATCATCCACTGCTCTACTGACACCATCCACTGCTCTACTGACACTGTCCACTGCCCTACTGACACCGTCCACTGCTCTACTGACACCGTCCACTGCTCTACTGACACCGTTCACTGCCCTACTAACACCATTTACTGCTTTACTGACACCGTCCACTGCCCTACTGACACCGTCCACTGCCTTACTGACACCGCCCACTGCTCTACTGACACCATTCACTGCCCTACTGACACCGTCCACTGCTCTACTGACACCGTTCACTGCCCTACTGACACCGTCCACTGCTCTACTGACATCGTCCACTGCTCTACTGACACCGTCCACTGCTCTACTGACACCGTCCACTGCTGTACTGACACCGTCCACTGCTCTACTGACACCGTCCACTGCTCTACTGACACCGTCCACTGCTCTACTGACACCGTCCACTGCTCTACTGACACCGTTCACTGCCCTACTAACACCATTTACTGCTTTACTGACACCGTCCACTGCCCTACTGACACCGTCCACTGCCTTACTGACACCGCCCACTGCTCTACTGACACCGTTCACTGCCCTACTGACACCGTCCACTGCTCTACTGACACCGTTCACTGCCCTACTGACACCGTCCACTGCTCTACTGACATCGTCCACTGCTCTACTGACACCGTCCACTGCTCTACTGACACCGTCCACTGCCCACTGACACCGTCCACTGCTCTACTGACACCGTTCACTGCCCTACTGACACCGTCCACTGCTCTACTGACACCGTTCACTGCCCTACTGACACCGTCCACTGCTCTACTGACATCGTCCACTGCTCTACTGACACCGTCCACTGCTTTAATGACACCGTCCACTGCTCTACTGACACCGTCCACTGCTCTACTGACACCGTCCACTGCTCTACTGACACCGTTCACTGCTCTAATGACACCGTCCACTGCTCTACTGACACCATTCACTGCTTTACTGACACCGTCCTCTGCTATACTGACATCATCCACTGCTCTACTGACTAACATTGTCCCTTTTTAAGGTTGGCTAAGTTTTTATTTTTACCATGACATTGCATTTTTAAGTTTTTAGTTAATTTTAAATTCTCCTTACTAATTATTAAGGCCTTGCTAATTAATGTCTTAAAAAAAGAGGGGGTACTGGTGATCTTTGATCTCTTTCAGGTTGTTCAGGTAGATCCCTACCTCTCAGTGGTTTCCTACCACTGCTTCAGGGTATTCAAAAGAATTGGAGAAGTATGTCAAAATGTGAACAGTTTTTCCAAAATCTTTTGAATTACCCTCTCAATATCTAAATAAAGATCTGAAAAAACTCTTTGGCCACTTGGAGTATCTTGGCGCATGATGGAAGTTGTGGGTGGTAATGGGCGGATTCCAGGTCAACCTTTGCATCGGGCCAACAAGCTTCAAGGTACTTCTCTGCATCTTAATACACAAAACAAAAGGGTTCCCCTGGGTGGACTTTCCTGGCACTTGCAAAAGTAAAGAATAATAAAGTATGTAGAAGGTAAAGGGCATATGTAAAAAAGTTTAAATTTTATTCATAATCACAGGTACATTGAGATAAAAACAAGCAGTAAATGTATGGACTAACATAGTGTGAACTACATAATAGCCATCATAAGCAAATAGGACAAAACGAATGTGATGAAAAAGCTCTTCTCAAGCCCGACGCGTTTCGGGGTACTTAATATCTGTACAATCCTTCTTCAGGGGCATAGTCTGAGAGAGAGGTGTTCATCTAGGCTAATTGAAAGAAAAGTAAAAGAGACAGAGAAAATAAGGTAATGGATAAATCTCAAAGTAGTATGCAAAGAGAGGGTATTGGGGTGATGAATACATCACCTACCTGAGAATGTTTCATTATTTGCTTGTGAAAACTTATTTTCTAAAAGCAGGAAGAGCCATGGAGGAAGGGCAGGGTGTGGCGAGAAATTTAGTACGTTTTGTAGCTGGTGTAAACCAGAATATTTAAATAATGATGGATGCAGGTTGGTAGGCTGCAGTCACCATGGGGGGAGTTTTTTGGCAACACTCCCGTCCCGCCCGACCAGTGCGCGTACAAACCAGAGCGGCGTGCTGAGGTCACAGGAAGGCGTCCCTAAAAAAATAAAAAATGTGGACAGGACCTTAGGATAGGGTCCAAAATGGGTAGATAGACAGTGGTAGCTGAGTATCTGGATTAGTGGTATAGACAAAATGAGATATATAATAGAGAAAAAGAGAGTAGGAGATGGTATGTATGTATTGTATATTTTTCTGCATTTTATAAAATGCATCAGAAATAGGTCGCATCAAAAAAGAGTCGCATCAAGTAAAGCGACAGCGGGAAAATCCCACTAATCATATACCCTAGTAGTAGCATGCAGATGTATGTATGTATGAAATTAGGTTTAAAAAGAGAAAGAAAATTTCATACATACATACATCTGCATGCTACTACTAGGGTATATGATTAGTGGGATTTTCCCGCTGTCGCTTTACTTGATGCGACTCTTTTTTGATGCGACCCATTTCTGATGCATTTTATAAAATGCAGAAAAATATACAATACATACATACCATCTCCTACTCTCTTTTTCTCTATTATATATCTCATTTTGTCTATACCACTAATCCAGATACTCAGCTACCACTGTCTATCTACCCATTTTGGACCCTATCCTAAGGTCCTGTCCACATTTTTTATTTTTTTAGGGACGCCTTCCTGTGACCTCAGCACGCCGCTCTGGTTTGTACGCGCACTGGTCGGGCGGGACGGGAGTGTTGCCAAAAAACTCCCCCCATGGTGACTGCAGCCTACCAACCTGCATCCATCATTATTTAAATATTCTGGTTTACACCAGCTACAAAACGTACTAAATTTCTCGCCACACCCTGCCCTTCCTCCATGGCTCTTCCTGCTTTTAGAAAATACGTTTTCACAAGCAAATAATGAAACATTCTCAGGTAGGTGATGTATTCATCACCCCAATACCCTCTCTTTGCATACTACTTTGAGATTTATCCATTACCTTATTTTCTCTGTCTCTTTTACTTTTCTTTCAATTAGCCTAGATGAACACCTCTCTCTCAGACTATGCCCCTGAAGAAGGATTGTACAGATATTAAGTACCCCGAAACGCGTCGGGCTTGAGAAGAGCTTTTTCATCACATTCGTTTTGTCCTATTTGCTTATGATGGCTATTATGTAGTTCACACTATGTTAGTCCATACATTTACTGCTTGTTTTTATCTCAATGTACCTGTGATTATGAATAAAATTTAAACTTTTTTACATATGCCCTTTACCTTCTACATACTTTATTATTCTTTACTTTTGCAAGTGCCAGGAAAGTCCACCCAGGGGAACCCTTTTGTTTTGTGTCTATAGACTATTGGACGTGGCACGGCTCTTTTTCCTAAAACTGGTTGGTCACCCCTTCTTTGCTGCATCTTAATACATTCCAGGTGCATCAAAACAAAAATGAACACAGTCTTTTAGATGACTTTCTTTAGAAAGCAGTCACAACCTGAGTAGAAAAGTCTGTTCCCTGCCAGCATTCTGCAGAGAAGGACACATGCTTGTTGTGTTCTGTGAAGCTGTGGTCTCTCTACAGAGGTCCAACACACTCCCTACTGAGTCCAACCTCTAGCTGTGCAATACATAGCTCTCATGCCCGATGCTCTGACTCAGAAGGTATTGTGGCAGACTTCTCCAGAGAGACCACTGCTTCTGCACATAAAAGCAAGGCTCCTTCTCTGTACCATGCTGGCAGAGGACAGGCCTTTCCACTCAAGCTGTAGCTATTTCTGAAGAAAACCAATTGGGATGTATGACTGATTTAAATTGAACATTCAGTTGAGGTTTAAGCAGCTGTTGAGAGAAATGTAAAAACAATAAAATAAAGAAAAAAACAGGACACGTATGAATAAATAAAGCATATTAGTTTTTGTTTTTTATTGTATTAAAATTCCTGCTGTCTCTATCCAGGGCACAATGAGATTTAAAAGAATCCTCATTAACGCCTCCTTGCTCTCCATCATGACTTTTCTGATGTCAACATGGTTAATCATGAACACCAGAGGCATCCCCCGAATGATTCGTCTTGCCCCAAAACCAGCCAGAACGCCGCTCCCCATAAGGAGGCAGTCAGTAACCCTGTCCCATGGCACTTATACTTATCATTTGAACCTAACCAGTTTTGAGGCGGAGTTCCCCCAACTACAGAATTACAATTGCACACTCATCCAGGAGCCAAACCAAGCAGAACAAGGAGCAACCAACCAAAAACTGCTGATTTTGGCGGTGAAATCCCAACCCAGTACTGGGACAAGGAGGTCAGCACTGCGAAAGACATGGGCTAAAGAGAGAGAGATAAATGGATACAGAATTAAACCGCTATTCTTGTTGGGAAAGACAGGTGTGAAAGGACATATGGAAATGACCAAATTTGAGAGCCAAGAGTACGGTGACATTCTACAATGGGACATGATTGAAGGACACCATAACTTGTCCTTGAAAGAACGCTGCTTCTTGGAGTGGCTGTATCTGAAGTCACCTCAGGTGGATCACATTTTTAAAGGTAAGAGAGGAGTGCCCAGACTAAAAACACTAAAATATTTACACATTCTGATCAAGCACTTTAAAACAAGCTCTCATTCACTTCCATAATTAAGGGTATTGTGGAGAAATTCATCCTCAAAATTCACAACAGAGGCACTGAAATCTTAGCTCTATTGCTATTACTTTCCATGGAAGCAGAATGTTGGCAGCCTGCCAATCCTGTACACTTCTACTCTACACAGTTGGTATTTCCATGTTGATAAACACCAAATGAAACCAAACTTAGAATCTTTGTTAAAACCTTTGAAGAACTTCACATTACAAGCAACTAGGGAGGTCAGTGACAGCTTGTTTTAAATATCTTTTACTGCTTATTAAAGTGGACATTCACTCTGTTATTACCCGGCGTGGCGCTGTCATCAGAGCGGGGGGAGCTTCAGAAAATACTGCATTAAAGATACTGGTCAGGAACCATCTAGCAATCTCTGGACTGCTGGCTCTTCTAAGATGGGATGTCCAAAATTGACCTAGCTTATATATGGTTGCCCTGGATGTTATTATTATTTTTTGTATCAGCTATCACTAACCTTTTGGTGGATTTGGTAAAATTTGGCTGCATTAGACCACTTCATTAAACCAACTTGAAGAAAATATACAGGAAATGCTGCGCTAACCAGTGAAACAAACTGAAAAAAGCAAAAAACTACAGCTGCTAGCACACAACAAACCAAGTTCCCAAAGTGAAAAATAATAGAGTGCAGCGCTAAACCTAAATGCAGGAATATAAATAATATAAACCTGTAAGTAACATATAATGACAAACATCAAACGTGTATTAAAGCAGTGGCCTGCTATGAATGGACAAAGTGATGTCTATAATAGATGGGACAAAAACAAAAGTTCATAAATGGTGAGGTAAGTGGAAGTCTTCTCCAAAAACGAGGGGGGTACCATATGTCCTGGGTAGACTATGGACACTAGAATAGGAAGGCGGCCACAAATATCAGCACACACAAATCATCAGGAAAGAAAGATGGGTACCCTTACCAGATCCGTAGGACGCATCTGCCATATAGCAGTGCATCTATAAGGCATAGGGGGGTGGTTGTCCAGGATATCCAGCCGGATGATGTCCTCTGGGTCATAGTCACCAGTGAGGAGTGGTTGCCTTGGACAGGCGTTGGACCTCCAGTACACACGATCTCCGGTTCAGGAACAAATTGATCAGAAGAGGATAATTCTTAGTGGGCCATGGAGGAAAAGAAAAGGGAACTCCACATAGTGTAGATCAAAAATGGGGTTTTTGTGTCCAAAAAAACCGTACAAAATACAGGTGATCACATGCAGGTAGAAAGTAAAAAAATAGCAATGTGGGAAGCTGAGAGAGCTGGCCCTACGCGTTTCGACTCCACAGTCATCAACCAACTTGAAGACCTGCCTTTTCTGGACGCCTACTAAGGTGGAGGATAGTATTCCCCACTAATCCTATTTTATATATCTTTTCTTTTCTGTGGAAAATAATATGCCAAAAGCTCCTGAGAAAGCGTTACTGAACGCGTAACACTGTCTCTTTGAAATCTGTTACTACTTAAAAAAGTGAACTGCTCGGTTATCTGAATTTTGTTCAATATTTATTAATTATGTAGATGGTGTATTTAACATGCTCATGGGTATTATCTGTGAATTTATGTAAGTCTATGTATGTGTTCTTTAGTTTTATTTTTTGGAATAAATACTGAAACTCTTTTTTTAAAAAAAAACTTTTCTGTGTTATGCCTATAAAGTCCATCATTCCAAACTCTTTCCAATGGACTTTCACTCTACTAAGTGACTAAAGGTCTTTAAACTCCTGCTCGCACCTCCCCCCACAATATAAATAGATGATATGCATTTTTGTTTGCTTTATTCTCGTTTGAGGGCCCTGCCCCATGCAGCCTTCTGGGATTTCCTCCGCAGCCTCTCACCCCTCTCCTCTCCTGTGTGTCTATGTCTCTGCAACCTGTCACCCCTCTCCTCTCCTGTGTGTCTATGTCTCTGCAACCTCTCACTCCTCTCCTCTCCTGTGTGTCTATGTCTCTGCAACCTCTCACTCCTCTCCTCTCCTGTGTGTCTATGTCTCTGCAGCCTCTCACCCCTCTCCTCTCCTGTGTGTCTATGTCTCTGCAGCCTCTCACTCCTCTCCTCTCCTGTGTGTCTATGTCTCTGCAGCCTCTCACCCCTCTCCTCTCCTGTGTGTCTATGTCTCTGCAGCCTCTCACTCCTCTCCTGTGTGTCTATGTCTCTGCAACCTCTCACTCCTCTCCTGTGTGTCTATGTCTCTGCAGCCTCTCACCCCTCTCCTCTCCTGTGTGTCTATGTCTCTGCAACCTCTCACTCCTCTCCTCTCCTGTGTGTCTATGTCTCTGCAGCCTCTCACCCCTCTCCTCTCCTGTGTGTCTATGTCTCTGCAGCCTCTCACCCCTCTCCTCTCCTGTGTGTCTATGTCTCTGCAGCCTCTCACCTCTCTCCTCTCCTGTGTGTCTATGTCTCTGCAGCCTCTCACTCCTCTCCTCTCCCGTGTGTCTATGTCTCTGCAGCCTCTCACTCCTCTCCTCTCCCGTGTGTCTATGTCTCAGCAGCCTCTCACTCCTCTCCTCTCCCGTGTGTCTATGTCTCTGCAACAAACAAGATATTTGGAGGGCACACCCTAAAAGATGCATTAAAGCTGGTGCAGCCATAAGACCATACAGCAGAGCAATATATTACAGCGCACACATACAAAAAAGACATTTGCCTCCAGCAGAGCTAGTTTAAAACATCTAGACAATATAAAAAATATTAGCAAAAAATATGGGGATTTGGTCACACCATATTGCTATATGGTGCTAAGCCCACTTACTGCAACAAAGTACCCCATGATTAGTGGGTCCTACACTATCCATGGATTGGGAGATCCTGCTTCTCTGAACCATGAGAGCAAACACTCTATGTCTATGTCTCTGCAACCTCTCACTCCTCTCCTGTGTGTCTATGTCTCTGCAACCTCTCACTCCTCTCCTCTCCTGTGTGTCTATGTCTCTGCAATCTCTCACCCCTCTCCTCTCCTGTGTGTCTATGTCTCTGCAGCCTCTCACTCCTCTCCTCTCCTGTGTGTCTATGTCTCTGCAGCCTCTCACTCCTCTCCTCTCCTGTGTGTCTATGTCTCTGCAGCCTCTTACCCCTCTCCTGTGTGTCTATGTCTCTGCAGCTTCTCCTCTCCTGTGTGTCTATGTCTCTGCAGCCTCTCCTCTCCTCTCCTGTGTGTCTATGGCTCTGCAGCCTCTCCTCTCCTCTCCTGTGTGTCTATGGCTCTGCAGCCTCTCCTCTCCTGTGTGTCTATGTCTCTGCAGCCTCTCACCACTCTCCTTTCCTGTGTGTCTATGTCTCTGCAGCCTCTCACCGCTCTCCTCTCCCATGTGTCTATGTCTCTGCAGCCTCTCCTTTCCTCTCCTGTGTGTCTATGTCTCTGCAGCCTCCCACTCCTCTCCTCTCCTGTGTGTCTATGTCTCTGCAGCCTCTCCACTCCTGTGTGTCTATGTCTCTGCAGCCTCTCACCCCTCTCCTCTCCTGTGTGTCTATGTCTCTGCAGCCTCTCACCCCTCTCCTCTCCTGTGTGTCTATGTCTCTGCAGCCTCCAACTGCTCTCCTCTCCTGTGTGTCTATGTCTCTGCAGCCTCTCACCTCTCTCCTCTCCTGTGTGTCTATGTCTCTGCAGCCTCTCACTCCTCTCCTGTGTATCTATGTCTCTGCAGCCTCTCACCCCTTTCCTCTCCTGTGTGTCTATGTCTCTGCAGCCTCTCACCCCTCTCCTCTCCTGTGTGTCTATGTCTCTGCAGCCTCTCACTCCTCTCCTGTGTGTCTATGTCTCTGCAGCCTCCCACTGCTCTCCTCTCCTGTGTGTCTATGTCTCTGCAGCCTCTCACCTCTCTCCTCTCCTGTGTTTCTATGTCTCTGCAGCCTCTCACTCCTCTCCTGTGTATCTATGTCTCTGCAGCCTCTCACCCCTCTCCTGTGTGTCTATGTCTCTGCAGTCTCTCACCCCTCTCCTCTCCTGTGTGTCTATGTCTCTGCAGCCTCTCATCCCTCTCCTCTCCTGTGTGTCTATGTCTCTGCAGCCTCTCACCCATCTCCTCTCCTGTGTGTCTATGTCTCTGCAGCCTCTCCTCTCCTGTGTGTCTATGTCTCTGCAGCCTCTCCTCTCCTGTGTGTCTATGTCTCTGCAGCCTCTCACCACTCTCCTTTCCTGTGTGTCTATGTCTCTGCAGCCTCTCACCGCTCTCCTCTCCTGTGTGTCTATGTCTCTGCAGCCTCTCACCCCTCTCCTCTCCTGTGTGCCTATGTCTCTGCAACCTCTCACTCCTCTCCTCTCCTGTGTGTCTATGTCTCTGCAGCCTCTCACCCCTCTCCTCTCTTGTGTGTCTATGTCTCTGCAACCTCTCACTCCTCTCCTCTCCTGTGTGTCTATGTCTCTGCAGCCTCTCACCCCTCTCCTCTCCTGTGTGTCTATGTCTCTGCAACCTCTCACTCCTCTCCTGTGTGTCTATGTCTCTGCAGCCTCTCACCTCTCTCCTCTCCTGTGTGTCTATGTCTCTGCAGCCTCTCACTCCTCTCCTGTGTGTCTATGTCTCTGCAGCCTCTCACCTCTCTCCTCTCCTGTGTGTCTACGTCTCTGCAGCCTCTCACTCCTCTCCTGTGTGTCTATGTCTCTGCAGCCTTTCACCCCTCTCCTCTCCTGTGTGTCTATGTCTCTGCAGCCTCTCACCCCTCTCCTCCCCTGTGTGTCTATGTCTCTGCAGCCTCTCACCCCTCTCCTCTCCTGTGTGTCTATGTCTCTGCAGCCTCTCACCCCTCTCCTCCCCTGTGTGTCTATGTCTCTGCAGCCTCTCACCCCTCTCCTCTCCTGTGCGTCTATGTCTCTGCAGCCTCTCACCCCTCTCCTCTCCTGTGTGTCTATGTCTCTGCAGCCTCTCACTCCTCTCCTGTGTGTCTATGTCTCTGCAGCCTCCCACTGCTCTCCTCTCCTGTGTGTCTATGTCTCTGCAGCCTCTCACCTCTCTCCTCTCCTGTGTGTCTATGTCTCTGCAGCCTCTCACTCCTCTCCTCTCCTGTGTGTCTATGTCTCTGCAGCCTCTCCTCTCCTGTGTGTCTATGTCTCTGCAACCTCTCACCCCTCTCCTCTCCTGTGTGTCTATGTCTCTGCAACCTCTCACCCCTCTCCTCTCCTGTGTGTCTATGTCTCTGCAGTCTCTCACTCCTCTCCTCTCCTGTGTGTCTATGTCTCTGCAGTCTCTCACTCCTCTCCTCTCCTGTGTGTCTATGTCTCTGCAGCCTCTCATCCCTCTCCTCTCCTGTGTGTCTATGTCTCTGCAACCTCTCACCCCTCTCTTCTCCTGTGTGTCTATGTCTCTGCAGCCTCTCCTCTCCTGTGTGTCTATGTCTCTGCAGCCTCTCACCCCTCTCCTCTCCTGTGTGTCTATGTCTCTGCAGCCTCTCACTCCTCTCCTCTCCTGTGTGTCTATGTCTCTGCAGCCTCTCACCCATCTCCTCTCCTGTGTGTCTATGTCTCTGCAGCCTCTCACCCCTCTCCTCTTTTGTGTGTCTATGTCTCTGCAACCTCTCACTCCTCTCCTCTCCTGTGTGTCTATGTATCTGCAGCCTCTCACTCCTCTCCTGTGTGTCTATGTCTCTGCAGCCTCTCACCCCTCTCTTCTCCTGTGTGTCTATGTCTCTGCAGCCTCCCACTCCTCTCCTCTCCTGTGTGTCTATGTCTCTGCAGCCTCCCACTCCTCTCCTCTCCTGTGTGTCTGTCTCTGCAGCCTCTCACCCCTCTCCTCTCCTGTGTGTCTATGTCTCTGCAGCCTCTCCTCTCCTGTGTGTCTATGTCTCTGCAGCCTCTCACCCCTCCCCTCTCCTGTGTGTCTATGTCTCTACATCCTCTCACTCCTCTCCTCTCCTGTGTGTCTATGTCTCTGAAGCCTCTCACCCCTCTCCTCTCCTGTGTGTCTATGTCTCTGCAGCCTCTCACTCCTCTCCTCTCCTGTGTGTCTATGTCTCTGCAGCCTCTCACCCCTCTCCTCTCCTGTGTGTCTATGTCTCTGCAGCCTCTCACTCCTCTCCTCCCCTGTGTGTCTATGTCTCTGCAGTCTCTCACCCCTCTCCTCTCCTGTGTGTCTATGTCTCTGCAACCTCTCACCCCTCTCCTCTCCTGTGTGTCTATGTCTCTGCAGCCTCTCACCCCTCTCCTCCCCTGTGTGTCTATGTCTCTGCAGTCTCTCACCCCTCTCCTCTCCTGTGTGTCTATGTCTCTGCAGCCTCTCACCCCTCTCCTCTCCTGTGCGTCTATGTCTCTGCAGCCTCTCACCCCTCTCCTCTCCTGTGTGTCTATGTCTCTGCAGCCTCTCACTCCTCTCCTGTGTGTCTATGTCTCTGCAGCCTCCCACTGCTCTCCTCTCCTGTGTGTCTATGTCTCTGCAGCCTCTCACCTCTCTCCTCTCCTGTGTGTCTATGTCTCTGCAGCCTCTCACTCCTCTCCTCTCCTGTGTGTCTATGTCTCTGCAGCCTCTCCTCTCCTGTGTGTCTATGTCTCTGCAACCTCTCACCCCTCTCCTCTCCTGTGTGTCTATGTCTCTGCAACCTCTCACCCCTCTCCTCTCCTGTGTGTCTATGTCTCTGCAGTCTCTCACTCCTCTCCTCTCCTGTGTGTCTATGTCTCTGCAGCCTCTCATCCCTCTCCTCCCCTGTGTGTCTATGTCTCTGCAACCTCTCACCCCTCTCTTCTCCTGTGTGTCTATGTCTCTGCAGCCTCTCCTCTCCTGTGTGTCTATGTCTCTGCAGCCTCTCACCCCTCTCCTCTCCTGTGTGTCTATGTCTCTGCAGCCTCTCACTCCTCTCCTCTCCTGTGTGTCTATGTCTCTGCAGCCTCTCACCCCTCTCCTCTCCTGTGTGTCTATGTCTCTGCAACCTCTCACCCCTCTCCTCTTTTGTGTGTCTATGTCTCTGCAACCTCTCACTCCTCTCCTCTCCTGTGTGTCTATGTATCTGCAGCCTCTCACTCCTCTCCTGTGTGTCTATGTCTCTGCAGCCTCTCACCCCTCTCTTCTCCTTTGTGTCTATGTCTCTGCAGCCTCCCACTCCTCTCCTCTCCTGTGTGTCTATGTCTCTGCAGCCTCCCACTCCTCTCCTCTCCTGTGTGTCTGTCTCTGCAGCCTCTCACCCCTCTCCTCTCCTGTGTGTCTATGTCTCTGCAGCCTCTCCTCTCCTGTGTGTCTATGTCTCTGCAGCCTCTCACCCCTCTCCTCTCCTGTGTGTCTATGTCTCTACATCCTCTCACTCCTCTCCTCTCCTGTGTGTCTATGTCTCTGAAGCCTCTCACCCCTCTCCTCTCCTGTGTGTCTATGTCTCTGCAGCCTCTCACTCCTCTCCTCTCCTGTGTGTCTATGTCTCTGCAGCCTCTCACCCCTCTCCTCTCCTGTGTGTCTATGTCTCTGCAGCCTCTCACTCCTCTCCTCCCCTGTGTGTCTATGTCTCTGCAGTCTCTCACCCCTCTCCTCTCCTGTGTGTCTATGTCTCTGCAGCCTCTCACCCCTCTCCTCTCCTGTGTGTCTATGTCTCTGCAGCCTCTCACCCCTCTCCTCTCCTGTGTGTCTATGTCTCTGCAGCCTCTCACTCCTCTCCTGTGTGTCTATGTCTCTGCAGCCTCCCACTGCTCTCCTCTCCTGTGTGTCTATGTCTCTGCAGCCTCTCACCTCTCCCCTCTCCTGTGTGTCTATGTCTCTGCAGCCTCTCACTCCTCTCCTCTCCTGTGTGTCTATGTCTCTGCAGCCTCTCCTCTCCTGTGTGTCTATGTCTCTGCAACCTCTCACCCCTCTCCTCTCCTGTGTGTCTATGTCTCTGCAACCTCTCACCCCTCTCCTCTCCTGTGTGTCTATGTCTCTGCAGCCTCTCACCCCTCTCCTCTCCTGTGTGTCTATGTCTCTGCAGTCTCTCACTCCTCTCCTCTCCTGTGTGTCTATGTCTCTGCAGTCTCTCACTCCTCTCCTCTCCTGTGTGTCTATGTCTCTGCAGCCTCTCATCCCTCTCCTCTCCTGTGTGTCTATGTCTCTGCAACCTCTCACCCCTCTCTTCTCCTGTGTGTCTATGTCTCTGCAGCCTCTCCTCTCCTGTGTGTCTATGTCTCTGCAGCCTCTCACCCCTCTCCTCTCCTGTGTGTCTATGTCTCTGCAGCCTCTCACCCCTCTCCTCTCCTGTGTGTCTATGTCTCTGCAACCTCTCACCCCTCTCCTCTTTTGTGTGTCTATGTCTCTGCAACCTCTCACTCCTCTCCTCTCCTGTGTGTCTATGTCTCTGCAACCTCTCACCCCTCTCCTCTTTTGTGTGTCTATGTATCTGCAGCCTCTCATTCCTCTCCTGTGTGTCTATGTCTCTGCAGCCTCTCACCCCTCTCTTCTCCTGTGTGTCTATGTCTCTGCAGCCTCCCACTCCTCTCCTCTCCTGTGTGTCTATGTCTCTGCAGCCTCCCACTCCTCTTCTGTGTGTCTATGTCTCTGCAGCCTCTCACCCCTCTCCTGTGTGTCTGTCTCTGCAGCCTCTCACCCCTCTCCTCTCCTGTGTGTCTATGTCTCTGCAGCCTCTCCTCTCCTGTGTGTCTATGTCTCTGCAGCCTCTCACCCCTCTCCTCTCCTGTGTATCTATGTCTCTGCAGCCTCTCACTCCTCTCCTCTCCTGTGTGTCTATGTCTCTGCAGCCTCTCACCCCTCTCCTCTCCTGTGTGTCTATGTCTCTGCAGCCTCTCCTCTCCTGTGTGTCTATGTCTCTGCAGCCTCTCACCCCTCTCCTCTCCTGTGTGTCTATGTCTCTGCAGCCTCTCACCCCTCTCCTCTCCTGTGTGTCTATGTCTCTGCAGCCTCTCACTCCTCTCCTGTGTGTCTATGTCTCTGCAGCCTTTCACCCCTCTCTTCTCCTGTGTGTCTATGTCTCTGCAGCCTTTCACCCCTCTCCTCCCCTGTGTGTCTATGTCTCTGCAGCCTCTCACCCTTCTCCTCTCCTGTGTGTCTATGTCTCTGCAGCCTCTCACTCCTCTCCTCTCCTCTCCTGTGTGTCTATGTCTCTGCAACCTCTCACCCCTCTCCTCTCCTGTGTGTCTATGTCTCTGCAGTCTCTCACTCCTCCCCTCTCCTGTGTGTCTATGTCTCTGCAACCTCTCACCCCTCTCCTCTCCTGTGTGTCTATGTCTCTGCAGTCTCTCACTCCTCTCCTCTCCTGTGTGTCTATGTCTCTGCAGTCTCTCACTCCTCTCCTCTCCTGTGTGTCTATGTCTCTGCAGCCTCTCACCCCTCTCCTCTCCTGTGTGTCTATGTCTCTGCAACCTCTCACCCCTCTCCTCTCCTGTGTGTCTATGTCTCTGCAGCCTCTCCTCTCCTGTGTGTCTATGTCTCTGCAGCCTCTCACCCCTCTCCTCTCCTGTGTGTCTATGTCTCTGCAGCCTCTCACCCCTCTCCTCTCCTGTGTGTCTATGTCTCTGCAGCCTCTCACTCCTCTCCTCTCCTGTGTGTCTATGTCTCTGCAGCCTCTCACCCCTCTCCTCTCCTGTGTGTCTATGTCTCTGCAACCTCTCACCCCTCTCCTCTTTTGTGTGTCTATGTCTCTGCAACCTCTCACTCCTCTCCTCTCCTGTGTGTCTATGTATCTGCAGCCTCTCACCCCTCTCCTCTCCTGTGTGTCTATGTCTCTGCAGCCTCTCACCCCTCTCCTCTCCTGTGTGTCTATGTCTCTGCAGCCTCTCACCCCTCTCTTCTCCTGTGTGTCTATGTCTCTAGAGCCTCCCACTCCTCTCCTCTCCTGTGTGTCTATGTCTCTGCAGCCTCCCACTCCTCTCCTCTCCTGTGTGTCTATGTCTCTGCAGTCTCTCCTCTCCTGTGTGTCTATGTCTCTGCAGCCTCTCACCCCTCTCCTGTGTGTCTATGTCTCTGCAACCTCTCACTCCTCTCCTCTTCTGTGTGTCTATGTCTCTGCAGCCTCTCACCCCTCTCCTCTCCTGTGTGTCTATGTCTCTGCAGCCTCCCACTCTTCTCCTCTCCTGTGTGTCTATGTCTCTGCAGTCTCTCCTCTCCTGTGTGTCTATGTCTCTGCAGCCTCTCACTCCTCTCCTCTCCTGTGTGTCTATGTCTCTGCAGCCTCTCACCCCTCTCCTCTCCTGTGTGTCTATGTCTCTGCAGCCTCTCCTCTCCTGTGTGTCTATGTCTCTGCAGCCTCTCACCCCTCTCCTCTCCTGTGTGTCTATGTCTCTGCAGCCTTTCACCCCTCTCCTCTCCTGTGTGTCTATGTCTCTGCAGCCTCTCACCCCTCTCCTCCCCTGTGTGTCTATGTCTCTGCAGCCTCTCACCCCTCTCCTCTCCTGTGTGTCTATGCCTCTGCAGCCTCTCACTCCTCTCCTCTCCTCTCCTGTGTGTCTATGTCTCTGCAACCTCTCACCCCTCTCCTCTCCTGTGTGTCTATGTCTCTGCAGTCTCTCACTCCTCCCCTCTCCTGTGTGTCTATGTCTCTGCAACCTCTCACCCCTCTCCTCTCCTGTGTGTCTATGTCTCTGCAGTCTCTCACTCCTCTCCTCTCCTGTGTGTCTATGTCTCTGCAGTCTCTCACTCCTCTCCTCTCCTGTGTGTCTATGTCTCCTCTCCTCTGTGTCTATGTCTCTGCAACCTCTCACCCCTCTCCTCTTTTGTGTGTCTATGTCTCTGCAACCTCTCACCCCTCTCCTCTCCTGTGTGTCTATGTCTCTGCAGCCTCTCACTCCTCTCCTCTCCTGTGTGTCTATGTCTCTGCAGCCTCTCACCCCTCTCCTCTCCTGTGTGTCTATGTCTCCTCTCCTGTGTGTCTATGTCTCTGCAACCTCTCACCCCTCTCCTCTTTTGTGTGTCTATGTCTCTGCAACCTCTCACTCCTCTCCTCTCCTGTGTGTCTATGTATCTGCAGCCTCTCACTCCTCTCCTGTGTGTCTATGTCTCTGCAGCCTCTCACCCCTTTCCTCTCCTGTGTGTCTATGTCTCTGCAGCCTCCCACTCCTCTCCTCTCCTGTGTGTCTATGTCTCTGCAGCCTCCCACTCCTCTCCTCTCCTGTGTGTCTATGTCTCTGCAGTCTCTCCTCTCCTGTGTGTCTATGTCTCTGCAGCCTCTCACCCCTCTCCTGTGTGTCTATGTCTCTGCAACCTCTCACTCCTCTCCTCTCCTGTGTGTCTATGTCTCTGCAGCCTCTCACCCCTCTCCTCTCCTGTGTGTCTATGTCTCTGCAGCCTCCCACTCCTCTCCTCTCCTGTGTGTCTATGTCTCTGCAGCCTCTCCTCTCCTGTGTGTCCATGTCTCTGCAGCCTCTCACCCTCTCCTCTCCTGTGTGTCTATGTCTCTAAAGCCTCTCACCCCTCTCCTCTCCTGTGTGTCTATGTCTCTGCAGCCTCTCACCCCTCTCCTCTCCTGTGTGTCTGTCTCTACAGCCTCTCACTCCTCTCCTCTCCTGTGTGTCTATGTCTCTAAAGCCTCTCACCCCTCTCCTCTCCTGTGTTTCTATGTCTTTGCAGCCTCTCACTCCTCTCCTCTCCTGTGTGTCTATGTCTCTGCAGCCTCTCACTCCTCTCCTCTCCTGTGTGTCTATGTCTCTGCAGCCTCTCACCCCTCTCCTCTCCTGTGTGTCTATGTCTCTGCAGCCTCTCACCCCTCTCCTCTCCTGTGTGTCTATGTCTCTGCAGCCTCTCACTCCTCTCCTCTCCTGTGTGTCTATGTCTCTGCAGCCTCTCACCCCTCTCCTCTCCTGTGTGTCTATGTCTCTGCAGCCTCTCACTCCTCTCCTCCTCTGTGTGTCTATGTCTCTGCAGCCTCTCACCCCTCTCCTCTCCTGTGTGTCTATGTCTCTGCAGCCTCTCACCCCTCTCCTCTCCGGTGTGTCTATGTCTCAGTAGCCTCTCACTCCTCTCCTCTTCTCTCCTCTCCTGTGTGTCTATGTCTCAGCAGCCTCTCACCCCTCTCCTCTCCTGTGTGTCTATGTCTCTGCAGCCTCTCACTCCTCTCCTCTCCTGTGTGTCTATGTCTCTGCAGCCTCTCCCCCCTCTCCTCTCCTGTGTATCTATGTCTCTGCAACCTCTCACCCCTCTCTTCTCCTGTGTGTCTATGTCTCTGCAGCCTCTCACCCCTCTCCTCTCCTGTGTGTCTATGTCTCTGCAGCCTCTCACTCCTCTCCTCTCCTGTGTGTCTATGTCTCTGCAGCCTCTCACTCCTCTCCTCTCCTGTGTGTCTATGTCTCTGCAGCCTATCCCAGTCACACATAGAGAAGGTGAGAGGATGGAGACACAGTCACACAGGGGAGAGGAGGGGAAGATTTTATTACATTAAGATAATATGTCTCTGCGTTCTCTAACCCCTCTCCCATAGATAGATAGATAGATAGATAGATAGATAGATAGATAGATAGATAGATAGATAGATAGATAGATAGATAGATAGATAGATAGATAGATAGATAATATTTATGGTTAATGATCTTCATACATAATAAGTGACTTTTTTTCTCTCTGCAGTTGACGATGATGAATTTGTGAACCCAGACGTGATTGTACAGTATATTACAGAATATGGATCCCCAAATACAATTCATGGTTTCCACCAGCATAGGCCACCTGTCATGCGTCGGACCAAATACGGCATCACAAAGACTCTGTACCCTCAGAAACATTATCCAGGTTTTGTCTCCGGTGGCGGTTTTCTGTTCCCAGGAGCCTCAGTGAACGGCCTGTACAATGCCTCCCTTCTACTCCCTGTTTTCCCATTGGATGACGTATATTTTGGATTTCTCTCCATTGCGGCCAATCTAAAGTTTCGACATGACAGACGCTTCTATGTGAAAGGATTGAAGTACGATGTGTGTAGGTACAAAGAAGCATTGGTGGTCCATGGTATTAATGCAGAGAACATGACGCGGATATGGCGGGAAGTACAGAACACCGAATGCTCTAAGGTCAAAGTCATACCAAGCTGGCAGGCAGACGTACAGACAAAGAACTTTCACAAATGGGAAAAAAATGATTCCTCAATACAAGGACTAAAACACAGCTGACTGGATGTTGGTGAATAAATACTGGTTCTATTTTTTAGAATCTTATAATTACTTGTTTACTAACCCCCCCCCCTGTAGAAGACCTGTAGAAGAGAGGGCACATGCAGCAATCACTACTGATCACTGCTATGTGCCCACCTACACTGACAGCTGTTATATTGTAACCGCGAGTGTTGCCGGTTACTGGCGTTTTTGCGGCACTTTTCCGAATAAAGGGTTAAAAGCGCCCGCAAAGCGCTGCTGCCGAGGCACTTTGCAGGCGCTTCGGCGGCGCTGTCCATGTAGCTCCTAAAGTGCCTCAAAGAAGCTGCTTGCAGGACTTTTTTTGACGTTCTGCCAGCACAGTGCCCCAGTGTGAAAGCACTCGGGCTTTCACACTGGGATTGCAGATGAGGCTTTTTTAAGGCGCTATTTTTAGCGCTAAAGCGCTTGAAAAATGCCTCCAGTGTGAAAGGGGTTAAACATAGTAAGATCCCCCAGGTCCGCCCACACTCAGCCCTCCACGGTGATGCCCCCCCCCCCCCCCCAAAAAAAAATTAAATGACTGTAAAAAAAGAAATGTAAAAAGTAAATAAAAAAAAAACAAAAAAACAACACAAACATAGTAAGGCCCCCCAGGTCTGCCCGCACTCACCCCTCCATGGTGACCCCCCCCCGGCACTCACCCCTCCATGGAATACTTCAGCTTCTCCTCCCAGCCAACCCGATCCGTCCTGATTGGCCAGGAGGAGAAACCAGAAGATGATAGCGAATATTAAATTCGCTATTGTCACAAGTGGGTGGGTTCGGGGTGCAATGCTATGCACCCAAGCCCAACTTTTTCAAGCCAATTAGAGCCTCAGGCTCTAATCATGTGGCTTGAAAAAAAAAAAAAAACTCATACAAACATATGAGTCCGGCACCCTGCAGGGGAGCTGCGCCCCTGCACCACTAATGGACCGGCCACTCCTGGTAAGACCCCTTTCACATGGAGCGGACTCTGAAAACGCAGATCTGCCTGCTCAGCGGGGATCTGTCTTCTGATCCCCGCTGATGCAGAGCGGACATGGACACAGCCCGCTGGTCTCTATGGGGCAGTCGGATGGAAACTGACCTCCTGTCCATTTCCATCGGATGCCATCTGATCCGATCTACTAGATGGATGGGAAATGGAATTCCCATCTGTCTGTTTTTAGCGGACTGGATCGGATGCAGGCGGGTGTAAACAGACATGTCCATTTACATCATTCTCTCCATAGAGAACAATGGGTGGTCCGATTGGGCCCACATGAAAAATGGACAGGCAGACCCAAGCAGTTTCCTTGTGTGAAAGGGGCCTAAAGCCTTGTTCATACAGGACATACACAGTGTACCTTTACAGGGATGTACAGGTGTTCTGTGCATCTCTGTGCAGACAGTCCCATTGATGTCATTTGGGATGTGGGACCTGCATGAACAGAGCCATTGCTCCCAATTTTACATCCATGTAGGTCCTCATGCATGTCCCTGAGCTCACGCTGTCTGCGTTCGGGGTCATGTACCCACACCCATACAGATGTCAGATTGGGAACAGCAGCTATGCCCGTGCAGCCACTGCATCCCAATTGACATAAATAGGACTGCCTGTACGGGGATGCATGGAACACCTGTGCATTCCTGTGCGGGTAAACATGGCCCCCATGGGGGTACACTTTAATATGCCACATGTGAACGAGGCTTTAGTACTAATTTAGCAGGAATTTTGTAAGTTACGTTGTGTTTACGTGCACTATTAATGATTTTTGTGTATTTTTAGTGAAAATAGCGATATGATGAACATTTGCACCTTTTGCACATTTGCAATTATTGCAGGGGCCCAAAAAATCATTAGCACTGTTTTTTATTCTACTGGCCATGTGCTTTTAGAAAATATACGGTTTTCGGGGTCTTTCACAAATTCTGAAAGGGAAAGAGAAAAATGAAAACCTTCAGATTTTTAGAGAAATTTGGATATTTACATTTCTGCGTTTGTTTGATTTTCACCATTTTGCAAATGGGCGCAATGTAAGAAATACAACTTTTTGTTATTTATTAACTCTATACAGGTTAAGCTGTTATATTTAGTAGTAATTTAGCAGGGATTTTGTAAAATTAGCTGTGTTTTTATCTGCTAATAATGGTTTTTGTGTATTTTTTGCCAATATATTGGTTCGATAAACATTTGCGCAAATACCGCAGGGTTTAAAAAATCAGTAGCACCTTCTTTTTATTCTAGAGGTCCTATGCTTTCAGAAAATATATGGTTTTGGGGGTCTTTCACAAATCCTGGAAGCTGTAAGGGAAAAATGACCATATGCTTTCAGAAAATATATGGTTTTGGGGGTCTTTCACAAATTTTGAAAGCTGTCAGGGAAAAATGAAAACCTTCAGATTTTTAGAGAAATTTGGATATTTACACTTTTGCATCTGTTGAATTTTCACCATTTCGCAAAAAGGCGCAATTTTAAAGTTACAGATATTTGTTATTGATTCACTCAATATAGGTTAAGCTTTTATATTTAGTAGGAATTTTATAAAATTTACTGTGTTTTTATATCTGCTAATAATGGTTTTAGTGTATTTTTTGCAAATATATTGGTTTGATAAACATTTGCGCACCTTCTTTTTATTCTACTTATCATGTGCTTTCAGAAAATATATGGTTTGGGGGGGTCTTTCACAAATTCCGAAAGCTATAAGTGAAAAATAAAAAGCAAAGAAAAAAATGCAAAAATGGTCTGGCCACCTGAGTGTACAAAATGGAGTACAGGGCCTGGCAGCGAAAGGGTTAATACTATTGACTCTGGGCATCCCATAATTCCTTTACCCCATTCAAGTTTAACCTCTCAATAAACAGAAAAAACCAAGCTGATGGACTGTTCATTGTCTGGAGAGTGACTGGAAGTGAATTCCGGGCTTGGCAGGGTGACAGGTGGAACCACTACACTCAGCGGCCCCATGGGGGTACAGCTACACAAGCATACTTGACAACTGTCCCACCTTCGCTTTGTCCCAGTATATGTTCAAGAAAATGCAGGGTAAATATTGCTAAACTGCTGCTCAGTGTACCGAGCACAGAGCTATCCACAACTGCACGTGTCCTGCTAAAGTGTTCGGGTTTGGCTTGACGAAAACATGGCAAGCCTTATTCTACTACATCTATACATTAAATGTAAGTCCTTACATATTGACAGATACTGGCTCCTCAATCCCATTACAGAACACATGTCAGCAAAATAAAACCAACAGACCCTTAGAAGTACCCTTAGGGTAACTTATTATGCAATCTTCCCACCTCCAAACCTGATATGTAAGACATTGCAGTTCCATAAGCATCATAATAGAGAAGTTTAGTTGAACACTGTAGATGCATTATTTATCCATTCACCCCCCACTTTATCAAATGTATTAGAAGTTCCCCTACTAGTATATGTGGCCTTATATAAGGGGGGCTTTGTTAATGAGTGCCTTCCATGCCGGAAGCGGTAGACTTTTCCAGGAAAGTACTATTAACTTCCTAGCATAATAAAACAATAATGTCAAAAAAGTATGTATCACTTTCTTAGGGGGGTAGTGCGTCAACAAGTCCCAGGAGACACACCTCAACAGCTGGTCTTACACAAAGTGTATTGACCTCCTCCACATACTGTGACCCCCAGCCAGAACATTTGAATGGCCACACAGTCCCAGAAAACGCGTCCCAGAAAAAAGTCTGCACTAGGTAAAGTGCACCACCAGCAACAGGGCATCTGGGCGGGAAAGATCTTGGCCAATCTGGCCGGGGTAAGATAAATGTGATGTAAAAATTTGTATTGAA
Source organism: Lithobates clamitans (assembly GCA_037952925.1). Lineage (NCBI taxonomy): Eukaryota > Metazoa > Chordata > Amphibia > Anura > Ranidae > Lithobates > Lithobates clamitans. Next base: position 370,053 of record JBBGZY010001612.1, read on the forward strand.
TGATCCATAGCCAACACCAGTCTGGAGAAATGAATCTCCCAAAGGTCGTCCCATTCATCCCCATCCAACTGAGGGAGCATTGCCTCCCAAGCTGTTCTGCAATGTGCAAGGTGCTTACTAACATCAATAAACAATTGCTTATATATAGTGGACAGGGCCTTAGCTAAAGAGTAGTCCCCAAACAGAGACTCCAAATCACTCTTTTGGATCTAAAAACGTGCAATACCTAATTGAGTGTTATATGCATGCCAAGGTTGCAAGTAACAGAACAAATGAGTATTAGGCAGGTGATATTTAGCCTTCAGGGCATCAAACTGGAGGAGCATTCAATTATACACAATATCTCTGACCTTCTTTATACCAAATTTGGTCCATATGACTGGGTCAGGGTATGTACAAAAGTGTGGTAATTGAGGGTTCTTCCACAATGGTGTATGGGGAGAAATTGCCAGACAGTCACCCACTTTGGCCTTACAAGCTACTACCCATGCTCTAACAGTTGTATGCATAGATATTGTAATGGAGTATGGGGCTTTGCTTCCTCAGAGCAACAGATGCATCAGTGCCTCATAGGAACCAACTATGGTAGCCTCTAAAGCAATGGCTGCTTCATCATCCTGGATAGTAAGCCACCTATGAGGGAATACCAGTTGGCCCGTCAAGAAATAATGATAAAAATCAGGAACCGCTAGCCACCCTGTTTCCATGGTTGTTGTAGCACCTGAAGTTTGATCCTGAGATTTTGCCCCTGCCACAGAAAGGTTGTAACCATTCTATGTTCTTGAATATACACTGCTCAAAAAAAAAATAAAGGAACACTTTTTAACCAAAATATAGCATCAAGTCAATTAAACTCTCGGGATATTGATCTGGTGTCTGTTTTCGACCTCACCTACTATGTAACTATATGTAACTAATCAAGTCAATTAAACTTCTGGGATATTGATCTGGTCAGTTAAATAGCAGAGGGGGTTGTCAATCAGTTTCATCTGCTTTAGTGTTAATTAAATTAACAGATGCACTAGATGGGCAACAATGAGACAGCCTACAAAACAGGAATGGTTTTACAGGTGGAGGACACTGCCTTTTTTTCCCCTACTCATCTTTTCTGACTTTTTTTCACTAGTTTTGCATTTGGCTAGGGTTAGTGTCACTACTGGTAGCACGAGGCGATTCATGTACTCTATAGAGGTTGCACAGGCAGTCCAACTCCTCCAGGATGGCACATCAATATGTGCCATTGCCAGAAGGTTTGCTGTGTCTCCCAGCACAGTCTCAAGAGCATGGAGGAGATTCCAGAAGACAGGCAGTTATTCTAGGGGAGCTGGACAAGGCCATAGAAAGTCTTTAATCCATCAGCAGGACCGGTATGTCCTCATTTGTGCAAGGAAGAACAGGATGAGCACTGCCAGAGCCCTACAAAATGATCTCCAGAAGGCCACTGGGGTGAATGTCTCTGATCAAACCGAAACAGACTTCGTGAGGGTGGCCTGACATCCTCTAGTGGGCCCTGTGCTCACTTCCCGGTACTGTGAAGCTCGATTGGCATTTGCCATTGAACACTACATTTGGCAAGTCCGCCATTGGCACCCTGTGCTTTTCACAGATAAGACTATCCTCTACCCTTAAAACCAAAAGTTTTCTTTTTTAATCTTATGCTTTAAGAAAAAAAAAATATTGACATGGCTCGAGAACCGGAAGTGACGTAGACGTTGCTCCGGTCCTCCAAGGGCATTAGAGATGAGTGGTGGCCATCTTACCATCGCTTATATCTATAGGAAAACTCTGCCAACACCAGATGGTTCCTGGGCTCAGTGATCGGTAACGTTAATCCGGAGGAGGAGGGGGGGACATCTCCCCCCACTTCTGAAAGTGATCCTGTGGTGACTCCGCCACTGGGATCACTTTTATCAGAAAGCCAGCCGCCTGAGGAAAAACAAAATACCGGGGTTATGGCAAATAGCCGGTACTTAGCATCAAACTAATGACATATATTTACAGTTAGGCAATCGGCAAGTGGTAACACAAATGTCACATGTAGAGATGAGAACTAGCCACACAACAAATGGGGTGTCTACCTGAAAAATTTATTTTAATGTTTGTTTCATGGGCATAGATGAGGGGCTCTCCGAGATGCCTTGGCACTGTGCAAAGTCCCTCCTCAATTTCTTTCCGAATGTTGTTAGTAGAATGGTTTTGGGGAAAATATGATGCATAGTTTAGAGAAAAAAAGAAAGAAAAGGGACATTAATGGACCATACCATCTATCACATAAACAAACATTTTGCTAAGTAGCGCTTGAATGGCATTAACATATAGCTTCCCTTAGAGGGTGGTAATAAACAGAAGTTATATCATTTAGGCAATAACAAACATGTGTCAAAAAGTTATGGGGGGTCTCCAAGCCTCATAAGTTTGATAAGTAGAGCAGCACGCAAGGTCGTTGACTAACTGTGTGGCTGGCCCAAGGTCCTGGCTATAACAAAATAGAGCTATTGAAACAACCATTGTGACTAGCTCTCAAAATGGGGCCCTCCCAGGTGCAGAGTGTTTGAACAGCATCTAAGGTAGGTTTGAAGGGAACCAAAAATGAACAGCACCCCCCCCCCCCCCCGACTGCTGCACAGTCAGTCAAATAGCATTTCCTTCATTCACTCCAACTTAGAAAACAGTCCCTGGCTTGTTTGTGTTGTTTTTATTAGGGGATGATAACTTGGTTAGGTTAGGGGAATTATGGGATGCCCAACTTGGAAATGTTCAAACGCAGAACAAAGGGACAATTTTCTCCCTATTTACAAAAAGTCCACTTCTTTCTTCCTCCTTTACAAATTTGGATCCTTGTACCTGCTGCTCACTCCTGGCGGAACTAGCAGTGATATTGCTAGTTTAGCAAAAATCCATTACAGACAGGAACTCTCAGTCCCTTGACAAATAACACAAATGGAGTGAACAGAATAATATCTCTCCCTCTGCTGAACTATGGCCACTGATCCCAGCTCCACTTGCCTGGAGAATCCTAGCCCACCTGGTTACCACCAGCCACGCCTGGCCACTCTTAATCCCTGTCCTCCCAACTGTTACACATACATGGGAGATCTCTTAGGACTAGGTTAGATGAAGACTTGGCAGATTGCGGTCTTCAAGAGAGCACTGTTACAGCTAAAGTCTCTCCCCTTGTCTTGTCCCTGCACTGTGCTAATCTACTCACTGTCTCTGCTTTCTCATTCCCGATGCCTCTCCGGCAATCCCTCCACAATCTCCTGTGGTAGGATCCTTCCAGGCCACCTTTCCTGAGCTCCCCCCCCGTGAGGGTCCCTCAAGGGCCACCGTCAGCCTCTCCTCAGGACTGCTTTTCCATATTCCACCCGACTCCCCTTCCTGGCATGGCAAAGGTCTATTTATGGGTTATCCCAGTTCCATGCCAGCTCATTTCTGGGGATTGGCTGAGAGTCCACAAATATTCAAGGCAGCTCCTCCTCATCTCTGCCCACTAGTTCTAGAATGTTCTCCAACTTTACAGATACCAGAGAGCTGTCAGGATGAGTCATCCAGCCCTGGCCTCTAATAACCCTGACCCAGATTCAGCTACTCAAAACAAAAAAAAAAAGAAGGAAGGAAAAGGAGGTGGAAGATAAAAGGAGAGAAAAGAAGGCAGTAAACGACAGGGAACCCTTTGGGGAGCCCATGACTTTCGTGGGGAAGCAAATTTGAATCCTACAATTCTAAAATGTACATGGGCGGGCGCATCGACGGGAACTGGTCCAGCCATGGTAGCCAAATGCATTAAAATGTATTGTGCAAGTCCAAAAATATTGCCGTGAGTTTCTCGTTAACTAGCGTACCGTGTACCCTCCTTTTCACCGCTTCAAAAGAGAAGTGGCGTTTTCTATGCTTTCTAACTTTATTGTTCTCTTTTTTTTTTTAAGTCAAAAAAGTGTATTTTTTCCAAAAAAATTGCACTTTGTATGACCGCTGCGAAAATACGGTGTGACGTAAAATATTGCAACGACCGCCATTTTATTCTCTAGAGTGTTAGGGAAAATATATATTATGTGGAAATGTGGGGCCTATGATTTTTACCTTCAAAAGATAATCAGCATTAATAAATGGACATACACTATGGCTTAAACAATGTGTCAGAAAACTGCCTGGACATTCTGAGAACAGCTGACATCATAAAACAGCTCTGGTATGTTATCTCGAGTTAGTATCTAGGAAACACCACTATACTACCTGGTTTGTAGATGTACCATAACTAAGAAAATCCCTTGCCCGGAGGGAATCCCTTGGGGACTGTGAGGATGATCTCTAACTGAGAGTTGTAATGTTACCAAACTTGTTTTACTTAAATGGGGTTGGGCAGAGAGGAGATATAGAAGCAAGCCAAGCTCTCTTGTTTTTTATGACATGTAATGACCTCCAGTTGACCAAGTGTGGCCACCTGGCTTAAGTGAGGAAATAGGACTCTCTTCAACCCCCCCCCCCATCCTTGAGTGAATATGTGAGAGGGGGTGTTTCTACCCGGAAGGAGTTAAGGAGAGGTGGACTTTTTTGAAAGTGTATATATAGGAACAAAGATCACTGGCCTCTTATGCCTCGTAAACACAATCGGATTGTTGGCCAACAAAACCGTGGAATTTTGTCCGAAGGGCGTTGGCCCTGTCTTGCATACACATGGTAACACAATTGTTGGCCAACAATTACGAACGTAGTGATGTACTACGTTGTCTTTCAGCTTTTTTACGCCACCCTTTGGACTCCTTCTGCTAATTTCGTGTTAGTAGATGTTTGGTGAGTGTTGATTCGCACTTTTCATTTTGCACTTTTCATTTCGCACTTTTCAATTCGCGCTTTTCAGTTTGTTTCTGAACGGCCGTTCGTCAACCAGCCATGTTGCGGAATTGGAGGAGATAACGTGTTATTTATTATTGGCCTTGGAGTTATTGCTTTGACATTATTTTTTGGTTGAACAATGATTTGATTTGGTATATTTTCTATATTTTTGGATGCATAGAATGCACTTTTTTGTTAAGTTCTGTTGGCAGATGTCTAATTGTATTTGTTTTCTTTTTTTAATGCACAATAAAAAAATTGTGGCGAATAATACTTGGCTATGTGTTTAACTTCAAATGACAGTTTGGGAGTCGGCAGTTACATTTAAAAAAAATACAATGTAAAATTGACAAGGGAGACCAACATAGTTGTATATTTGATCTTAAAAACTACGGGATAATAGTGTTGTGGTAACTTGCCCAAATAAAAAAAACAAAAAAAAGCGTAATAATATTAGTCTTGATATCACTAGAAAGAAAAGCCTTTGAAAATTTGTTTGCAATAACACCAGCAAAGCAGCTTCTTTATTATCCCATTAAATAAGAAGAGAATTGTGCTCTGCATTTCCAGATTTCATAATTTGGAACGTCACAAATGTTAATTCTCCATTACAAACGCTAGTTTACAAGACCGACCAATTCTGTCTCGTCCTTGCTTCCGAACATGCGTGTTTGTACTTTGGACTTTTGTCTGACGGGCTTGTGTACACACGCTCGGAAAATCCGACAACACACATTTGAAAGCCTGCCATCCAACATTTGTCCACGGAAAATCCGACAACAATTGTCCGATGGAGCGTGCAAACGGTCGGATTTACTGGCAACAGCCTGTCATCACACAATTCCCGACGGAAAATCCGATCGTGTGTACACGGCTTTAGCCTCATGGAAGACAAAGCAGGGTCATGTAAGGTTTTTCTCTGTAATCTACCTCCTTCACATTCTTGGTGTGTAACTTCATCTTGTCTGTAACTTTTTCTGTCCTACAACTTGTCCTGATATACTGATAGTATTTGTAGGTCCATTATAGTAATATTCCTATTTGTATTACTTTGTATCATTGGTAACGTCTTTGTTTTAAGGTTGCATCATTTATGTTATAGTTGGTAATATCGGATTAACACAAGTTTCTTTTCTGTACAATAGTAAGTTTAAATAAATGTGATTGTTATTCTTTTCGCACCGTTATGATTCGTTTTAATTCTATCCGTAATAGCGGCAACCTCAGTGGTTGATTCTTATATGGATAAAAGGTTTTAATCACTTACACCCCATAAAAACATTGAAATTTGCCTAACTCCTCCCATGAACCAGCTTATTGCTTACTTCAGGACTGCCAGCCCGTCCCACCAGCCATGATCTGTCTGCATTGCCTAAAGAAGCACCAAGATCCAGTAATGGCATCACTGGGTGTAAAATAAGGTAAACTATATTGTCAAAAAATTGTGTGGAGATGCGACTCGGTGTACATCTTGCGGCATGTTTGCGTTTCTTGATCATCCGATCGAGAGTGAATACTGCTGTGCAAAATGTAAGTGCAGTGTTTCACTGGAAGCCCAGGTTCTGAATCTGGGGAAGCAACTGTCAGCACTGAGAAGTCCCTCCATACTAAAGGAGAGCCAGGATAGTACACGACGGGTGCCGGCAGGGGCCAGCACAGAGGCGGGTGGGCAGGCACTAGGAAAGAGTAGATGGGTGACAGTCAGGAGGGGTAGAGGGGGAAGTGCCAAGGAGGCCGATCCAGGGCTGGAGCTTCCCAGTAAGTACGCTCCATTGAGTGACATTGGCGAAACCAGTCAGGGACCAGCACTGCTGGAGCTGAGGGGCTCTCCTAGCTACCAGGGGAAGAACTCCTCCAGTGAGAGTGGGGGGGGGGAGCGAAGGGAAAATGAAAGACAGATTCTGGTGGTAGGGGACTCAATTCTTAGAAGGACAGAGAGGGCAATCTGTGACAAAGACCTGAAGCGCCAAACTGTATCTCGGGTGCTCGGGTTTGGCACATCACGGATCTGGTGGACAGATTGCTGGGGAGGGGGCTGGGGAAGACCCAGCTGTCATGGTGCACATTGGCACCAATGAAAGAGGCAGGTGGAGTGTCCTAAAGAACAATTTTAGGGACTTGGGAGCTAAATTGAGGAGGAAAAGGACCTCCAAGGTAGTTTTCTCAGAAATACTACCGGTACCACGAGCCACACCAGAAAGGCAGAGGGAGATTAGGGAAGTAAACAAGTGGCTGAGGAGCTGGAGTAGTAAGGAGGGGTTTGAGTTCCTGGAGGACTAGGCCGACTTCTCAGTCGGTCATCAGTACTATAGAAGGGACGGACTGCACCTAAATGAGGAGGGTGCAGATCAGCTGGGAGTAAAGATGGCCAAAAAGTTAGAGGGGTTTTTAAACTAGGTGACAGGGGAGGGCCTAGAGGTAGAGATAGTCAGCACACTACATATTCCAGAGGGTAGTGTCGGGGGCATTAGTGGCAGTTTGAATAAAGCACATAAACCCAAGGTAAGTATAATAACAAGTCCTAGTTGCAATCTCGGAACACCCAATAAGAGGATAATATGCGACCGGTCTAAACTACTTGGCATGTTCACCAATGCCAGGAGCCTGGCGGACAAGATGGGTGAACTAGAGATACTGTTGTACAAGGTGGATTTGGTGAGAATTTCAGAGACCTGGTTCAATAGCTCTCATGATTGTCTGGCAATCATTTAAGGGTATACCCTTTATCGCAGGGATAGAGAGGGTAAAAAAGGGGGAGGGGTATGCCTATATATCAAGAGGAGGGGAAGACGGATCTCTTATCACAATTTGGATTAGCAGCAAGGATGGGAAGTGTTATCATAATGGGGGATTTTATTTATCCAGACATAGACTGGGCTGAGGGAACCACACATTTGTCTAAGGCTCGCTAGTTCCTAAATGTCTTGCAGGACAATTTCATGGTTCAGATGGTAGACGCACCAACTAGAAATAAAGCGTTACTGGATCTACTGATTAGCAAGAATAATTGGAAGCGCTGATCGGGACCGTCTTGAAAGGACAAACAATCAAAAAGCTCAATGAGATAAAATCATGTACCGATTTAATAATGACATATAGGTTAAATGAACAGTTATCTAAAAATTTCCTTGCATAGATGGAGCGACTGGAAACATCCGGGTGTGGCGTCTTATGATCGGGGAACACAAGTTAAAAACAAGGCTTGAAGCACAAAGGGTGGAGAGCAAGCTGAGGAGAATGGAGAGAGAGGATAGCTGTCATCTTGCCAAGACGTCACGCCTGGGTGTTTCCATCCACCAGCTCTGGTCGGTGGTTGTTCTGGCGGCCTCTCGGTCCCTTCCTTGTTCCATGGCTGTTCCACCATCCTACCACATATCATTTTGGATTTGATCGAGGCTTCATATTGTCCATCTGGCTCTGCACACGCTGGCTTCCCTCCTCCTAGTGACAACAGGGTTTTGCCATCGCAGCATTGCTTCACCAAGCCAGTCCACCACCGACTGTTGCTCAAAGTACTGTCACAGTGAGGAGCACGCTTTGCAGTCGCTCCATCTATGCAAGGGGATTTTTAGATAACTGTTCATTTAAGTATATGTAGCGGGCACCTACTTTCATGTAGGTGACCTCTTTGCTAGCTTACAATTCCAGGTAAATTTAGACAGGCTTGTACCATTATAGCAGGCCTGTTTGTTTATTTGGGATCTGAGTGACAGGTAGTTTGTATGTGAGTTCTGGCCAATCATTAATTTGTTTGGCAGGAGGCGGGACTCTCATATAAAAAGCCTGGTCACATGGTGAGTCAGGAGTTCGAATTTGGAGAGAAGCCCAGCCTGGTTCCTGGAGGGGAGAGGTTCCCCCTCCGGGGAGCCAACGGAGCCCCCCCTGCGGGGAGGGTGGGGAACCGGCACCCATAGAGGAGTTGGTGACACTGTACAGCAAGTAGTCACTGGTGTCGTTGGACGCCCCTGCGGGGAAGGGAGCGTGCCAGAAAGGAGGAAAGGGATGAAAGAATCATTGCAGAAGAAGTGGCAACTAAGCAAAAGGAAACTGGGCGATCGATCGTTTATGAGTATTACATGGACTATTGATCACGTGAGTGAAAGCCCAAGGGAAGGGTACTGCCAGAGGCTGAGGGATGTTGGTACGCAAGTCAGTGAGACAGTTGGTGATGGCCTGTGACTTTGGGTTCAACAATGCCCCCGAATTCCAATCAGTCAAGCGGGAGGAGTTATTCAGAGTGACTTTTCTTTAGCTCAACTTGGAAGTACCATGCAGATGGGAAGTAGTGGTAAAGAGGTGGCGGTAAAGCTACTAGTACACATATAGAGATACAGACTGTTCTTGAAAAGTTCTGCAGATGAAGAAGTTATTCAGAGTGACTCTTTATCAAATATTCTCTATCAAATCTACTTCCATCTTTCCTGATGAAGAAATTACATAGAGTGATTTCCTATTATCCGTAATGATTCTAGGTCTTTGCATGAGAGGCAAAGAAAAAGATTACAAAGCAACAAAAGAGCATCTCAGAAAACCCTTCTCCTATCCCAGTTCATGTTACTTAAATAAAAGCAAGAGAAAAATGCAATATGGACTGTTTCTGATTGTATGGGCTGCGATGGGTCAGGTTGTAAACGTGAATTACGGATATACTAATTAATCAGCCGCTCCTTCTGGGGTAAGTGCTACATGTGGGGGCGTTGTCCGGGATATCTGTTTCACGTTTGTCCGCTAGCCATCTCCCATAGCAACGGAGTCCGCATTTCAGTAACTGTTGCCAAGATAGCCTGCAGTATAACAGTACCTACCACCAGGGGTTGCTGGGGAGGACTTTGAAAATGTGCAGCTACAGTTCCTCGCGCGCTGAACCAACAAGTGGGGGGTGGAGTCACGCCCCAAGGGGAAAGTTTCTCAGCGTTCAGCGTGCCACGCGCCAGACCAAAACAGGCGGAGGAAAATGGTGGAAGGTGTTGGGAATACCCTCGTCATGCAGCTGTTATCTGACTTGCAGGACCGGCTTCTGATCGATACCGGTGTTCGATTGGAGCTCACCGGAGGACTGGCACTAGGAGTGATTGAAGGAGTGGAGAGACTTTGTATGCTGTGTCCCGGATGTCAGAGGCCTACGGTTGGAGTCAGCGCCTGGGCTCAGTATGGACATTGTGGTGTTCAATTGACACGGCTAGGATCCGCTCAACAGGAAGTCAAATACTACTCCACCAGTCTTGCAATGGGACTTTGTCTGCCGCAAGAACAGGTGATTGGAAAGGCCGGAGAGGGTCGTGTATCGCCTGCTGCAGCAGTAGAGGAGCTCCCATCTGATTCGGCTGAATCGGAGCCACCAGAAGATCAGGTAGGATCTAATAGAAAAACCTGTAGCCTGGCTGGGGACATAGGGACTGCTGAAGTTATTGTACAGTCTTTGGAAGAAACACCTGAGGAGCCAGCTGACAGTAAACCCTTTGTTGTGCCTATCTGGAAAGAGCCTAAGTTACAGGAGGGGGATCCCTCAGGTGAGCCGGACAGGGTAGACGAAGGCCGGGCTGTGGATTGGGGATCACCGCAGATTTTACAAAAATATGGATCTATGGACTATTTGTTTGAATGGTCATCCCCTGATGAGAAAGAATGTTTCCTAGAGAGTTCTACCTCAGTGGAGGCTTCCACAGGAGTATCTGGTACATCTAAAACTCCGGTACCCCCTTTCAATGTTTCAAATACTAACCTTCCTACTAGGGTGACCACGTATCAACAGTGGGTCAGTAGAGCTTCTGACGCATGTGTTTTGCCTGGCAGAGGAAAGGCTAAAGATTTGCCCAGACTTTCAAGATTTCAGAGAGAGGTCCAGAGGAAAATAGCTCAGGAGTGGGGTCTAGATTATCCCTATGTTCCTGAATGGATTATGGAGACTGTTTAAAGTTCCCCGGAAGCATGGGAGGACGATCTTGTTTGGGATTATCTCCATGTTCCTAAACCAAAAAGTACACCTGACAGTGAGGTCTGGGTCCGATTTAAGGACATCCACCCAGAGGCGTAACTAGAAACCTCAGGGCCCTGGTGCAAGAAATCATGAAGCCCCCCCCCGAAAGGCATGATTTTGATACTATATTTTTTTCCACTGTACAACAAAGTAGAACATTTCTGTTTCTGATTTCAACTTGCCGTAACTGTCAAGAGGAAGCTTCAGGCTAGGACATGGTCACATGACAGGTCAGAATGATGAGAATGTACCTGCAAAATATCATGAAGAACAACCATAAATCAAGGCGATATATACATCCATTAGACCAAGTTATAGTCAAAGATCCACATTTCAATTATATATTTAAATACATAAAATATAACATTTTGAATGAGATTAATTTGGAAAATATAAAAACACTGTACATGTATAGACACACAAACTTACTAAAAATTTTCACAAAGGTAGAAGAAAATCTTCATAAAAGGGTCCACAATAGGGCCAACAATAACTTCCAACTTTTTTAGAACTTTAAAACTATTTCACACATTTAACTTTGTTTCTGTAAAGAAAGACCTGTAAAATAGAAATGTATATATATATATATATATATATATATATATATATATATATATATATATATATTTATTTATTAGCATGTTTCACTGAAACTAGCATGCATTCAACTCAACTGGTTAGTAATAACTTGGAACCAAACATGCAAGGTTCAACCATAAAAATAGGTTAGTGTAACTGGTAATAAAACTGAAAAAGTCTTTAGGGCAGCCATTCTCAACAAAGGTTCAGAGGATCCCTAGAGTTCCTACAGAGGTTGTTAGGGGTTCTATGGGGCTTCCTCTTGACAGTTACGGTAAGATGAAATCAGAAACAGAAATGTTTTATTTTGTTGTACAGTGGAAAAAAATATAGTATCAAAATCATGCCTTTTGGGGGGGGGGGGCTTCATGATTTCTTGCACTGGGGTCCTGAGTTTCTAGTTACGCCTCTGGGTGGATGTCTTTAAATCGGACCCAGACCTCACTGTCAGGTGTACTTTTTGGAACTTGGAACCAAACATGCAAGGTTCAACCATAAAAATAGGTTAGTGTAACTGGTAATAAAACTGAAAAAGTCTTTAGGGCAGCCATTCTCAACAAAGGTTCAGAGGATCCCTAGAGTTCCTACAGAGATTGTTAGGGGTTCTATGAGCTGCAGCTGATTGACCTCCTATCTGATGGCATCTGCTTTGATCCAGGGCAATTTGATCTATTTAGTCGTCTGAAAGGTGGCATTCTGACCACCACTGTAAGAAAGACAGACATTCTTCCCACTGACCACCAATGTAGGCTGCATTCCTCCTATTGACCCCTAATGGATAGGTTTTAGTAAAAGTTCCCCAAGACCTGAAAATTTATTAAAGGATTCCTCTGGGGTAAAAAGGTTGAGAAAGGCTGGTTTAGTGTAACTTGTAACAAAACAGATATAACTGCAAACTTACTACGGTCATTAGAAATGACGACGCCTTGCTTCAGCAAAGTCATCTACAATGCTTTCGATGTTGAGTCTTCTAGAGCTCTCATTTTCTATGCTTAACAAAGCAAGTCCAGTGAGTCTTTGCTGAGACATGGTGTTTCTCAAATATCTTTTAATTAGTTTAAATTTTCAAAAAGACCTTTCTGCAGTTGCTACGGTTACTGGGAGTGTGAGGAACAAAAGTAATGCTATGCAGACATCGGGGACAGTAGAGGACAGTGCACTGTTTTCAACAAGTAGTAGGTGAGCAAGATCCTTTACAGTGAAACAACTGCCAACCTCTTCTTGAAGTGCTGAATGTAGTGAAAGAAGCTGCCCAGGAAAATCTGGTGATAGATCCTCTCTGTAAAATTCATGCAGTTTTGATGCTGCTGCAATCAGATTATCATCAAATTGAGAAGCAAGAATGGCAGGCTGAACTATCTCAAATCTGTGAAGGACTGCATTCATTCCTGTAAATCGGTCTGACAGCTGGTTTACAATAATATCCAAACATCTATAAAATACAGCTGTTTTAAAGCGTTCCTCTGGATCAGATAATCTTTCATCCATACACAGCTCAACAAAGTGGCGCTTTACTTTTTTAAAACCTTTTATTTGAAAACTTTGCTTCAATTCCCCACTTTTCTGCAAGTGTCACTGCAGTTTCTTTGGCTTCCTCGAAATTATCCCTGTAGCTGGAAAGGGCTGTAACAGCATTCTGAATGAGCTGCACTGCTCCAGACAGTTCCATGTCTTTTGATGGCAAGGCTTTTGAAATTGCATTCACATGGTTCAAGATTTTAGTTTGGAAGCGCAAACTCAAAAGATTCAATTTACTTTTTTAGATTTGCAGCGTCATCTCTTTCTGTTGGTTTTGATAAAAAAGGGTTATTTTTGACAAAGCTTGCATGATGTCTAGAAAACGGAAACGAAGCGCAAGCAGGGAATCACGTCTAGAAGACCACCGTGTGACAGAGGATTCAGATGTGAATGATGAGAGAAAAGCCCATCTGCGTACGCTTTGGTGTATAAATTATGCACCACATCAAAGAATCTAGAAACTTTCGGTATGTCAGAAACAGCATCCTGAATGACAAGATTTAGATTGTGTGCTGCACAATGAACATAGAGGGCATTCTTTTCCATCTTTGCTATCCGAGCCTGCCCACCAGAATAGACACCACTCGTGGTTGCTGCACCATCATAACCCCTGACCACGACACTTTGATATTTCAAGGCCCTTGCTCTCTATGCAGGCAACAATATTGCAAGCAATCTGTGCTGCACTCTGATCTTCAACGGCATGGAACCCTAAGAAAGCCTCATTTATTCTTATACTGCAGGCTCGTTGATTCGTATCTCTTTCCACAGACACATATCGAAATATCTGACTCATCTGATCTACTTTGGATATGTCCTGGGTTGTGTCCATTATTATAGAATAAAATTGTGTTTTTTTTAATTTCAGAAACAATTTCACTTTGCACTTTTTTTGGACAGAATTTCTTTTAACTCATTTTGTATTTTGGGGCTCAAATATTTAAATGTGCCTTGGGGTAACTGGAGAAGTTCCTCCACTTCAATACCCGCCTATAGTAAAATGACGTCCTCTACTTTTAGGGGGGATATCTGAATGATGCCTGCAGCTAGATGCATCATTCAGATATCATTCTTTTCAGATGGCGATTCTGTGCAGGATAAGAACGATCATAGCGGCGGGGGGGGTGGGGGGATGGCGTAGATACCCATGGGTGGCGCAGGTATCTATGCCCGGAAGTGGGAGCAAAATACCTGTATTAGACAGGTATCTGCTCCCCCCTCCCCCCTGAAAGGTGCCAAATGTGACACCGGAGGGGGGGAGGAATCCGAAAAGCGGAAGGTCCATTTTCATGTGGAACTCCACTTTAAGTTAACAAAAATATATATTCTGTATATATATATATATATATATATATATATATATATATATATATTTTTTTAATATTTAGGCCCCCCCCCCAAAAAAATATGGAGATATCCATTATCCGTTACTACCTAAAGAAAGCCCAGTTCATCCTGAAAAAAAAGGTATAATCCACCTGGATACACAAAGTAGTTGTGATGATATGTACAGTTTTACTAACACATGTCAAAGGTGCAGAATTAGGCATTAACATTTTTTTCCCCTTAGTCATTAAGGGGTTAAACATATTTATCAACTCTTTGTGTTTCAACTATAAAAAAAATTGCTATGCAAAATTTCTATTTCCTATGTGGTTATAATACAGTATTTTCCTGAAATACCATGTGATGACCCCTAGATGGAGCTGATGATCATCGAGGATTAATCAGATCTTTTATTAACGCGGTTGTAAATCCTGTTTGTTTCGTTTTTTACCTACCGGTAAGCCTATAAGGCCTATAATAAGACTTACCTATCTGTAAAATCAATATCTCCTAAATGTGCACAGTTTAAGAGATATTCACCCTGCATGCAGCCAGTGACATCACTGGTGCATGCGCTCTGAAGGTCCGGCATACCTTGCCAGAACTTCAGAGCTTCGTGCCGGAACTGAGGTCTCCTGCACACATGCACGGGAGTGACGTCATCGTGGCACCGGCCAATCAGCCTGAGCGCACAAATGCGGGAAAAAAGACTTGGGGAACATGTCAGCGCTCTCAGCAGTGAAATTACAGCGCTGGAGGGCTTAGTTCCAAGGTGAGTATTTCATAATGTGCTAGTATGGGATGAATACTAGCACATTATGCCATTTCCTTGCAGTGTGTGGATAACTGATCCATAAGCAGAGCGGACATGGACATAGCCCACTCTGCTCTATGTGCAGTTGGATGTACATGGACCACCTGTCTGTTTTTTTTTTTTTAACACTTTTTACTATGATTTTGTACAGAACAGTAATACAAGGTAATTGCAACAAGGTACAAATATATATATATATACACACACATATATACATCCTGTGGTACCTAGGACAAATGCTGATACAAGTGTGGAAAAAAATTGAGGAGGGAGAATGTTCCTTCCAGGATCACATGTAAATAAAGAAGGAAAGTTGGGACTTTAAATGAGGCTAATGACATTGTGGAGGTAAATGAATAGAAGTACATATTTATTGAACATAGAAGAGTGTAAAAATGCATAACAGTAATAAAAAGCACATAAAAAAATGTATCATTTCATCTGTATTTACACACACATATATGTGCATGTAGCATGAACATCCAGGATACATAATTATATATCACAAATTGGCACCACATGGTGATCTGGAATAATTGATTGGTTATTTAACAAATTCATATATGTACATATATCATCAAAGCAGCACTTTGCGGAGGAAATAGAAACATGTAAAAGCACAACCACCTGTCTGTTTACACCCAACTGCCCTCCAATCCAGTCCACTCAAACAGAGGGGATCGGATCCCTTTCTGTTTTGTTTTTGGTGGATCGTATTGGAGGTAATTATCGTTAACAGCTGCTATAGCAATTAGCAATAATCACTGTCTTCTCCTGCCTGCCTGCCCCTAGTCCCCCCCCCCCCCCAGCTGAGAGAAGACAATTGCTTGGCAGGACGGATTCCCCTGTCAGCACTGTGTGTTGATGGAGGAATCAATGGGAGTCTATGACATCGACATATGAATCTAGTACAGATATTGGCTCATCATACCTGCAAAGCTGCCGTTGCAAGTCTTTGAGCGGCTTGTGAGGGTCCACCTTAGCCTCCCACGTTGTTTGGAAGACCACCAGAAATGTGAAGTTCTAGCTGAACTTCCAGGAATTCTAGACAGAAATTTTACAGTTGGTTACTTGAGTATATGTAAACGATCACCTTGTAAAACAACCCATTCAGTTTAAAATGCAAATGAAAGGCAAAACATTTGTATATACAGGGCTCAAAATTTCAAATCCTCAGCTACTAGTCAGACCTCAAGGGTTACTTGCCATCTGTTGCCCCACCAACCCCTAAATGTTTTATGCAGAATTAAGTTATGAAAATAAATATTAACCAGAACTTTATCCGTGCCCAAAAATGTAACCTGCTCGTGTCCACCAGGGCAACCTGTGTCCCCAGTGCAGCCGGTGTCACCAATTCAACGTGTGTCCCCAGTGCAGCCGGTGTCACCAATGCAACCTGTGTCCACAGTGCAGCTGGTGTCACCAATGCAACCTGTGTCCCCAGTGCAGCCGGTGTCACCAATGCAACCTGTGTCCCCAGTGCAGCCGGTGTCACCAATGCAACCTGTGTCCCCAGTGCAGCCTGTGTCACCAAAGCAAACTGTCTCCCCAGTGCAGCCGGTGTCACCAATGCAGCCTGTGTCATCAATGCAACCTGTGTCCCTACTGCAGCCGGTGTCACCAATGCAACCTGTGTCCCCAGTGCAGCCGGTGTCACCAATGCAACCTGTGTCACCAATGCAACCTGTGTCCCCAGTGCAGCCGGTGTCACCAATGCAACCTGTGTCCCCAGTGCAGCCGGTGTCACCAATGCAGCCTATGTCACCAATGCAACCTGTGTCTCCAGTGCAGCCGGTGTCACCAATGCAACCTGTGTCCCCAGTGCAGCCGGTGTCACCAATGCAACCTGTGTCCCCAGTGCAACCTGTGTCCCCAGTGCAGCCGGTGTCACCAATGCAACCTGTGTCCCCAGTGCAGCCGGTGTCATCAATGCAACCTGTGTCACCAATGCAACCTGTGTCCCCAGTGCAGCCGGTGTCACCAATGCAACCTGTGTCCCCAGTGCAGCCGGTGTCACCAATGCAGCCTATGTCACCAATGCAACCTGTGTCTCCAGTGCAGCCGGTGTCACCAATGCAACCTGTGTCCCCAGTGCAACCTGTGTCCCCAGTGCAGCCGGTGTCACCAATGCAACCTGTGTCCCCAGTGCAGCCGGTGTCATCAATGCAACCTGTGTCACCAATGCAACCTGTGTCCCCAGTGCAGCCGGTGTCACCAATGCAACCTGTGTCCCCAGTGCAGCCGGTGTCACCAATGCAGCCTATGTCACCAATGCAACCTGTGTCTCCAGTGCAGCCGGTGTCACCAATGCAACCTGTGTCCCCAGTGCAGCCGGTGTCACCAATGCAACCTGTGTCCCCAGTGCAACCTGTGTCCCCAGTGCAGCCGGTGTCACCAATGCAACCTGTGTCCCCAGTGCAGCCGGTATCACCAATGCAACCTGTGTCCCCAGTGCAGCCGGTGTCACCAATGCAACCTGTGTCCCCAGTGCAGCCGGTGTCACCAATGCAACCTGTGTCCCCAGTGCAGCCTGTAACACCAATGCAACCTGTGTCCTCAGTGCAGGCGGTGTCACCAATGCAGCCTGTGTCACCAATGCAACCTGTGTCCCCAGTGCAGCCGGTGTCACCAATGCAACCCGTGTCCCCAGTGCAGCCGGTGTCACCAATGCAACCTGTGTCCCCAGTGTAGCCTGTGTCACCAATGCAACCTGTGTCCCCAGTGCAGCCGGTGTCACCAATGCAACCTGTGTCCCCAGTGCAGCCTGTGTCACCAATGCAACCTGTGTCCCCAGTGCAGCCGGTGTCACCAATGCAACCTGTGTCACCAATGCAACCTGTGTCCCCAGTGTAGCCTGTGTCACCAATGCAACCTGTGTCCCCAGTGCAGCCGGTGTCACCAATGCAACCTGTGTCCCCAGTGCAGCCTGTGTCACCAATGCAACCTGTGTCCCCAGTGCAGCCGGTGTCACCAATGCAACCTGTGTCACCAATGCAACCTGTGTCCCCAGTGCAGCCGGTGTCACCAATGCAACCTGTGTCCCCAGTGCAGCCGGTGTCACCAATGCAGCCTATGTCACCAATGCAACCTGTGTCCCCAGTGCAGCCTATGTCACCAATGCAACCTGTGTCCCCAGTGCAGCCAGTGTCACCAATGCAACCTGTGTCCCCAGTGCAACCTGTGTCCCCAGTGCAGCCGGTGTCACCAATGCAACCTGTGTCCCCAGTGCAGCCGGTGTCACCAATGCAACCTGTGTCCCCAGTGCAGCCGGTGTCACCAATGCAATCTGTGTCCCCAGTGCAGCCGGTGTCACCAATGCAACCTGTGTCCCCAGTGCAGCCAGTGTCACCAATGCAACCTGTGTCCCCAGTGCAACCTGTGTCCCCAGTGCAGCCGGTGTCACCAATGCAGCCTGTGTCACCAATGCAACCTGTGTCCCCAGTGCAGCCGGTGTCACCAATGCAACCTGTGTTCCCAGTGCAGCCTGTGTCACCAATGCAACCTGTGTCCCCAGTGCAGCCGGTCTCACCAATGCAGCCTGTGTCAATAATGCAACCTGTGTCCCCAGTGCAGCCGGTGTCACCAATGCAACCTGTGTCCCCAGTACAGCCGGTGTCACCAATGCAACCTGTGTCCCCAGTGCAGGCTGTTTTACCAATGCAACCTGTGTCCCCAGTGCAGCCGGTGTCACCAATGCAACCTGTGTCCCCAGTGCAGCCTGTGTCACCAATGCAACCTGTGTCCCCAGTGCAGCCGGTGTCACCAATGCAACCTGTGTCACCAATGCAACCTGTGTCCCCAGTGCAGCCTGTGTCACCAATGCAACCTGTGTCCCCAGTGCAGCCGGTGTCACCAATGCAACCTGTGTCACCAATGCAACCTGTGTCCCCAGTGCAGCCGGTGTCACCAATGCAACCTGTGTCCCCAGTGCAGCCGGTGTCACCAATGCAGCCTATGTCACCAATGCAACCTGTGTCCCCAGTGCAGCCTGTGTCACCAATGCAACCTGTGTCCCCAGTGCAGCCAGTGTCACCAATGCAACCTGTGTCCCCAGTGCAGCCGGTGTCACCAATGCAACCTGTGTCCCCAGTGCAGCCAGTGTCACCAATGCAACCTGTGTCCCCAGTGCAGCCGGTGTCACCAATGCAACCTGTGTCCCCAGTGCAGCCCGTGTCACCAATGCAATCTGTGTCCCCAGTGCAGCCGGTGTCACCAATGCAACCTGTGTCCCCAGTGCAGCCAGTGTCATCAATGCAACCTGTGTCCCCAGTGCAACCTGTGTCCCCAGTGCAGCCGGTGTCACCAATGCAGCCTGTGTCACCAATGCAACCTGTGTCCCCAGTGCAGCCGGTGGCACCAATGCAACCTGTGTTCCCAGTGCAGCCTGTGTCACCAATGCAACCTGTGTCCCCAGTGCAGCCGGTCTCACCAATGCAGCCTGTGTCAATAATGCAACCTGTGTCCCCAGTGCAGCCTGTGTCACCAATGCAACCTGTGTCCCCAGTACAGCCGGTGTCACCAATGCAACCTGTGTCCCCAGTGCAGGCTGTTTTACCAATGCAACCTGTGTCCCCAGTGCAGCCGGTGTCACCAATGCAACCTGTGTCCCCAGTGCAGCCTGTGTCACCAATGCAACCTGTGTCCCCAGTGCAGCCGGTGCCACCAATGCAACCTGTGTCACCAATGCAACCTGTGTCCCCAGTGTAGCCTGTGTCACCAATGCAACCTGTGTCCCCAGTGCAGCCGGTGTCACCAATGCAACCTGTGTCACCAATGCAACCTGTGTCCCCAGTGCAGCCGGTGTCACCAATGCAACCTGTGTCCCCAGTGCAGCCGATGTCACCAATGCAACCTGTGTCACCAATGCAACCTGTGTCCCCAGTGCAGCCGGTGTCACCAATGCAACCTGTGTCCCCAGTGCAGCTGGTGTCACCAATGCAACCTGTGTCCCCAGTGTAGCCTGTGTCACCAATGCAACCTGTGTCCCCAGTGCAGCCGGTGTCACCAATGCAACCTGTGTCACCAATGCAACCTGTGTCCCCAGTGCAGCCGGTGTCACCAATGCAACCTGTGTCCCCAGTGCAGCCGGTGTCACCAATGCAGCCTATGTCACCAATGCAACCTGTGTCTCCAGTGCAGCCGGTGTCACCAATGTATCCTGTGTCCCCAGTGCAGCCGGTGTCACCAATGCAACCTGTGTCCCCAGTGCAGCCAGTGTCACCAATGCAACCTGTGTCCCCAGTGCAACCTGTGTCCCCAGTGCAGCCGGTGTCACCAATGCAGCCTGTGTCACCAATGCAACCTGTGTCCCCAGTGCAGCTGGTGACACCAATGCAACCTGTGTTCCCAGTGCAGCCTGTGTTACCAATGCAACCTGTGTCCCCAGTGCAGCCGGTGTCACCAATGCAGCCTGTGTCAATAATGCAACCTGTGTCCCCAGTGCAGCCGGTGTCACCAATGCAACCTGTGTCCCCAGTACAGCCGGTGTCACCAATGCAACCTGTGTCCCCAGTGCAGCCTGTGTCACCAATGCAACCTGTGTCCCCAGTGCAGCCGGTGTCACCAATGCAGCCTGTGTCACCAATGCAACCTGTGTCCCTACTGCAGCCGGTGTCACCAATGCAACCTGTGTCCCCAGTGCAGCCGGTGTCATCAATGCAACCTGTGTCCCCAGTGCAGCCGGTGTCACCAATGCAACCTGTGTCCCCAGTGCAACCTGTGTCCCCAGTGCAGCCGGTGTCACCAATGCAACCTGTGTCCCCAGTGCAGCCGGTGTCACCAATGCAACCTGTGTCCCCACTGCAGCCGGTGTCACCAATGCAACCTGTGTCCCCAGTGCAGCCTGTATCACCAATGCAACCTGTGTCCCCAGTGCAGCCGGTGTCACCAATGCAGCCTGTGTCACCAATGCAACCTGTGTCCCCAGTGCAGCCGGTGTCACCAATGCAACCTGTATCCCCAGTGCATCCGGTGTCACCAATGCAACCTGTGTCCCCAGTGTAGCCTGTGTCACCAATGCAACCTGTGTCCCCAGTGCAGCCGGTGTCACCAATGCAACCTGTGTCCCCAGTGCAGCCTGTGTCACCAATGCAACCTGTGTCCCCAGTGCAGCCGGTGTCACCAATGCAGCCTATGTCACCAATGCAACCTGTGTCTCCAGTGCAGCCGGTGTCACCAATGCAACCTGTGTCCCCAGTGCAGCCGGTGTCACCAATGCAACCTGTGTCCCCAGTGCAACCTGTGTCCCCAGTGCAACCTGTGTCACCAGTGCAGCCGGTGTCACCAATGCAACCTGTGTCCCCAGTGCAGCCGGTGTCACCAATGCAACCTGTGTCCCCAGTGCAGCCGGTGTCACCAATGCAGCCTGTGTCAATAATGCAACCTGTGTCCCCAGTGCAGCCGGTGTCACCAATGCAACCTATGTCCCCAGTACAGCCGGTGTCACCAATGCAGCCTGTGTCCCCAGTGCAGCTTGTGTCACCAATGCAAACTGTGTCCCCAGTGCAGCCGGTGTCACCAATGCAGCCTGTGTCACGAATGCAACCTGTGTCCCCAGTGCAACCGGTGTCACCAATGCAACCTGTGTCCCCAGTGCAACCTGTGTCCCCAGTACAGCCGGTGTCACCAATGCAACCTGTGTCCCCAGTGCAGCCGGTGTCACCAATGCAGCCTGTGTCACCAATGCAAGCTGTGTCTCCAGTGCAGCCGGTGTCACCAATGCAACCTGTGTCCCCAGTGCAGCCGGTGTCACCAATGTAACCTGTGTTCCCAGTGCAGCCGGTGTCACCAATGCAGCCTGTGTCCCCAGTGCAGCCGGTGTCACCAATGCAACCTGTGTCCCCAGTGCAGCCTGTCTCACCAATGCAACCTGTGTCCCCAGTGCAGCCGGTGTCACCAATGCAGCCTGTGTCACCAATGCAACCTGTGTCCCCAGTGCAGCCGGTGACACCAATGCAACCTGTGCAGCCAGTGTCACCAATGCAACCTGTGTCCCCAGTGCAGCCTGTGTCACCAATGCAACCTGTGTCCCCAGTGCAGCCGGTGTCACCAATGCAACCTGTGTCCCCAGTGCAGCCGGTGTCACCAATGCAAACTGTGTCCCCAGTGCAGCCGGTGTCACCAATGCAACCTGTGTCCCCAGTGCAACCTGTGTCCCCAGTACAGCCGGTGTAACCAATGCAACCTGTGTCCCCAGTGCAGCCGGTGTCACCAATGCAGCCTGTGTCACCAATGCAACCTGTGTGCTCCAGTGCAGCCGGTGTCACCAATGCAACCTGTGTGCTCCAGTGCAGCCGGTGTCACCAATGCAACCTGTGTCCCCAGTGCAGCCGGTGTCACCAATGTAACCTGTTTTCCAGTGCAGCCGGTGTCACCAATGCAGCCTGTGTCCCCAGTGCAGCCGGTGTCACCAATGCAACCTGTGTCCCCAGTGCAGCCTGTCTCACCAATGCAACCTGTGTCCCCAGTGCAGCCGGTGTCACCAATGCAGCCTGTGTCACCAATGCAACCTGTGTCCCCAGTGCAGCCGGTGACACCAATGCAACCTGTGCAGCCGGTGTCACCAATGCAACCTGTGTCCCCAGTGCAGCCTGTGTCACCAATGCAACCTGTGTCCCCAGTGCAGCCGGTGTCACCAATGCAACCTGTGTCCCCAGTGCAGCCGGTGTCACCAATGCAACCTGTGTCCCCAGTGCAGCCGGTGTAACCAATGCAGCCTTTGTCACCAATGCAACCTGTGTCCCCAGTGCAGCCGGTGTAACCAATGTAACCTGTGTCCCCAGTGCAGCCTGTGTCACCAATGCAACCTTTGTCCCCAGTGCAGCCGGTGTCACCAATGCAACCTGTGTCACCAATACAACCTGTGTCCCCAGTGCAGCCAGTGTCACCAATGCAACCTGTGCAGCCGGTGTCACCAATGCAACCTGTGTCCCCAGTGCAGCCTGTGTCACCAATGCAACCTGTGTCCCCTGTGCAGCCGGTGTCACCCATGCAACCTGGAGTCACCAATGCAACCTGTGTCCCCAGTGCAGCCGGTGTCACCAATGCAACCTGTGTCCCCAGTACAGCCGGTGTCACCAATGCAGCCAATGTCACCAATGCAACCTGTGTCCCCAGTGCAGCCGGTGTCACCAATGCAGCCTTTGTCACCAATGCAACCTGGGTCCCCAGTGCAGCCGGTGTCACCAATGCAACCTGTGTCCCCAGTGCAGCCGGTGTTACCAATGCCACCTGTGTCCCCAGTGCAACCTGTGTCCCCAGTGCAGCCGGTGTCACCAATGCAACCTGTGTCCCCAGTGCAGCCGGTGTCACCAATGCAACCTGTGTCCCCAGTGCAGCCGGTGTCACCAATGCAACCTGTGTCTCCAGTGCAGCCGCTGTCACCAATGCAACCTGTCTCACCAGTGCAGCCTGTGTCACCAATGCAACCTGTGTCCCCAGTGCAGCCGGTGTCACCAATGCAACCTGTGTCCCCAGTTCAGCCGGTGTCACCAATGCAACCTGTGTCACCAATGCAACCTGTGTCCCCAGTGCAGCCGGTGTCACCAATGCAACCTGTGTCCCCAGTGCAGCCGGTTTCACCAATGCAACCTGTGTCCCCAGTGCAGCCGGTGTCACCAATGCAGCCTGTATCACCAATGCAACCTGTGTCCCCAGTGCAGCCGGTGTCACCCATGCAACCTGTGTCACCAATGCAACCTGTGTCCCCAGTGCAGCCGGTGTCACCAATGCAACCTGTGTCCCCAGTACAGCCGGTGTCACCAATGCAGCCAATGTCACCAGTGCAGCCTGTGTCACCAATGCAACCTGTGTCCCCAGTGCAGCCGGTGTCACCAATGCAACCTGTGTCCTCAGTGCAGCCGGTGTCACCAATGCAACCTGTGTTCCCAGTACAGCCAGTGTAACTAATGCAACCTGTGTGCCCAGTGCAGCCAGTGTCACCAATGCAACCTGTGTCCAGTGCAGCCGGTTTTACCAATGCAACCTGTGTCCCCAGTGCAACCTGTGTCCCCAGTGCAGCCGGTGTCACGAATGCAACCTTTGTCCCTAGTGCAGCCTGTGTCACCAATGCAACCTGTGTCCCCAGTGCAGCCGGTGTCACCAATGCAGCCTGTGTCATGAATGCAACCTGTGTCCCCAGTGCAGCTGTTGTCACCAATGCAATCTGTATCCCCAGTGCAACCTGTGTCCCGTACAGCCGGTGTCACCAATGCAACCTGTGTCCCCAGTGCAGCCAGTGTCACCAATGCAGCCTGTGTCACCAATGCAACCTGTGTCCCCAGTGCAGCTGGTGTCACCAATGCAACCTGTGTCCCCAGTGCAGCTGGTGTCACCAATGTAACCTGTGTCCCCAGTGCAGCCTGTGTCACCAATGCAACCTGTGTCCCCAGTGCAGCCGGTGTCACCAATGCAACCTGTGTCCCCAGTGCAGCCAGTGTCACCAATGCAACCTGTGTCCCCAGTGCAGCCTGTGTCACCAATGCAACCTGTGTTCCCAGTGCAGCCGGGGTCACCAATGCAACATGTGTCCCCAGTGCAGCCGGTGTCACCAATGCAGCCAATGTCACCAATGCAACCTGTGTCCCCAGTGCAGCCGGTGTCACCAATGCAACCTGTGTCCCCAGTGCAGCCAGTGTCACCAATGCAACCTGTGTCCCCATGCAACCTGTGTCTCTAGTGCAGACGGTGTCACCAATGCAACCTGTGTCCCCAGTGCAGCCTGTGTCACCAATGCAACCTGTGTCCCCAGTGCAGCCTGTGTCACCAATGCAACCTGTGTCCCCAGTGCAGCCTGTGTCACCAATGCAACCTGTGTCCCCAGTGCAGCCTGTGTCACCAATGCAACCTGTGTCCCCAGTGCAGCCTGTGTCACCAATGCAACCTGTGTCCCCAGTCCAGCCGGTGTCACCAATGCAGCCTTTTTCACCAATGCAGGCGTAGTGGGTGAAAGCCCACAAAAGATTGTATATTTGATTAATTACCCAATAGAGGATGATAACCCCCTCTGTTTGGCAATGTGTGTAGTAATTAGTATTAGTTAGAAAGTTTTGTGTCTTCTTTTAGGTATGTAGCGCTGGTAGATTTTTAATCTACTACTGATAGGTAAATTTAGTGGGTTACTTGTTAGGTGAAGTTAGATTTGCCTCTGTTCCAGCTTGGCTAAGTTGTGGGTAGTTCCACACTGTGCTGGTGGGTGTCGTTGTCACCATGGGCCAGTGTTGGAAATGCAACGTGTTGAAGCGTATGAGTGCTCCTCTGTCCCGGAGACAACTCGGTGCAGGTGGTCCTCCAAATTGCATTCTGGGAGAGGGTATTTTTGGGACAGACGCCATGTTTAGGGGTCTTTTTCTGTCCACCTGCTGGCCCTACTGGCCGACAGGTATGCATTAGAAATACCACCTTGTGGTCCACGTCGCTGCAGCGTGTGGGTGTCTATCCTGAGAGAAGAAGCTGGACAACTGAGGAGATCCCAGGGGAGGACCCGTCATGGAAGGATCATGCAGAGTGCTGGTCTGGAGAGGGGCCTGGTGACTCGGTTGGAGGACGTATCCTGAAGTAATCTTACTGCATAGTAATGCCGGGTTGGCTTAAAGGTTCAAGTACTGTGTCTGATATTCATCGTAAACCAATACATCCTGTGGCAGAGGATCCTACAGGTTTTATTCCAAACAAGTCTGTGGCAGAGACTTTTGTTCATGCTACGTACTGGCTGCTAGGCAAGTGAGAGAGGCCTATCCAGGCAGGCAAAGATTGAATTCCACAAGGGGAGTGCATCCAACTACAAGTGTTCAATTCCTAACAATGTACTAAAGAATATTACAAAAAGGTATTTAAAAAGGTATTTGAGCTTCCCTGCAACTTTCCTTCTACCTCTTTCCTGCTAATTCCTTTATTACCTGTTCATTAAAGCATTGGAAAAGATACTCAAGTGTTTGGTGCCTACATTGTCCGGAGGTAAACTCAACGGGACCCTAGACCCGTTGCCGATGAAACAGAGGTGGCGGGAGTGAAGGTAACAGCCCTCTTTAAACCAGCAGCTCCACCGAGAGTTATTGCTACAGGTATATTGAAGATGTGACGGCTGTCTATCTTACAGATGAAGGCCTGTGATAAGCAGAGTATTCCTCCTGCGGGAGTAGTGCTTTGGTTCCACTTGTATGGAATGTTAACTGTAGGGACCTACAGTCAGGCCATGTAAATTGTATAAGTGAACACTATATTGTGCTGTTATTGTGTACAGTAATGTCGGTTATTTCTGTTTTAAGTTTGTTTTCCTTTTTCCCATTCCGTTTGATGTAATGAGATGCTCTTTCCTCCTTAAACTTAAGGAGGTACTCTAAATTCATTCCCCACAACTGGGGACAGTTGTGATTTAAGTGGGGAGTGTATGTAGAGGGCACCTACTTTCATGTAGGTGACCTCATTGCTAGCTTACAATTCCAGGTAAATTTAGGCAGGCTTGTACCATTATAGCAGGCCTGTTTGTTAATTTGGGATCTGAGTGACAGGTAGTTTGTATGTGAGTTCTGGCCAATCATTAATTTGTTTGGCAGGAGGCGGGACTCTCATATAAAAAGCCGGATCACATGGTGAGTCAGGAGTTCGAGTTTGTAGAGAAGCCCAGCCTGGTTCCCAGAGGGGAGAGGTTCCCCCTCCTGGGAGCCAACGGAGCCCCCCCCCCCCCTGCGGGGAGGGTGGGGAATCAGCACCTTTAGAGGAGTTGGTGACACCGTACAGCAAGTAGTTGCTGGTGTCGTTGGACGCCCCTGCGGGGAAGGGAGCGTGCCAGAAAGGAGGAAAGGGATGAAAGAATCATTGCAGAAGAAGTAGCAACTAAGCGGAAGGAAAATGGGCGATCGGTCGTTTATGAGTGGCACATGGCACATGGATCACGTGAGTGAAAGCCCAAGGGAAGGGTACTGCCAGAGGCTGAGGGATGTTGGTATGCAAGTCAGTGTGACAGGTGGTGATGGCCTGTGACTTTGGGTTCAACAATGCCCCCGAATTCCAATCAGTCAAGCGGGAGGAGTTATTCAGAGTGACTTTTCTTTAGCTCAACTTGGAAGTACCATGCAGATGGGAAGTAGTGGTAAAGAGGTGGCGGTAAAGCTACTAGTACACATATAGAGATACAGACTGTTCTTGAAAAGTTCTGCAGATGAAGTTATTCAGAGTGACTCTTTATCAAATATTCTCTATCAAATCTACTTCCATCTTCCCTGATGAAGAAATTACATAGAGTGATTTCCTATTATCCGCAATGATTCTTGGTCTTTGCATGAGATGCAAAGGAAATGATTAAACAATCAACAACAAAAGAGCATCTCAGAAAACCCTTCTCCTATCCCAGTTCATGCTACTTAAATAAAAGCAAGAGAAAAATGCAATATGGACTGTTTCTGATTGTATGGGCTGCGATGGGTCAGGTGGTAAATGTGAATTGCGGATATACTAATTAATCAGCCGCTCCTTCGGGGGTAAGTGCTACATATATGTCATTATTAAATCGGCACATGATTTTATCTCATTGAGCTTTTCGATTTGTTGTCCTTTCAAGACTGTCCCGATCAGCGCTTTCAATTGTGGTTGCCCCTGAAAAAAGAGAAGGCCTTCAAAAAATACAAGGTTGGGGGATCATCATCAGCATTCAGACTTTATAAGGAATGCAACAAGAAATGTAAGGGTGCAATTAGAGCGGCTAAGATAAAACACAAAATATACATAGCGAAGGAAAGCAAAAAAGATCCCAAGAAATTATTTAAGTATGTAAACAGTAAAAAAGGGAGGACAGACCATATTGGCCCCATAAAGAATGAGGAAGGACATCTGGTTACAAAGGATGGGGAGATGGCAAAGGTATTGAATTTATTCTTCTCCCCAGTCTTCACGAGGGAATCGGGGGGGTTCAGTAACCAAAACTGCAGTGTTTATACTCATGACACATCACAGGAAGCACCACCATGGTTAACAGAGGACAGAATTAAAATTAGACTTGGGAAACTTAAAATTAATAATTCACCAGATGGCTTGAACCCGAGGGTACTTACGGAACTCAGTCAAGTAATTGCCAGACCATTGTTCCTCATTTTTACTGACAGTCTACTGACTGAAATGGTACCAGCTGATTGGAGAAAAGCCAATGTAGCATCAATATTTCAAAAGGGCCCAAAATACATCCCTGGAAATTACAGACCAGTTAGCCTAACATCAATAGTATGCAAGCTCTTGGAGGGGATGATAAGGGACTATATACATGATTTTAGTAATGAGAACGGTATCATTAGCAGTAATCAGCATGGATTCATGAAGAATCGTTCTTGCCAAACCAATCTATTACCCTTCTATAGGAGGTGAGTTGCCATCTAGATAAAGGAAGGCCCGTAGACGTGGTGTATCTGGATTTTGCAAAAGCATTTGACACAGTTCCCCATAAACGTTTACTGTACAAAATAAGGTCCGTTGGCATGGACCATAGGGTGAGTACATGGATTGAAAACTGGCTACAAAGACGAGTACAGAGGGTAGTGATAAATGGGGAATACTCGGAATGGTCAGGGGTGGGTAGTGGGGTCCCCCAGGGTTCTGTGCTGGGACCAATCCTATTTAATTTGTTAATAAATGACCTGGAGGATGAGATAAACAGTTCAATCTCTGTATTTGCAGACGATACTAAGCTAAGCAGGGCAATAACTTCTCCGCAGGATGTGGAAACCTTGCAAAAAGATCTCAACAAACTAATGGGGTGGGCAACTACATGGCAAATGAGGTTCAATGTAGAAAAATGTAAAATAATGCATTTGGGTGGCAAAAATATGAATTCAATCTATACACTGGGGGGAGAACCTCTGGGGGAATTTAGGATGGAAAAGGACCTGGGGGTCCTAGTAGATGATAGGCTCAGCAATGGCATGCAATGCCAACCTGCTGCTAACAAAGCAAACAGAATATTGGCATTTAAAAGGGGATCAACTCCAGAGATGAAATGATAATTCTCCCGCTCTACAAGACTCTGGTCCGGCCGCACCTAGAGTATGCTGTCCAGTTCTGGGCACCAGTCCTCAGGCAGGATGTACTGGAAATGGAGCGAGTACAAAAAGGGCAACTAGACTAATAAAGGGTCTGGAGGATATTAGTTATGAGGAAAGGTTGCAAGCACTGAACTTATTCTCTCTGGAGCATCTACAAAATGGGGATAGATTTATGGCATTTTTATTTATTTATTTATTTTTTTACTAGTAATGGCGGTGATCTGCGATTTTTATTGGGACTGCAACATTATGGCGGACACATCGGACACTTTTGACACTATTTTGGGACCATTGACATTTATACAGCGATCAGTGTTACAGGACAACTGCTAGGTGGCAAATTCAAAGGGACATACAGGTACGCCCTTTTGTCTGCCCATGCCATTCTGCCGACGTAAATCGGCATGCGGCAGTCGGCAAGTGGTTAAGTTAAGTGGTTTTGGGAAAAAAAGGTTTGTTTTTAACCACTTCCTGCCCACGCCATAGCCAAAAGACGGCTACAGCGTGGGCTTACTTTCCTGTAATTGCGCTGCCCGTGCGCCCCCTGATCGGGGTACAGGACCTATCACAGCGGCTCTTTACCACGCGATCAGCCGTGTCCAATGACAGCTGATCGTGGATGTAAACACAAGCTGGTATTTGGCTTTTCTTTCTTCACGCTGACATTGTGAGGAGAGAGAAAGAAAAGCCAATAACCAGCTTAATAAGTTATGAGCTCTCCCCCTCCTGATGTGTTCTTTAATTGACATGACTGATATGTACTGGCCTCTTTTAGAGGCCAGTACATATCAATCATGTCATCATGTTTACATAGACCCCGGGGTTATGACAATAAGGAAATTGGGCAACATGCTCAACCGGTTTTCACAATTTCTCAGCTGCAGGATAATAGAAATGAAAAGAAAAAATATGCATCGCTTATAATAGAACAAAGGAAATGTGTAAATAAATCTAGATAATATTGTGATAATGTTCACCTCGTGAATAACTGACAGAAATATGGTAAAAAACAAAAAAGTCTGGTGAAAATGGAAAATGTCCATGGGTTAATATTCTGAAACCATCAGTAGGATAGTAGACATCAATGAAGGTCAACAGGTAGGGGAATCTTGTGAGGAGACTGCCACCAATTATCTGAAGGCTTACCGGAAAGGTTGGACTTGAAGGGGCTTATACCTCTCAAGTCAAACAGGCTTGTGGTGACAAACACCAATGATAATGTGGAACCAGCGACAATCCGGATTGCTTCAGTCACACTACACTTGGTACGGTATAGGTCACTAGTATAGGTTCAGACAGACATCAGAGTATGGTGCAGCCAAATGGGGAGGATGCCCAAGGAGGTTAAAGTCGGCTCACACGATAAAACCAAAATGACAAAAAAGGTTCCACATAGTGTGATAACGTTTCAGAACTTTTAATTGAAATAAGTAAAAATTGAACACTCACATGTCAGTCAAAGGTTAATAGCATAAGATGGCACATTGGTGATGGCAGCAATTCACCCGATGCGTTTCGTCTGATTAGACGTCATCTGGGGTAAATATCCTGCTTAATCTTTTTAAAGAGCACGGTATATATACTTGACAGGATAATGAAAATGGCTGGTGGATTTTAGACTAGCAAATGTCTCACCTTCATCTAAATGCAGGCATCTCCAATCTACGACGCTCCAGCTGTTGCGGAACTACACATCCCATGAGGCATTGTAAAATTGAAATCCACAGGCATGAATAGGCAGGATGGGAATTGTAGTTCCTGAACAACTGGAGGGCCATAGTTTGGAGACTCCTGCAGAAAGAACAGCACCCCCCTCCCTTTCCCCACAGCTGTCTGATAACGCAGCTACCAAGGAGATGTCTGCTTGATAGGGATGAGCCGAACACCCCCCGGTTCGGTTCGCACCAGAACCTGCAAACGGACCGAAAATTCGCACGAACGTTAGAACCCCATTGACGTCTATGGGACTCGAACGTTCGAAATCAAAAGTGCTCATTTTTTCGAGAGCAGTGATTTTAATGATGCTTAAAGTAAAAAAAAAAGTGAAATATTCCTTTAAATATCGTACCTGGGGGGTGTCTATAGTATGCCTGTAAAGTGGCGCGTGTTTCCCGTGTTTAGAACAGTCCCTGCACCAAATGTCATTTTTAAAGGAGAAAATGTCATTTAAAACTGCTTGCGGGTTTAATGTAATGTCGGGTCCTGGCAATATGGATGAAAATCAGTGAGACAAACGGCATGGGTACCCCCCAGTCCATTACCAGGCCCTTTGGGTCTTGTATGGATATTAAGGGGAACCCCGCACCCAAATTAAAATAAGGAAAGGTGTGGGGCCACCAGGCCCTATATACTCTGAACAGCAGTATACAGGCGGTGCAAACAAGACAGGGACTGTAGGTTTGTTGTTAAGTAGAATCTGTTTGTAATTTTGAACGGGTACATTTTTAACGTGTTTAGCTCCAGCCAAAAAATCTTTTTTAAGCTTTTTGGAAAACACAGGGAAGGGTTATCACCCCTGTGACATTTGTTTTGCTGTCTTTCCTCCTCTTCAGAAGATTTCACCTCACTTTTTGTCCCAATGACAAATGTTTTTTGAAAATTTGTTTTTTTTTGTGGAACAAGGATTGGAAAGCATCAATGGAAAGGAGAAATGTTTTTCCCATATTAACTCTTACAGGAGAGAATGTCCCTTCCTAGGGGTAGATTTCATCTCACTTCCTGTTGTCTCCTTCCGTTTGCAAGTAGGAGTCGTTTGTAAGTTAGATGTTTGAAAGTAGGGGCCTGCCCTATATACTCAGCAGAAATTTGGGCCTTAGGTGTTGTTGTGGCCACAACACTGTAATCCCTCACAGGGCCCTGCTGTGAAATATTAGATCAAGAATTGTAATTACATGCCCCTGTTGAACAGGGGCAGAAAATTGGGCCTTTGGTGGTGGTGGTGGTGCTGGTGCCACAACACTGTAAGTCCTCACTCGCTCTTGGTGGGTGCAGAAATGGGCCCTGCTGTGAAATATTAGATCAAGAATTGTAATTACATGCCCCTGTTGAACAAGGGCAGAAAAATTGGGCCTTTGGTGGTGGTGGTGATGGTGCTGGTGCCACAACACTGTAAGTCCTCAATCGCTCTTGGTGGATGCAGAAATGGGCCCTGCTGTGAAATATTAGATCAAGAATTGTAATTACATGCCCCTGTTGAACAGGGGCTGAAAAATTAGGCCTTAGGCACTGGTGCTGGTGCCACAACACTGCAACCCCTCACAGACACTCTAGTTGGAACGCAGGAACGAGCCCTGCTGCAAAGTATTGCATCAAAAATTGTAATTACACGCCCCTGTTAAACAAGGGCTGAAAAATTGGGCCTTAGGCACTAGTGCTGGTGCCACAACACTGCAACCCCTCACAGACACTCTAGTTGGAACGCAGGAACGAGCCCTGCTGCAAAGTATTGCATCAAAAATTGTAATTACATGCCCCTGTTAAACAGTGGCTGAAAAATTGGGCCTTAGGCACTGGTGCTGGTGCCACAACACTGCAAACCCTCACAGATACTCTACTTGGAATGCTGAAATGAGCCCTGCTGCAAAGTATTGCATCAAAAATTGTAATTACATGCCCCTATTAAACAGGGGCTGAAAAATGTTCTTACAAGCTATCAGCGTGATGATTGAGGAGGAAGAGGATAATTACTCAGGTATAGTGACTCAGCATCAGCATAGGCAGTCTTTGAAGGGATCTGAGATTTCAAAAACAATTATTCGGTTACATCAGCAT
This sequence comes from Lithobates clamitans, assembly GCA_037952925.1. NCBI lineage: Eukaryota > Metazoa > Chordata > Amphibia > Anura > Ranidae > Lithobates > Lithobates clamitans. Next base: position 402,898 of record JBBGZY010001612.1, read on the forward strand.
CAGGTGCTTGGTAGCTGGTGGTGATCCAAGACTGATTCATTTTTATGAAGGTCAGTCGATCGACCGAGTCGGTGGACAGACGCACCCTGTGATCGGTTACCAAGCCTCCAGCAGCACTGAATGTGCGTTCCGAAAGAACGCTGGATGCAGGACAGGCCAGTAGCTCAATTGCATACTGTGCAAGCTCTGGCCAGTGATCCATCCTCAAGACCCAGTAACCCAGAGGATTTTCGGTGGGAAAGGTGTCCAAGTCAGATCTTGCCCCTAGGTATTCCTGCATCATGTAAAACAGACGCTGGCGATGGTTGCTGGAACCAATCATACCTTGGGGCTGCGGACAAAAAAAATTGTCTGAATGCATCGGTCAGACGGCCACCTTCTCCACCGCTCCTTCTTTGACTGACCGAAGCCTCAGCAACACGTTGTATAGAAACAGGAGTTTGTAACCTCCCAGTCTCTGGGAACGTGTTGCACAGACCCTTCTGCAAGGCCTCCCGAAGATGTTTCATCCTCTGCTTCCTCTGCGATGGCAAGATAAGGTCCGCAACCTTACCCTTGTAACGTGTATCAAGGAGGGTTGCCAGCCAGTATTGGTCCTTCTCCTTGATACCACAAATACGAGGATCCTTACGCAGGCTTTGCAGGATCAGGGAGGCCATGCAGCGTAGGTTTGCTGAGGCATTCGGTCCGGAGTCCTCTGGGTCACTAAGGACGACATGGTCCGCAGCCACCTCCTCCCAGCCACGTACAAGTCCATGTGTTTCTTGGGACTGATCCCTTAAAGACTGCTACTGATGCTGAGTGCCAGGCTCCACCTCCATACTGACACAATCTTCCTCCTCCTCGTCCTCTTCCTGTGTGATCGGCGGGCACGCAGGAACACTGTCTGGATAAAGAGGGCCTTGAGAGCTAAGGAAGTCCTCCTCTTCCTGCCTCTGTTCTGCCTCAAGTGCCCTGTCCATTATTCCACGCAGTGTGTGCTCCAGCAGGTGGAAAAGGAGGGCAGTGTCACTGATGCATGCACTGTCACTGCTCACCATCCTTGTGGCCTCCTCAAATGGTGACAGGACAGTGCATGCATCCCTGATCATGGCCCACTGGCGTGGGGAAAAAAAAAAAGCTCCCCTGACCTTGTCCTGGTGCCATAGTCGCACAGGTACTCATTGATGGCCCTCTGCTGCGTGTGCAGCCGCTGCAGCATGGCCAACGTTGGGTTCCACCTGGTGGGCATGTCACAGATTAGGCGGTTCTTGGGCAGGTTAAACTCCTTTTGGAGGTCCGTCAGCCGAGCACTGGCATTATATGACCGGCGGAAATGCACACAGACTTTCCTGGCCTGCCTCAGGACATCCTGTAAGTCCGGGTACCTGCCCAAGAACCGCTGCACCACCAAGTTAAGGACGTGAGCCAAACAGGGCACATGGGTCATTTGTCCCTGTCGGAGGGCAGAGAGGAGGTTGGTGCCATTGTCGCAAACCACCATTCCTGCCTTAAGTTGGCGTGGCGTCAACCACCTCTGAACCTGCCCCTGCAGAGCTGACAGAACCTCTGCCCCAGTGTGACTCCTGTCCCCCAAGCACACCAGCTCAAGCACCGCATGGCATCTTTTGGCCTGCGTACTTGCGTAGCCCCTTGAACGGCTACGGAGCACCGCTGGTTCCGAGGACAAAGCACAGGAAGAGGCCATGGAGGAAAAAGAAGAGGAGGGGGTGCAGGAGAGAGGTGTGTCACAATCATTAGCATTTTAGAGGCGTGGTGGCGGGACAACCTCCAACACTACTGCACCTTGTCCTGCATCCTTCCCAGCTGCCAGCAGAGTCACCCAATACGCCGTGAAACTTAGGTAACGTCCCTGTCCATGCCTGCTGGACCATGAGTCAGCGGTAATATGCACCTTAGCGCTGACCGCCCTGTCCAGCGAGGCATGGACATTGCCTTCCACATGCCGGTAGAGAGCCGGAATCGCCTTCCGTGAGAAAAAGTGGCGTTTCGGTACCTGCCACTGAGGAACCGCACATTCCACAAACTCACGGAAGGGGGCAGAGTCTACCAACTGAAAAGGCAGCAGTTGAAGTGCTAGCAATTTTGCCAAGCTAGCATTCAACCGCTGGGCATGTGGATGGCTGGGAGCAAACTTCTTTCGGCGGTGCAGCAGCTGGGGCAGGGAAATTTGCCTGGTACAATCTGACGTCGGTGTACCAAAAGCAGATTGCCCACAAGTACTTGGCTGTGACACACCTAATTCTACACCTTCATTCCTCTCAGTGCAGGTCTCAGAGAGGACTGAAGGTATAGTGGGGTTGGAGATCTCAGCTGATGAGGAGCAAGGAGAGGTCCTCTTTGTTCTTTGGTGTGGGTCTTTTAGATACGCTTGCCAATGAACTGCATGGCAGGTCAACATATGTCTGGTCAAGCATGTGGTACCCAAGCGGGAGATGTTTTGGCCACGCGAGATACGCTTGAGACATATGTTGCAAATAGCAGCGGTGCGATCTGATGCACTCGTCTCAAAAAAGGCCCACACCAAAGAACTTTTTGAATAATGCGCAGAGACTGCAGCGCCCTGCACATGTGGAGCTTTGGGGTGTGATGCAGTCAATGTGCTGCCCTTAGGCTGGCCCCTGGAGGGCATCCTGCCTCCTTGGTGATGTGCCGCCTCCTCCTCCTCCTCCTCTTAATCTCTCCTATCGGGCACCCATGTTGAGTCAGTGACCTCATCATCCCCTCCCTCCTCATCACTGGAGCAAACCTGGCAGTATGCTGCAGCAGGGGGAGCATGACTGCCAGATTGCTGTCCTTCTTGGGCACCCCCTCTGTCCGTGCTCATGTTACTGCCTTCATCAAGCTCAGTATCATCATCAGAGCCTTCCAAACGGTGGGCATCCTCCTGGAGCATGTACCCAACACTGTGGTCAAACAGTTCGAGGGACTCCTCAGGAGGACATGGTGGGGCTAGGGAAGGAGTCACTGATGACATTGAGCCGAGGGAAGAGGCTGCTGCTTTGCCAGACAAAGTACCCTGGGCATGGGTGAGAGAGGATGAGGAGGATGAGGACGGATTGGTCATCCACTCGACCAAGTCTTCCGCATGTTGCGGCTCAACACGGCCAGCTGCCGAAAAAAAGGCCAAGCATGTCCCACGGCCATGTGCTGATGAGGATGCACCGTCTCCACGACCAGCACTAGACACAAAGCCTGTTTGCCCTCTTTTATTGGCTTGTGACTGTCTGCCTCTCCTTCTTGGCCTTCCAGACATACTAATGGCCTGTAGCTGCACTAAGCTGGGATATATATATATATATATATATGTACTGATACCTGATACTGCAGCTAGCAAAATCAACTGCCTGCCTGTAGTATGAGAACACCACCAACCTTTTACAGGTAGCTTTAGCTGAACACTGTGCAGAGCTCGCAAAAAACTAACTTTTAGCTTTTTTAGCTGCCTGCGGTAGTGATAGGATCAAGAAAACATCACCAACCTTCTACAGGTAGCTTTAGGTGAACACTGTGCAGAGCTCGCAAAAAAATAACTTGTAGGTTTAGCTGAACACTGTGAGCAGGACGCACAGCACTAACTTGTAGTTTTAGCTGAACACTGTGAGCAGGACACACAGCACTAACTTGTAGTTTTAGCTTAACACTGTGAGCAGGACGCACTGCACTAACTTGTAGCTTTAGATGAACACTGTGCAGAGGTCTCACTACACTAACTTGTAGGTTTAGCTGAACACTGTGAGCAGGACGCACCGCACTAACTTGTAGGTTTAGCTGAACACTGTGAGGTGAACGCACCACACTAACTTGTAGTTTTAGCTGAACACTGTGAGCAGGACGTACCCCACTAACTTGTAGTTTTAGCTGAACACTGTGAGCAGGACGCACTGCGCTAACTGTAAATAGTCTAGCTGCCTGACTGTGGTACTAATAGGATCAAAAGAACACCAGCAATTTTCTTCAGGTAGCTGTAAATACTGTAACAAGACAAGCCTGCCTGTCAGTAAGAAGATAACAGGAACGGATCTAGCTGAACACTGTGAGCAGGACGCACTGCACTAACTTGTAGGTTTAGCTGAACACTGTGAGCAGGACGCACAGCACTAACTTGTAGTTTTAGCTGAACACTGTGAGCAGGACGCACAGCACTAACTTGTAGTTTTAGCTGAACACTGTGAGCAGGACGCACTGCACTAACTTGTAGCTTTAGATGAACACTGTGCAGAGGTCTCACTACACTAACTTGTAGGTTTAGCTGAACACTGTGAGCAGGACACACAGCACTAACTTGTAGTTTTAGCTGAACACTGTGAGCAGGACGCACCGCACTAACTTGTAGGTTTAGCTGAACACTGTGAGCAGGACGCACCCCACCAACTTGTAGGTTTAGCTGAACACTGTGAGCAGGACGCACCCCACTAACTTGTAGGTTTAGCTGAACACTGTGAGCAGGACACACCCCACTAACTTGTAGGTTTAGCTGAACACTGTGAGCAGGACGCACAGCACTAACTTGTAGTTTTAGCTGAACACTGTGAGCAGGACGCACCGCACTAACTTGTAGGTTTAGCTGAACACTGTGAGCAGGGCACACCCCACTAACTTGTAGTTTTAGCTGAACACTGTGAGCAGGACGCACTGCACTAACTGTAAATAGTCTAGCTGCCTGACTGTGGTACTAATAGGATCAAAAGAACACCAGCAATTTTCTTCAGGTAGCTGTAAATACTGTAACAAGACAAGCCTGCCTGTCAGTAGGAAGATAACAGGAACGGATCTAGCTAAACTAAATACAGTGTAATTTTATATATACAACACCTGGGATGCATATATATACACAATACACTGTAAGTGCAGCTAACTGACTGACTGTTCTGCCTAATCTATCTAACTCAAATCAAATGACACTCTCTGTCTATCTCTGTCTATCTCTTTCAACGCCGGAACACACACTACACAGGGCCGCCGTGCAGGCGGCCTTATATAGTGTGGGGCGTGTACTAAATCCCCTGAGCCCTAATTGGCCAAAGCCTCCTTGGCTTTGGCCAATTACGGCTCTCTGTTCAGATGGCGCTGTGATTGGCCAAGCATGCGGGTCATAGTGCATGCTTGGCCAATCATCAGCCAGCAATGCACTGCGATGTTGCACACGAATTTGGCGCGAACGGCCCATATCGTTCGCAATTCGGCGAACGGGCGAACAGACGATGTTCGAGTCGAACATGGGTTTGACTCGAACACGAAGCTCATGCCTACTCCTTGATAACTGGCACTTTTCTCAGCATCAAGCACTTGCCTGGGACAAGCAAGAGCAATGAAGAGGGACAGGAGGCTGACACGCTCCCCTCCCTCTGTATTCCTCTTGCCTCTTGTCCCAGGCAAGTGACTGGATCCAAGTTATCAAGCAGCCATATCCTTGCTAGTGTAGCGTTCTCCCCAACCTCCAAGGGCCTTGGTGGTGACCCCCAGTGACATTCCTCCTCAGGGTGCAGGTTACTAGGCATGGTGGGTGTAGTGCAAGGTGGAAAGATTGGCGCCAGTCACTTTTAAAATGAACAAAGAGTTTTTTTGTTCTCTTAACAGGAACAGGGAGAGAAGGTTAGGGCACAGGACACCCTTAGGCAAATGCAATAGCAACTTTTGCAGACTCTGCAAACCAAAAATAGAACTAGGCAAACAGAAATACAGAAAAAGGGACTTTAAGCTGAATGCAGCAATCTGTATCTTGTAGCGACTGCTGTCTCCTATGAGAACAACTTCATTTACAGTATCCCACTGTAGATCCTCAAGCTTAGCTCCAAGCTACCTGCTGGACTTTTCAAGCTTTACCCACACTACCCGCTGGGTTCCTCTGTTTCACAGCTATCCACTGGATCCCTCAAGCTTTACCCACAGCTTCCCATTGTATTCTTGGATGAGTTCTCTCCTGAAGCTATAAAACCTATCCAATATTTTTTTTTTTTAAATCTTATTTATTCTTCAGTTTATATATTCTACATAATCTACATATTTTTGGTAAAAAAAATCCCAATAAGTGTATATTGATTGGTTTGCCCAAAGTTATGGCGTCTACAAACTTGGGGATATATTTATGGACTTTTTATTTATTTTTTTACTAGTAATGGTGGCGATCAGCAAATTTTTAGCGGGGCTGCGACATGGCGGCGGACAAATCAAACACCTAACTGACACTTTTGACAATTTTTGGGAACCAGTGACACCAATACAGTGATCAGTGCTAAAAAATATGCACTGTCACTGTACTAATGACACTGGCAGGGAAGGGATTAGCGGTCAATCCAGGCTAACCCCACTTTTTTTGAGGGAAGGGATTAACAATCGGGGCGATCAAAGGGTTAAATGTGTTCCCTGGGAGTGCTTTCTAACTGTGTTTAGAGGAGAGGTGCTTTTGACTAAGGGAAGACAGAGATCCGTGTTCCTTTCTTAGCAGAAAGACAAGATCTCCATCTTCCCCTCCGGCAGAACGGCGGTCTGCCTTGCTTACATGTTTATAGCGCAACAAATAAAAACTGCAGAGGAGATCAAATACCACCAAAAGAAAGCTCTATTTGTGGGAAATAAAGGACATCAATTTTTATTTGGGTACAGCATTGCACGCTGGCAGAAATTGTCAGTTAAAGTAGCACAGAGCTGTAGTGCAAAAACACGGCCTGGTCATCAAGGGGGTAAAACCTTCCGGGGCTGAAGTGGTTAAGTGGTTAATCAAAAATATGCAGCAGAATACGTTTTGGCCAAAATGTATGACGAAATTCGATTTTTTTTTTTATTGGATAAAAAAAAAACTAGTAGTGAATAAATACCACTTCACTGTGCCCATCATATGCAGCCATTGTGCCCATCATATGCAGCCTCTGTGCCCATCATATGCAGCCTCTGTGCCCATCATATGCAGTCTCTGTGCCCACCATATGCAGCCTCTGTGCCCACCATATGCAGCCTCTGTGCCCATCATATGCAGCCTCTGTGCCCACCATATGCAGCCTCTGTGCCCACCATATGCAGCCTCTGTGCCCATCATATGCAGCCTCTGTGCCCACCATATGCAGCCTCTGTGCCCATCATATGCAGCCTCTGTGCCCATATGCAGCTTCTGTGCCCACCATATGCAGCTTCTGTGCCCATCATATGTAGCTTCTGTGCCAATACGCAGCCTCTGTGCCCATTTTATGCAGCTTCTGTGCCACCATATGCAGCTTCTGTACCCATCAAATGCAGCCTCTGTGCCCATCATATGCAGCCTCTGTGCCCACCATATGCAGCTTCTGTGCCTACCATATGCAGCTTCTGTGCCCATCATATGTAGTTTCTGTGCCAACCATATCCAGCTTCTGTGCCCATATGCAGCCTCTGTGCTCATTAAATGCAGCTTCTGTGCCCACCATATGCAACTTCTGTGCCCATCATATGCAGCCTCTGTGCCCATCATATGCAGCCTCTGTGCTCATAATATGCAGCTTCTGTGCCAACCATATCCAGCTTCTGTGCCCATATGCAGCCTCTGTGCCCATTATATGCAGCTTCTGTGCCAACCATATCCAGCTTCTGTGCCCATATGCAGCCTCTGTGCCCATTATATGCAGCTTCTGTGCCACCATATGCAGCTTCTGTACCTATCAATTGCAGCCTCTGTGCCCACCATATGCAGCTTCTGTGCCCATCAAATGCAGCCTCTGTGCCCATCATATGCAGCCTCTGTGCCCACCATATGCAGCCTCTGTGCCCACCATATGCAGCATCTGTGCCCATAATATGCAGCCATTGTGACCCCCCCGCTCGCCCACCATCAGAACGGCACATACCCCATCCGGGTGACAGCAGTGAGCTGTGGGATGGGCAGGCGACGGCTCCTTCATCTTCCATGGGTCCGTGTGTCTCCTCCTCCATTCCGCTGGGCGCAGGGCACGCAGCACACCGGCAGTACCTCACGGGAGGAGGTCCGGCACTTACCGGGCTGTTGGGTCCTCTCCGCTCCTGTGTCTCCTGTGTCAGCAGCGGAGGCGGAGGAGTCCGACCCTCCAGCTTCCTCCCCTGTGTGTCTCTTCCATCAAAGCCCGGCGCTATGGCCAATCGATAAACAGGTCTCACTGACCTGCCTTCTGATTGGCGGGGAGGCACTGTGGTGTAAAAAATGGTCACACAACAGGGTGGGATCAGGGTGCACTCTCTGCGCCCCCCAAGCCCACCCTTTTTTTGAAGCCTATTAGAGCCTCTGGCTCTAATCAGGTGCTTAAAAAAAACCCCTCCCATGCTACCATAGGAGGCCAATGCATCTGGCGTCCTGAAAGGGGCCGGGTGCATGGATAGGGAGGCGGCAGCAGGTATTAGGAGGGGGTGGCACCCGTGCGCCCACAATGCATTGGCTGTCCCTGTAAGATACTCTCCCCATGTAAAGGGGGATTCTGCCTGGTATGGGTCAGGAGAAGTAGGGGCGCATGCCCCCCCTTTCTTTCCTGGCCTGCTCAGATATAGGGCTGATATGAATGTTTGAGGGGACCCATGTAGATTTTTTTTTTTCTTTTGTGCTTTTAACATCTATACCAGACCCTCATCTAGGAATCTAGGATAGGGGGCTGGTATAGATGTGGGAAATTCCCAGCCTCTTACATACAGAACAAAACAGCTTGGAGCTATCATTTAATGGTAATAGAAACAACACTTTTTCTTTTTTAAATGTCAGTGCTGACAATCACCTGGCCATGTTATTTAAAGAATTTTACTGTTCTGCTTTAGGCATGTGGGGACGTGCAGCGTGATGCGGCGGCAGGAAACACTCAGAGCCCAGTTCCATAAAACAGAATTTGTATTAATGTTAGTTCAGCAATACACAACAAGCCATGCGTGAAGGCGCGTGACCAGGAACACTCATAGAATATAACAGCGGTATGTAGCAGAGCAGGTCTCAGATATGCTGATCATTTTTGACTTGAGGGATGGAATGTACCCAAATAGCGAGGATTCCAGGAAGGATGGCGTAAACCTATCCTTTTCTTACTCATCTGGAACCTCTCCCTACTGCTTATCACTGCCCCTTCAAGATGGGTGACCTGTCCCTACACTACCCACGCGTGAAATGTGCACCAAGCCTGGGAGCCAGGGCCTTAACTAGGGTCTGCCTGACCCAAGATGGCTGCCAGAGTCACATGGGGTGGCAGCATCCAATTGTCAAACGTCCCCAGTGACCCAAGGAACCACAGAGGAACCATGTTCCTCTTGACTTTCCCTTCAACTGCAATGCCGCTGCAAGCAGATGTCACCTGCATTGGAGAAAATAGACTGCACATGCCTACGCTCATTACGATCGCTGCTCCCCACCGAACTAAATTTTCCAAAATTTGCTTAGCTTTGATACATGTTTCCCAAAGCAATGAGGACCTGGCTGGCAGCCATAGCCCCACCTTGTGCTGGGACATGGCCATCCAGCCCCCAGGGAAAAGATGCCAGACTGTGCCCCCCCCAATTTATGATGTGCAAGCTTGGCGGTTCCTACTCCCAGCAGTCACTCGCTTGTCAAAATCACTGCCGCTGTCGCTTTCTCCTGTAAGCCTTGTAACCAGTAGCGGCCCGTCCATTCATGCGTCTGGCCCCCCTAATCTACATGCAGGGTGCCGGACGCATAGATTCCGATGGGTTTTTTTTTTTTTAGAAGCACGTGATTACAGCTAGTGGCTCTAATTGGCTTGAAAAAAGGGTGGGCATGAGCCCACCCACTTGTGTGACAATAGAGAATTGTTATTCGCTATTGCCTTCCTGATTCTCCTCCTGGCCAATCAGGAAGGCGCATCCTGAGACTTGAATGGCTGAGAGCGCTCATATTGGCCGCCGAGGAGGAGGAGAAAATGCAGGGGAAGCCGCCGTGAAGCCATCGTGAAGCTGAGGAGCAGACACTGGGTGAGGCCGACGAGGCGGAAGCGCTGCTCGCGAACTTGATGGGGTATGTGCAGGGCTGAATGGGCTGATGATCGAGTGACGGGGGGGGGTGGGGGATGCAATCGACCTACCCACTGACCGCGGGGGGGGGGTGTCAGGGGCACCCCCAAAAAAATGGAGCACCGGCCGCCACTGCTTGTAACGGGAGGAAGACGTCCCCACCCCTATAGTAAACCATTGCACCCAGGAAGGCCACCCCTTGTCCCAGCCCTGGTCCCATTGCAGAGATCTTCAGGCTTCATCCATATCAAGAATCTGTCCTGGCTCAGGCCTCCGGTTACTTTGTGTGTGTTACTCTAGCTTTGGGCTAACTTGGTGGTCTGTACCCTCCCTACTCCTTCCAATGCACATCGGACATCTTACAACTTATCTCATTGTCTTTCCTCCAGAGGTTTAAAGCTAAATTCGCCCAGGCACAAACAAATTATCTCCATATAGTTTGTAATGTCCTATGATCGTCAGCTCCATCTAGTGGCCACAAGGTTGAATTTTCCAACTACATTAAGCAATACTGCATTATGATCACTAGATGGAGCTGACAATCATAAGAAATAACCATATGACAGACCATACAGCAATCATTTGTTGTGCCTGTGCTGAAGTCAAAGACTTATGCACAGTATTTTTTTTTATATATATACATAGAACCCTTGGTGTGCTTTGTGTATTTCTTTCAGACTGTAAAAATTGGACAAGAAGGCCTGGCTCACAGTCTCTGCTCTAATTCATCCCAAAGTTGTTCTATCGGGTTGAGGTCAGGACTCTGTGCAGGCCAGTCAGGTTAATCCACCCCAAACTCGCTCATCCATGTCTTTATGGACCTTGCTTTGTGCACTGGTCCAAATCATTTGGTGGAGGGGGGATTATGGTGTGGGGTTGTCTTTCAGGGGTTGGGCTTGGCCCCTTAGTTCCAGTGAAGGAAACTCTTAAAGTGTGAGTATACCAAAACATTTTGGACAATTTCATGCTTTTTGGGAACAGCTTTGGAATGACTGTGCACCAACATGACTGTGCACCAGTGCAGAAAGCAAGGTGCTGCCATCAGTGGCAGCTAGGGATGAGCCCGATGTTCGAGTGGAACATCGGGTGTTCACCTGTTACGTAACTGAGTGACCCCATCCCCTCTGACGCTATGGGAAAGCCATAGGGATGGCGACATCATCGTGTGGCCCCGCCCTCAGTTATAAAAGAGCTGTCACCTGAGAGGCCGGTCATTACGGCGGGTGCCTCCAATGGGGGCAGATCGGTGACGTTTTTTTTTTTTCTCTTTTTCGGTCCTTCGGAGCGAGAGAAGAAGATGATGGACTTCGTGGGACACTTTTATATTTTTATTTTTTAATAAAGGACTTGTCCCAAGCCGTGTCTTGTGTTTTTTTTACCATTTTCAAACATTTTTTGTGAAATGGTGGGGGTACATTTGTACCACGTTACCATTTCACACAGGGGGTAGGGCCGGGATCTGGGGGTCCCCTTGTTGAAGGGGGCTTCCAGATTCTGATAAGCCCCCCGCCCGCAGAACCCCACAACCACCGGACAAGGGTCATGGGGATGAGGCCCTTGTCCCCATCAACATGGGGACAAGGTGCTTTGGGTGGGCGCTACCCCAAAGAACCCTCCCCATGTTTAGGGCATGTGGCCTGGTATAGTTCAGGAGGGGGGCGCTTTCTCGCCCCCCCTCTTTTCCTGCAGCCTGCCAGGTTGCGTGCTAGGTTAAGGGTCTGGTATGCATTTTTGGGGGGACCCCACGCCATTTTTTTTTTAATTTTGGCGCGGGTTTCCCCTTAAAATCCATACCAGACCTGAAGGGTCTGGTATGGATTTTAAGGGGGACCCTCACACCATTTTTTTTTAAATTTTGGCCGGGGTTCCCCTTAATATCCGTACCAGACCTGAAGGGCCTGGTATGAAATTTGGGGGGCCCCCCCACGCATTTTTTTTTTAAATTTTGGTTCCGGGTTCCCCTTAATATTTATAGGGGGAATCCCATTTTGTGTGTATTGCCGGGACCGACAATTCATTATACCTGCGAGTACTTTTAAATTACTTTTTTTCCTTTAGAAATGTCATTTTGCTCTTGGACTGCTCTAAACACGGGAAACATGCGCCACTTTACAGGCATACTATAGACGCCCCCCCCAGGTACGAAATTTAAAGGAACATTTCAATTTTATAAGCATTATTAAAATCACTGCTCCCGAAAAAATGCCATTTAAAATTTTTTTTTGCATTGATACATGTCCCCTGGGGCAGGACCCATTTCCCCAAACACTTTTTATGACAATAACTTGCATATAAGCCTTTAAAATTAGCAGTTTTGATTTTTCATGTTCGTGTCCCATAGACTTTAACGGTGTTCACGTGGTCGAACAAATTTTTTGCCTGTTCGCAAGTTCTGCTGTGAACCGAACCGGGGGGGGGGGGGGGTGTTCAGCTCATCCATAGCCATGAGTAGCCTGACATGATGTGCTCCAGGAGTATGGAAAATGTTTTCCATACTTACTGTAATTTGCCTTTGCTGGATGCTCATGCTGTCAACCTAGGCTGATAAAAGGTAGCCTGCTCCTGCTGCAGGAATATGGAATATTGTTGCCTTACTTACCGTAATTTTCCTTTCCTGGATACTCATCATGTCAGCCTAGAGATTCTATTATGGGGGAATTGGCGCTGTTCAAAAAGGTATTCAACAAATATTAAATATTAAATAAATATTAATACCAATCAGTGGTTAAAAAGTGAATCAATAAATAATATATAAATTATTCAGATGAAAATGTACCCTAAATACACTAATGTGCTATAAAGTGCAAGGTGCTAGAAAATATGTGATCTGAATATATGGGATAAATCCAATTCATGTGAATCAAATAAATAAATCACTAATGGTGATATTAAACATCAAATAACATGTAGTGAAAAAAAATCTTTCGAATAACTCCACAATAAACCACTGTGAAAAAATGGTAAAAGCCACAAAATGTGATATGAAAAATACTGAGTGTGAAATATAATAATAAAAAATAAGAAGTAACTCTGTGTCCTGAAAAAAGATGAATACAGTCTGTGAAAAAACTATGGTGTATCAATCCAAAAATAATTCTTGATATGGTGATTCAACAAGTGTTCCCCGTCTTCAACTGCAACCCCAATCGTGCCCTCACTCACCAGAGCGCCTATCCCCTGCAGGGGTAATAGGCGTGTAGGCTAGAATCCAGCAGTGATGTTTCTTGGTGGTGGGTAATCCTTCACACGGTTGCCGTTTTCTTCCCCTGTACTTATGTATCACGGAGGTCCTCTCAATACTCCCCAGCGATAGATATCCATATAAAGTAGAAACAAAGGAGCCTTATAGTGTGAATCCAAAAAGCGAAATTTATTGTAAATAATAAACTGATTTAAAACCGGAGCTAACAATGCTCCGTCAGCTGGCTCAGACCCGATAACCGCAGCAACAGCGTGGTAGCGGCGTGCGTTCCACAGTCTGCCTACCAGAAACTGGAAGTCCAAAGGAAAAAATACAGAAGAGACGTATGCGTACCACGTAGCCCCTTCTTGCGCGTTTCGTCACACGGACGTCATCTGAGGCGCGGCCATATTGGTACACCATACGTCTATATATAGTGCATAGAGGCGCCATAATAACCAATCAAAACCTTTACATACAATCACACCCACAGGGCGGATGTAAAAAATCTCTAATGATGGAATGAAGAGGTTTCCACCGAACGCCATCTATATTAGAATAATGTCATAGCTGGCGCCTCCATGTATACAATTTGATCAACAACCAAACATATTTTTAAAATATATATAAAAATATGTAAAAAAATGTTTTATATTATAAAATGTATATATAAAAACAACAAAAGGTGGCAGTATGTAGAAAGGTGAGTCCCCTACAGTAGATCAATTAAAATAGAAATAAAAGATGAAAATAAAAATAAAAATAGATGCATCACTGCATATATTAAATATAAAAAAGATAAATAAATTCAAAACAATACTATCGTGAAATAAAATGTATTCCGTAACAAAAATATGTGTTTTTAGGCAAGTGTGTATATCTGCTTATAAAATATAAGTAATAAAAATTATAATAGAAAGGGAAGGAAGATGAATGGAAGACGTGTAGAGACTAGGGAGGTGATCCGTATTAAAAATGAGATAAAAAGCAGTTTAAATCAATCTCCACATTTAGCCCTCTGGGTACCAAACAATCTAAACGGTATATAGATCTGGTTTCGTTCTGGGATATCAGATTTTTCTTATTACCCCCCCCTCCAGTGGTCCTTAATGGTGTCAATGCCATAAAAAACCAAACCAGATGGATCCCTTTGGTGAAATTCATCAAAATGTCTGGAAAGATTGTGTTTAGGGAACCCCTTTCTAATGTTATTAATGTGTTCCCTAATGCGTACACAAAGGGGTCTGGTGGTCCTACCCACGTATTGCAATCGGCACAGACATTCGATGACGTAAGTCACATGGGTAGTATTACAGGTGACCAGTTCTCTAATCTCATACTCCTTTCCAATCCTTGATTTAAAGGAGGTTCTCTTCTTAGGTTGTTTCTTACTGACCCGGAAAGCCAGACATTTCTGGCACCTGTAAAAGCCCTTCACATTAGAAAACAATTTAATAGTTTTAGGGGGGTCGATTACATTATGAACCAAATGGTTTCTGAGGGTAGGTGCTTTCCTATAGATAAAAACGGGGCTTTTTTGTAAGGATTTTCCTTAAGGTCCTATCAGATTTTAAAATGGGCCAGTACTTCCTCACTATATATTCAATGGAACGATACTGGTTAGTGAAGCCTGTAATGAAAGCTACATCCAGCGGAGAGTTCTTACTCGTATTTCTATTTTTTGTTAATAAAGAATCCCGATCAAGATCTTGTATCTCCTTCTTTAATCTTACTACTAGTGCCTGTGGGCATTAAGTTTCTTTGACAGTAGACTTGTATAACTGGTTGTTGTCTATTGTCTCTGGGAATTTCCGAAGGTTGAGTTTCTTGCAAGGTGAATTTTTCACACATGTAGTCATCTCTGGATGTCATGTCCTTGTTCCGTTGGTCAGCTGAGTTTTTGTTTACATTGTGGGTTCATTCTTATGTTTGTGAGTATTATTCGTGTTTATTTTACAATAACCAGTAGTACAGTAATTCAGGGGGTCAGTTTTTCTTCTGTTTTGTGTGCTATTACGTAAATTTGTTGCGTTTATTACTGTAATTTTCCTTTTCTGGATGCTCATCATGTCAGCCTAGTTTGGCCATGAGTAGCCTGACAGGATGTGCTCCAGGAATTTGGAAAATTGTAACATACTTACCGTAATTTGCCTTTCCTGGATGCTCATCCTGTCAGCTTGGCTGACCATAAGTAGCCTGCTCCAGAAATATAGAAAATTGTTGCCTTACTTACCATAATTTTCCTTTCCTGGTTGCTCATCATGTCATCCTAGGTTGGCCATGAATAGCCTGACATGATTTGCTCCAGGAATATGGAAAATATCTAACATACTTACCGTAATTTGCCTTTCCTGGATGCTTATCCTGTCAGCCTAGGCTGACCATAAGTAGCCTGCTCCTGCTCCAGAAATATGGAAAATTGTTGCCTTACTTACCGTAATTTTCCTTTCCTGGATGCTCATCATTTTAGCCTAGGTTGGCCATGAGTAGGGATGAACTTCGAGTTCGAGTCGAACTAATGTTTGACTCGAACATCGACTGTTCGCCAGATCGCCGAACAGCGAACAATTTGGGGTGTTTGCAGCAAATTTGAAAGCCGCGGAACACCCTTTAAAAGTCTATGGGAGAAATCAAAAGTGCTAATTTTAAAGGCTTATATGCATGGTATTGTCATAAAAAGTGTTTGGGCCCTGGGTCCTGCCCCAGGGGACATGCATCAATGCAAAAAGAATTTTTTAAAACAGCCATTTTTTCGGGAGCAGTGATTTTAATAATGCTTTAAGTGAAACAATAAAAGTGTAATATTCCTTTAAATTTCATACCTGGGGTGTGTCTATAGTATGCCTGTAAATGGGCGCATGCTTCCCGTGTTTAGAACAGTCTGACAGCAAAATTACATTTCAAAGGAAAAAAAGTAATTTGAAACTACTCGCGGAGTCGCGGCTATAATAAATTGTCGGTCCTTCAATACACATAAAAGTTAATTGATAAAAACGGCATGGGATTTCCACACAGGGGAACCCCGAACCAAAATTTTAAAAAAATGGCATGGGGGTCCCCCTAAATTCCATACCAGGCCCTTCAGGTCTGGTATGGATATTAAGGAGAACCCCCGTGCCAAAATTAAAACCCCGCCCCCTCTGACAACACGGAGAAAGCCACAGGGAAGTCCCGTGAATTCCTCGTGCATCAGAGGAGGGCAGGGCCACCCGGTGACCCGGTGATTCGTTATATAAGAAGTGTCAGAAGAAGCCAAGCGTCACACGGCTGAAGACTCCCACTGAGGCGGATCGTGCGGACGGAGCTGAAAAGAAGCCTGGAGGAAGATGCGGGACGAAAAGAGCGGAGGAAGAAGAAGAAGAAGATAAAGAAGAAGATAGAGGAAGAAGAAGAACACCGAAAGAACACCAGAAGAAAGAAGATGGAAGAAGAAGCCAAAAGAAGAAGAAATTAACAAAGGACTTGTCAAAAACCGTCTCTTGTGTTTTTTAAATTTTTTGACATTTTTTTAATGAAATGGTAGGGGTACATTTGTACCCCAATAACAATTCACACGGGGGAGGGCTGGGATCTGGGGGTCCCCTTGTTAAAGGGGGCTTCCAGATTCCGATAAGCCCCCTGCCCGCAGACCCCCACAACTACCGGCCAAGGGTTGTGGGGATGAGGCCCTTCTCCCCATCAACATGGGGACAAGGTGCTTTGGGGGCTACCTCAAAGCACCCTCCCAATGTTGAGAGCATGTGGCCCGGTATGGTTCAGGAGGGGGTCGCTCTCTCGTCCCCACCACTTTTCCTGCGGCCTGCCAGGTTGTGTGCTCAGATAAGGGTCTGGTATGGATTTTTGAGGGGACCCCACGCCATTTTTTTTAAATTTTGGCACGGGTTTCCCCTTAAAATCCATACCAGAGTCTGGTGTGGATTTTGAGGGGGACCCCCACGCCATTTTTTTTTAAATTTTGGTGCGGGTTCCCCTTAATATCCATACCAGACCTGAAGGGCCTGGTATGGAATTTAGGGGGACCCCCATGCATTTTTTTTATTTTGGGTCGGGGTTCCCCTGTGGGGAAATCCCATGCAGTTTTTATCAATGAACTTTTATGTGTATTGTCGGACCGACAATTCATTAATAGCCGCGAGTAGTTTTAAATGACTTTTTTCCTTTGAAATGTCATTTTGCTGTCAGACTGTTCTAATCACGGGAAACATGCGCCCCTTTACAGGCATACTATAGACACCCCCCAATTATGAAATTTAAAGGAATATTACACTTTTATTGTTTCACTTTAAGCATTATTAAAATCACTGGTCCCGAAAAACGGCCGTTTTTAAAAAATCTTTTTGCATTGATAGATGTCCCCTGGGGCAGGACCCAGGTCCCCAAACACTTTTTATGACAATAACTTGCATATAAGCCTTGAAATGAGCACTTTTGATTATTCATGTTCGTGTCCTATAGACTTTAATGGCCTGTTCGCAAGTTCTGCTGTGAACCGAACCGGGGGGGTGTTCGGCTCATCCCTAGCCATGAGTAGCCTGAAATGATGTGCTCCAGGAGTATGGAAAATGTCTTCCATACTTACTGTAATTTGCCTTTGCTGGATGCTCATGCTGTCAACCTAGGCTGATAATAAGTAGCCTGATCCTGCTGCAGGAATATGGAATATTGTTGCCTTACTTACCGTAATTTTCCTTTCCTGGATTCTCATCATGTCAGCCTAGAGATTCTATTATGGGGGAATTGGCGCTGTTCAAAAAGGTATTCAACAAATATTAAATATTAAATAAATATTAATACCAATCAGTGGTTAAAAACTGAATCAATAAATAATATATAAATGCTTCAGGTGAAAATGTACCCTAAATACACTAATGTGCTATAAAGTGCAAGGTGCTAGAAAATATGTGATCTGAATATATGGGATAAATACAATTCATGTGAATCAAATAAATAAATCACTAACGGTGATATTAAACATCAAATAACATGTTGCGAAAAAAAGTATTTCGAATAACTCCACAATAAACCACTGTGAAAAAATGGTAAAAGCCACAAAATGTGATATGAAAAATACTGGGCGTGAAATATAATAATAAAATAAATATGAAAAAATAAAACTGATTTAAAACCGGAGCTAACAATGCTCCGTCAGCTGGCTCAAAGCCGATAACCGCAGCAACAGCGTGGTAGCGGTGTGCGCTCCACAGTCTGCCTACCAGGAACTGGAAGTCCAAAGGAAAAAACACAGAAGAGACGTATGCGTACCACGTAGCCCCACTTACGCGTTTCATCACACGGACGTCATCTGAGGCGCGGCCATATTGGTACACCATACGTCTATATATAGTGCATAGAGGCGCCATAATAACCAATCAAAACCTTTACATATAATCACACCCACAGGGCAAGTGTAAAAAATCTCTAATGATGGAATGAGGAGGTTTGCACCGAACGCCATCTAGCGGGATATTAGAATAATGTCATAGCTGGTGCCTCCATGTATACAATTTGATCAACAACCAAACATATTTTTAAAATATATATAAAAATATGTAAAAAAATGTTTTATATTATAAAATGTATATATAAAAACAACAAAAGGTGGCAGTATGTAGAAAAGTGAGTCCCCTACAGTAGATCAATTAAAATAGAAATAAAAGATGAAAATAAAAATAAAAATAGATGCATCACCGCATATATTAAATATAAAAAAGATAAATAAATTTAAAACAATACTATCGTGAAATAAAATGTTTTCTGTAACAAAAATATGTGTTTTTAGGCAAGTGTGTATATCTGCTTATAAAATATAAGTAATAAAAATTATAATAGAAAGGGAAGGAAGATGAATGGAAGATGTGTAGAGACTAGGGAGGTGATCCGTATTAAAAATTAGATAAAAAGCAGTTTAAATCAATCTCCACATTTAGCCCTCTGGGTACCAAACAATCTAAACGATATATCCATCTGGTTTCGTTCTGGGATATCAGATTTTTCTTATTACCCCCCCTCCAGTGGTCCTTAATGGTGTCAATGCCATAAAAAACCAAACCAGATGGATCCCTTTGGTGAAATTCATCAAAATGTCTGGAAAGATTGTGTTTAGGGAACCCCTTTCTAATATTATTAATGTGTTCCCTAATGCGTACACAAAGGGGTCTGGTGGTCCTACCCACATATTGCAATCGGCACAGACATTCGATGACATAAGTCACATGGGTAGTATTACAGGTGACCAGTTCTCTAATCTCATACTCCTTTCCATTCCTTGATTTAAAGGAGGTTCTCTTCTTAGGTTGTTTCTTACTGACCCGGCAAGCCAGACATTTCTGGCACCTGTAAAAGCCCTTCATATTAGAAAACAATTTAATAGTTGTAGGGGGGTCGATTACATTATGAACCAAATGGTTTCTGAGGGTAGGTGCTTTCCTATAGATAAAACGGGGCTTTTTTGTAAGGATTTTCCTTAAGGTTCTATCAGATTTTAGAATGGGCCAGTACTTCCTCACTATATGTTCAGTGGAACAATACTGGTTAGTGAAGCCTGTAATGAAAGCTACATCCAGCGGAGAGTTCTTACTCATATTTCTATTTATTGTTAATAAAGAATCCTGATCAAGATCTTGTATCTCCTTCTTTAATCTTACTAAGGGATCAATATGATACCCCTTGTCTACAAATTTATTTATCAAGGTATCGGTTTGGTTCTGATAGCCTTCAATGTTCCGGCAATTCCTTCGTATTCTCAACAGCTGTCCCTTAGGGATGTTCTCTTTCCACTTAGGGTGGTGGCAGCTGGAGGTGGGTATATACCCGTTGCGATCTGTTACCTTAAAAAAGGTCTTTGTAGACAATTCCTCACCCTCTTTGTAAATCTGTAGATCTAGATAGTCCAGTAAAGGAAATAACATACACATTGTGATTTAATTCATCCAGGAACTCCTGAAATGACTCCGAGTCTCCTTCCCACAGAATGATTACATCATCGATGTACCGACGGTAAAACTTTATTTCAGCTCGCCTGATACCATATATGTAACGTTCTTCCAGCATATCCATAAATAAATTTGCCACACTTGGGGCATACTTGGCACCCATGGCCACGCCTTTTTTCCATGGCCAGCCTAGACCATGAGTAGCCTGCTCCTGCTCCAGGAATATGGAAAATTGTTGCTATAGTTCCTGTAATTTTTCTTTTCCTGGATGTTCATCATGTCAGCCTACTCATGGCCAACCTAGGCTGACATGAAGAGCTCCAGGAGAGAACATTTCCTTATCTATTATAAATCTTCTGCCATGATGTTGAGTGACAGCAGAAAAGAACCGTCTATACAACTGTGAGATCTAAACGTTGGATGCACTTGATGGTGCCTAATGTCCGGTGGGACATTATATGTACACGGGTTCCATGTAATCTAATGCCGCGTACATACGCCAGGACTTTCCGACAGAAAAAGTTCGATGGGAGAGCTTTTGGTCGGACATTCCGACCGTGTGTATGCCCCATCAGACTTTTTCTGTCGGTATTTACGAGGGACTCAGATATAGAACATGTTCTAAATCCCTCCGTCGGAAATGCCGACGGAGTTTAGTCCGTTGGCATGTCCGGCCGTGTGTACGGGGCATAAGGCTACTTTCACAATGCTCTGTATCACAAACACATCAAAAACGCATATGCGGTTTTACCGTGTTTGCATTGCATTTTTCCCGTATCACCTTCCCACTATTCGAATGCATTTTTCATGCGACTATGCAGTGCTACTTGCTTACGATTTTTATGCAACTTTGATGTAACTTTAGAAGTCGCAGCAGCATAAATAAGAAGCATTCCTATGTTACTCTGGTGGACGAGTGTTTTTCTTTAACCCTCACCTGGTCATCCTTGCTGCCTAAGGCTAGGTTTTCATCCTTCCTTTGATCGATCATTCCTTCAATTGATCCTTCTATCAGTCGATTGATCTTTCGATTAAGCGCTACTGAAGCATGAAACACGTTAGCTGGAGTTGCTGAATTCCCCATTATGTTTCGCGGAGGTGTTTTTACATGAAGAATCATTACCAACTTCAATACCGGGCACTTTCACCCCCTTCCTGCCCAGGCCAATTTTCAGCTTTCAGCGCTGTCACACTTTGAATGACAATTACGGGGTCATGCAACGCTGTACATAAAATGTTTATCATTTTTTGAGACAAGTAGAGCTTTCTTTTGGTGCAAATAGTGGGTAAAAACCAAGCGCTGATGTGGATAAATTTGAATAAATACTATTGAACGTGCATAAAAGATAAATTTAATTATGTGCTGTGATTGGATCAATAAAATTAAGCTGCTATCAATACAAGGGGTAAAAATAAAAAATATAAAAAATTCCAGCGGAGATAAGTTAATAGAAGAAATAAAAATAATTAAACAATTCCTTCCCTACATCCAATTAATTGATTCACTGAATTAAATCGTTTGTTCAGGATATTTGGTTTTTCTTACATCCCACTTCAGCCATGATACTGCTGTTACTTCGGTTCTCAGGAGAAAGATTTATGAAAGACAAGCAAAAGGTATATCATTGTGCAGTGAACTTGTAAGAAAGTACACAAGCAAACAGCTATAAGAGATACACTCACATACGCCCGGTATACTAAAGGCATTCAGGTACGCAGATTGCAGTCAGCCGCTGTGGACGAGGCTTCCCATAGAGAAACCGCTGCTATTGAACTCAAAGTGTCTTGCAGCACTGAACGTCCTAAGCTCCTCCCACGCGTTGCGTCACTGGCATGTGACTTTTGGTGGTATCTAATCACCACTGGGTTTTTTATTTTTTGCTAAAAAAACTGAAAAAAAAGACTGAACATTTTGAAAAAAAAAAATTTTTTCTTAGTTTTTGCTCCTTCCCTGATGGGCACTGATTAGGCGGCACTGATGAGACGGCACGGAAGGGCACTGATGAGGAGGCACTAATATTCAGCACTGATAGGCGGCTCTGATGGGCACTGATTGGTGGCACTGATTGGCACTGATGGGTGGCACTGATCTACACTGATGGGCACTGATGGGTGGCACTGATCTACACTGTGAAACAACAAAAAAAAAATTTAATGAAACTAACACTTTGCTTAAATAACTTATAGCTGTAGACAGAAGGGGAATCACCCACATAGAGACTGCTTACATATGCTAATAACTGCTGACATCCAAATTATAATAAGTGGATGTGTTCCTCTGAATTAGAGAGCATAACAAAAAACAAGAGATACAAAGAATTCTTCAATGAGGAACAAGCATGGTTAGCAAAAATATAAATGTTTAATATAGAAAATTAATTATATGAAATAATACCACATATACACCAGATAGAGTCATAAATAGACAATAAATGAACCAATACCAACTAATACCAATTAAAATTGACAACGTTGTCGGGAACAGAAAGCACGACATGCAGATGGCCACCACAACACATACATACACATGAAATTGGCCAGCTGGACTTTTAAAGTCTCTAATGAGTTGAGGCTGGATAAGAGTAGAAAGCCAATAAATAACAGTGTATGGCCTTAAGTGGGAGGGAGTCCGCAGTATACACTGCCAATGGCAAGCCCAGATATGACTGCAGATGGATAGACACACTTTGTTGATGGTAGCACTGACAAGTGGAGGTCAACTGTGGCAAATAACATGCATAAACAGCTATGTCAGTGCTAAGCAAGGGTGCAGGGGATGATGGTGCACCTATGTGGCTGTGGAAGTAAAACAACAGCGTGTAAGAGGGTGCGATCTCACCAAGCCACTTATGAGCAGGCACTGATGGGCACAGAATGGCAGCACTGATTGGCATCACTGATGGGCACTGATTGGCAGCACTGATGGGCACTGATAGACGGCACCAATGTTCACTGATTGGCATCACTTGTGGACACTGACTGGCATCACTGCTGGGAACTGTTGGGGCAGCACTGATTATCTGTGCATATCTCCCCTGTGAGGAAATGCCACTGATCGGCTCTCCTCTCCTCATACGCTGTCAGTGTGAGGAGAGGAGAGCCGATAACCGGTATTTCTTTGTTTACATGTGATCGGCTGTGATTGGACACAGCTGATCACATCGGTAAAGAGCCTCGTCATTGGCTCTTTACTGAGATCAGGGATGCGTTGTGTCCCAGGGTCAGGGTTAACCACCTCCACCGCCATCATTTGCCTATAAGACGGGGGGAGGTGGTTAAAAAAAAGATGATTTTATTGGACGTGCGGCCAACCAGATTTTCCTTTGTTCCCAGATCCTTTAATCGATCAATCCTTTTTTTAAATCAATCCATCTTTCCTTCAATCGATCCTTCAATAGACTGAAGGAAGAAAGGATCATTTGAAGGAAGGATCAATCGAGGGAAGGATTGGTCAATCAAAGGAAAGATCAATTGAAGGAAAAAACGATCAAGAGAAGAGAGGATCAATCGATTGAAAGAAGGAAGGACCCAAGGAAGGCTCCAAAATTGCAGCTGTATCAACATCAATGGATGAAGGACGACCAGGGAGGAGATATCCTTCCTTTGATTTATCAATCCTTCACTCCTTCTTTAGATCTATCCGTTTTTCCTTCAATCGTTCCTTCGATCGATTGAAGGAAGAAAGGATCATTTGAAGGAAGGAAGGGTCAACAAATCAAGGGAAGGATTGATCAATCAAAGGAAAGATCAATTGAAGGAAGAATCAATCAAGCGAAGAAAGGATCGATCAAGCGAAAAAAGGACCCAAGGAAGGCTGCAGAATCGCAGCAGTATCCAAATCAATGGATGAAGGATGACCAGGGAGGAGAGGTGAGGGTTTAAAAAAATAAAAACATTTATCGATCAAAGTCACACGGGAATGCTTCTATGCTGATGCGACTTCTGTGAGATAACACAGAAGTCTATGGGGCTGAAATCGCACTGAAGTCCACCAGGAACCTTTTCCAAAATCGCACTGTGCTAGGTCACATTGATGAGAAGGGCACCATTGACCGTAATTAGATTTCCTTTGTCATGCGATTCTGTGAACCTGGGCTTGAGCGCTCAGATTGCGTTTTTGATGCAGTTTCCATTTATTTCATGGAAGGCATGAGTTTTTGGTGGGAATGGTGACAAACTCCAGTGTAACCTATACAGCCTCAGACAGCATGTTGGAGCGATTGTCATAGGATTTTCTTGTTTGCCATGTCCCAGAACATAGCTCAGCAGGGACGGCCCGTCTATTAGGGTGCACGGGCGCCGCCCCCTCTCTCCAGTCACCCCCCCTCTATGACTAATGGATAGATTCATGCATTGCATGGATCTATCGATAGCCGCGTCCGCCACCCCCTATTCAGGCGTCCGACCCCTTTTCGGGGGCCAGGCGCCTGAATTACAGCAGCGGGGGTGTATTTTTGAAGCATCTGATTGGAGCCATAGGCTCTAATAGGCTTCAAAAAAGGTAGACTCAGAGCGCAAAGCATTGCGCTCAGTGCCCACCCAGGTGTGTTAGAAAAGCGAATGAATATTCGCTTTCCTAACACTGAACTGCCTCTCTGCCAATCAGGAAGTGCGGGTTTGTTACCCGTCACCTGTTGGCTGAAAGGACAGGCGCTGCGATTGGATGCCTATCAGGAGGAGGGGAGGAGACGCATGGAGGAAACAGCTCGCTGCTGTCTGACCCGCTGCAAGGTCCCACAGCTCGCCGCCATCACCAGCTGCCTGACCCGCCACCACGATAGGGTAAGTGCCGTAAGCGGCAACTTTTGATGGGCAAAGTGGCGGCATTTGATGGGCACAGTGGCAACATTTGATGGGGCACAGTGGCAGAATTTGATGGGCACAATGGCAGCATTTGAAGGGGCACAGTGGCAGCATTTGATGGGCATGGTGGCAGCGTTTGATGGGGCACAGTGGCTGCAATTAATGGCACAGTGGCAGCATTTGATGGGCACAATGGCTGCATATGATGGGCACAGTGGCAGCATTTGATGGCACAGTGGCAGCATTTGATGGGCACAGTGGCTGCAATTGATGGGCACAGTGGCTACATTTGATGGGCACAGTGGCTGCATTTGATGGGCACAGTTTTTGCAATTGATGGCACAGTGGCTGCATTTGATGGCACAGTGGATGCAATTGATGGGCACATTGGCTGCATTTGATGGCACAGTGGGTGCATTTCATGGGCACAGTGGCTGCTATTGATGGCACAGCGAGGCTGCATTTCATGGGTACAGTGTCTGCTATTGATGGCACAGCGAGGCTGCAACTGATGTTTTTTTTCAGTATTTTTATGAATTTTTAAGTTTATTTGTGCCCCCCAAAAAAAATTTGGAGCACCAGCCGCCACTGCAGCTCACTGTCTTCTACAGCACAGGATGGACAGGTAGGAACACATGGGAGGGGGGCTCCATGCCAACTAAGGATGAGCCGAACACCCTCCTGTTCGGTTCGCAGCAGAACATCAGAACAGGCAAAAAATTTGTCAGAACACACGAACACCGTTAAAGTCTATGGGAAATTAATATGTAAAATCAAAAGTGCTAATTTTAAAGGCTTATATGCATGGTATTGTCATAAAAAGTGTTTGAGGACCTGGGTCCTGCCCCAGGGGACATGTATCAATGCAAAAAAAGTTTTAAAAAGGGACGTTTTTTCAGGAGCAGTGATTTTAATAATGCTTAAAGTGAAACAATAAAAGTGAAATATTCCTTTAAATTTCGTACCTGGGGGTGTCTATAGTATGCCTGTAATAGGGGCGCATGTTTCCCGTGTTTAGATCAGTACCGCAGCAAAATGACATTTCTAAAGGAGAAATTGTCATTTAAAACTAATCGCGGCTGTAATGAGTTGTCGGGTCTCGCAATATAGATACAACTCATTGAAAAAAAAAGCTTGGGACCCCCCAGTCCATTGCCAGGCCCTTTGGGTCTGGTATGAATATTAAGGGGAACTCCGAACCAAAATTAAAAAAAAAAAATTGCATGGGGGTCCCCCTAAAATCCATACCAGGTCCTTCCGGTCTGATATGGAAATTAAGGTGAACCCTGCGCCAAAATTTTAAAAAAATGGAGTAGAGGCCCCCCAAAATCCATACCAGACCCTTATCTGAGCACGCAACCTGGCAGGCCGCAGGAAAAGAGGGGGGGATGAGAGTGGACCCCCCTCCTGAACCGTACCAGGCCACATGCCCTCAACATGGGGAGGGTGCTTTGGGGTCTGACCCCAAAGCACCTTGTCCCCATGTTGATGGGGACAAGGACCTCATCCCCACAACCCTTGCCTGGTGGTTGTGGGGGTATGCGGGCGGGGGAATCTGGAAACCCTCTTTAACAAGGGGACCCCCTGTGTGAAATGGTATTGGGGTACATTGTACCCCTACCATTTCACAAAAAAAGTATAAAAAATGATTAAAGAGACAAGAGACAGCTTGGGACCTTTATTAAAAAATAAAAAAATAAAAATGCCACGATGTAAGTTCATGCCGCCCGACGGACCAAAAAAAAAAAAAGCTGCAACCGATCCGCCTCCATGGGAGGCTTCCGCCCAGTGACACGTCTTCTCCATGACAGTTCCTAAATAAATGAGGGTGGGGCCACCCGGTGACATATACGGGTGACCCGCCCCCCTCTGACGCCACAGGAGTTTCTCCATGGTGTCACTGGGTGGCCCTGCCCTGAAGGGGGGGGCCCTATGCCTTTTTTTTTTAATTTGGCGCAGGGTTCCCCTTAATTTCCATATCAGACCTGAAGGGCCTGGTATAGATTTTAGGGGGACCCCCAGGCAATTTTTTGTTTTAAATTTTGTTTCAGGGTTCCCCTTAATATTCATACCAGACCCAAAGGGCCTGGTAATGGAATGGGGGGGATCCCTTGCTCTTTTTTTCAATGAGTTTTACCTATATTGCCGAGACCCGACAATACATTACAGCCGCGATCAGTTTTCAATGGCAATTGAAAAATGCGCCACTTTGCAGGCATACTATAGACACCCCCCAGACATGATATTTAAAGTAATATTTCATTTTTATTGTTTCACTTTAAGCATTAAAAAAATCACTCCTCCCGAAAAAACGTCCCCAAACACTTTTTATGACAATAACTTGCATATAAGCCTCTATATAGAGCACGTTTGATTTTTCTTTTTCTTGTCCCATAGACTTTAACGGTGTTCCAGCTGCTTTTGAATTTGCCACGAACACCACATATTGTTCACTGTTCAGCTCATCCCTAATCCCAACCAGACAATCTTCTCTTTCTTAGATTTCTTCAATGCTCTGTAGAGTTTCTGCTTTACTGATTGGTGGTCTTCAGGAGATAATTCAGGAGAGATACAAAGAAATTCATTATCACTATCATAGATCTTTATATTCCTGAGAGACAATTGTGGAAGAACGTGCTGCAGTGGCGGGTGTAATTCCACATGGTCAAATTTCAGCGTCTGTCTTTCATTTCTTTTAAAGAGAGGGTTCACACTTGTGCAAATAAAAAATGCAGGTGAAAACTTTTTATGCTTGTTTTTTATAAATTCCTATATAGGGTTAAGCTGCTTTACGAAGGTGAAAACTGTTTTTTTTTATGATTATTTGGTGATCTGGAGAGATACAAAGTAACTAATTATCACAGATCTTCTTTATGTTGCTGCGAGATGATTGTTGAAATAAATGTGTTACAACGTTTGGTGTGTTTGTGATTCTACATGGTTACATTTTAGTGTTCGCATTTTATGTTATTTTTTTTCTTGTTGATTAAAAATGTATTTTTGCTTGTAAATAAGTTGATTTCTAAATGCCAATCTAATATCCAACAGGAAGTAAAGGAACCTCTCCAACGGAGCCCCAGATGGCAGTAAAACCAAACAGGAGGTCTAATCCTTCTTCACTCAATCCAAAAATATTTTTTTTGTGTGTGTACACACTTTAAAGGGTTAATTAACCCAGATAG
The DNA here is from genome assembly GCA_037952925.1 of Lithobates clamitans. NCBI lineage: Eukaryota > Metazoa > Chordata > Amphibia > Anura > Ranidae > Lithobates > Lithobates clamitans. The sequence goes on from JBBGZY010001612.1 coordinate 430,941, forward strand.
GATATTTTACAATTTTGGCAGATGCTAAAAATTTATATCATCTCCCAGAGATTGTATTGGTGTGCCCATTATGAAGGGTTCCCACCATCCCTGTGCTGAGTTCCCGGGTTTGTACACCTGCTGTGCCCATTATGAGGGGTTCATTTTGTTTACTGAAAAATCTTACAAACAACAACTTATATACAATAAAGCCATAATAAATAAATAAAACATAGTTACAAAATAATTGAATACGACTATACAAAACGAAAACAAAAACAAGAACATAATAAATGGTGCAAACCAAATTGCGCACAACATAATCCCTAAGAGAGAGCCAGACTAAGGAACATCACCGTCACCATGCATGTAGCCTTTTATCAAAAATATAATTGATCTGAAAATCTAGGGTGTGAAACAAGAATGCAAAGAAAAGCCTCACACCCCCGAAATCAACAGACATGTAAAGAAACTTCAAGATTTTCACATATATTTTTCCATGAAAGGCGAGCCAAGCCTGATCCCTTCATTGGGATTCTCTCCAAATTAATCAATCGCAAACCCACCCCCAAAACCAGGCTTGGGCAATCACTTAAGGCCAGTGGCTCGCAAAAAGCAGAGCTCATTATCCGCTTCTCAAAACGTTTCCTTGGAATAGATCTGACTTCTCCTGCTGTTACTTGCCACCGCCGTTTCAAACACGGAGCAACATAAGCCGGGAGCTTATCATGCTTGACCCTCAGGCTTTTCACTGGCCCACCATTTCCCAGTCTTGCAGAAAGGGCTAAACCAGGACTGGAAAATACCAACCCATCCAGGTGGTCTCTCTGCCAACATGTTACCAAGATTGTACTTCACAAACATCAGAGAGAAAAAGACTACAGGGTTGACCATCCCTAGACCACCCTCCCACCTAGGAAGGTAAGTCACATTCCTTTTTAAGAGGTTTATTTTGTTCCCTCATAACAGCTGGAAGAAACTACTATAGACCCTGGTATAGAGAGAAACTGGCAAAATGCAAACAAAACTGACATACAGAAAAATCAGAATCAGGTAAGTCTTGATCAGATCAACCTTTTCCCTCAAGGAAAGCCGCCAACCTTTCCAGCTTGCCACCATGGCATTGGCATTCTTCAAGTAGAAATTATTATGTTTTATTTTTTTCAAATTACATTTTTTTTCCTTATAATAGGAATAAAAGTGACCCCAATTTTTTTTTTTTTTAAAGGACAGTGTTAAAATAAAGTAAAAAGTAAAATAAATAAGAAAAAACATTTAAAGTGCCCCGTCCCCTCAAGCTCACGCAGAACGTATACGGGAGTAGCGCCTGCAAATGAAAACAATGTTCAGACTACACATGTGAGGTATTGCCGCAATCCTTAGAGCGAGAGCAATAATTCTAGCACTAGACCTCCTCTATAACTCAAAACTGGTAACTTGTAGAATTTTTTATACATCGCCAATGGTGTCGCCATCCCACGAGTGAGCGCATTTTTGAAGTGTGACATGTTGGGTATCAATTTACTCAGCCTAACATTATCTTTCACAATATAAAAAAAAAATTGGGCTAACTTGACTGTGCTCTTATTTTTTAATTGAAAAATGTGAATTTTTTCCAAAAAAAGTGCACTTGTAAGACCTCTGCGCAAATACGGTATGACAGAAAGTATTGCAACGACCGCCATTTTATTCTCTAGGGGTGTTGGAAAAAAACAATATATAATGTTTTTTTTTCTAGCAAAAAAACAAAACAAAACTGATTTTAACTTTAAACACCGAGTCTCAAAAAGAGGCTTGGTCCTTAAGTTGTTAAGGGTGCAAACATATGTGTATTAACACTTTTATGAAAGTGGGTTTGTCTTTAATAATGACAAGTAGGGATGAGCCAAACACCCCCCTGTTCGGTTTGCACCAGAACATGCGAACAAGCAAAAAATCCGTTCGATGGGACTCGAACATGAATAATCAAAAGTGCTAATTTTAAAGGCTTAGATGCAAGTTATTGTCATAAAAAATGTTTGGGGACCCGGGTTCTGCCCCAGGGGACATGGATCAATGCAAAAAAAAGTTTTAAAAAGGGCCGTTTTTTCAGGAGCAGTGATTTTAATAATGCTTAAAGTGAAACGATAAAAGTGTAATATTCCTTTAAATTTCATACCTGGGGGGTTTCTATGGTATGCCTGTAAAGGGGCGCATGTTTCCTGTGTTTAGAACAGTCTGACAGCAAAATGACATTTTAAGGAAAAAAGTCATTTAAAACTACTCGCGGCTATATGAATTGTCGGTCCGACAATACACATATAATTTCATTGATAAAAACGGCATGGGATTTCCCCACAGGGGAACCCCGAACCAAAATGTAAAAAAAATGGCGTGGGGGTCCCTCTAAATTCTATACCAGGCCCTTCAGGTCTGGTATGGGTTTTAAGGGGAACCCCGCAACAAAATTTTTTTAAAAAAATGGCGTGGGGTCCCCCCAAAAATCCATACCAGACCCTTATCCGAGCATGCAACCTGGCAGGCCGCAGGAAAAGGGGGGGGGGATGAGAGAGTGCCCCCCCTCCTGGACCGTGCCAGGCCACATGCCCTCAACATTGGGAGGGTGCTTTGGGGTCTGCGGGCGGGGGGCTTATCGGAATCTGGAAGCCCCCTTTAACAAGGGGACCCCCAGATCCTGGACCCCCCTGTGTGAAATGGTAAGAGGGTACAAAAGTACCCCTAGCATTTCACAAAAAAAGTGTCAAAAATGTTAAAAATGACATGAGACAGTTTTTGCCAATTCCTTTATTTAAATGCTTCTTCTTTCCATCTTCTTTCTTCTATCCTCTTTCTTCTATCTTCCTTCGGTTTCTTCCTCCATCTTCTTCTTCTTCTGGTTCTTCCTCCGGTGTTCTCATCCAGCATCTTCCTCCGCGGCGTCTTCTTCCCTTCTTCGTTCTCAGACTGCTCCGCATCCATGATGGGAGGCACGAGCTGTGACGCTTCTTTGGCCTTAATAATGTAACCTTGGCCAGATCTGTGCCTTGCCACAATTCTGTCTCTGAGCTCTTCAGACAGTTCCTTTGACCTCATGATTCTCATTTGCTCTGACATGCACTGTGAGCGGTAAGGTCTTGTACAGACAGGTGTGTGGCTTTCCTAATCCTAATATGTAGAAGAAAATATATTGGCTTAAACTGATGAATAAATTTGTTTTTGTATATATTTTTTTTGGATATGTATTCTACCAGAGAATAATAAAGAATAAGTCCAATCAGTATAATCATGGAAATGGACAGCACATGAGTTAAATATATGAGTGTCACAGCAAAGGGTCTGAATACTTAGGACCATGTGATATTTCAGTTTTTCTTTTTTAATAAATCTGCAAAAATGCAGGGTGCTGTGTGTACATTAATGAGGAAAAAAATTAACTTAAATGATTTTAGCAAATGGCTGCAATATAACAAAGAGTGGAAAATTTAAGGGGGTCTGAATAGTTTCCATCCCCACTATATATATATATATATATATATATATATATATATATATATATATATATATATATATATATACACATACCCAACACACCCATCACCATCACCCCACACCCTCTGGCAGTAGTCTCACAATCTACGCAATTTAGTCTCCATTCCTCTTCTTCCCAACACCAGCCTCCCCTCTCCTGTGCCCTCTGGAATGCCCGCTCTGTCTGCAACAAACTCACCGCTGTTTATGACCTCTTTGTCACTAATTCCTTTGATCTACTTGCTGTCACCGAAACCTGGCTCCACAAATCTGACACCCCTTCTCCTGCTTCCCTCTCCCAGGGTGGCTCTCTGGACTCACTCCCCTAGGCCTAAGGTAGGTGGAGTGAGATTCCTCCTATCCCCCCAGAGCACCTTTCAGGTTATTCACTCTCCTCCCTCTCTTTCTCTCTCATCATTTGAAGCTCACTGTATACGTCTATTCTCTCCAACTTCCCTAAGAATTGCTGTGATCTACCGGCCCCCTGGACCATTAATGACTTTCCTTGATGAGTTTTCTGCCTGGCTACCCTACTTTCTTTCTTCAGAAATTCCCACAATCCTTCTCAGTGATTTCAACATCCCTGCTATCACAAACACTCCTGCTACTTCTAAACTTCTTAGTCTAACCTCTTCATTTGACCTGAAGCAATGGGTACAGGCTTCTACTCACTCTGATGGCAACACCCTTGACCTTGATTCTCCTACCTATGCACTCCATGCAGCTTCTCCAATAATCCTTTTCCTCTCTTCGACCACCAGCCTATTAGTTTCTCTCTCCCCCTGTCTTCCACCACCTTTCCCTCCAAACGCCTAACCATCACCCGTAGAAACTTTCGCAACTTCAACTCTTCTCTTCTGTATTTGGTTACTGACCACCTCTTTGACAAAATCTCTCCCCTGTCCTGCCCCAACTAAGCCACTTCCATCTACAATAAATCCCTGTCCTCCACTCTGGACAAGCTCGCTCCCCTCACTACACGCAGAATCAGGCCTAGACCCCTACAACCCTGGCAAACAGATGACACTAGAATTCTCAAAAAACTTAGTTGTGCTCTTGAGCATCTGTAGCACAAGACTAATAGGGCGTACACACGGTAGGACTTTGTACGGACATTCCGACAACAAAATCCTAGGATTTTTTCCGACGGATGTTGGCTCAAACTTGTCTTGCATACACACGGTCACACAAAGTTGTCGGAAAATCCGATCATTCTAAACGCGGTGACGTAAAACACGTACGTCGGGACTATAAACGGGGCAGTGGCCAATAGCTTTCATCTCTTTATTTATTCTGAGCATGCGTGGCACTTTGTCCGTCGGATTTGTGTACCCACGATCGGAATTTACGACAACGGATTTTGTTGTCGGAAATTTTATCTCCTGCTCTCCAACTTTGTGTGTCGGAAAATCCAATGGAAAATATCCGATGGAGCCCACACATGGTCGGAATTTCCGACAACACGCTCCGAACGGACATTTTCCATCGGAAAATCCGACCGTGTGTACGGGGCATTAGTCTCTCAAAGACTTCATCCAATACAAATCTGCTCTCCAAAAATACAATTCTTTCCTCCACAGTGCCAAGCAGACCTATTTTACAGCTCTTATTAACACCTTCTCATCCAGTCCCCGTAAACTCTTCTCTACCTTCAACTCTCTACTTCGTCCTCCACCGCCTCCACCCACTGACTCACTCACTGCCCAGGAGATTGCTAATCACTTCAAAAACAAGATTGATACAATCCGTGATGAAATCTCTACTCTACAGGTATCTCCCCCAGTTAAGACCCCATGTAACAGGTACAATTGACACTCCCCTTATTCAAATCTGCTACTACAGACAAACTCCTTTCCAACGTCCACCTAACTACCTGTCCCCTGGACCCTATGCCCTCTCAAATACTATGGTCGCCCTCTGACTCTATCCTACACTCTCTAACCCACATCTTTAATCTCCCCTCACCTATGGAATCTTCCCCCATGCTCTAAAACATGCATTGGTCACCCCCACACCTAAAAAGCCATCCTTGACCCTACCAATCTTAACAACCTACGCCCGGACACTATTCTTTACTCCTACTTCTAGACCTTTCAGCTGCCTTTGACACAGTTGACCACCCCCTCCTCCTCAAAAAACTTTACTCCCTCGGTCTCTGTGACTGTGGTCTTCAGTGGCTCTCATCCTACCTATCCCAACGCACCTTCAGTGTCACTTACAATTCTACTTCCTCCACTCCTCTTCCCTTCTCCGTCGAGGTCACCCAAGGTTCTGTTCTTGGACCTCTTTTATTTTCAATCTACACCTCTTCCCTGGGTCAGCAGATAGCCTCTCACGGCTTTCAATATCACTTCTATGCTGACGACACGCAAATCTATCTCTCCACTCCTCATCTCACTCCATCAGATCGCCTCACGCATCACTAACTTACTAACCGACATATCTGTATGGATGTCACACCACTTCCTCAAACTCAACTTGTCTAAAACGGAGCTTATATATTTCCTCCCCTACGTGCCTCTTCCCCTGACTTATCTGTCAAGAGCAATGGCACAGCCATCCACCCGTCCCCACATGTCAGGGTGCTAGGTGTTATCCTAGATTCTGAACTCTCCTTTCAGCCCCACATCCAATCACTTTCCAAAGCTTGCCGCCTCAACCTCCGCAACATCTCTAAACTACGTCCCTTTCTAACCAATAAAACCACAAAGCTCCTGATTCACTCCCTGGTTATCTCTCGCCTCGACTACTGCAACTCACTCCTCATTGGCTTACCTTTAAATACACAATCCCCCCTTCAGTCCATCATAAATGCTGCTGCCAGACTCATCCACCTTACAAACCACTCAGTGTCTGCTACCCCTCTCTGCCAATCCCTCCATTGGCTGCCACTCGCCCAACAAATTAAATTCAAAATACTAACAATAAGTTACAAAGCCATCCACAGCTCTGCCCCCAGCTACATCACTAGCCTAGTCTCAAAATACCAACCTAATCGCCTTCACAAGATCTCCTGCTCTCCAGCTCCTTCATCACCTCCCCCATATCCGCCTTCTCCCGAGCTTCGCTCATCCTCTGGAATTCCCTACCTCAATCTGTCAGACTGTCTCCAAATGTATCCACTTTTAGGCGATCCCTGAAAACAATCCAGAGAAGCCTATCCTGCCTCCATCTAACAACTGCACTATTTTCTCCATTAGCTAATCCCACACAGCTATTACCCTTTGTATAACTTGACCCTCCCTCCTAGATTGTAAGCTCTAATGAGCAGGGCTCTCTGATTCCCCCCTGTATTGAATTGTATTGTACTTGTATTGTCTGCCCTAATGTTGTAAAGCGCTGCGCAAACTGTCGGCGCTATATAAATCCTGTATAACAATAAAAATTATAATAAATACACACACACATGTATTATATACATGTGTATGCCCGCCCAAGCGTATGGCTTTCTTTACTTCGCTGCTATGGGCTCTAGCCCCAGATCTTTTGTAGACCTGGCAACACTCCTGATGGGCACCATTGAATATGAAGGGAAACCTAATGTTGAGAATTGAAGCATTTAGAGAAATGCTCTTCAAATTGTTCAGGTGAGAATGGGGTCTCACATCTGTAAGCAGGTGGGAATGTGCCAGTTAGCTGCTGCCCGGCAGGGAGGGAAAGGGATAACTTATTTCTCAGGTCTCTGTTTTTGGTGGGTCGCTGCTGGGCTTTGCCACCGCCTCCCTGTGCATATAAAATTAGGAGGGGGCTCTGCCCAGACGAGTCCAGCCACATGAGAGAAGAAATGGGTCAGGGTTACTAGAGGCCATCCTGGCAGCTCCCCCCCCCCCCTGTTGGCTGGAAGGTTGGAGAACCTTTAAAAACTAGAGGGGTTAGGAGGAGCTGCCAATAATTTTTTTGGGGCCCCAGCCAATCCCCAGAAGTGGGCTGGCAGGGGACAGGGACAACTCCATAAATAGACATGGGCCATTCCAGCAGAGAAGTCTGGTGGAAGATAGAGTTGGAGTGCTGAGGAGAGGCTGTCGGTGGCCCTTGAGGGAAACCCCTGCCAGGGAGAGATGATCCCTCAGGCTGGAGGCTCGAGATAGCTGGCCTAGAAGGATCCCATCACAGGAGGCAGTTGGAGGAGAACCTTCAGGAGAGGCAGCGGGGAAGAGCAAAGAAGGACAGTGAGTAAGAGATTAGCACTGAGCAGAGACAACACAAGGAGAGAGACTGTCATCTTTAATAGTGCTCTCTGAAGACAGCAGTGGGCTTAGTCTTCATCCTTGCCCCGGGAGAGGAGTGAGACTGATGCGAGGATAGGAGTGAGACTGGTGTGAGGATAGGAGAGGAGTGAGACTGATGCAAGGATAGGAGTGAGACTGGTGTGAGGATAGGAGAGGAGTGAGACTGGTGTGAGGATAGGAGAGGAGTGAGACTGGTGTGAGGATAGGAGAGGAGTGAGACTGGTGTGAGGATAGGAGAGGAGTGAGACTGATGTGAGGATAGGAGAGGAGTGATACTGGTGTGAGGATAGGAGAGGAGTGAGACTGGTGTGAGGATAGGAGAGGAGTGAGACTGGTGTGAGGATAGGAGAGGAGTGAGACTGGTGTGAGGATAGGAAAGGAGTGAGACTGGTGTGAGGAGAGTAGTGAGACTGGTGTGAGGAGAGTAGTGAGACTGGTGTGAGGAGAGAAGTGAGACTGGTGTGAGGAGAGGAGAGGAGTGAGACTGGTGTGAGAATAGGAGAGGAGTGAGACTGGTGTGAGGAGAGGAGTGAGACTGGTGTGAGGAGAGGAGTGAGACTGGTGTGAGGATAGGAGAGGAGTGAGACTGGTGTGATGATAGGAGAGGAGTGAGACTGGTGTGAGGATAGGAGAGGAGTGAGACTGGTGTGAGGAGAGTAGTGAGACTGGTGTGAGGAGAGTAGTGAGACTGGTGTGAGGATAGGAGAGGAGTGAGACTGGTGTGAGGAGAGTAGTGAGACTGGTGTGAGGAGAGTAGTGAGACTGGTGTGAGGAGAGTAGTGAGACTGGTGTGAGGATAGGAGAGGAGTGAGACTGGTGTGAGGAGAGTAGTGAGACTGGTGTGAGGAGAGTAGTGAGACTGGTGTGAGGAGAGTAGTGAGACTGGTGTGAGAAGAGGAGTGAGACTGATGTGAGGAGAGGAGAGGAGTGAGACTGGTGTGAGGATAGGAGAGGAGTGAGACTGGTGTGAGGAGAGGAGTGAGACTGGTGTGAGGAGAGGAGAGGAGTGAGACTGGTGTGAGAATAGGAGAGGAGTGAGACTGGTGTGAGGAGAGGAGTGAGACTGGTGTGAGGATGGGAGAGGAGTGAGACTGGTGTGAGGATAGGAGAGGAGTGAGACTGGTGTGAGGAGAGGAGTGAGACTGGTGTGAGGATAGGAGAGTAGTGAGACTGGTGTGAGGATAGGAGAGGAGTGAGACTGGTGTGAGGAGAGGAGTGAGACTGGTGTGAGGATGGGAGAGAAGTGAGACTCGTGTGAGGATAGGAGAGGAGTGAGACTGGTGTGAGGATGGGAGAGGAGTGAAACTGGTGTGAGGATGGGAGAGGAGTGAGACTGGTGTGAGGATGGGAGAGGAATGAGACTGGTGTGAGAGGAGTGAGACTGGTGTGAGGAGAGGAGTGAGACTGGTGTGAGGATAGGAGAGTAGTGAGACTGGTGTGAGGAGAGGAGTGAGACTGGTGTGAGGAGAGGAGAGGAGTGAGGCTGGTGTGAGGAGAGGAGAGGAGTGAGACTGATGTGAGGAGAGTAGTGAGGCTGGTGTGAGGAGAGTAGTGAGGCTGGTGTGAGGAGAGGAGTGAGACTGGTGTGAGGAGAGGAGTGAGACTGGTGTGAGGAGAGGAGAGGAGTAAGACTGGTGTGAGGATAGGAGAGGAGTGAGACTGGTGTGAGGAGAGGAGTAAGACTTGTGTGAGGATAGGAGAGGAGTGAGACTGGTGTGAGGATAGGAGAGGAGTGAGACTGGTGTGAGGAGAGGAGAGGAGAGGAGTGAGACTGGATGAGAAGAGAGGGAAGGAGAGAGGAGATAGAGACTGTAGGAAGGGAGAGGGGGAGAGGGAAGGAGGAGAGTTAGATTGGAATAGGGGGGAGGATAAGAAGGTCCTTATATACATTGTTATTTCCCTCCTTGCAGGTGATGATGATGAGTTTGTGAATCTGGAAGTTATTGTACAGTATATTAAAGAACATGGCACCCCGAATACCATCCATGGAGCCCACCAGCACAGACCCCAGGTTTTGCGTACCACCAAGTACGGCATCACAAGGACCCTGTACCCGCAGGAACACTACCCAAGCTATGTATCCGGTGGTGGTTTTCTCTTCCCAGGAGCCTCGGTGAAGAGTCTGTACACGGTCTCACAGATCCTCCCCGTATTCACATTGGACAATGTTTATTTTGGGTTCCTTGCCCTCGCAGCCAATCTGACCTACCGACACGATGATCACTTTTATGTGAGAGGATTAAAGTACGATGTGTGTAAATACAAGCAAGCTCTGGTGGTCCATGGTGTTGATTCAGAGAACGTGGTACCAATATGGTGGGAGGTGCAGAACAGCAAGTGCCAGAGGAACTAATCCGCACCAAGTCAACAGGAGTCAATGCCAACAAGTGCCAGAGGAACTAATCCACACCAAGTCAACAGGATTCCATGCCAACAAGTGCCAGATGAACTAATCCACACCAAGTCAACAGGAGTCCATGCCAACAAGTGCCATAGGAACTAATCCACATCAAGTCAACAGGAGTCCATGCCAACAAGTGCCAGAGGAACTAATCCACACCAAGTCAACAGGAGTCCATGCCAACAAGTGCCAGAGGAGCTAATCCACACCAAGTCAACAGGAGTCCATGCCAACAAGTGCCAGAGGAACTAATCCACACCAAGTCAACAGGAGTCCATGCCAACAAGTGCCAGAGGAACTAATCCACACCAAGTCAACAGGAGTCCATGCCAACAAGTGCCAGATTAACTAATCCACACCAAGTCAACAGGAGTCCATGCCAACAAGTGCCAAAGGAACTAATCCACACCAAGTCAACAGGAGTCCATGCCAACAAGTGCCAGAGGAACTAATCCACACCAAGTCAACAGGAGTCAATGCCAACAAGTGCCAGAGGAACTAATCCACACCAAGTCAACAGGATTCCATGCCAACAAGTGCCAGATGAACTAATCCACACCAAGTCAACAGGAGTCCATGCCAACAAGTGCCAGAGGAACTAATCCACACCAAGTCAACAGGAGTCCATGCCAACAAGTGCCAGAGGAACTAATCCAAACCAAGTCAACAGGAGTCCATGCCAACAAATGCTAAGGACCAAACAATTGGGCACGACCCAACAGATACCGTTGTGGCTGCAACGTAGGTGACTCCATCACCAATGTTAAATTTTAGTGTTGAATTTAAAAGTAATTTATGGAAAGGCAAACTGGAATGCCCTCACCGTGAAGATATTTTTTGCCCACTTGCACTGTATTTATTGCCCAAAGAGATGGCATCCAATAAAGAAAGACTCAGCTCAGCTCTTTTTTTTATCTTATCAGACGACAGGAGATAGTCGCAACATACCTTTTATCCACTTTACGTTGTAGACAGCTCTGGTTGCGGGCTGCAGATCGGTAGCTGGCGGTACCGGCAGCAGCCACACAAGCGCCGCCACCTAACCCACCTACCCCCCTGGGTGTCCCAAACTATTTAAGGACACCATGATTAAGATAGCAACAACACTTTCTGTGATAAACATACAGAGGGGTGTATTTATAAAATAAAAATCTGAGCTGTTCATTCTGCAAAACTGCATTTACATTCATTACATTCGCATGTGAGAATGCCGGCTAATTCAAATATTAGTAGACTATTTTTCTCTACAGGACGTCGGACATTCTTTATTCATAAAAAATAAAAGAATGACTGAGGAATATGTTGCATTATGGCCACTAGATGGAGATGTTATTGTTATGAATGAAGAACATCCGAACATCCAATCTGGAAATAGAATACACTATATTACCAAAAGTATTGGGACACCTGCCTTTACACATACTTGAACTTTAACGTCATCCCAGTCTTAGTCCGTAGGGTTCAATATTGAGTTGGCCCGCCCTTTGCAGCTATAACAGCTCCAACTCTTCTGGGAAGTCTGTCCACAAGGATTTGGAGTATGTCTATGGGAATGTTTGATCATTCTTCCAGAAGAGCATTTGTGAGGTCAGGCAGTGATGTTGGACGAGAAGGCCTGGCTCACAGTCTCCGCTCTAATTCATCCCAAAGGTGTTCTATCGGGTTGAGGTCAGGACTCTGTGCAGGCCAGTCAAGTTCCTCCACCCCAAACTCGCTCATTCATGTCTTTATGGACCTTGCTTTGTGCGCAGTCATGTTGGAACAGGAAGGGACCATCCCCAAACTGTTCCCACAATGTTGGGAGCATGAAATTGTCCAAAATATCTTGGTATGCTGACACCTTAAGAGTTCCCTTTACTGGAACTAAGGGGCCAAACCCAACCCCTGAAAAACACCCCCACACCATAATCCCCCCTCCACCTATGAACCTTGCTTTGTGCACTGGTCCAAATCATTTGGTGGAGGGGGGATTATGGTGTGAGGATGTTTTTCAGGGGTTGGGCTTGGTCCCTTAGTTCCAGTGAAGGGAATTTTTAAGGCGCCAGCATACCAAGACATTTTGGACAATTTCATGCTCCCAACTTTGTGGGAACAGTTTGGGGATGACCCCTTCCTGTTCCAACATGACTTGCGCACCAGTGCACAAAGCAAGGTCCATAAAGACATGGATGAGCGAGTTTGGGGTGGAGGAACTTGACTGACCTGCACAGAGTCAAGGTTGCCACCTTTTCTTCAAGTCAAACCCGAACACTTTAGCGGCGCACAGCAATTTTTAGTTCCCTTTCACTGTAAGGGGGGACTCTGCAGACTCTGATGTAAGGGAGAACTCTGGGGACTCTGACATAAGGGTTGCTCTGGGAACCCTGATTTAAGGGGGAACACTGAGAACTCTGATGTACGGAGAGGACTCTGATGTAAGGGGAACACTGTGGCCTCTGGTATAAAGGGGAACTCTGATGTAAGGGGTGCTCTGAGAACCCTGATTTACCTTAGTGTACTCACTCAGAAGCAGGAGAGAGAAGGGGGGAGACTTCAGTCACAGACAGGGATGGATGGTGAGGCTCACTCACCCCTTGGCAGTCAGCACCTCTCATTCAGATGTATCTGGAAGTCATAGTCTGGTCTGAATAATGTGTCCGGGTTTCAAGCAGTCTGAAACCTGGACTCATGATTCCGAACCCGAACTGTCCGGGTGAATCCCGGACAGGTGGCAACCCAACACAGAGTTCTGACCTCAACCTCCCAACTTTTTGAGATGGGACAGGGGGACACCTATTAGCAAAAAAGTTGTAGGCATAGGGCACCCCCCCCCCCCCTGCCATCCCCCTTAAAGGAGAAATATACACAAAAAAAATATTAGTTAAACCCAAAAAAAAAAAAAATGTTTTTTACAACTTCTATTCCTTTCTACTGGCTTATGAAATTTAAAAATGCAGCAATTTCGAAACTGGAGGTTTAGCACTGGGAAACACTTTTATGAAAGAGGAAAAGTGCATTTTTATACAACTATATAGATCAGACCAAAATGAGAGACACATTAGAAGGAAAGAGGGACTTTGTTCCAAATCGGGATTGTGAAAGATAATGTTATGCCGAGTAAATTGATACCCAACATGTCACGCTTCAAAATTGCACCCGCTCGTGGAATGGCGACAAACTTTTACCCTTAAAATTCTCCATAGGCAATGTTTAAAAAATTCTACAAGTTGCTTGTTTTAAGTTACAGAGGAGGTCTAGAGCTAGAATTATTGCTCTCGCTCTACCGATCGCGGCGATACCTCACATGTGTGGTTTGAACACCGTTTTCATATGTGGGCGCTGCTCACGTATGCGTTCGCTTCTGCACGTGAGCTCAGCGGGATGGAGCGTGTTTAAAAAAAAATGTTTTCTTTTTTCTTTTACCTTTTATTTTTTATTTTTACACTGTTCTTTTAAAAAAAATGTGTCACTTTTATTCCTATTACAAGGGATATAAACATCCCTTGTAATAGAAAAAAAGCATGACAGGACCTCTTAAATATGAGAAAAATAAAAATAATTTAATGTCATTTGAAAAAGGGTCCCGGCCCCTTACCACGTGATCAGCTGTCAGCCAATGACAGCTGATCACATGATGTAAACACAAGCTCAGTAATTTTTTTTTCTCCTCACGCTGACAGCATGAGGAGAAAAAAAAATTTGATCACCGGCTTATCTGCAAGGGACATCGGTCCCGAAAAGGAAGAGGCAATTATGCCTCATCTGTGCCCACCAGTACCCCCTGCCAGTGCCACCTGCCATTACCACCTGCCAGTGCCCACTAGTGCCACCTATCAATGCCCATGAGTGCCACCTATCAATGCCCACAAGTGCCACCTATCAATGCCCACCAGTGGTGCCAATCAGTGCCACCTAGCAGTGTTTTCTATCAGTGCAACCGATCAGTGCCCATTATTGCCACCCATCAGTACCCATCACTGCCGCCTATCGGAGCCTATCAGTGCCGCCTCATCAGCGTACATCAATGAAGGAGAAAAATGACCTGTTTGCAAAATTTTATAGCAAAATATAAAAAAAAACATTTTTAAAAATTTGGTCTTTTTAAATTTTTTTTACAAAAAATAAAAACCGCAGAGGTGATCAAATACCACCAAAAGAAAGCTCTATTTGTGGGAAAAAAAATAGTAAAAATTTCATTTGGGTACAGTGTTGTATGACCGCGCAATTGTCATTCAAAGTGCATCAGCGCTGAAAGCTGAAAATTGGTCTGGACAGGAGGGGGGTTTAAGTGCCCAGTAAGCAAGTGGTTAAGAGCTATGGGCGGAAGTGAAGTCTTGACATCGCTAATGCCCTGCAATGGTATGGAGATAGGTGGGGGGCCATCTTCCCCCTCACTCGTCTCCATACCGAACAGGGAGAAGAACCTGGTCACCTCCGCCGCTACCGACGGCTCCGGTAAGTGGCAGAGGTCACCAGAGCGTGGCGGGAGAGGGGGGGCCTCTCCCGCTGCTGATAGAAGTGATCTCGTGGTGAATCTGCCACAGAGACCACTTTTATCTGAAAGCGGACCGCCTGCTGAAGAAGAGGATACCAGGGTTATGGCAGCTAGCTGCTACCATAACAACGATATAACATATCGCCACCTATAACGACGGCGGGCAGTGCATAAGTGGTTAAAGGTGGATACCAAATGCAGCTTTATCAGTGCCCATCAATGCAGCCTCACCAGTGCCCATCAATGCAGCATCACCACTGCCCATCAATGCAGTATCATCAATGCCCATCAGCGCAGCCTCATTAGTTCCCATCAATGTAGCCTGATCAGTGCCCATCAATGCAGCCTCATTAGTTCCCATCAATGCAGCATCACCAGTGCCCATCAATGCAGTATCATCAGTGCCTATCAGCGCAGCCTCATTAGTTCCCATCAATGTAGCCTGATCAGTGCCCATCAATGCAGCCTCATTAGTGCCCATCAGTGCAGCCTCATTAGTGTTTATCAGTGCAGCCTCATCAGTGCCAAGTGGTTGATATTCTGTCTCTATCATTTAAAATACACCTATGATAAAAATTGTAGACCCTTCATTTCTTTGTAAGTGGGCAAACTTACAAAATCTGCAGGGGATCAAAATTATTTTCCCCAATGTATATACAACAAATTCGGAAACAATACATAATAATTACAACAAAATTGTCACATGAACTTCAGTTGTCTGAGAGAATTAGAAATGTTGAAGAATAAAATAGTATCATGGTCTCATAGTTTTGCCAGGTTGATTAAAGAATCTAGTCCATCCAGTCCAACCTGTGTAATTGGTGAATGTGTGTTCATGTCGATAATTATTTCTCATATCCCTGTATATTGTGTTCACCAAGATACACGTCCAAGAGTCTTTTAAAACAATCAATATTTTCTGCCGACGCCACCGATTGTGGAAGGGAGTTCCACATCCTTGTCGCCCTGACAGTGAAAAACAAACCTACACAGCTTAAGGTTAAACCGCTACTCCTCCAATCTTACTGAGTGGCCCCGTGTCTTCTTACACTTTCTGTCTGAATAGTTTTCTTCCTACGCTGGGATCACCATTGGGATATTTGTATATTGCTAACATATCTTCTCTCAAGCGTCTCTTCTCCCGGGAGAATACATTTCGTGCTTGTAGTCAGTCTTCGTAATTTAAGTCATCCAGTCCCCTTAATAATTTTGTTGCCCTTCTCTGGATTCTCTCCAGTTCCAGCACATCCTTCCTGAGGACTGGTGACCACAACTGGACGGAACACTCCAGATGTGGCCCATTTCATAATTGCAGGGCATGGTTTAGTTTTATTGATGACGCATTTGGCATATGGGTGGGCGACCGAGATTCACTATTTTTATTTAATGAACATTTAAATCAGATTGTTCCTGGCCTAAAGTTCAATATGTCGGTTTCGATTGAGATGGTACTGTTCTTAGACACTCTATTATATATACAAGACGGTCAGATTGTCAGTGATCTCTATCGAAAGCCGACTGATTGTAACCGATTATTACATTTTTCCAGCTTCCACCCCCCAGGTGTATTTAAATACCAAGGAGCCAGTTAAAACGAATATCAAGAATCACCCATAAATCTATTTATAGAGAGGATAGACTGGATGAAATGGAAGGCAGACTCCGGCAACGGGATTACCCTGGTGATACATTAGGAGCGGATTAATTTACATAAAGATAAAAGAATAAATACGGGCCGCAGACTTCCTTTCATTTCCCAGTATGGTCCTTTTTCCAATAAGGTGAACAATATCATTAGAAATGGTCTATATTGAATAGAAATTATGCCACTGTCCCTGAATTCCAACATGCACCATTACCATCATATCGCAAGGGGAGAACCATACACAATAGATTGGTTAAATCTGACCAATTTCGTATTCCTACTCCCCAGGTGACATTTCTGGGTCCACCCAATTTAGGTTCGTTCCCGTGCCTCTCTTGTATCCAATGTTCTAGTATGATAAAGGGTAAAAACTTTAGCCACCCACCAATTGCGTCCCTAGGGGGGGCCAGAGGGTGCCCTGACCCCCCCAACATTATGCTGAGCCCCTCCGTGTGCCCCTCCAATTAAAAAAAATTTTTTTTTGTACAAAAAAAATGTCTTTTTGTTTGCATTCGTAGCGGATGCGCCACATCTTACTTGGGCCACCGCTGGAGTAACACAGTCTAAGGTAAAGATAGGATTGCAAGACATAAATATTCGATCCAGGATAAGATTGACAAGTTACCACTGTCTAGGCATTTTGTAGAAATGAACCATACTGTTTCACAACTTAGGTATATGGTAATGATGGTATCCCAAACAATAGGCGAGGAGGTAATAGGGAGCTGGAACTGAAAAAGAGGGAGGCATACTGGATAAACCGTTTAGACACTTTACAACCTAAGGGGTTTAACACAGACTTTGACAGCTACACAGGGGCCACGTCCTGTGTATTGCTACAGCTACACAGGGGCCACGTCCTGTGTATTGCTACAGCTACACAGGGGCCACATCCTGTATATTGATAACCTTACCATAGGGCATTGGAAGTCAGGGACCTTTGGCTAGCATTCGCCAGCTTGGTAGCTCTATTTGAGGCTCTTGTCTGTCTCCGTTCTTACTGCCCTCTTAAAGCATTTATCGCTGAAACCCAATCACTGGCATATACCCGCCATTATAACGTGTGAGAACAGTTTTTCTTCAAGCCAACAATATTTGTTTTGAGTGACGTCCTGTGCCTTTCTTGATGTTTGATTTTTCAAGTTCCTGATATGGAATCGCTCCAATTGAGTCAATATAAGTGACCATTCTCCATCATATATTCCCTGACGAAGGTGTAAAAAAACAGAAACGCGTCGGGTATCAGGATCTTTACCCACCGGAGAGTATCAGTGTCTTTTTGCAATTGTTTTGACTTTTTTTCTGTGGTTTGCTATGTTCATTGTATGCACTACAAGAGGTCATATGTCTTTTTATATTTTGTTCACTTGTCTGATTTTTAATATTTGAGATAAAATAAAGAAGCTTTTTATACATACATCAGTGTTGGTGGTCTTCTAAATTCCCAGCCAGGGGATATTCTTTCTTGGTTTGTCCTATCAGGGATATTTATATATATATATTTTGTAGTCAGAGTCTTCACTTGGAAATGCAATAACCTAACTACCAAGGCCTGAGATGTGCCTTGGTCTAGCTGGTCAGTACGCCTGAAAAGAGGGCATACCCTGAATGTATGAATATGAAAAATGTATGATGTGTATAAGTATATATGAAGGTTTGGGGGAAACGGGTGGGTGGGAACCCTGAATACGAGCAGACGCAGGATCAGGCAGAGGAGGAGGGATATGTACCCCTCAGACTCCTACTACAAATACAGGCTAGCCTCCGGCCAGCCTTCTTACTTGTAGTCAGAGTCTTCACTTGGAAATGCGATACCCTAACTACCAAGATCTGAGGTGTGCCTTGGCCTAGCTGGTCAGTACGCCTGAAAAGAGGGCAAAAAGAAACAAAAGTAGGCGTGATAAGAAAGCTTGATGAAGGGTAGGTAACAATCCGTCTAATAGAGTAGCGCACGCCCGGATGGCTTCAGTATACGGATCCAGTATTTATCAGCTATAACAGGATGAACACCAACGTCCCATGAATTGATGATAAGAAGGAACCCCCTGTTTGAAACCTTCAAATTGCCCCGAAGCCAAATAAATGTCCCGTAAATGATTTGGATAAAGCCTGATTTCAGAGAAAACCCAGACATGGGAATGAACTGCTTGTAGAGAGAGGATACGTGGGGGGAAAGGGAGCAAGGGCTGACCCGAGGAGTCCTTGCGAAATAATAGCAGAGAAGATCGAAAGCTTCAAATGGACACCAGTTGAGTAGCTCAGTGGAACTCCCACAAACCCCTGGCCTGTCTATACTTGGCATGGGGAAGTTTGAGAGGGTAAGCCGCAAAAATGGACCACCTGACAGGAGTTTTCAGGGGTCTGAAGTGCTGGATACCTGATGGATGTGTTTGATAGCGGATAAGCCCAATACGCTGTGGCAATATGCACAGTTAAACATGGAGAGACCATACCAGACACACAGAAACTGGCCACATACAATATAAATCGGGTCATGCTTCTGCGTGTAACCTGACAACTGAGTTTGAGTCCTGAACAGGGGAAGGGGGGCCAGACTCCATCCTCGGGAATAAGTCTCATGGCATGATTCAGCCTACCCAAAGTGACTGTAAGCCCCCTTTTGGAACAGGCTGGGGATCGGACAAAAGATAAATGGTCTGACGTACCTGAGCAATTCTCCAGGCAACATCATAATTAAGAGATTAGAGTCGAGAGTGGAATCCAAAATAATGATGACGTTTGGCCCGAACCTACCACTTTCTTGGTCGCCAAAGGGGACTTTGGCTCAGCACACTCAGCTTGAGAGAGACTGTAGATTCCTGGGCGGTAACCAGGGTCTCCATGCAACAGGACATCAACTAAATGAATTAACCCCTGACCCCCCTGCAGGTACCCAACACCCAATGGTACCCAACACCCAAAGGTTTCGAAGCAAGGACTGCTTTTGATCCAAGGGTAAGCCCAGTGGTGAAACGATATCTGCACCATTTATCTTGCCCTACCAATGGGCAGGTCTGATGGAAGCAAGTTCAAGCATTGTTGATATCACCTCCCCCTCCAAATGTTGCAAGTGCTGAATTGTCAAATCCACAGATGAGTACTTTGATGAAAAATGTTTCCGCAGGAAAGAGAGCAGCCAAAATATAACAAATCATATAGGAAACTTGCCACCCGGTGCACCCCGGTGGCCCAACTCCCTACCTTCAGAATTAAGGTAAAGAACCAGACCAAGCAACCCTAGGAAATTACTGCCTCCAGTAACTTAATTGGCATCGAAAGCATGACTGTCTGCTGAAGCCAAAATACTACACGCAAAAGACTCTGACGAGATAGTGATGAGGCCCACGTGCAGGCCTGAAAAATACTTCCAGCAGGGCTGTCTGAAGACTGGGGGTGAACACAGCCCCTGACAAGGAACATTACTTGGCTCAACCATATTAACCAGAAGGCTTGATAGATCGGACTAAGGGGACGCTGACCTTGCCTGCAGGAATGTAGGATGTTGGCATGTATGTATGTTCTAAAAGCAAGTGAACTCTCGTATGACATCCTGATTAGAGTGTTCCTTAAAACCCATTCAGATCTGGAGATCATTCCGACAAGAAATTATGACACACACAAGGCATGCAATTCAGAATGATCCAATCTTCTACTTCCGTATTTTAACTTATATAACCAACATGACATCACAACAAAAGTCCAACCCCTTCATTAATATATGCTAAATTTACAGACATACAGGATATTTAACTAACCAAAAATAGAACATAATTTCTTCATAAAGAAACTGTCAACAAGAAAAAACTTCATGCGTCATTTCGGGGAAATCATATAATTTACAAGAATTGAAACTAATTTTTGATAGACATCACATATACATATTATTCTAAGATGGATACATATTTTTATAGCTAAAATGGTGGACAGCAAGCTAAAATATCCCTACAATCCCCTCTTTGATAATAAATGTATGATCTCACTTCCCTATCATGGTGGTATTCTCAGCCTGCTTCTGATGATACATACTGAGATAAGTATAAGTAAAAGGACTCCAGGTCTGGACTATGTTGCGAGCCTCTTGTTGCAGCTTGGCCACCTCTTTTCTATGCTGAGCTATCACATCATAATAATCTGGTACCTCTATACTGGTATTGTGTACCCAAGTACAACATTCATAATCCTCAGTCATTTCACATAATCCTGTAAGGGCTAAACTCATGCTTTCAATGGCTAAGTCATGCAATTCGAGTTGTTTTCTAATAGCCCTAGTTTCAACATTAAGTTTAGAAATGTCATCAGAATTCTTTTCCATCATCTCATCAATAATTCCTAAATAATTATTCAACCTTTTCATCAAATCTATTCCCCTTCCTGCCCAGGAAGGGAACCATGCCCAGGCCATATTCTTTTCAAGGAATAACTCTCTCTTGTTACGATGTTTTAATTGGATACCTTGGGTGTATACTAGCTTCAAGTAAATGACTCCCATCACTATCACCTACCACCCCCATTATGGGCACCAGTGAGGCCAGGTAACACCAGCCCTGGACCTCTTATGGAATCCAGGGATAACAAGTCTTTCCACAACAAACATAAGTGTGGTTACCAAACAAGAAGGGCATATTCACAGCAGTCTCTTGATCTACTGCTGTAACTATTGCCAGAACCTGAAACAAATGCTGTACAGATTTACTACTATCATTTTTAAAGGCAAGAGTCTTTTTAAAATCAGCCCGTACTCTGACCTCCTCGTGGTGTGTTTGATATAAAGAACAAGACTTCCCACTAGGGGCATAGCAGTTAGAAATGTTCAAAACAGATTGACTACAGGTATGAGCATTTCTAGTAGAATTTCCTACATTAAAACACCAGGTAGGATTATGACTTCTATTGATGATGTGAAAGGAAATGGTGTCATTAGTTCTTCTGCTGACATTCAAAAGGTCAAGGGGAATCTTTCCTTTTAAAAGGGGAGTAATATTTAAAGGTATAGCCATTAGGGGTATCCTAACAGTGCTAAGGTGCAATTTGCCACAAATCCAACATTTCTGAAATCCTGATTTCTGAACATAAGCATATTTAAATTTTAGCAAAATTTTAGCATGTTTCTAACTTGTATCACTGTAATGTTCTCCTATGTATGTGTGTTTCCACAAATACTTTTAATGGCACCCAAATCTTCAGGGTGGTAGATACAGTTAGTGAAGATCCAAGTGGGCGGGAACACCATCAGGGTGATCAGGAACAGGAGGCAGAATGTTTTGCCAGAAGTCTGCGGTGAAATAAGCGAGGTCATCTTCTCTGGCCGGACCTGCTTTTCCAGGAAGTCCTCCTTCATCTGCTTGGACTTCTGCTTGAGGGCCTCCTGTATTAAGGATCTCCTTCCTGCTCTTGGGGCTTTGGGCAACCTTTTTCACTCGACTGGAATGGATCCCGGACTAGCAGTTTTCCACCGTTCTGATCACTGCAATCACCATAGTAGGAGGTCCAAAGGGATACTCTTGCTTCTTATTTCTGTTCAGCTGTTGGACCACCACAGTGTCTCCCTCCTTGAAGAGGTGAGTAGCTTCCTGTGAAGAAAAAAGAGAGGTGCGAGCAACATTTCTTTGACTGTATCCAATATTTCAACCAGTTTTCTTACATATTCTTCCTGTTTTAAGTCTAAATCTCCCTTTTCTACCATTATAGGTGCTCTGGCCTATGGGGTGGGGAAAAATCTGCTCATCAAAACTTCAAAAAAAAACTTATTTCTGCCAGGACTGCTGGGAGGACCCTTCTCCAGTTGGCAAAGGTTCCTCCTGTGGCCTTTCTTATCTTGTCTTTTATTGTTCTGTTCATCCTTTCTACTATTCCTGAACTTGGAGGGTGATAGGGAATGTGAAACTTCCATGCTATCTTGAGAGTTTTTACCAAGTCCTAGCAGACCCTGGCTATAAAAGCTGGACCATTTGAGAACATGTCCACAATTATCAAAAAATATTCCTGTCTTTTGCCTAGTTTGGGCATGTGTGTGAAATCAGCCGTGACTTGTATACCTGCGTGGCCTATTCCGTGGTACTGTGAATGTACTTGCTATTGGTATACGTGGTTTCCCCTCTTTGCAGAGAAGTCCAGACCTTGGATCTCTCTACACACCCTTTCCATTCCAGTCCCTTAACTCATAATTCGATGCATAATCCTGGGGATCTGCAAGTGACTTTTCAAATGGGGATAGGTCAGGTATCAGCATAACAATTTGGATGTCTGCTGTCTGTAAGATAGCAGCTTATTTAGCAGCAAGGTCAGCCAGACCTGCTCATTTCCCCTGGCTATCTCTGTCTGTTGGCCTGTGTGTGCTCTGCAGTGTACTATAGCCTAGAGCAAGAAGGCTGTGGAAGATAAATCAGACCTGGGTGATGTGTCTTGGTGAATGAGGTTTATGCAGTCATGTTATGGCACAACCTCATCCTATTCTCCTTTTTAATTCTAAAAGGGCGTTTAAAATGGGTGCTGGGCCTGCAGTGAGAGAAGCATATTTGATGTGCAATTTTGGATTGGACAGCAAAATCACCTCATATCCGCTCAACCTCTGAGCAGACATGTGCTGTGTATGTACATTTTTCAACAAGATTGACACATTGTAAGTGATGTGAAGTGTGGTGTCCTGTCCCAGAGTGAAAGAAGTGACCATCTCAACCACCATGGCACAGGACGCTTGAGCGCACCGGGACCATCTTTGAGAAAAAAAACTACAGGGCACAGTCTCCCACTATGTTCCTGGGCCAGTACTCCCCCCATGGTTCTGCAATTTTCCCTGGCAAACAAGTGAAACATTTTGCCATATTCAAGGAGGCCGAGGCTCTGGCTGGTAACCATTACACATTTCAACATGGCAAAACATGGCAAAAACATTTAACATTTCATCAGACCATTTTACAGTATCAGACATTTCAGAGACATTGCTTCAAAGACATTGCTTGTCTCAATATATTGTCATTGAAAGAGCAGTCAGGTATCCATTGGCGGCAGTACCAATCATACCTAGGAAGGTGAGCATGTCCTTCCTGTTAAGTGGGCGGGGCAAACCCATTCAGAGCCGCAGCTCTTTTATGACGGACTCTTCTTTCTCCTTTTGTGAGCACAAATACTCGACTGTTTTTTTTGTTTATTTTTTTTTTGACAACATTGTAACTTTTTCTTAAACATTTTGTAACCACATACATATAACCATTTCAATAAAGGTAGGCTATCAGCTCGGCAGTCCTCCGAAGAACTAAAAATCAAAAAATCACCAACATACTGCAACAGTACAGAACCATGAGGGGCAGTCCAGGGCCCGAGGGTGACTTGGAGTACAGTGGCCATGTCTCCTCGTCTACAGGGATTAAAAAAAAAAACATTCTTTAAATCAATCACAATAAAAATACTCTGCATCGCATGGTATGGCGGTAAGTATTGATTGCACATCAGGCACTACTTGGGCAATTGGTACTAGGCTATTGATGTCCCTTGTACAAACCTATAGTCACGATTTGCCTTCTTTACTGGGAGTATTGTAAGGCAAGACAATTTCCCTTAAAGCGGGGTTCCACCCAAATTTTGAACAATATCTGTATGTATTCTCTTCCTTGCCTAGATGCTGACATGCCGTTTAAAAAAAATTTAAATCGCCATAATTACCTTTTATTTTTCTATTCTTCTTTGCACTTCTTGGTTCTCCTCCCGTGGGAGTAGGCGTGTTTCTAGCCTCTCCCAGACTCCTGGGAGCTAGTCTCAGGCTTCCCAGGATGCCACTGAGCATGTGCGGGAACGAGCGGTGAATGCTGGGAGCACAGCATTCACCACATCCAGGAAATAAATGCTTGTGGGCTTCAAATGCCCACAATGAAGATGGAAACCGACTGCAGTGAATAATATAAGTTATTCTTTCCGACGAAATCTGCCACAGGCGGACATATTACACACAATATGTGAGTATGTAATGCTGAGAAGAAAAGTTTGTGAATGAACTAAAAAAAAAAAAAAAAACGATAGATAGGTGGACCCCCGCTTTAAAATTCCTTTCTATAAGAAATCTGTATGTAACTCCCTCTTTGTCCTTGCCCCCTTTCCTCTTTTTATAAAAGTTTCCTCTTTGGTTTCCTAAGAAATCATTTTGATAATGTGTTGATACTGGTGTTTGTTTTGGGATGTCAAAACATCCCGCTGCGTCTTTTTCAATCAAAGTTTTTTTTTTTTTTTCTTGAAAGTCAGTCATACTCTTTGTAGCCCAGTCTGAGTCTGACATCTGTAAGTGCATATTTAGGGACAAGGTTACTGAGATAAGTCTGTATTAAAAGACTGTGCATTTCATCTTAAGTGTTAAATCCGGCGTTTTATGTCATGAAAGGAAACCTAAAGCATTAACTAACTGCGTGGTTACTTCCTCTTTTTTTCCTCCGTGCCTTCTGCTTATTTTAACCCTCTAACCAGGGCCGTTTTTAAGGCAGGGCAAAAGGGGCAGCTGCCCAGGGCCCTGTCATTGTTGTGGGGCCCAAAGCAGCTGAATCATATTTGCAAACTATCCTGGTTTAAATTCCCTCTTTCCTTGAAGTTTTAGTCCCGTGCTGTGTCCCGATATCTCAGTGTGAAGTACTGCTACTAATGCTGCCCAGCTCTGCCCTATTGTTGTGTACAGATGACTCACCTGCAGACCCTGTGTTTGCAAGTAAATTACCGGCATTCATATGTAAATAGCGGCGGCATTCAAATGTAAATAGCGGCGGCCGGCAGCATTAATATGTATATCATGCCCCCCTGAGGTCATATCCACAGTAATCTCTAGCAGCCAATCAACAAGCAGAAATCATGCGCTATAACCTCTAGCAACTAATCAGTGAGCCGTAATGTGTGCTGCAACCTCTAGCAACCAGTCACTGAGCGGTAATGTTACACTGTAACCTCTGGCAACCAATCGCAAGTGCTGCCTGATCTGATTCAGTAAACTGATTTTTCAAGTTTTAAGTCCAGCTGCTATTTATTGTATGTCTCAGAGCAGGTGGAGAGCAAAACTGCATGGGGGGGGCCCAAGAAAAGTTTTGCCCAGGGTCCAATCAATATTAAAGATGGCCCTGCCTCTAACCCTCTATTCTGACCCTCTACGGCGTGTGCAGCCTCTGCAGCTTTCAACTTCTGCGTTGTGGTATGTAAGATTTACCATCCCATGACTCTGCTAAACCCATCATAAACAATGTATGGGCTAGGACACTATAGGGAGCCTCGGTCCAGCCGATCTCCACAACATATATATTTATTTTTTTCTTTCTAAACATTCTAATTAGATACCGAGTCTCTTTTTTCCTTTATGCAGTATGCCAACAGGTTCAAACGGTGCCTTCAATTGCGGTAGTACTAATGCCGCAAACAATTCCCCACTACCTATTACAGTCAGTGAGATATTAGTACTTGAACCCTGTTGGCAAAAAGCCAAATGTCCAAATTTTTGCACCCGACTTCCCCTCTACAAGAGATGTCAGTAGCAAAAAGAATTATTCAAATAGCATGTTTTAATCAAAAGTTATCCTCACCAATTTATGTATTACCTTAAAAAAGTGTTATTAACGCTCTACCCATATTTTAAATGGTAAAATCGTCCCTAATGTCACAATACTTCAAAAGACCGGGGACAGACTTAGCAAGTCTCCCCTGCTCTTCCAATAAGTGACATTACTCCCTGCACTGTCAATCCTTCTTGAAACACAAATTTGTGTAAACCAGTAATACAATCAGGACACTTTTGAAACTTTTTATTTTTTTATTTTACTTCCCTAAGATGACACTAAACGTCTGATTACAGCAAGGCAAAGAAAATATTTTTACTCACTACATCAATGCCAGAATCATCCTGCCAACCAGGGGCGTTGCTAGGTCTAGAAAAGATCCCAGACTGCTAGAGCCCTTGGACTACTCAGAGCGGCGGTTGGCTGCAGACTGCTGCAGCCAACCGCCGCTCTGCAAGGAAACCAGAAGTGACGTGCGTCGGCTGTAACCCTGAATACGAGCCGGCGCAGGATCACTCAGAGGAGGAGGGATATGTACCCCTCTGACTCCTCCTACACATACAGGCTAGCCTTCTTACATATATATCCAGGGCTTTTTTTCAGCGGGAACGTGGAGGAACGCAGTTCTGGCACCTCCAACACTGAATGTATGTAATAGCATGGGGTGTGGGGTGTGCTGGAGGGTCTATTGATGTTGGCTGCTGGGGGATCTATTGTCACTGGTGGGGATATGATTTTCTGTAAGGGTTCTGTTGTTGCCGATGGGGAATCTATTGTTGCTGGGGGGGGGGCTTATGTTGCTGGAAGGGATCTACTATTGAGGGAGAGGTCTATTTTTACTGGCTGCTGGAGTATCTATTGATGCTGGCTGCTGGTAGATCTGTTGTTGCTGCTGGGGCGGAGGTCTAATGTTGCTTGGGTAGATATTTTGTTACTGGGTGTGATATTTTGTTGTGGGTGTGATATTTTGTTGTGGGTGTGATATTTTGTTGTGGGTGGTTCACTGTTGCTGCAGGGAATCTATTGTTGTTGGGGGAGTCTATTGTTGTGTGGGGATCTATTGATGCTGGCTGCTGGGAGATCTGTTGTTGCTGCTGGGGGGGGGGGTTCTAATATTGCTTGGGTAGATATTTTGTTACTGGGTGGATATTTTGTTGTGGGTGGTTCACTGTCCATTGTTGCTGTGGGAGTCTACTGTTGTGTGGGGATCTATTGCTGGGAGTCTATTCCTGGCTGCAGGGGATCTAATTTACTGCTTTTCTTTTCATCATTAATATGTTCCATACAAATGATTACGCACCACAAAATGATACTTGGTTCCGTATTCTCTAAAAGGAGCAGTACTGGTAGGTGGGTAGGGGGTGGAATCAAGAGATGGTGGTCAGAGGTGGGTAGGGGGCAGAGACAAGGGGTGACTAAGACGGGGGGGGGGGGGTTCCTGCACCTATTCTCCGAGAAAAAAAGCCCTGTGTATATATATATGTAATGTTTGGGGGTTCTGAGTAATTTTCTAGCAAAAATTTGATTATTTTTACATGTAGGAGAGAAGTGTCAGAATTGGCCTGGGTGGTTAAATTGAGCCCCACCATGCATTTTAGTGGGCAAAAAACATGCATGCAATTGGTGGATGTGTGGGGGTGCGCTGGTGCACTGAGCGTGCCGTCTCTAACGGCGATCGTGCCGTTAGTGGCGGCACCGGCGCGCATGCATGGGAGCGACGTCATCGTGGCTCCGGCCAATCACAGCGCCGGAGCCGCGATACCCGGAAAGAAGATAGATGCTTTGTAGGAGAAGGGACAGCGGTGACATCGCAGGCTCCCTTGTCAGGTAGGTGACACATAATGGGTTACTATGCGATGCGATGCGATGCGATGCATAGTAGCCCATTATGCTTTACCTTTGCAGGGAAACAAAGAGGAAGTAAACCTCATCAGGATTTAATTGTTCATATAAAAGGCTAAACATGTCCCAGAACACGGCTCAGTGTCTTCTACAGCACAGGACGGACAGGTAGGAACAACACGGGAGGGGGGAGCTCCATCCCAACCAGACAATCTTCTCTTTATTACATTTCTTACAATGCTCTGTAGAGTTTCTGCTTTACTGATTGGTGGTCTTCAGGAGATCATTCGGGAGAGGTACAAAGAAATTCATTATCACTATCATAGATCTTATTAATGTTCCTGGGAAAAAAATTGTGGAAGAAAGAATTCCAGCCAAGGGTGTGTTTGTAATTCCACATGGTGAGTACAGCATTTGCCTTTCAGTTTTTTTTATTTACTTAGAAATTAAGGGCTGGTTCACACTTGTGCAAATAAAAAAATGCAAGTGAAAACTTTTATAGAGTCCCACGCTGGCTCTGAGAGCGGAGGAGAGTTAAGCCTCGTACTACACACCATCGTATTGTTGGCCAACAGAGCATCAGACTTTTGTCAAAAGGGCGTGTGTCTGGATCTTGTCTTGCATACAAACGGTACACAATTGTCGTCCAACAAACGTGGAATTTCAGCTCTTGAACGCCACTCTTTGGGCACCTTCTGCTAATGTCGTGTTTGGTGAGCACTGAATCCGAGCATGCGTGTTTGTACTTTCAACTTTTGTGCGACGGACTTGTGTACAGATGATACGAAAATCTGCCAACAGATCGTTGTCCGCCCGAAAATTTACTAGCCTGCCATCCAACATTTGTTGGCCGAAAGTTGGACAACAATTGTCTGAAGGAGCGTACTAACGTTTGGATTTTAGGCCAACAGTCTGTCATCACACAATCCCCTGCCAACAATAAGATAATGTGTACGAGGCAGGGTTGCCAACCGCCAGTAAATTTACTGACAGTTTGTAAAAATCAGTGACTTTTTTACAACTGCCAGTCAATATCAGGGGCTGATATTTTCATGCGGTGTTGACTTTTTAAGTGTAAATTAAGCAACTTACCTTGGTATAGATATTGTCAGCGCTTCCATATCATGTTTATACTGTTCAAATATTCACTGTGTTAGTTTTCAATAGGAGTTCTGTAATTTCTCAGGTTGCCAGTAAAAAAATGTGCTCCGCCAGTAAATTTTCCATGTTTTGTCAGTAAAAAATGCTGCGGGACGTTGGCAACCCTGGTACGAGTCTTTAGGCTTCATGTACACGGGACATGGTTTAACCTCTTCTGAAATATTTAACTTGACAGCTAGAAACCATCATCTAAAAACATCCGTTTAGCCGCGTTTACATGCTGTGTTTAGCCACGTTTAGCCGCGTTTACATGCCGTGTTTAACCACGTTTAGAATTAAAAAAAAAAAAATATATATATATTAGTATTATTTTTTTCGTTAAAATGAAAAATGTCTGTAAACGAAACAACGTGTTTACAGGCTGTTAGGCCTCATGCACACTGGACATTATAATAACGTTTTAAAAACGCCAGTAGCTTTGCAGTGAGTTTTTTTAAACGTTTTTCAATGCTTTTGAAATTGCGCTGTTTTAGCGTTTATTAGCGAATTTTCACATTAGCATTTTTTAGCGTTTAAAAAAAAAAAAATTCAATGGATCAAAAAACGTTAAGAAAAGCTGGTGAGCCGCATTTTTGAGCGTTTTTGGTGAGACGTTAGAGCGTTTTTACAGGTGAAAAACTCCTCCCAGAACCCACTATTTTTTATTTTTTTTTAACTGCTTGCTGCCCGCCCCGCCGTCATTTGACAACGTCCCAGAACGGCCATGGGGGCTCCAGTGGCGTCCCTAGGGGAGGGCCAGAGGGGGCCATACCCCCCCCCCACAACATTATACTGTGCCCTCCCAATTTAAAAAAATGGACACTGGGCATGCAGGGGACAGGTATGGACTGAGCCACCATATTGCTGGCTCCAGCTCCTCCTCCACCTCCTGAGTCTACTCCCAGCCACTGGTTGCTAGAGCCAGCTCGCATCTAGTAACCAGTGATGTCAGAGCCGGCACTGATAGTTCTCCCCCCTCCCCCCTCCTTCCTCTACATGAAATGATGAGAGAGGAGACACAGCCAATCTGCTCCTTCTCCCCTCTTGTGTGTGCTTCAAGGGAAGTCAAGTGTGAAGCTAAGAAGCTATCAATGGCGGCTCTGGGGCTCTGAGCTGTTGGGAATACCGATACAGGGGCAGCGCCAGGTGGGTGCTTTCGCTCCCCTCCATAATTTCACTTATAGCACCCCCATCAGCAGCTGCCTCAGTAAGATATTTACTGTAGCCTGGGTGCGCTGCTACCAGTGACACTCCCTCCCCTCAGCCCGCCCCTGTGTGCATGGAGATCGCAAACAGCATGTTAGTTGCAGGGCTAGAGGGTCTCATTCCTGTGCCCCATGCAGCATAAGGAGGGAGGGATCCTGGAAGCACCTGCTCAGTATTATCCAATCATGCTGTGCCTGTGCTACAACCCCTCCCACTTCCCCTGCCGCCTTGTTTAGATTTCAGGCAGCCCCAGAGAAAGAAGAAGCCACACCCCTCAGCTTTCTTAGTCCCATGTGAGTATCTTTTTATGTATACTTTAAGGAGCTGAGAAGAAGGTTGTGTAGCAGGCAGCTTGCAGAGTGATAGGTTTGTGGTTTGGTGCAGACAGTGTTCTCCATAGGGGGACAGAACAAGGGGAAAACACGCACATATAAGTTATGTATGTTGTAGATACCAGGCTTTTAGATCCTCAACATCAGATGACAGAACACACAGACATCATACATTTATTTATATCAGCAAAAATCATGTTTATTACAGAGACTTCTGTGACAGGGAGAAAGGAATCCATGAGATCTGTGTGTTCTGTCCCTTCCCTGTCTCTGCCAGATCCATCTTTAACCCTTTTGGCTCCTGAACACTAGTTTTGCCCTCTGAAGAGCAATAAACATTTAGATCGCTCTTTAGAAAACATTAGACAGGTGCTGAGAAGGTGTTGTATCACCTCTTCCCCGCCTGCTTTATCTCCTTGAACCCCACACTGGTGCGCCACAACTGTGCTACGAATTAGCACATCTATTTAATATGTAGGTATTTCTCTAATTGTTTGTTCATTCACACTTAATGCAGTGTGCTGTTTTCCCCATGTTATTATCTTTTTTTTTTTAAATCTTTTAGTGAATTAACACTAAGCACTTTAGTTTCTATGCACATTTATCAGATTCTATTTAACCTATTTCTCTTAGGCCACTCCCACTGTCAGGCGTTATCTCTGCATGCCCTAATGGGCACTGATAGGAGGCACTGATAGGAGGCACTAATGGGCACTGATAGGAAGCACTAATGGGCACTGTTAGGAGGCACTAATGGGCACTGATAGGAGGCACTAATGGGCACTGATAGGAGGCACTGATAGGAGGCACTAATGGGCACTGATAGGAGGCACTAATTGGCACTGATAAGGGGCACTAATGGGCAATGATAGGGGGCACTAATGGGCACTGATAGGAGGCACTAATGGGCACTGATAAGGGGCACTAATGAGCACTGATAGGAGGCACTAATGGGCGCTGATAAGGGGCACTAATGAGCACTGATAGGAGGCACTAGTGGGCACTGATAGGAGGCACTAATGGGCACTGATAGGGGGCCCTAATGAGCACTGATAGGAGGCACTAATGGGCACTGATAGGAGGCACTAATGGGCACTGATAGGAGGCACTAATGGGCACTGATAGGAGGCACTAATGGGCACTGATAAGGGGCACTAATGAGCACTGATAGGAGGCACTAATGGGCACTGATAAGGGGCACCAATGAGCACTGATAGGAGGCACTAATGGGCACTGATAGGAGGCACTAATGGGCACTGATAAGGGGCACTAATGAGCAATGATAGGAGGTACTTATGGGCACTGATAAGGGGCACTAATGGGCACTGATAGGAGGCACTAATGGGCACTGATAGGGGGCACTAATGGGCACTGATAAGAGGCAATAGAGGGGAACTGATAGGAGGCACTAATGGGCACTTATAGGGGGCACTAATGAACACTTATAGGAGGCACTAATGGGCACTGATAGGAGGCACCAATGGGCTGCATTCCTGGGCACAGGTGAGGCTGCATTCCTGGGCACAGGTGAGGCTGCATTGCTGATCACTGGTGAGGCTGCATTCCTGGGCACAGCTGAAGCTGCATTCCTAGGTACAGGTTAGGCTGCATTGCTGGGCACAGGTGAGGCTGCATTGCTGGGCACAGGTGAGGCTGCATTGCTGGGCACTGGTGAGTTTGCTTTTCTGGGCACTGGTGAGGCTGCATTGCTGGGCACTGGTGAGTATGCATTCCTGGGCACTGGTGAGGCTGCATTGCCGGGCGCTGATGAGAATGCATTGCTGGGCACTGGTAAGGCTCCATTCCTGGGCACTGGTTAGGCTGCAAAGATGGGCACTGGTCAGGCTGCATTGCTGGGCACAGGTATAGGCTCCATTCCTGGGCACTGGTTAGGCTGCATAGATGGGCACTGGTCAGGCTGCATTGCTGAGCACTGGTGAGGCTGCACTCCTGGGCACTGGTGAGGCTGCATTGCTGGGCACTGGTGAGGCTGCATTGCTGGGCACTGGTGAGGCTGCATTGTTGGGCACTGGTGAGGCTGCATTCCTGGGCACTGGTGAGGCTGCATTGCTGGGCACTGGTGAGGCTGCATTCCTGGGCACTGGTGAGGCTGCATAGATGGGCACTGGTGAGGCTGAATTCCTGGGCACTGGTAAAGCTGCATAGATGGGCACTGGTGAGGCTGCATGTGCATGGATGGGCACTAAGGATGAGCCAAACACCCCCCCCCCGGTTCGGTTCGCACCAGAACTTGCGAACAGGCAAACAATTCGGACAAACCCACGAACACTGTCTATGGGACACGAACATATATAGATATATATATACTTATATGCAAGTTATTGTCATAAAAAGTGTTTTGGGACCCGGGTCCTGCTCCAGGGTACATGTATCAATGCAAATTTTTTTTTTTAAAACAGCCGTTTTTTCGGGAGCAGTGCTTAAAGTGAAACAATAAAAGTGAAATATTCCCTTTAAATATCGTGCCTGGGGGGTGTCTATAGTATGCTTGTAAAGTGGTGCAGTTTTCCCGTGTTTAGAACAGTAGCACAGCAAAATTACATTTCTAAAGGAAAAAAAGTAATTTAAAACTGATCGCAGCTGTAATGAATTGTTGGGTCTCGGCAATATATATTTAAAACTCATTGAATAAAACATCATGGGTTACCCCCCCCCCCCCCAGTCCATTACCTTTGGGTCTGGTATGAATAATAAGGAGAACCCTGAACCAAAAATATTTTTAAAAATTGCTTGGAGGTTCCCCAAAATCCATACCAGGCCCTTCAGGTCTGGTATGGGTATTAAGGGGAACCCTGCGCCAAATTTTTTAAAAAAATGGCGTAGGGGTCCCCCCAAAATCCATACCAGACTCTTATCTGAGCATGCAACCTGGCAGGCCGCAGGACAAGAGGCGGTCTCTCTGCCAACATGTTACCAAGATTGTACTTCACAAACATCAGAGAGAAAAAGACTCGATCATCCCTAGACCACCCTCCTGCCCTACTGTGCCCATTATGAGGGGTTTCTACCATCCCTGTGCTGAGTTCCTAGATCTGCACACCTGCTGTACCCAATATAACAAGCTCCCATTTTTACTGATGGATTTTTTTGTATTTTTATGACGAATGTACCGGGAGGAGTAAATGTAATTCTTTATTTAAACTAATATTCTATAATAAATTTTTTTTTTTTATTTACTTATAAAATTCTGTTTATTCTGTCCAATAATCTGTAATAATAAATAATTTTTTACAATCCAAATTTTCTATATTTTATTTGAATAAAACAGATGAATATTTATTGTGTAAAATTCTATGCAAATTATTATTTACATATTTACATATTATGTAAAATTTTGTAGTAATAGTGTGTGTATGTATATATATATATATATATATATATATATATATATATATATATATGTATATATATATGTATATATATATATATATATATATATATATATATATATATATATATATATATATATATATATATATACAGTCTCTCATAAAAGTGAGTACACCCGTCACATTTTTGTAAATATTTTCTTCTATCTTTTCATGTGACAACACTGAAGAAATGACACTTTGCTACAATGTAAAGTATACAGCTTGTATAACAGTGTAAATTTGCTGTCCCCTCAAAATAACTCAACAAGCAGCCATTAATGTCTAAACTGCTGGCAACAAAAGTGAGTACACCCCAAAGTAAAAATGTCCAAATTGGGCCCGATTAGCCATTTTCCTTCCTCGGTGTCATGTGACTGGTTAGTGTTACAAGGTCTCAGGTGTGAATGGGGAGCAGGTGTGTTAAATTTGGTGTCTCACTCTCACTCTCTAATACTGGTCACTGGAAGTTCAACATGGCACCTCATGGCAAAGAATTCTCTGAGCATCTGGAAAAAAGAATTGTTGCTCTACATAAAGATGGCCTAGGCTATAAGAAGATTGCCAAGACCTGATCTGCAGCATGGTGGCCAAGACCATACAGCGGTTTTAACAGGACAGGTTCCACTCAGAACAGGCCTCGCCATGGTCCACCAAAGAAGTTGAGTGCACATGATCAGCGTCTTATCCAGAGGTTGTCTTTGGGAAATAGACGTATGAATACTGCCAGCATTGCTGTAGAGGTTGAAGGGGTGGAGGGGGTCAGCCTGTCAGTGCTCAGACCATACGCCGCACACTGCATCAAATTGGTCTGCATGGCTGTCGTCCCAGAAGGAAGCCTCTTCTAAAGATGATGCACACGAAAGCCCACAAACAGTTTGCTGAAGACAAGCAGACTAAGGACATGGATTACTGGAACCAGGTTCTGTGGTCTGATGAGACCAGATAAATTTATTTGGTTCAGATGGTGACAAGCGTGTGTGGGGGCAACCAGGTGAGGAGTACAAAGACAAGTGTGTCTTGCCTACAGTCAAGCATGGTGGTGGGAGTGTCATGGTCTGGGGCTGCATGAGTGCTGCCAGTGTTCTGTCGGATAGTGCCCGATATCGAGAAGTGCCCAGGATGTACTGCGCATGCGCCATACGGAACAGCACAACAGCTGATTTTACGATCAGCAGTTGCGACAGTGAGACGGCGCCTGCGCACAATAGCCGACGGAAGAAATTTTTCAGTCAGGTTGTGCCTTGTGCTGCCGAGGCATGTTCATGTCGCTGAGGGGCAGATTTGTACATGTTGGGGGTGGATTTTTAAATGATGGGCAGTGCTGCAAAGATGGGGGCGGTTTTTGCAAAGATGGCCAGTGCTGCAAAACACATTTTATTCTGCTATTTTTCCTGCATGCTTGCAGGGCGTGCCTATCTTTAAAAAATCCACACCCAACATGTACAAATCGACCCCTCACCGACATAACACGCCTCGGCAACGCAAGACATAATCTCACAGAAAAATGTCTTCCGCCGGCTATTGTGCACAGGCACCGTCTCACCGCCGTGCTGGTAAAATCAGCTGTTGTGCTGTTCAGTACGGCGCATACGCAGTACATCCCGGGCACTTCTCGATAGCGGGTGCATATAAAGTGTAGCACTTATAATTTCCAAAGAGCAAATAATTACAACATTGCATACTCCAAAAAAGAAGGAACAAGGTGGACAGATATCTCCAACACCTGACATAGCACACAATACAATCTCTGATGATCTTCAAATGTCAGTTGAGTGCAAAGAAGTGTTCATAGTCCAATATTTGAATAAAGTAATTCTGTTCACCACGTGAATAGCTAATACAAAGAAACGTGAATGTGATGGAAGCAGTGCAGGCTTACCGAAGGGGTTGGACTCATAAGAACGTACGCTCAATGAAACAGAGAGAAACAGAGAAAAAGAAAAATGCAAAAAATGTAAAAAAGCAAAAACGAATTAAAAAAACGCAACACTTGCATTTTTGGTGCAAGTTGATTGAAGTCTATTACACATAAAACGCAATCTGCTGAAGTTTTAAAAAAAAAAAAAGTCCCTGACCTTTCCCAAAAATGCACCAGCTGAAAAAGGCATAGATGTGAAGGTGTACCATAGGAAACCATGTTAAATGGATTGTAGTATGTTTCTGCAAAACTGCAAAACACACAAAAAAATGCATAGGTGTGAACCTTGAGTTAACCTGAATCAGTTCTATTTAACTTCTTCCTTCCGTTCTATTAGCTATTATCTTTTTTTCAGGTTAATTTTTATTTTTATTTTATTTTTGTATTTTTAAACATTTTCTTTTGTATTTTTTAAAATTAGTTTTGCTTGTTTTTTTTTCATAAAAATGCCCATTGCGTAAATAAAGTAGAACTAATTGCACACAGAGCAATAAAAACCTAACCGTGGTTTTAATCCCTCTCCACTCTGTCCAAGTTTTAGTTATACTTTAACTTTGCACTCTAGGTGAGAATTTCTTCTTAGGACTATTTATGAATTATTATGTGTATGAACCTGCTATGGGGAGGGTGACCACTCCATTGTACACAACATATTGGTAATTCTGAGTCATTGCCATAGGATTTCCTGTTTCATATACTGTAAAAGGCTAACAGTGTCCCAGAACACGGCTCAGTGTCTTCTACAGCACAGAACGGACAGGTAGGAACACACAGGAGGGGGGAGCTCCATCCCAAACAGACAATCTTCTCTTTATTACATTTATTACACTGCTCTGTAGAGTTTCTGCTTTATTGATTGGTGGTTTTCTGAGTTCCCTGGTCTGTACACCTGCTGTGCCCAATATGAGGGGTTCCCACCATCCCTGTGCTGAGTTCCCGGGTCTGTACACCCGCTGTGCCCATTATGATGGGTTCCCACCATCCCTGTGTCCATTATAAGGGGTTCCTACCATCCCTGTGCTGAGTTCCTGGGTCTGTACACCTGATGTGCCCATTATGAGGAGTTTCCACCATCCCTGTGCTGAGTTCCTGGGTCTGTACACCTGCTGTGCCCACTATGAGGGGTTCCTACCATCCCTGTGCTGAGTTCCTGGGTATGTACACCTACTGTGCCCATTATGAGGGGTTCCCACCACCCCTGTGCTGAGTTCCTGGGTCCATACAACTGCTATGCCTGTTATGAGGGGTTCCCACCATCCCTGTGCTGAGTTCCCAGGTCTGTAGGCCTCAGACAGCATGCTGGTGATGATGAGCGGTTGTCTTTGGAACTTCATTGTTCATATAAAAGGCTAACGGTGTCCCAGAATACAGCTTAGTGTCTTCTACAGCCAACGCTGTATCCTGGACCCCAAGCTGTTTTTTTTTTTTTACATTTTGGCGTAGAAAAAAAATCCATACCAGACCCTAAGGGCCTAGTAAGGACTGGGGGGTACCCCACGCCGTTTATTTATTTATTTTATCAATAACCGGATGCTGGCAATTGTAACCGCGAGTCATTTTAAATGGGATTTGACTTTTTTTTTCACTTGAAATGTCATTTTTGCCGTAGCATGTTTTATGCCTGCTAGAGATGCGCCACTTTACAGGTATATTAAGGGGACCCCCCAGGCACTACATTTAAAGGAATTTTTCTATTTTAGGCCTCATGCACACTGGACGTTTGTAGACGTTTTTACAGCAGCTGTTTTTGGCTGTAGACGTTTTTTTCTTTTTTTTTTTTCTTTAAATATAACTTTTATGAACAACCACAACGGGCGAAATCAGATCAATACAACAAAAAGAAAATATAACATGCAGATTACAACTGAAATATAACCTAATTTGTCTAATATATGGCGGCACGTAAAGTCATCAGTAAAGTCATTTATAAAGCCAATCCCCGACCGGCGCCGCCCCTTGTTATCTTCTAGGAGCAGTGTATAGAAGGGATTTAGGTAGCAACTCTGACATCACTTGTTTCCTTTTTCCTATTTCCAATCAATTAACAAAAACAAAACAAAACAAAAACAAACAAAAAAATAGAGTAAAACAGAAAGGGAAAAAAAAAAAAAAAAAAAGACGGTATTTTCTACAGTCATTAAACTCTCCGTCATCTTATCCTATGTGTCCATGCACACATAGGCTGTTATCAGCAGTTTTGGGCAGTGGCATTGTTGAGCAGTAAAAAAAAAAAACTAGTGGGTTCTGAGAGACGTTTTTCAGCTGTAAAAACTCTCTAACATTGATAAACTCTGATAAACGTCGATAAACGCTCAAAAACGCTGCTCACCAGCGTATTTTAATGTTTTCGATTCATTGAAAAAAAAAAAAAAAATGCTAACATGGAAAAATGCTAATAAACGCTAAAAAAAACCCGCTATTGTAAAAACATTAAAAAAAGTTGAAAAAAGTTAAAAAACTCACTGCAAAGCTACTAGCGTTTTTATAACGTTATTTTAACGTCCAGTGTGCATGAGGCCTTATTGTTGCATTTTAAGCATGATTAAAATCACTGCTCCTTAAAAAAAACGATAGTTTAAAAAAAAAAAAAAAAATGATTGATACATGTCCCCCAGGGCATTACCCAGACCCCTATACCCTTTTTATGGCCAATTACTTGCATATAAGCCTTCAAATTGGGCAATTTGGATTTTTCCGGCTCCCATAGACTTCAATGGGGTTCGCTGTTCGAGTTAGAACATTTCCTCTGTTTGGAAGTTCTGCTGCGAACTGAACGGGGGGGGGGGGGGGGCGGTGTTCCGCCCATCCCTAGACTGTCTGTATTCCGTGTATCACTATGAAACCTGTCTAATAAACATTAAAAGCTTATAGAAACTTAATAATAAGCTGAATATTTTGATGTTCAGGGCTCGGCAGTCAACCAACAAGATGAACGGGATCCACAGATCGCTTAGAAGAAATAATGACTCCACATCCCCAGCTGGAATCTAAAACCAGACAATGATTGTTCTGCTAATTCACTGCTTGTCTATGAAGGAGAAATCATCATCATTAATTGTTATCTCATCATATCCTGGACGGATCCACTATAAGAAGAAGGGAAGGTAAGATCCTCTTTTATAGTGGTGAGTTTTGTATTGTAGGGTCATTTAGTTCACAGAATATTGTGGATTTTTTTTTCTTTCAGTCGTTTTGAAATGACTTTTATATGTATAATGCATGTCGTATATTCTTCTGATCTAATGATTAGTAAATAAAAGAC
Source organism: Lithobates clamitans (assembly GCA_037952925.1). Classification (NCBI taxonomy): domain Eukaryota; kingdom Metazoa; phylum Chordata; class Amphibia; order Anura; family Ranidae; genus Lithobates; species Lithobates clamitans. Next base: position 469,786 of record JBBGZY010001612.1, read on the forward strand.
ATTGCTTCTGGTGGTAAAAGTTATAGGATAATAAATGGTCATGTCAATGGTCAGGGGCGTTGCTAGGTCTACAAAAGATCTTGGGGCTAGAGCCCATAGCAGCGTAGTAAAGAAAGTACGCTTGGGCGGGCATACACATGTATAGACAGTAATATATGTGTGTATATATCCCCAGAGAGCCCCCCCTTACATCAGGGTCCCCAGAGAGCCTCCTCCTTACATCAGAGTCCCCAGAGAGCCTCCCACTTACATCAGGGTCCCCAGAGAGCCTCCTCCTTACATCAGGGTCCCCAGAGAGCCTCCTCCTTACATCAGAGTCCCCAGAGAGCCTCCCCCTTGCAGCAGGGTCCCCAGAGAGCCCCCCACTTACATCAGGGTTCCCAGAGTGCCCCCCTTACATTAGGGTCCCCAGAGAGCCTCCCCCTTAAATCAGGGTCCCCAGAGAGCCTCCCCCTTAAAATCAGGGTCCCCAGAGAGCCTACCCCCTGCTTCAGGGTCCCCAGAGAGCCCCCCACTTACATCAGGGTCCCCAGAGAGCCTCCCCTCCCCTTGGGGACCCCTGCAGAGACTCGGGCCTATGGGCCCCAGATTCAGGGCTATAGCCCCAAAAGCCACCCCCTAGCGACGCCACTGTCTTATACTATGGTGAATCAGCTGCATTTTGCAGACACTATCTGGAGTTACAATTATCCAACTTTTTTGTATGGTGACTGTGGAGGATAGTTTATTGAGAGTAGATTATGATTTAACAGTTATGGTTTAGGTCTAGGGATGAGTGAAGCCCATTGAAGTCTATTAGAGGTGAGTCTTGCTAGTAAAATCTGACCATTTTAGGGCCATACATGGGTAGCCGAGCACTGCCACGGGGGACGTGTAGCCAGGGGTCTAACTATAGAGGTCGCAACTGTGACCTGGCCCTATGCTCAAGGGGGCCCATATGGCTCCCCTGTCACTAGGAGGGGCAGCGTGGGTGACATATAGAGGAACCGACGCTCTCTATTTTCCTCCTGCGGCTGCTGAAAGCCCGGTCCCCCTTCTCTCCCTCCCGCAGGCATTTACTGGCTGCAGGAGGGAAATGGAGGGCATTTTTTCCTTCCTATGTCACCCCAGCTATCCAGTTTACATGTCTCCTGCTGACCACAGGCCCTTGTGTGGTCCCCATGTCCCTCCCCAGCTCTTCCAGCTTCCCCCCCCTCCCCTTTTCCGCCAGTTGCTGAAAAGAATGTGTCAGGATGGCCACAGTGAGCGATCTGTATTGACCACTCATGTGTCCATTCATAACTCAAGCATAGTAAACTGTGTTTACAAACTGGGTGCAAAGAATGAACGAACAATGAAAAAGGAAGTTACATAGTTAGGTCCATCCAGTTCATCCAGTTCAACCTTAAAAACAATAAATAAATAAAATAAAACAATAAATGAATAAAATTAAGAATAAATAAATAAAATAAACAATAAATTAATAAAATAAACAATAAATAAAAAGTTGGAAAGGAGAGGAAAGGGGAAGAGAAAAGGAAAGGGTGAAGGGAGGAAGCACAGAATGGAGAGATAGAGGAAGTGAATGAAATGGAGGGAAAGAAGGAAGCATAGAATGGAGGGATAGAGGAAAGAGAAAGGAAAGAGAAAGGGAAAGGGAAAGGGAAAGGGAAAGGGAAAGGGAAAGGGAAAGGGAAAGGGAAAGGGAAAGGGAAAGGGAAAGGGAAAGGAATTGTGAGATAACATTAATATTCTTGGTCTTTTTAGGGTACAATGAAGCAGAGAAGATGGCTTATAAAGGCCTCCTTGTTCTCCACAATAATGATCCTGACAATAAGATGGATTTTAAAGTTAGACACCCAAAGAATCATCAATGTTATATACCACCCCCCCAACCCCACACCAGTACGGAAGTCAGTGACCCTGAATGACAGCACTTACATCTATCACCTGAACCTAACCAGTTTTGAGGCGGAGTTCCCCCAGCTACAGAGTTACATCTGCACGCTCATCCAGCAGCCACACCCACAGGAACAAGGAGTGAGCAACCAAAAACAGCTGATCCTGGGGGTGAAATCTTACCCTGGCAACAGCACAAGGAGGGCTGCACTGCGACAGACATGGGCTAAAAAGAGAGATATAAATGGATACAGACTAAGACCGCTGTTCTTGTTGGGGAAGACAGACATAAAAGGACACATGGAGATTGTCAAACTTGAGAGCCAAGCGTATGGTGACATTCTACAATGGGACATGGCCGAAGGACACTATAACTTGTCCCTGAAAGAACGTTGTTTCCTAGAGTGGTTGTATCTGAAGTCACCAAATGTGGATTTCATTTTCAAAGGTAAGAGAAGTATATTACACTATGAGAGCTGTGACAGAGCAGAGTGGTACAAAATCACCATAAAAGGGATTCCACAAGCAGCAGAGAGATGGAGAGAAGGACTAATGGAAAACAAGAACGAGGGAAAGAGAGATCCATGAAGAGAGAATAGTGAAAGAGAGGGATGGAGAGAGATAACAGAGAGGGATGGTGGATAGGGGAGAGAGAGAGAGGAGAGAATAGAAATATAGATGATAGGAGATATAGAGAGAGGAGAGAGAGGGAAGGAGGATAGGAGAGTTTTAAAGAGGGGGTAGAGGAAGAGAGATAGAGAACTCCTTCCCAGTCACTGCAGAGAGAGGAAACTACTGCTTCTACTGGAAGGATGCCCAAGTGGTTCTGTCACAGAGGGGAAAGAGACAGACAGAGAGGGGGGAGGTATAGAGAGAGGAGATGTGTAACGGAGCTAGAGAGAGAAAAGACAGAAGAAGAGAGAGGGAAGGATAGATAGATAGATAGATAGATAGATAGATAGATAGATAGATAGATAGATAGATAGATAGATAGATAGATAGATAGATAGATAGATAGATAGAGAGAGAGAGAGATGTAGAGGTAAATTAGAGGGAGAAGCAGAGAATGAAAGTTAGAGCAATAGAAACAGAAAATAGAGGAAAGAGAGGAAACAGAGAGGGGAGCAGAAATGGAGAGGGAAGGAAAGGTATAGAAAGAGAGAAGGAAGGAGAGAGAGAGAGAGAGAGAGAGAGAGAGAGGAGACTGAGACTAGAAGGAGGGGGGAAAGGAGTGTTCCTGGAAGAGAAGAGAGAGGGAGCATTGGAGAGGGACAGAGGAGATAAAGATTGGAGGGAGGGAGGGTAAGTGAGCAATGAGATTGGAAGAAAAGATAGGGGGAGGGGAGAGAGAGGAGATAGAGAATAAAGGGAGGGAGAGAGATCAAGGGAGAGGAGAGAGAGACTGGAGGTAAGGTGGGAGGGGGTGAAGATAGGAAGGAAAGGAGTGAGATTGGAAGAGAAGTTAAAGAGGGAGGAAGAGAGAGGAGATAGTGAATGAGGGAAGAAGAGGAGTAAGTTCAGAATAGATGAGAGAGAGAGGAGAGAGAGAGACTGGATGGGGATGGGAAAGAAGGAAGGAGAGAGACTGGATGGGGATGGGAGAGAGTAAAGGAGAGAGACTGGATGGGGATGGGAGAGAGGGAAGGAGAGAGAGACTGGATGGGGATGGGAGAGAAGGAAGGAGAGAGACTGGATGGGGATGGGAGAGAGTAAAGGAGAGAGACTGGATGGGGATTGGAGAGAGGGAAGGAGAGAGAGACTGGATTGGGATGGGAGAGAGGGAAGGAGAGAGAGACTGGATGGGGATGGGAGAGAGGGAAGGAGAGAGAGACTGGATGGGGATGGGAGAGAGGGAAGGAGAGAGAGACTGAATGGGGATGAGAGAGAGGGAAGGAGAGAGAGAGACTGGATGGGGATGGGAGAGAGGGAAGGAGAGAGAGACTGGATGGGGATGGGAGAGAGTAAAGGAGAGAGACTGGATGGGGATGGGAGAGAGGGAAGGAGAGAGAGACTGGATGGGGATGGGAGAGAGGGAAGGAGAGAGAGACTGAATGGGGATGAGAGAGAGGGAAGGAGAGAGAGACTGGATGGGGATGGGAGAGAGGGAAGGAGAGAGAGAGACTGGATGGGGATGGGAGAGAGGGAAGGAGAGAGAGACTGGATGGGGATGGGAGAGAGGGAAGGAGAGAGAGACTGGATGGGGATGGGAGAGAGGGAAGGAGAGAGAGACTGGATGGGGATGGGAGAGAAGGAAGGAGAGAGAGAGACTGGATGGGGATGGGAGAGAGGGAAGGAGAGAGAGACTGGATGAGGATGAGAGAGAAGGAAGGAGAGAGAGATTGGAAAGGGATGGGAGAGAAGGAAGTAGAGAGAGACTGGATGGGGATGGGAGAGAAGGAAGGAGAGAGAGACTGTAAGGGGATGGGAGAGAAGGAAGGAGAGATAGACTGAATGGGGATGGCAGAGAAGGAAGGAGAGAGAGACTGAATGGGGATGGCAGAGAAGGAAGGAGAGAGAGACTGAATGGGGATGGGAGAGAAGGAAGGAGAAAGAGACTGGATGGGGATGGGGAGAGGGAAGGAGAGAGAGACTGGAAGGGGATGGGAGAGAAGGAAGGAGAGAGAGACTGGAAAGGGATGGGAGAGAAGGAAGGAGAGATAGACTGGATGGGCATGGGAGAGAAGGAAGGAGAGAGAGACTGGATGGGGATGGGAAAGAAGGAAGTAGAGAGAGACTGGATGGGGATGGGAAAGAAGGAAGGCGAGAGAGACTGGATGGGGATGGGAGAGAGGGAAGGAGAGAGAGACTGGATGGGAGAGAGGGAAGGAGAGGAGTGATATTGGAAGTAGTATTAGGCGAACGGTTTGGTCCGAGCAAAAGTTTGGGCCCGAAGATCTCCTGTTCGCACGTTCACGAACACCTGAATTTGCAGGGCGCTCGGTGGGATGTTCTCCCGCCAAGCACCCCATAATGCACTGCACAGTGCATTCTAAGCTCTGATTGGGCAAAGCTTTGCCCAATAAGGGCACAGTGAATAGCTGTTGCTAAGGAGTGGGGCCGGGAAGCTGGCCACTGCAACGAATAAATCATCAGCTGTCAATGGGCTGACAGCTGAATAAAAAAAACATTGCCAGGAATAGATAAAAGTGAAAAAAAAATTGGCCAAAAAGAAAAAAGGAATGAGGCCCCCCAAAATCCATACCAGACCCTTATCCAAGCGTGCAGCCTGGCAGGCCAGGAAAGAGGGGGACAACCTAGCGCCCCCCCCGAACCATACATGTCCACATGCCCTCAACATGGGGGGTGCTTTAAGGCAGGGAGGCCCTTGACCCAAAGCACCCTGTCCCCATGTTAATGGGGTTTGGTATGGATTGGGGGGACCACCACGCTGTTTTTTTCATATTTTTGTATTGCCAGCAATAGTATTGTATTGCCGGAAATTTAAATGCCATTTTTTTTCTTTACAAATGTCTGTTTTGCTGCAGCAGGTTCTATACATGGTACAGATGCGCCACTTTACAGGCAGACTAAGGGGACCCCCCTCCAGGTACTATATTTAAAGGGTTTTTTTTATTTTATTGTTTCACTTTAAGCATCATTAAAAACACTGCTCCTTTAAAAACAATGTTTTTTAAACATTTTTTTTTTTTGCATTGATACATGTCCCCAGGGCAGTACCCGGGTCCCAAAACCCATTTTATGGCCAATAACTTGTATAAAAGCCTTCAAAATGGAGACTTTTGATTTTTCAATTCCCATAGATTTCAATGGGTTTTGAGGTATGTTTCGGGAGTTCTGATGCAAAAGGGTGTTCGGCCCATCTTTAATTGGAAGAGAAGAGATAGAGTGAGGGAGAGAGGTGATAGCGATTGGAGGGAGGGAAGGAAAAAAGTGAGATTGGAAGAAATGAAAGAGAGGACAGGGGAGAGAGAGCGAGAGAGAGGAGGCAGAGACTGGAGTGAGATAGGAAAAGAAGAGAGAAAAGATGGGGGAGAGAGGAGTAATACCGGTATTAGTAAAAATGAGAGATATAGAGAGAGAAGATAGAGACTGGGGAGAAGAAGGGAGGAAAGGAGAGGAGCGAGATTGGAAGATAAGAGAGAGGAGGGAGAGAGTGGATGGGGAGGGAGGGAGTAATATTAGAAGAGAAGAGAGAGGGAAGGAGAGACAGGGAGTAGACCGAGATTAGAAGTAGCGAAGGAGGGTAGAAAAGAAGTGAGATTGTAAGAACAGAAAGAAAGATTGAGGAAGTAAAGACTAGAGGAAGGGAGGGAGAGATGGAAGGAGTGGAGTGAGATTGGAAGAGGGAGAGAGAGTAGATAAGAGACTGGTGGGAGGATAGGAGATGAGTGATATTGGATGAGAAGAGAGGAAGGGATTGTGGGAAGGAGTGGAGTAAGATTAAAAGAAGGGGAGGATAAGAAGGTCCTTATATACATTGTTTTTCTCCTCCCTGCAGGTGATGATGATGAGTTTGTGAATACAGACGTTATTGTACAGTATATTAAAGAACATGGCACCCCGAATACCATCCATGGAGCCCACCAGCACAGACCCCAAGTTATGCGTTCGACCAAATATGGCATTACAAGGACCCTGTACCCGCAGGAACACTACCCGGGCTTTGTAGCTGGTGGTGGTTTTCTCTTCTCAGGAGCCTCGGTGAAGAGTCTGTACACGGTCTCACAGATCCTCCCCGTATTCCCATTGGATGATGTATATTTTGGGTTCCTTGCCCTCGCAGCCAATCTGACCTACCGACACGATGGTCGCTTCTATATGTATGGATTAAAGTTCGATGCATGTAAATACAAGCAAGCTCTGGTGGTCCATGGTATTGATTCGGACAATATAGTACCAATATGGCGGGAGGTGCAGAACAGCAAGTGCCAGAAGAACCAATCAGCACCAAGCTGACAGGAGTCCATGCCAACAAGTGTCAAGGACCAAAATATTGGGCACGTCCCAACAGATAGCATTGTGGCTTCACATAGGTGATTCTACCACCAATGTTAAATTATAGTGTTGACTTTAAAAGTCATTTATGGAAAGGCAAACTGGAGTGCCCTCACTGTAAAAATATTATTGCGCACTTGCATGGTATTTAATGCCCAAAGAGATGGCATCCATTAAGAAAGACTCCACTTAGCTCTGTTTGCATCTCATCTGACGACATGAGATAGCCCCAACATAACTTTTATTCACTTTATGACCCCCCGATGGGCAAAAAGCATGTCTTTAACACCCACATGACGCAAATATGCATAGCTGGGTGGCCGTTGTTTATGTGCTGAGAGCGCACTCACTCTGCACTCTCAGCACAAAGACTGAGCCTTTGTAGACAGCTCTCATTCCAGGCTACAGATTGGTAGCTGGCGGTACCAGCTTCCCATCATGTGGCCACTGAAAACGGTAGCCACATGATCACCAACGCTTATTTTTTTACTTTCTGTTATAAAACATATCCAATAAAATCAAATTTCTTCATACATTTAGGCACAATGTATTTTGCTACATGCCTTTGGTAAAAAAAAATCCCAATAACTATATTAATTGGTTTGCATTAAAGTTATAGCGTCTACAAACTATTGTATGAACAGTATACTGAAATGTATGCAGCTTTTTCTTTCTGATCGCCTATCACATTTTTTGAGGCGCTAAAATTCCAGGGCAGTACAAACACCCCCAAATGATCCATTTTTTGGAAAGTAGACACTCTAAGGCAGTGACTCTCAACTAGGGTTCCTCCAGAGGTTGCTAGGGGTTCCTTCAGCATTGGGCAATTTCTGCCTCTCAGATAAGTTCCCACTCACACCATTGATCTTTTTAGCTATCTGTAAGGAGGTAATTCTTCCCAATGACCACAGGTGTAAGGACCATTCTTCTGACTGACCATCACACTAATGTATCATGAGTTGTAGATTTAACATTTTTAGCAGGGGTTCCCCTTAGACCAGAGAACTATTTCAAGGGTTCCTCTGTGTTGAAAAGGTTGAGAAAGACTGCTCTAAGGTATTTGCTGAAAGGTATGTTGAGTCCATGAAAGATTTTATTCTTTTCCACAAGTTTTTGGAAAATGAGAGTGGGACTTTTTGGAAGCCTAGAGAAAACATATACTTTTTATGATCAAATCCCAATAGCTTGTACATGTATTTAAATAGTAGTTTAAATACATGTACAAGCTATTGGGATTTTAGCACAGGTATATAATTTCTCTATTGTAATGCAGGTCAGTGACCAGACCTGAACCTAGTAGCTCCCCCCCACATTTGTGTCTCTATGCCCCAGGTTGGCATGATGTCCACCGTAGCATTTGCAGTGGCAAAGCAGTGTAGGTCTTGCCATAAGAGGGATTACTTTTTCGCAGTTAGTCAGCTTAAGCATGTATTGCAATATCTGTGAACTAAAAATCCCTGTTTTCATTTGAACAGTTTGCTGGAAAGGTTGTATACAGTGTGCAGATGGTCCATCTAGAATTTTTGGGAGCCTAGCCACATACAGGGGCTCAAAACCAATGACCACCTTCAGGCTTTCAAAGGGCGTAATTTCCTTATTTCGCTACCTGACTACCTATCACGATTTCAGAGGCCCTAAATGCAAGGACAATTCAGACACCCCCAATAACCCCTTTTTGGAAAGTAGACACCCTAAATTATTTGCTGAGAGGCATGTTGAGTCCATGGAAGATTATTTTTCTTTTTGCCACAAGTTTTCGCAAAATGACAAAAAACATTTTTCTTTTTTTTTACGCAATGATGTCAATGAGATATTTCTCATACATGCCATGGTTATATAGTAAGTGGAATTACACATTCTGCTACTTCTCCTGATTATGGGGATACTATGTGCGTGAGACTTTTTGTGAGCCTAGCTGCATACAGGAGTCCAAAACCAATGACCACCTTCAGGCTTTCAAATTTCCTCATTTCACTTCCTGTCTACTTATCACAGAATTTTTGGGAGCCTAGCCACATACAGGGGCCCAAAACCAATGACCACCTTCAGGCTTTCAAAGGGCGTAATTTCCTTATTTCGCTACCTGACTACCTATCACAGTTTCAGAGGCCCTAAATGCAAGGACAATTCAGACACCCCCCAAATGACCCATTTTTGGAAAGTAGACACCCAAAGTATTTTCTGAGAGGCATGTTGAGTCCATGGAAGATTTTTTTTGTCACAAGTGTTTGCAAAATGACAAAAAAATTTTCTTTTTTTTTTTTTTTTTAACATCATGTTGTCACTTTAATTAGATATTTCTCACACATGCTATGGGTATATGTGGAATTACACCCCAAAACACTATCTGCTACTTCTCCTGAGTATAGGGATACCACATGTGGGAAGTCTTTGGCAGCCTAGCTGCGTACGGGAGCCCAAAAGCAATGACCACCTTCAGGCTTTCAAAGGGCATAACTTCCTCATTTCACTTCCTGACTACCTATCCCAGTTTCAGAGGCCCTAAAATGTCAGTATAGTACAAAACACCCCCCAAGTGACCCCTTTTTGGAAACTAGACACCCCAAGGATTTTGATAAGCAGCATGGTGAGTGATTTGCAAATCCCACTTTTTGTCATAAAGTTTTGAAAAATGAAAAAAGAAAATAAAACATACATTTTAGTTTTCTTTCCTTATTTTCCAAAATCTTGGAAGGCATTTCACTCGGCATTCTACTCAACATAACATTGTTGATTTACATATTGTGTTTTTTTGCATTAAAATTAATAAAAGAGTGTTTTGTTCCCAAAAAATTGTGTTTGAAAAACCACTGCGCAAATATTGTGTGAAATAAAAAAATTGAAATGACCACCATTTTTTTCTCTAGGGCCTCTGCAAAAAATAAAAATGTAATGTTTGGGGGTTCTAAATTGTTTTACTGATTTTTACATGTTGGAGAGAAATGATAGTGATTTTTTGTTTCTTTTTGTCATTTTCCGAAAACTTATGGCAAAAAATAAAATCTTCCATGGACTCAACTTGCCTCTCAGCAAATACCTTGGAGTGCCTACAGGTCTTTCCAAAAAGGGGTCAAATGGTGGGCGTTTGAACTGTTCTGGCATTTTATTCCCAACATCAGAAGCTTCTGACATACATCCACCCACTCTTCTAATGTTGGGCGTACATGTAATGCCATTTTCTTTGTTCAGAAAACAAAACAAAATAAGTGTAGCGCTAAAAAGGTTTTAAAATGTCCAATGTCAAGATGAAAAATAAACCAACAGTTCTAAATATAGAATATGGGAGGAAATCAGCCATATATATATTGATGCCAATGATAGGAAGTCCTCAGAAGCTGTATGACTTCAAACAAAGAGCACATCAATAGGTATAAGACATCTGGAGTGAAGACAGACACACCACCACCGACAATGAAGAGGCTTACCAGATCTAATGGACCCAAAGGGGCATACGTTGAGTTGGGTCAGACAAAGCTTGGGTGGTCAGTGGCTGTAGATGGCCCAGAGGGGTGATGTTCTTGGGATGAACCATAAGTTAATGTGTCCCTCAGAACGATAGGAACCAAGTAGTGGTGATGACAAGTAGCTAAAAAGGAGGAAAGGCCACATAGTGTAAATCCATAAACAAATGTAGAATTTATTAAAAGTTAAGAAATACACTCACATGTAAATCCTTTGTAAAAACAGCGCTGTAAGGAAGTGGCGGCAGTGGGGTCCTACCCAACGCGTTTCTTCCTCTTAGATGTTGTCTGGGGGGTCCCCCCCACTGCAGCCAACAAGATATATATAGGGGATGCATCAATACTGATGAGAAACAGCTCCACGGGTGCATAATTACCCCTGGGTTGAACGAAAAAAAAAAGAATCTAACATATTCCTCCATTCACATTGATCAATGTGGATATAGAAATCTCTGCCAGAAATGTTTTTTTTTTTTAAATAAAATACCAAAGCATAGGAGTGATCCACCCACTGAGCACCCCAGGCCCCTGATGCTTGGGCATATACGTTCTTTTTTTTAACTGCAGATCAGAAATCTTCTCCTGCGGCGCTGCAGGCACCTACGTAAGTATTCTGAGAGTAGCACCCTGCTGCTTTTAGAATAAACAGATCAGTGCTGCAGCTGACTGGCATTCTTGCAAAGCAAACAACAATGATTAACAATAACACACAGTAACAATATAACATTAACTCAATAAAACAACAACTTTATTATTACTTTTTAATTTTTTTTACCATAACATTTCAAGCCTTTGATTTTCGGTTTCCTAGCTACCTAACATCTTTCGAGACCCTTCTTGTTCAGAATTGTGTGCCTTTGACTGTGACGTGTTGTACCCTAGACTAATACTCTACTAGTGTGTGGTAGCGACAGAAGCAGTCCTTGACGCAGACACCAAGTTGGCCAGGACAGGAGGGATAGAAAAAATGGGTGTTACGTCTTATTCTGTGTCTACTACAGACATGACATCTTCTTTGGGGTGACTTTTGGGTAGTAATACCAGAGAGAACATCTGGAAAATGTCTCTTATGCAGCCTGCATCTGGATTTTAGGAAGGATCCTGTACCTGCCAGTAGCTAGATACAGCTTCATCATCTGATAGTTGAAGTCTACCCCTCCCATATTAAGATTATAGTCATGGATACAGAGAGGCTTTTCAACTATATCAGATGCCATGCAATTTTGGACTGTCATGTCTGCATGAATAGAAGGCAGGATGAAAACATCCATGGTGGGATCTAGGGGGGTGCTGGGGTGGGCTGCGCCCCCCCAGATCTCAGCTGTGCCCCTCCAAAGCCCCCTGACCACCCCCCTCTCCACCCTGGAAGCTCTGCCTGGCCGCTGAGCTCCTTTCCCATCTTAGCACTGTACGCAGCTCCTCCTCCCCACACTACAGAGCTGAAATCACATTCCTTTACACACAACCAGCCAGCCATGATCTGCACAGGGTGTAGCTGGCTACTGCAGCTACACTGTTATTTCGACCAGGGAATTTCACAGGTCAGAATGACAATATAGCAGCCAGCTACACCTTGTGAAGATCGTAGCTGGCTCGCTTTGTGCAAAGGAATGTGGTTTCAGCTCTGTGTAGTGTGGGGGGGGGGAGAAGCTGTGTACAGTGCTAAGATGGGAAAGGAGCTCTGCCAAGTGCCCTGCCAGCAGTGATTCCTGTCCTCTGACTCTCCAGCAGTGATCCCTATCCTCTCCCTCTCCAGTGGTGATCCCTGTGCTCTTCCTCTCTAGCTGTGATCCCTGTCTTCTGACTCTCCAGGGGTGATCCCTGTCCTCTGACTCTCCAGGGGTGATGCCTGTCCTCTGACTCTCCAGGGGTGATCCCTGTCCTCTGATTCTCCTGGGTTGATCCTTGTTCTCTGATTCTCAAGGGGTGATCCGTGTCTTCTGAATCTCTAGGGGTGATCCCTGTCCTCTGAGTCTCCAGTGGTGATCCCTGTCCTCTGAGTCTCCAGGGGTGATCCCTGTCCTCTCCCTCTCCAGCGGTGATCCGTGTCCTCTCCCTCCCCAGCGGTGATCCCTGTGCTCTTCCTCTCTAGCAGTGATCCCTGTCCTCTGACTCTCCAGAGGTAATCCTTGTACTCTGACTCTCCAGGGGTGATGCCTGTCCTCTGACTCTCCAGGGGTGATCCCTGTTCTCTGATTCTCCAGGGGTGATCCATGTCTTCTGAGTCTATAGGGGTAATCCCTATCATTTGGGTCTCCAGTGGTGATCCCTGTCCTCTGAGTCTCCAGGGGTGATCCCTGTTCTCTTAGTCTCCAGGGGTGATCCCTGTCCTCTCCCTCTCCAGTGGTGATCCATGTCCTCTGAGTCTCCAGGGGTAATCCCTGTCCTCTGAGTCTCCAGTGGTGATCCCTGTCCTCTCCCTCTTCAGCGGTGATATGTGTCCTCTGAGTCTCCATGGGTGATACCTGTCCTCTGAGTATCCAGTGGTGATCCCTGTCCTCTGAGTCTCCATGGGTGATCCCTATCCTCTCCCTCTCCAGCAGTGATCCCTGTCCTCTCCCTCTCCAGTGGTGATCCTTGTCCTCTCCCTCTTCAGCGGTGATTCCGGTCCTCTCACTCCCCAGGGGTGATGCCTATCCTCTGACTTTCCAGGGGTGATCCCTGTTCTCTGATTCTCCGAGGGGGAGTTCCCTGTCCTCTGGGTCCCCAGTCCTCTGAGTCTCCATGGGTGATCCCTATCCTCTCCCTCTCCAGCGGTGATCCTTCTCCTCTCCCTCTTCAGCGGTGATCCCATTCCTCTCCCTCCCCAGGGGTGATGCCTGTCCTCTGACTTTCCAGGGGTGATCCCTGTCCTCTGATTCTCCAGGGGTGATACCTGTTCTCTGATTCTCCAGGGGTGATCCCTGTCCACTGGGTCTCCAGTGGTGATCCCTGTCCTCTCCCTCTCCCTCTCCAGTGGTGATCCCTGTCCTCTGATTCTCCAGGGGTGATCCCTGTCCTCTCCCTCTCCAGCGGTGATCCCTGTCCTCTCCCTCTCCAGTGGTGATCCCTGTCCTCTGAGTATCCAGTGGTGATCCCAGTCCTCTGAGTCTCCATGGGTGATCCCTATCCTCTCCCTCTTCAGCGGTGATCCCTGTCCTCTCCCTCTCCAGTGGTGATCCTTGTCCTCTCCCTCTTCAGCGGTGATCCCATTCCTCTCCCTCCCCAGGGGTGATGCCTGTCCTCTGACTTTCCAGGGGTGATCCCTGTCCTCTGATTCTCCAGGGGTGATACCTGTTCTCTGATTCTCCAGGGGTGATCCCTGTCCACTGGGTCTCCAGTGGTGATCCCTGTCCTCTGAGTCTCCAGGGGTGATCTATGTCCTCTCCCTCTCCCTCTCCAGTGGTGATCCCTGTCCTCTGATTCTCCAGGGGTGATCCCTGTCCTCTCAATTGTCCCTCCACTTCACTGCAAGTAATTCACCATACCTCAAGCAGGATTTCTCCTCTTTTCTAAGTCGGGTGTTAACGAGACGTTAGGGGAAGATCCAGCAATTAGGTCACACAGTGCCACAGCAGCCAATTCCAAGATTGAATTCATGTCTAAAAAGTTGCACACTTGCATAATAGTTGTCCACATACAAATGGTACCCCTTACAGAACAAGGGTCACACCAAGTCCCATACTATCTTGCCACTACTCCCCATGTGGTCTGGGTATTCGGAGGGCTCCACTTCTCTGTCTTTTCCCTCGTAAACTGTAAATCAGCATGTATGGTCTGGCACCCTCTGACAGAGCTTAAACGATTTGACCCCATATCTGGCACACTCAAAAAACTCAAGGGGAGTTGTTAAATTTTATGTTTCCTCCTGAACCCAGGGTTGGGCAATGAATGGGGGAATAACGGGTGCTGCTAAATCTGGGGGCAGCCAATTAGGGTTTGCAAGCACCTCTGGAAGGACACTATGGGCTCTACGGGCCTGTACTCTAAGTCTTGGTGGCTGCCTTTGCATAACGCTACTAGTGCTAGCCACGCACCAGCTTGTACTGCACTGCTGGTGTTCACCACTTTACTATAATATACTGCAGTGCTGGTGTCTAAAAGGCTATAATGTACTAGGCTGCTGGTGCTTGCCAGTCCATCAAAAGGTAGTGCAGCACCAGTACTAGCACTCTGCTGCATATGAGCATAACTCTGCGTTCCTAGCACTTTAGTTACCTGGGGTCAGGTATGCCTGATCTTAGCAGGAACCTCTTCTCCATCGTCTGAGCTAGCTATCAGGGTGCCACTGCTTTCTATGGGTTCATATTCTGAGCCAAATTATGTCAAAGAGGCTTCCCCTTCGTTCTCATCTGACATGCTCAGAATCCTGTAGGCCTCTTCACTAGAGTGCATTTTTGGGAAATTTTTGACACTGAATCAGAAAAATTGTACTGAAACTGTAGAGGGGCTAAATGCATGTACTGGCACGTATCAGGGCTAATCCTGCTAACAATGCATTTTTGGGATTTTTTACTAATGGGGACACTTGTATAGTTCTGATCTGATCAAGATATTGGTCCGTACAGACACTATTCTAGCAATGGCTGTGATCAGTGACTTAAAGTATGACTGTGATAGTGTGGCAGGCAATCTGACCCTGGTTGTGATGGACGCTAACTGACCCTGACGCCATTTGATGTCGCAAGGGACGCTAATACATTGATAAGTGGTGAACACTCTACACTGACACTGTACTAATGGCACTGGCTGGGTGACAGAAGTGATCAAAGGGTTAACAACACAGACACAGGGCCATGCTGTGATTGGCTACAGCTGATCAGCAGGTCCCAGACAAAAAACCTTGTCCGGGACCTGCTGACAAACTTGTGCTGTAGCCAGTCACAGCATGGGTCAGCAGGGGGTGTGCTCCCGCTCACAGACCAGGAAAAAAACAGTCACATATATACATGACTCAGCCTGCCCATCCCACCGCGCTGCAGTAAATCTACAGTGATGGGGCGACAAGTAGTTAAATAATCCTGCCTAGTCTCCCTCTCTTACATTGCGGCCTAATCACACTCTACAGTGCATGTATATTATTTCTGTCTGCTGTCTCTGAAATTATACTTTAATTGTTTTTTCATAATAAAATCTGCTTCACCTCTCCCTCCTAAATTGTAGCCTAGTAAGTTCCTTACATACATTTCAGTGAGTCTGTGCAAAATTTCTGGCCATTGTCCTTGAAAAAATATAGCTTAATATTTATTTCATGAGAAAACTGCCTTGTTTCTCCCGCTTACGTTGTAGGCTAATCAAGCTGCTTACATATTCTCCAGCCACAGTACTATATGTGTGGTTAATAATGCACTTCAATTTTTATTTCAGGATAAAAAATGCACCATCTCTTGGATGTGGGGTCATGGTTGTGAAGTGTTTCCATGTACTTTGTTTTAGCATTTTATGAAACTTTTAAGACAATGCAGTGCTAAACTGCAAAAAAAAAAAAAAAAAGAGATCACAAGCTATACTATGAAATAGTTTTGCTACTGGCCAATTTGTATGAAGTTGTGTATTAGCTTTATTTATTTTTAAGAGTAAACTTTCCTATACCTTTCAATTTCTTTGTGGCGTCTACTTTACTGTTCAATTCAAGCCTGTTACAGTCAGATAAAAAATAAGGCGTCATAGCCAAAATTATCTAAATTACCCATTTTTTTTTCAAGCTGAAATGAGTTAGAACGGGTGCTTTTTTAAGTCAAGCGATAATTTAAAATGAAAAAAACTCAATTATACATCCAAAGTTTGTGATGCCAGAACATGGTATCCATTAGAATCGTATTGTTCCATAACATCACATACAGCTTGAAGGCATCTCCCAGGCATATACAGTATCTCACAAAAGTGAGTACACCCCTCACATATACACATATGTATATGTATGTATATATATATATATATATATATATATATATATATATATATATATATATATAATATCTCACAAAAGTAAATACACCCCTCACATTTTTGTAAATATTTTATTCTATCTTTTCATGTGACAACACTGAAGAAATGACACTTTGCTACAATGTAAAGTAGTGATTGTACAGCTTGTATAACAGTGTAAATTTGCTGTCCCCTCAAAATAACTCAACACACAGCCATTAATAGCTAAACCGCTGGCAACAAAAGTGAGTACACCCCTAAGTGAAAAAATGTCCAAATTGGACCCAATTAGCCATTTTCCCACCCCAGTGTCATGTGACTCATTAGTGTTACAAGATCCCAGGTGTGAATGGAGAGCAGGTGTGTTAAATTTGGTTTTATCGCTCTCACTCTCTCTTACTGGTCACTGGAAGTTCAACATGGCACCTCATGGCAAAGAACTCTGAGGATGTGAAAAAAAGAATTGTTGCTCTACATAAAGATGGCCTAGGCTATAAGAAGATTGCCAAGACCCTGAAACTGAGCTGCAGCACGGTGGCCAAGACCATACAGCAGTTTAACAGGACAGGAGGTTCCACTCAGAACAGGCCTCGCCATGGTCGACCAAAGAAGTTGAGTGCACGTGCTCAGCGTCATATCCAGAGGTCATCTTTGGGAAATAGACGTATGAGTACTGCCAGCATTGCTGCAGAGGTTGAAGGGGTGGGGGGTCAGCCTGTCAGTGCTCAGACCATACGCCGCACACTGCATCATATTGGTCTGCATGGCTGTCGTCCCAGAAGGAAGCCTCTTCTAAAGATGATGCGCAAGAAAGCCCGGAAACAGTTTGCTAAAGACAAGCAGACTAAGGACATGGATTACTGGAACCTTGTCCTGTGGTCTGATGAGACCAAGATAAACTTATTTGGTTCAGATGGTGTCAAGCGTGTGTGGCGGCAACCAGGGGAGGAGTACAAAGACAAGTGTGTCTTGCCTAGAGTCAAGCATGGTGGTGGGAGTGTCATGGTCTGGGGCTGCATAAGTGCTGCCAGAACTGGGGAGCTACAGTTCATTGAGGGAAGCAGAGCATGATCCTCTCCCTTCTGAGACTGGGCTGCAGGGCAGTATTCCAACATGATAACGACCCCAAACACACCTCCAAGACAACCACTGCCTTGCTAAAGAGCTGAGGGTAAAGGTGACTGACTGGCCAGCATGTCTCTAGACCTAAACCCTATTGAGCATCTGTGGCGCATCCTCAAATGGAAGGTGGAGGAGCGCAAGGTCTCTAACATCCACCAGCTCCGTGATGTCTTCATGGAGAAGTGGGAGAGGACTTCAGTGGCAACCTGCGAAGCTCTGGGCCCAATTTGGACATTTTCACTTAGGGGTGTACTCACTTTTGTTGCCAGCGGTTTAGATATTAATGGCTGTATGTTGAGTTATTTTGAGGGGACAGCAAATTTACACTGTTATACAAGCTGTACAATCACTACTTTACATTGTAACAAATTGTGATCTCTTCAGTGTTGTCACATGAAAAGATATAATAAAATATTAACAAAAATGTGAGAGGTGTATTCACTTTTGTGAGATATTGTAATATATAGATATATATATAGATATATATATATAGATATATATATATATATATATATATATATATATGTATATATATACCTTAGATTGTAAGCTCCTTGAGGGTAGGGACTGATGTGAATATACAATGTATATGTAAAGCGCTGCGTAAATTGACGGCACTATATAAGTACCTGAAAAAAAAAAATAATAAAATAAATATATATATATATATATATATATATATATACAGTGCCTTGAAAAGTTATTTATACCCCTTGAAATTTTCCACATTTTGTCATATTACAACCAAAAACGTAAATGCATTTTATTGGGATTTTATGTGATAGACCAACACAATATGACACATAAATGTGAAGTGGAAGGAAAATGGTAAATGGTTTTCAATTTTTTTTTACAAATAAATATATGAAAAGTGTGGCGTACATTTGTATTCAGTCCCCCTAATGCCCTGTACACACGGTCGGACATTGATCGGATATTCCGACAACAAAATCCTAGGATTTTTTCCGACGGATGTTGGCTCAAACTTGTCTTGCATACACACGGTCACACAAAGTTGTCGGAAAATCCGATCGTTCTGAACGCGGTGACGTAAAACACGTACGTCGGGACTATAAACGGGGCAGTAGCCAATAGCTTTTATCTCTTTATTTATTCTGAGCATGCGTCGGATTTGTGTACACACGATCGGAAATTCCGACAACGAATTTTGTTGTCGGAAAATTTTATAGCCTGCTCTCAAACTTTGTGTGTCAGAAAATCCGATGGAAAATGTGTAATGGAGCCTACACACGGTCGGAATTTCCGACAACAAGGTTCTATCACACATTTTCCGTTGAAAAATCCGACCGTGTGTACGGGGCATTACTCTGATACCCCTAACTAAATTCTAGTGGAACCAATTGCCTTCAGAAGTCACCTAATTAGTAAATATAGTCCACCTGTGTGTAATTTAATCTCAGTATAAATACAGCTGCTCTCTGAAGCCCTCAGGAGGTTTGTTAGAGAACCTTAGTGAACAAACAGCATCAAGAAGGACAAGGAACACACCAGACAGGTCAGGGATAAAGTTGTGGAGAAGTTTAAAGCAGGGTTAGGTTTTAAAAAATATTCCAAGCATTGAACATCTCACGGAGCTCTGCTCAATCCATCATCCAAAAATGGAAAGAGTATGGCACAACTGCAAACCTGCCAAGACATGGCCATCCACCTAAACTGAGAGCTTTAATCAGAGAAGTAGCCAAGAGGTAACTCTGGAGGAGCTGCAGAGATCCACAGCTCAGGTGGGAGAATCTGTCCACAGGACAACTATTAGTCGTGTTCTCCACAAATCTGTCATTTATGGAAGAGTGGCAACAGGGCTGGACTGGGACAAAAATGTGGCTCTGGACTTCATTCAGAATGGCCCACTTTTAATGAATAAAATGCTGCCCCCCCCCCAAAAAAAATTAGAAATCACACCCACCAAAAGGACCCCACATCCATTATTGAATATCATGAGATGGTGAGAGAGAGAGGTGGTAGTGAGAGAGAGGGGGGTTGAGAGAAAGGGGTGAGGGGGTGGATGAGACAGAGAGAGAGGGGGTGAGAGTGTAAGAGAGAGGGAGTGAGTGAGAGAGGGGGGGTGAGAGAGGAGGGGGCTGCGAGACAGTGGAGGGGCAGAGAGACAGAGGGGGGCTGAGAGACAGAGGGGGGGCAGAGAGACAGAGGGGGGCTGAGAGACAGAGGGGAGTCTGAGAGACAGAGGGGGGACTGAGAGATGGGGGGCTGAGAGACAGAGGGGGCTGAGAGACAGGGGGGGCTGGAAGACAGAGGGAGACTGAGAGGAAGAGGGGGGCTGAAAGAGGGGTGCTGAGAGAAAGAGCAGGGGGCTGAGACAGACCACATAGCACTGTTCTTATGTGCATTCACTCCTCTGCTCCCCCCTCTCAGGCTCTGTGTGCGGGCAGGCATGTGTAGGATGCAGGGTACCTGATGTCCAGCAGCAACAGCGCCGAGTCTCCCTCTTGATCCGGGTGTGCTCTCGCTGCTCTGCTCCTTCCAGCGGCTCCTTGGCAGGCTCCGCCTCCAGCCTATCCTCTTCCTCTGGTCCCTCAGTCAGCCTGTCCTCTGGCCCGGGCCGCAATGTTCTTGGAGCAGAGAGGAGTTGAGGAAATGAGGTTCTGGGAGTGCCGGGGTGGCCAGGCCCGCCCCTGTTCACCTCTTCAGTGGTCAGGGAGGGGGTGGAGCACTTCTCCCTCCTGGGCTCTAACATCTAACTGCCCTCTTCTCTGGCCGTCTTCACTGAATCCCCACCGCTGTTTGATGCCACGCTCCTGCTGCTGCCGAACGCTGCATAAAAACTGGCCCACTGAGCCATCGGCCCACCGGGAAACTCCCTGTAGTCCCAATGGCCAGTACATGCCTGAGTGGCAAGAAGAAAGACATTGTTGAAAGAAAGCCCCGTTTGCAGTTTGTGAGAAGCCATGTGGGGGACATAGTAAACATGTGGAAGAAGGTGCTTTGGTCAGATGAGACCAAAATTTAGCTTTTAGGCCTAAAAGCAAAACGCTATTTGTGGTGGAAAACCAGTGGCGTCACTAGGGGGTGGCTATTGAGGCTAGAGCCCCAAATCTGGGGCCCATAGCCCAGAGTCCAGGGCCGACCCTACTGTGAGAGTGTCGTGGGCTGACTAACTGCGCTGTCCCGCACAGCCGCGGCACTCTCACTGAGTCTGTACCCGATGCTTCACTGACAGTCAGAGCCAGGAGATCAGTGTGAGAGCGAGTCTCCTCCCTTGCTCCGCCCATATCATAGAGTCAGGGATGAACTTTCTCACATGAGCTCCTGAGCTGTGGAGGTGGCAGGTGAGTGCAGACCATGGAGGAGGGGGAAAACTCTGTACTACACTAGCCTGTCTTCTGTATACCTAGCCTCTCTGTATACCCAGCCTCTCTGTATACACTAGCCTCTCTGTATACCCAGCCTCTCTGTATACACTAGCCTCTCTGTATACCCAGACACTCTGTATACACTAGCCTGTCTTCCATATACACTAGCCTCTCTGTTTACACTAGCCTCTCTGTATACACTATCCTGTCTTCTATATACACTAGTCTCTCTGTATACACTAGCCTCTCTGTATACACTAGCCTGTCTGCTATATACACTAGCTTCTATGTATACACTAGTTTCTCTGTCTGCCCCAGGCTCTGTATACACTAGCCTGTCTTCTATATACACTAGCCTCTCTGTATATACACTAACCTCTCTGTATATACTAGCCTCTCTGTATACACTAGCCTGTTTTCTATATACACTAGCCTCTCAGTATACACTAGCCACTCTGTATACACTAGCCTGTTTTCTATATACTCTAGCCTCTCTGTATACACTAGCATCTCTGTATACACAAGCATCTCTGTATACCCCAGCCTCACTGTATACACTAGCCTGTCTTCTATATACACTAGCCTCTCTGTATATACACTAGCTTCTCTGTATACACTAGCCTGTCTTCTATATACTCTAGTCTCTCTGTATACACTAGCCTCTCTGTATACACTAGCCTGTCTTCTATATACTCTAGCCTCTCTGTATACCCTAGTCTCTCTGTATACCCTAGCCCCTCTGTATACACTAGTCTCTCTGTATACAGTAGCCTCTCTGTATGTAACAATCCACATCTGATGGCAGTGGACGTGGCACGTGACAAGCTGCATCTTGTGGCAGGTAACATGACAAGCTCTCTGGGGACCCTCGTGTAAGAGGGGGGCTCTCTGAGGACCATGATGTAATGAGGGGGGCTTTGGGGACCCTGATGTAATGATAATACACACATATATAAATACACACACACACGTATATTATATACATGTGTGTGACCACCCAAGCGTATGACTTTCTTTACTTCGCTGTTATGGGCTCTAGCCCCAGATCTTTTGTAGACCTAGCAACGCCTCTGTGAAAAACTAACACCGCACATCACCCTGAACACACCATCCCCACCGTGAAACATGGTGGTGACATCATAATGTTGTGGGGATGCTTTTCTTCAGCAGGGACAGGGAAGCTGGTCAGAGTTGATGGGAAGCTGGATGGAGCCAAATACAGGGCAATTCTAGAAGAAAACCTGTTAAGAGTCTGCAAAAGACTTGAGACTGGGGCGGAGGTTCACCTTCCAGCAGGACAACGACCCTAAACTTACAGCCAGAGCTAAAATGTAATGGATTAGATCAAAGCATGTTCATGTGTTAGAATGGCCCAGTCACAGTCCAGACCTAAATCCAATTGAGAATCTGTGGCAAGACTTGAAAATTGCTGTTCACAGAAGCTGTCCATCCAATCTGACAGAGCTTGAGATATTTAGCAAAGAAGAATGGGCAAAAATGTTCCTCTCTAGATGTGCAAAGCTGGTAGAGACATCCCCAAAAAGACTTGCAGCTGTAACTGCAGAGAAAGGTGGTTCTACAAAGTATTGACTCCGGGGGGCGCCATACAAATGTACGCCACACTTTTCACATATTTATTTGTAGAACAAATTGAAAAACATTTATCATTTTCCTTACACTTCACGATTATGTACTACTTTGTGTTGGTCTATCACATAAAATACGGTACATTTACGATTTTGGTTGTAACATGACAAAATGTGGAAAATTTTAAGGGGTATGAATACTGTTTTAAGGCACTGTATGTATATATATATATATATATATATAGAGAGAGAGAGAGAGAGAGAGAGGGAGAGAGAGAGAGAGGTTGCTGCACTTAAAAAATCTCTGTTGCTTTATTTCATATAGTCTTGAAGAAAGATTACAAGACAGGCATAATCATTCCAGACAAAGTAGTGTCAATAGTCAATTCAGATAAGGATTGATTACATTTCGAGCTAGTATGCTTACGCCCTTCCTAAGATCCATCAAAGCACATCTGAGGGTTTCCCACAATCATTTGTTTAAATAAGTACTCACAGATAAGATCACAAGTGGAAGCAATATGGTTAATTAATTATATCCTTAATTCGATTAGTATTTTTATATACAGTGGGGACGGAAAGTATTCAGACCCCCTTAAATTTTTCACTCTTTGTTATAGTGCATTTAAGTTTATTTTTTTCCTCATTAATGTACACACAGCACCCCATATTGACATTTTTGCAGATTTATTAAAAAAGAAAAACTGAAAATTATCAATTCATATCTGAATTGACTATTGACACTACTTTGTCTGGAATGATTATGCCTGTCTTGTAATCTTTCTTCAAGACTATATGAAATAAAGCAACAGAGATTTTTTAAGTGCAACAACCTCTTGGATTTCTTCTTTATATATATATATATATATATATATATATATATATATATATATATATATATATATATATACACACAGTGCCTTAAAACAGTATTCATACCCCTTGAAATTTTCGTCATGTTACAACCAAAATCGTAAATGATGTACTGTATTTTATGTGATAGACCAACACAAAGTGGTACATAATTGTGAAGTGTAAGGAAAATGATAAATGGTTTTCAACTTTTTCTACAAATAAATATGTGAAAAGTGTGGTGTACAAATCCAGGTGTGAAAAACTTGTTGCATCTTTCCCAAAAAGACTCATGGCTGTATTAGATCAAAAGGGTGCTTCTACTAAGTACTGAGCAAAGGGTCTGAATACTTAGGACCATGTGATATTTCAGTTTTTCTTTTTTAATAAATCTGCAAAAATGTCAACAATTCTGTGTTTTTCTGTCAATATGGGGTACTGTGTGTACAATATGGGGTACTGTGTGTACATTAATGAGGAAAAAAAATGAACTTAAATGATTTTAGCAAATGGCTGCAATATAACAAAGAGTGAACAATTTAAGGGGGACTGAATACTTTCTGTCCCCACTGTATATAAGTTATTTACCATAAACACAAAATATAACAAACAGCGGCTAATAAATGTATCCCTTCGTTCATTTTCTTCAAACATATCCAGGAATCTACAAGAGATATATACATATGTATATAATAAATACACATACATATGATGTTTTCTAGAAAATAGATACAATAATTTGTCCGAACAGATGGACATATATATATCCACATGTTCAAACAAATAAATAAAGATCTAGATCCACATTTAAACCATACGGAACAATAGTATTTAAAAAATGTATCCAATATACCTCCCTTTTTCTCAAAGTCATCTCTCGATTCTGTCCTCTCCTATTTTTCTCAATTCCTTCTAGGACCATATATTTTAATTGTGATACACTGTGTCCAAATTCTAGAAAGTGTCTAGCAAGTGGTAACTTTGTTAGTTTATCTCTTATGTCTTGCTATCCTGTCTTTCACTTTCCGTGTAGTTTCCCCAATATAAACCAATCCACATGGACACTTGATGGCATATACTACGTATGAAGATTGACATGTGTAATATCCACGTATAGGGATATTAAATCCCCTATGTGGATGTGTAAAATATTTACCCTTAATCATAGAATTGCATTGTATACATGACAGACAAGGGTATGAGCCCAGATTTTTTTGGTCCCAGAAATGTTAATTTAGGTGTTATTATTGAGGGTTGATCCGAATGTATTAATCGGTCACGTATCGTTCTACCTTTTTTGTAGGATGACATTGGTGGATTCCAAAATTCTTGTACCATAGGGTAGCTAGTTCTCAAAAGGTTCCAGTGTTTCCTGTAAGAGAAAGGATGGTACTGCATAATGAAGGGTGATTCTTTTTGTTTCCTTTCTAGGGGTCTTAGTGACATTCATATTGGACCACTCCTTTTTAACCACTTAAGGACCAGCCTCGTTTTGGATTTTAGGTGTTTACATGTTTAAAACAGTTTTTTTTTGCTAGAAAATTACTTAGAACCCCCCAAACATTATATATTGTTTTTTTTTCTAACACCTAGAGAATAAAATAGTGGTCATTGCAATACTTTTATTAAATCTGGCTGCTAGAGGGTATATTGTTGCTGGGTGGTATTTTGTTGTAGGTGGTCCATTGTTGTGGGGGGGGGGGATCTTTTGTTGCTGGTGGGTCTATTGTTGTTGGCTGTGGGGGGTCTATTTTACTGCTTTTCTTGTTATGAATAACAAATTCCATACAAATTACTTAGTACCACAAATGTTACTTGGTTCTGTGTTCTCTAAAAGGGGCAGTGCTAGGAGGTGGGTAGGGGGTGGAACCAAGGACTGGTGCTCAGAGGTAGGTAGGGGCAAAGATAATGGGTAACTCCCAAAAGGAGGAGTTTCTGTACCTATTCTCTGAGAAAAAAAGCCCTGATTTCATCATCAATGATTCTATTTTTTTTTTGTTTCAAAGTTTTTATTGGTTTTCAGATAGAAAAATACAGTATGACATTAATATTAATACTAATGCATCACTATGCCTGAAATACACGAACAATACATTCAACTTAGACAGTATCTGGCCTCGTGCAATGTATAAGGGGCACTGAGAGAACCCTCATCTCCCAACACCCTCATTGGGATCTTACTGTGTCGAGAGAAAAGAGAGCACTCCACCCCCCCTTGTGGTAGCTTGTGAACCGGAGGTTTCCATCTAACCAATAATGAAACCGTAGATCTGTCATGAGTGATTTGTATAACAGAACTTCCAGCCCCTCGTTGGGGGTCTGAGTCTAACCTGGATAATAATTTGTACTAGCCTAATAGGCTACAAAATGCAGTCTAGAAAGAAAGAATATAGTGTAGAGAGCACTATAGGAGAAGTTAGAAGAGTAGAGGGGGAGGGGGAGGAGAAGGGGAAGTGATGCCAACAGTAGAGGAGGTAACGTTACTCTAAAGGCAATTGTCAATGCCAGGTATTAACGAAATTCCCACATATTGAGCCCACGGTTCCCAGATTGCCTCCCCTGTGGCATTAATAGATACTTTCGGTTGTTTCCACCCTTTGGCTATTGAGATTTTCGCCCCTGTCAGGATGAAGCGAATCAAAGTGTGTGACAGCTTGGGGACGTTTGGAACGTAGCCGTTCAGAAGGGCTATGGATGGATTTTGGGTCACCGGACATTTTGTGACTTTACATATGATGTGGAAGATATTATTCCAATATCCTCTGATTTTTGGGCATTCC
This sequence comes from Lithobates clamitans, assembly GCA_037952925.1. Taxonomy (NCBI): domain Eukaryota; kingdom Metazoa; phylum Chordata; class Amphibia; order Anura; family Ranidae; genus Lithobates; species Lithobates clamitans. Next base: position 495,657 of record JBBGZY010001612.1, read on the forward strand.
CACCATGTATGAAGCATCGTCCCCAAGCTGTGACATCCTCTGAAGCATAACGGTGAGATGGTCGGAAATATGGAAGCTAGTCTGGAGGGCACTAGGTACCTTCTTGTGAAAAGTTTTATATTGGCTTCTAATGCCCCGTACACACGGTCGGACTTTGTTCGGACATTCCGACAACAAAATCCTAGGATTTTTTCCGTCAGATGTTGGCTCAAACTTGTCTTGCATACACACTGTCACACAAAGTTGTCGGAAAATCCGATCGTTCTAAACGCGGTGACGTAAAACACGTACGTCGGGACTATAAACGGGGCAGTGGCCAATAGCTTTCATCTCTTTATTTATTCTGAGCATGCGTGGCACTTTGTCCGTCGGATTTGTGTACACACAATCGGAATTTCCGACAACAGATTTTGTTGTCGGAAAATTTTATCTCCTGCTGTCCAACTTTGTGTGTCAGAAAATCTGATGGAAAATGTCCGATGGAGCCCACACACGGTCGGAATTTCCGACAACACGCCCTGATCGGACATTTTCCATCGGAAAATCCGACCGTGTGTACGGGGCATTAGAGTGAGGTGTTGTAAATACCTTTAGGAGATCTAGAAAACGACTCATGCCAATCCTCTAGGTCTCCTTCCTCCTGGAAGTCCCTGTCCCAGGTTTGTCATGTACGGTAACTTGTCTGCGTTTTTGGCTAGTGACGTGTAGATTATCGATATCCCTCCCCTCTGCTCCATGGCCTGCCCGCACCATCTTTCGTATTCTGTAAAATTTGGGTCAACGATTCTATTTTTTAACCGCATTAGTTAGGATCTCTTTAATTTTTTTCTGTACTTTAAAAACCGGACAAAAGTCTACTTTTTTTGTATATAAGGGGATCACCAAGTTGTTTCATCACTTCAGCTTCATACATTGAAGTGTCCATTACTACAATAGCTCCCCCCTGGTCAGCCGGTTTGACGATTGTGGGGAAACCCTCAGATGTGCTTTGATGGATCTTAGGAAGGGCGTAAGCATACTAGCCCGAAACATAACCCATTCATTTCTGAATTGACTATTGACACTACTTTGTCTGGAATGATTATGCCTGTCTTGTAATCTTTCTTCAAGACTATATGAAATAAAGCAACAGAGATTTTTTTAAGTGCAGCAACCTCTTGGATTTCTTCTTCATATATGTAAGGTTGGTGGGAAGACCTGCTTGCTACCCTGTTTTCCCGAAAATAAGACCCAGTGTGATTGTCAGTGATGGCTGCAATTTAAGCCCTACCCCCCAAATAAGCCCTACCCTGTTTCCCCGAAAATAAGCCCTACCCTTAAAATAAGACCTACAAGGACTTTAACTAGGGCTTATTTGGAGGGTAGCACTTATATTGCAGCCATCACCGACAATCACGCTAGGTCTTATTTTGGGGGAAACAGGGTAGCACTAAACCTAAGGCTGGGTGCGGTTCTCCTCTGAAATCCAATATATATATATATATATATATATATATACCGTATATATATACACACACATATATATATATATATATATATATATATATATATATATATACACACACACATATATATATATATGTATATATATTACAACTGCAGATGCAGGTAAGGGGATAAATATAAAATATATCAACATATACTAAAAATTGCATACAGAACTGTGCAAAAAATAACTAGTCCTGCCGTTGCTGAAACAGGACTGATTGGCTACTAGAATAAGTATGAAGAAACACTAAGGAGTCTATTTATAGAACATTAATTGAAAGGAAGACAGAAGCGTTTGTGCGAGCCGGAGCTATGTTTTCTGTAATAGAAACTTAATTCTGTAAAATTACTATGTCGTCAGCTCCATCTAGCGGGCAAAATACGGAATAGTTTTCTGAAATACGTCAGTGAGAAATTATAATGCATTCTGGCCACGAGATGGAGCTGACGATATAGGAATGTATCTATTGCAAAAAAAAAAAAAAATATGCAGGGACATTTTTGTCCAGGTTGCATAAATTCTTCCAACAATTGTCCAACAAATTATTATTTTTTTTAGAAAATAGACCTGTTAAGAAACAGAGCTGCTTAACCCACTTCAGCTCCAGAAGGTTTACCCACCTTCATGACCGGGCCATTTTTTGCGATACGGCACTGCGTTATTTTAACTGCCAATTGCGCGGTTGTGTGACGCTGTACCCAAATAAAATTGATGACTTTTTTTACCCACAAATAGAGCTTTCTTTTGGTGGTATTTGATCACTGCATTTTTTTTTCTACAGACAATTTTGAAAAAAAACAATATTTTTTACTTTCTGCTATAAAACATATCCAATAAAAAAAATGAAAAAAATCTAATGTCTTCATCAATTTAGGCCAATATGTATTCTGCTACATATTTTTGGTAAAAAAAAAAAAAAGCATTAAGCATCTATTGGTTTGTGCAAAAGTTATAGCGTCTACAAACTATGGGAAATATTTATATATATTTATGATATATTTATTTTTAACTAGTATTGGCGGCCATCAGCAACTTACAGCGGGGCTGCGATATTGCGGCAGACAAATCAGACACCTAACTGACACTTTTTGGGAAACAATGAACTAATAGAGTGATCAGTGTTAAAAATATGCACTGTCACTGTACTAATGACACTGGCTGGGAAGGGGTAAACATCAGGGGCGATCAAAGGGTTAAATGTGTGTCTAACCTGTGCTTGTGTATTGTGGGGGAGGTGCTTGTACTAGGGGAAGGCAGTACCTTCCCTACTAACAGAACGACAATCTGCCTTGTTTACATAGGCAGACCACCGTTCTGCTTCTGTCCAGAACGATTGGCGGGTCCCGGCGGGCATCAAGTCTGCCGGAGTCACTAATTGGCTCCCGCTGTGCGCCCCAGCTCCGGAAGTGCAGGATCACATACTAGGTACATAAAAATACGTTCAAGCCCCTACCCTACAGAGGAACTATATTGGGTACGTCCAAGCCCCTACCCTACAGAGCAACTATATTGGGCACATCCAAGCCCCCACCCTACAAAGGAACTATATTGGGTACATCCAAGCGCCTACCCTACAGTTCCATATTGGGTACGTTCAAGCCCCTACCCTACAGAGGAACTATATTGGGCACATCCAAGCCCCTACCCTACAAAGAACTATGTTGGGTACATCCAAGCCCCTACCCTACAGAGGAACTATATTGGGTACATCCAAGCCCCTACCCAACAGATAAACTATATTTTGACACATCCATACCTCTACCCTACAGAGGAACTATATTGGGTACATCCAAGCCCCTACCCTACAGAGGAACTATATTGGGCACATTCATACCCCTACCCTACAGAGGAACTACACAGAAGCAAGCAGGATCTGGTCATGGTTCACAGGAGCCGACAACCACTAAGCAATGATCTTGAGCCCAGCAGGGCTTTAAATAGGCCACTGGGTGCCAAAAGTCAGTTCAAATGTGTGCGCTCATGTTCACCTGCCTCAACACAGTCGCGTGGATGTGTGCAAAGCTCTGATCCTGTGCATAGGTCTGTGGACAATTCCGTGCGCATGTGCAGCTCTTCAGGCAGGAACACAAACTCCTCACTATTCCTATGAAGAATAGCATTCAACTGGGGAGAAAGTAAGCTATTAACATTCGTTTTTATTCACATTCACTCAGAACAAATGTACATACAGTTTCACAGGGCAAATAGCACTGTTTAAATACACCTTTTGAAGACCAAGCTGCTGCAATAAAACAAATTAATTAGCTACTGAAATTACCCTACAGAGGAACTATATTGGGCACATCCAAGCCCCTACCCTACAGAGGAACTATATTGGGTACATCCAAGCCCCTACCCTACAGAGCAACTATATTGAGTACATCCAAGCCCCGACTCTACAGAGGAACTATATTGGGTACATCCAAGCCCCTACCCTACAGAGTAACTATATTGGGCACATCCAAGCCCCTATCTTACAGAGGAACTATATTGGACACATCCAACCGCCTACCCTACAGTTCCATATTGGCTACGTTCAAGCCCCTACCCTACAGAGGAACTATATTGGGCACATCCAAGCCCCTACCCTACAAAGAACTATATTGAGTACATCCAAGCCCCTACCCTACAGGGAAACTATATTGGGCACATCCAACCGCCTACCCTACAGTTCCATATTGGGTACGTTCAAGCCCCAACCCTACAGAGGATCTATATTGGGCACATCCAAGCCCCTACACTACAAAGAACTATATTGGGTACATCCAAGCCCCTACCCTACAGAACAACTATATTGGGCACATCCAAGCCCCTACCCTACAGAGGAACTATATTGGGTACATCCAAGCACCTACCCTACAGTTCCATATTGGCTACGTTCAAGCCCCTACCCTACAGAGGAACTATATTGGGCACATCCAAGCCCCTACCCTACAAAGAACTATATTGGGTACATCCAAGCCCCTACCATACAGGGGAACTATATTGGGTACATCCAAGCCCCTACCCTACAGAGGAACTATATTGGGTACGTCCAAGCCCCTACCCTACAGATCAACTATATTGGGCACATCCAAGCCCCCACCCTACAAAGGAACTATATTGGGTACATCCAAGCGCCTACCCTACAGTTCCATATTGGCTACGTTCAAGCCCCTACCCTACAGAGGAACTATATTGGGCACATCCAAGCCCCTACCCTACAAAGAACTATATTGGGTACATCCAAGCCCCTACCCTACAGGGAAACTATATTGGGTACATCTAAGCCCCTACCCTACAGAGGAACTATATTGGGTATGTGGGCAGCACAGTGGTGTAGTGGATAGCACTCTCGCCTAGCAGTAAGAAGGGTCGCTGGTTCGAATACCAACCACGACACTACCTGCCTCGAGTTTGCATGTTCTCCCTGTGCCTGCGTGGGTTTCCTCCGGGTATTCTGGTTTCCCCCACACTCCAAAGACATGCTGGTAGGTTAATTGGCTTCTGTTCAAAATTGTCCCTAATATATGAATGTGAGTTTGGGGACCTTGGATTGTGGGCTCCTTGAGGGTAGGGATAGTGAGTGTGCGATTTATGTGTGGAGCGATACGTAAAATTGACGGCGCTATATGGGTACCTTAAATAAATAGGGATAATTGTAGACACGCACACTCACTCAGGTTGAACTGGATGGACTGGTGTCTTTATTCAACCTTACTAACTATGTAACTATGTACCCTACAGATCAACTATATTGGGCACATCCAAGCCCCCACCCTACAAAGGAACTATATTGGGTACATCCAAGCACCTATCCTACAGTTCCATATTGGGTACGTTCAAGCCTCTACCCTACAGGGGAACTATATTGGACACATCCAAGCCCCTACCCTACAGATGAACTATATTGGCACATCTATACCCCTACCCTACAGAGGAACTATATTGGGCACATCCAAGCCCCTACCCAACAGATGAACTATATTTTGACACATCCATACCTCTATCCTACAGAGGAACTATATTGGGTACATCCAAGCCCCTACCCGACAGAGGAACTACACAGAAGCAAGCAGGATCGGGTCATGGTTCACAGGAGCCGACAACCACTCAGCAATGATCTTGAGCCCAGCAGGGCTTTAAATAGGCCACTGGGTGCAAAAAGTCAGTACAAATGTGTGCGCTCGTGCTCACCCGCCTCAACACAATTGTGCGGATGTGTGCACAGCTCTGATCCTATGCATAGGTCTGCGGACCATTCCGTTTGCATGTGCAGCTCTTCGGGCAGGTACACAAACTCCTTTTTTCTGGCAGCCCTTATGATTAGCTCCCCCCGGGGGAAGCCGGAGGACTTGTACATACTGGGTGTCACGGAACGTTCCTCACTCCGCTTGAGTGCTTCCGTCATATACCGCTTCCTAAGTTCTGGAACACAAGTCCAATGGATCTGGCTATAGGAACCCCCAAGAACTAGACAACACCAGTCTTGGAGTACATCAGGACTAACTCTTTATTTGAGATCTCACACAAATTTGTACACCAGGATGACTCAAAGCTAACCTAATTAACAATCCAAACAACAATCTCCCCCCCTCCTCAGCCTATTCATCAACAGTTCGTTTCCTAGCCAGTCCTGGAGGCTAATGTGATCAGCTCACTCAATTAACAGGTTGAGTTCAGAATCAACCAAACCAATAATAGTCTCTACATACATCCTGGGAGATATTGTGGACAAATATTACTGTCCCATTTTAAGTAGTCCAAGATATATTTTCTCACTCACCCTGTGCCAGGATGGCACAGGGTGACTTAGACATAAGATGTATTCTGAGTTCCACGGGCCCTCCCGTCACATCTCTCCCCTTTCGGCAGAAGACTAACACAGGAGGAGACCCCAGACGGGTTGACTTCGAAGTTAGTAAGTAGCTCCAGTCCTCTTAAGCCTGTACCCACACAGTACCCCAAATAAATTGTTCCAAACAAAGCATTACTCACCCAGCCAATCTCTGCCTCTCTCAGAAAACATATCTGCCGCTGGGGAGAGGCCTGGACTGGCCCTTCTCCCTGAAATCCTTTCTGCCGCTGGAGAGAAGACAGGGTGACTGGGCTCACTCTGTCATGCTGTTGGGGATCTGGGCCCACTGCCCAGCATCCCTGGGGTATACAGGTGGAGACTGAAGTCCCATCCACCTTCACAGGAAATCTATCCTCTGTTAGTTGAGGGCCAGCAGTCCTCGGCCCTGTTGCCAGCCCTTCTGCTGGAAACCCCACACCATCTGTTCCAGCTAACTGTTGGGGCAGGAGGCTGGCTTCCTCTACTCCCAAACTGTGTAGCTGCCATTGGGGAGGTGAGCCGGCTGCTTCCTTTTCCATTCCCTCATCTGGTTGCTTGGACGACATGTCTATGGTACTGTCTCCCAGGTGCACAGATCTTTGCTGGGGAGGGAAGGCCGCTTCCTCCACCCTGGCCAACTGTTGGGGGGGGACAACACACACCTCCTCTCCCTTCTCCCCCTGTATCTGCTGCTGGGAAGTGATTGCCACCTTCTCACCCTGGGCCTCCGAAACTGCCACAGGTGTGGGGCAGATGTCTTGGACCCTCTGTCCGGTTGCCAGATCTTCAGCTGGAGAAGTTTGTTGTAACTCCACAGATACTGCTGTTGGTGCTGGGCAGAGCACAGTGAAGTTTGGCCCTAATACCAGCTCTTCTGCTGGAGGCTCATCAGGTTGTTCTTCCTCAGCAGAAAAGTCTATTAAATCCCCTATCTCTATAACTGGTGTCTGGGAATAGAGGTTCACCATCTCCTGTCCATGGAACTCAGAAGATGTTATCAGTGCTGGACAGAGGTTAGCAGAGCTCTGCCCTGTTGTCAGCACTTCAGGTTTGGGGACGACAATCTTCAGATTTTCCACTGCCGATTCTCTGGCATGCTGCTGAACATGTTCTAGCAGTTTCCTGTATGCCCTTTCCAGATGCTGTTCCTTCCTTAGCAAATGGTCCAGATCAGGTTTGAGCTCTGAGACCCCTGCAAGACCGAGAATAGCCTCTCTATATTCTCGCAGGTCCTCAAGGTCAGGTTCCCCTTCATCACCAAACATAAAATGATCTGTAAGGCTCTCCCACAGCAATCCAGGGCCTCCAAAGTCATATCCCTCCGGAGAGCATTCTGTTGACTCCCCTAAATATCCCTCCTCTGCGTGCCATTGCAGAGCCCGATAACGATTGTCCAGCTCTATCTCCTGCTGGACCAGCCTGTCCAACTCAGTAACCCATTGCTCCTGGGGCCGCTCTCCCAGGAATGCCATCCGCAATGCCCGTTGGTCACTGGCCCATTGCTCTTGGGTTGAAAAGCACTTGCCCTGTTTTATACCAGCGAGCTGAAGGGCTCAAATCCAGAGCTTCACCCGAATCAGCTGCCTGAGCTCCAGGTATTCATCCTCAGACGCCGTTCTGGTGTATGTTGAAAGGATGATCCGCAGCAGCCCCAGGAACTCTGATGCCAGGTCCATATCTCCGCTGGGGTGACTGAAGTCTGCTATGCTGATCTTGGATCCAGTTGGAGGTTTGGATGTCCCAGACTGCAGGAAGCTTTCCCGCTGCTTGCCACCAATGTCACGGAATGTCCCTCACTCCGCTTGAGTGCTTCCATCATATACCGCTTCCTAAGTTCTGGAACACGAGTCCAATGGATCTGGCTATAGGAACCCCCAAGAACTAGACAACACCAGTCTTGGAGTACATCAGGACTAACTCTTTATTTGAGATCTCACACAAATTTATACACCAGGATGACTCAAAGCTAACCTAATTAACATGAGCTAATTTACTATTAAATTTACCCAGACCAGATGACTCAGAGACATGACCTGTAGGACAGACTTGTGGGCACCAAGCTTCACACAGTAGTATAAAAACAATAACAGGAGCTAATTACAATTAACAATACAAACAACAATCCCCCCCCTCCTCAGCCTATTCATCAACAGTTCGTTTCCTAGCCAGTCCTGGAGGCTAATGTGATCAGCTCACTCAATTAACAGGTTGAGTTCAGAATCAACCAAACCAATAATAGTCTCTACATACATCCTGGGAGATATTGTGGACAAATATTACTGTCCCATTTTAAGTAGTCCAAGATATATTTTCTCACTCACCCTGTGCCAGGATGGCACAGGGTGACTTAGACATAAGATGTATTCTGTGTTCCACGGGCCCTCCCGTCACACTGGGGCTACTCGTATTCCCCAAGGGAGGGATGCTTGACTCTAGAACACCATGTAGTTAAAAATCACTTATCTTACCCATGCTCTTTAGCCTCTGTACTCTAAGAACTGTTTAGAATTTTAAATTTTTACTCTGTGTCCTGTCACCCTTATGGGAGGCTGATCTGTATCTTTCACTTCTTCATTTAGTAAATCTTTGAAAGTTGACTTCTTGTGTGGACTGCTTTCTTCCTCTAAACTATATGGGGATGTCTCCTAGAATGGCTCTTTTCTTTGAGGGTCACAGTGGGGTACCTTGCCAGCTAAGCCTGGAACAGGTAAGAGAGGATTCCAGGAAGTGCTGGTCAAGCCAGACTGGGTTGCCCTGAAGGTGTCATGATGGAATGATATGGGGTCCCATGCTCATAGTACTTTGCCAGATCTGGGGAATCGCCTCAGGGCTGAGTAGAAATGGGATAACTAGCAATGTGCTTCCCTGCTACTCAACAGCAGCATTCTCTCTGCTCCTGGTCAACATAGTGTCAGTGGCCAACAAGAGTGATGATGTCAGAAAATCCCAACCTACGCATTTCATTCTCAAGACTTCTTCTGGAGCATAAGGCTCCACTGCTATATAGAAAAGTGTTTCTCAACTGGGGTTCCATAGCACCCTGGGGTGTTGTGAAGAGTCCTCAGGGGTGCCACGGCAAAAGGACAAGAAAACTACTGGCAACTCAGAAGGCTGTGCGGGCTGCAGGCCCACATCCTACAAATCAATGAGGTCATTGACTGCTAAGGACATGGGCACCCGCACAGCTTTTCGAGTTGCCAGCAAGAGTGAGAGGAGTAAACTACTAAAGTACTAGGAAAGGGAATTTTGAGGGAAGGGGATTTATGCTACAAGGGGGGACTCAGAGGGGAGAGGATTTGTGCTAGCAGGGGGGACTCAGGGGGGGAGAGGATTGGATTTTCAACCTGCAAACCACTGAACTACATTTTAGGGCTTGTTCACACCAAGTGCAGTGTGGAAATGTGTGCAAAATCAAGCTTTATTCCGTGCTGCACAAAAATGCACTGCCTTTTGTACATGTGCGTGGGTACCGTTAATTCTTAATGGCAACCCCAGGCATCTAGCAAATGCACTGGTATTTGCACCCACTAGGACACATGGGACCACAATAACCAACTAAAACATATTGCCAGCACTATTTTTGCATGCTTCATGCGCATAGAGCTGGCTATTAAAAAATGTGACTGGCAGGAACGTGCAAAAAAAGTGAAAGTTCTCAGATGCACCTCCTGGTGTGAACGAGCCCTCAGACTGGTGTGCCCTGAGATTGTGCACAGTTCTAAAGGGCACCCTGAAGAGGAGGTTGAGAAACACTGATATAGACCCACACTGGGTTCAACAATTTACTATTAATAGACAGCCACCATCTTATTGACAAAATAGGATATAACGGCTAGTAATGGTGTCAATGGGACAAAATAAGCTCTGCTGGTGTATCGTACAGAAATATGTTTGAATTAAAAATACAGATACAGTACATATGTAATAATTACACTCTGAAATGGCAGACATATAAACATTATCGAAATTAAAAACTAGAATACTTAAAACATATAAAAAGTATAACAAGATATGTAACAGGGCCGTCCCACACTCCGCTTGAGTGCTTTCATCAGTATACCGCTTCCTCCAGTCTGAACATAGATATCAGATATTATAGCCGCATATTGCAACCAAGAACTAGGCAGGACTCGTTTGGCTACAAAACTGGATCTCTTTATTTGAAAACTCACAGAGAATTTATACTACACATCCAGGTGAGGCTAATCACATTATCATATGCAAACGCAACTGTATATAGAAGGATAATTAACACTATAAACATTAAGTTAATTAAACTAGCCACCTGGACACTCAGATCTATCAATCCAGGTCAGACTTGCCGAGCTCACAAAGTACAATATACGTTATTACCATAGGCGTGCGCAGCCTATTGCATTAGGGTGTGCACCCGAAAGCTCAAGCACACATACATATATATATATATTGTCAAAAGTATTGGGACGCCTGCCTTTACACGCACATGAACTTTAATGCCGTCTTAGTCCATAGGGTTCAATATTGAGTTGGCCCACCCTTTGCAGCTATAAAAGCTTCAACTCTTCTAGGAAGGCTGTCCACAAGGTTTAGGAGTGTGTCTATGGGAATGTTTGATCATTCTTCCAGAAGGGCATTTGTGAGGTCATGCGCTGATGTTGGACAAGAAGGCCTGGCTCGCAGTCTCCACTCAAATTCATCCCAAAGGTGTTCTATCGGGTTGAGGTCAGGACTCTTTGCAGGTCAGTCAAGTTCCTCCACCCCAAACTCGTTCATCCATGTCTTTATGGACCTTGCTTTGTGCACTGGTCCAAATCATTTGATGGAGGGGGGATTATGGTGTGGAGTTGCTTTTCAGAGGTTGGGCTTGGCCCCTTAGTTCCAGTAAAGGGAACTCTTAAGGCGTCAGCATACCAAGACATTTTGGACAATTTCATGCTCTCAACTTTGAGGGAACAGTTTGAGGATGACCCCTTCCAACATGACTGTGCACCAGTGCACAAAGCAAGGTCCATAAAGACATGGACTTAGCAGGGGTGGTGGGAAATTAACTTCAAGTGCAATAATTCGCATTATAACTGTAACTAAAACATACAATTAAGTGTAACACTCTAAAAAATAAAAAATCCAAAGTGCTATAATGGTGTGAACCTCCCAACTAAAAAGTTGTTGCACTCGAAGGTAATTTGTATTGCAATTATCTGTAGAGGGGTTTCCACCATCCCTGCTAAGGCAGCACTGATGGGCACTGATAGGCAGCACTGATGGGCACTAATAGGCTGCACTGATTGGCAGCGTTGATGGGCACTAATTGGTAGCACTGATGTGCACTGATAGGTGGCACTGATAGGCAGCAATGATTGGCACTAATGGGCACTGATTGGCACTGATAGGTGGCACTGATGGGCACTTATATGCATCACTTATGGGCTCTTATTGGTAGCACTTATGGGCACTGATAGGCTCTGATTCACAGCACTGATTGGCAGCACTGATGGACACTGATTGGCACTGATAGGCAGCACTGATGGGCACTGATAGGCTGCACTGATAGGCAGCACTGATGGGTACTGACTGGCAGCACTGATGATCACTGGTAGGTGGCACTAATAGGCAGAACTGATGGGCACTAATTGTCAGCACTGATTGGCACTGATAGGCAGCATTGATGGGCACTGATATGCAGCACTGATGTGCACTGATTGGCAGCACTGATGGGCAGCACTTATGGGCACTGATTGGCACTGATAGGCAGCACCGATGGGCACTGATATGCAGCACTGATAGGCAGCATTGGTTGGCACTGATTTTCAGCAATGATTGGCACTGATAGGCAGCATTGGGTGGCAAAGATAGGCAGCACTGGTTTGCACTGATAGGCAGCACTGGTTGGCACTGATAGGCAGAATTGGTTGGCACTGATAAGCAGCACTGGCACAGATAGGCAGTACTGGTTGGCACTGATAGGCAGCATTGGTTGGCACTGATAAGTAGCACTGGCACTGATAGGCAGCATTGGTTGGCACTGATAAGCAGCACTGGTTTGCACTGATAGGCAGCACTGGTTGGCAATGGTTTGAACTGATAGGCAGAATTGGTTGGCACTGATAAGCAGCACTGGCACGGATAGGCAGTACTGGTTGGCACTGATAGGCAGCATTGGTTGGCACTGATTGGTAGCATTTGTTGGCACTGATTGGCAGCATTTGTTGGCACTGATTGGCAGCATTCGTTGGCACTGATAGGCAGCATTGGTTGGCACTGATTGGCAGCACTGATGGGCACTGACTGGTAGCACTGATGGGCACTAATTGTAAGCACTGATGGGCACTATTTGTCAGCACTGATTGGCATTAATAGGCAGCACTGATGGGCACTGATATGCAGCACTGATGGGCACTGATTGGCAGCACTGATGGGCAGCACTTATGGGCACTGATAGGCAGCATTGGTTGGCACTGATTTACAGAATTGGTTGGCACTGATAGGCAGCACTGGTTTGCACTGATAGGCAGCACTGGTTGGCACTGATAGGCAGAATTGGTTGGCACTGATAAGCAGCACTGGCACAGATAGGCAGTACTGGTTGGCACTGATAGGCAGCATTGGTTGGCACTGATAAGTAGCACTGGCACTGATAGGCAGCATTGGTTGGCACTGATAAGTAGCACTGGTTTGCACTGATAGGCAGCACTGGTTGGCAATGGTTTGAACTGATAGGCAGAATTGGTTGGCACTGATAAGCAGCACTGGCACGGATAGGCAGTACTGGTTGGCACTGATAGGCAGCATTGGTTGGCACTGATTGGCAGCATTTGTTGGCACTGATTGGCAGCATTTGTTGGCACTGATTGGCAGCATTCGTTGGCACTGATAGGCAGCATTGGTTGGCACTGATTGGCAGCACTGATGGGCACTGACTGGTAGCACTGATGGGCACTAATTGTAAGCACTGATGGGCACTATTTGTCAGCACTGATTGGCATTAATAGGCAGCACTGATGGGCACTGATATGCAGCACTGATGGGCACTGATTGGCAGCACTGATGGGCAGCACTTATGGGCACTGATAGGCAGCATTGGTTGGCACTGATTTACAGAATTGGTTGGCACTGATAGGCAGCACTGGTTTGCACTGATAGGCAGCACTGGTTGGCACTGATAGGCAGAATTGGTTGGCACTGATAAGCAGCACTGGCACAGATAGGCAGTACTGGTTGGCACTGATTGGCAGCATTGGTTGGCACCGATTGGCAGCATTGGTTGGCACCGATTGGCAGCATTGGTTGGCATTGATAGACAGCATTGGTTGGCACTGATTGGCAGCATTGGTTGGCACTGATTGGCAGCATTGGTCTGCACTGATTGGCAGCATTGGTTGGCACTGATTGGCATCATTGGTTGGCACTGATAGGCAGTATTGGGTGGCATAGATAGGAAAGAGGGGGAGTTTCACATTCAGGAGATCGTGAGAATTGCCAGAGCTGTTCAGTGTATGAAACTGTCAGATAATGACACTGCATGCAGGGAGAGACACCAGCTGTTAAAAGTCAGCGGTGATGCTGGTGGTGGGCGGGACTGAACAGTTAACAAACACCAGCCAATAGGATGGGTCTGGGCGGGCTGCTACATTTCTCTGGCTCCGCCCCCTCTCAGAAGCAGCCCAATCATTGGCTGGTGTTGACGCTTGATCCCGCCCACCCCCGACATCGCGGCTGAGTTGTGATGACTTACAACTCAGCCGCGATGTCGGGAGTGGGCGGGACCAAGTGCTATAAACACAAGCCAATGTTTGAGCTGCTTCAGAGAGGGGGCGGGGTCACAAAAATGTAGCGGCCCGCCCAGACCCCATCCCATTGGCTGGTGTTTGATGGCCGTTCTGTCCCGCCCACCCCCGACATCACCCTGACATTTTGACAGCTGATGTCTCTCCCTGCATGCAGTGTCATTATCTGACAGTTTCATACACTGAACAGCTCTGGCAATTCTCACGCTCTGCTGCCTGTGAAACTGTTTCACAGGCAGCGCGGGCCACACACTCTCTTGGATGCAGCATTTTGGGGCAAATCTCTGGACACAGCACGGGGTGATAAGGGTGTGCCCAGACACACCCGGCACACCCCGTGCGCACGCCTATGGTTATTACAAGTATAAACACATCCCTGAGTAGTTTGCTAGCAGACAATAGGTGAGTTAATTAGCACAATAACAATGGGTGAAAGACCCTCAGGAGACACACTAGACCTACTTACAATAGACACTTTATAGCAGGCAACCCCAGTGGTTAGAGCGGATTACATTACCATCTACTCTACAGACATTGCTGATTTGAGGCATAGAGGCTCCAAATTTGAATATGGAACCTCCAGCTCTCAGAATTTGTGTGTTTTGGGGAGATATGAACTTGAATCAGAGCCAAGACCACTCCACGGATCCCCCAGGCACACACTTTCCAAAGAGTAGTGTTCCCTTAAATGTCAGGGCCCATAGTCAGTAGGCAAGAGGCTAGCCTGCAGTCCTCTCCAAAAGCTTCTGTCCCGGATGAGTCTGTCACAAGATGCCATTAAAATTTATATATGTGTAAACACAGGCATCCCAATACTTTTGACAATATAGTGTATATATATATATATATATATATATATATATATATATATATATATATATATATATATATATATATAAGCAAAGCACAGAGCAAAGACAGAAAGAACTCTCTGCTGGCTGCAACTGGTAGCCCAGGTGGTCAACCACAGGGATCTCCAAACGGGCTCCACAGAGGAATATCAGGAGGAATCTCTGCTGGCAGCAGTTGGTAGCTAAGGTGGTCTGCCACAGGGATCTCCAAACGGGCTCCACAGAGGAAGGTCAGGAGGAATATCTGCTGGCTGCAGCTGGTAGTTAAGGTGGTTGGCCACAAGTGTTACTTTTGTCGACTAAAACGACTAAAACATTTTAGTCGACTAAATTAATATTATTTTAGTTGACTAAAATACGACTAAATTTAAAACTACCGAGATGACTAAAATACCACTAAAACTAAAATGGCATTTTAGTCAAAAGACTAAAATGGGACTAAAACTAAAATGGCATTTTAGTCAAAAAGACTAAGACTAAAACTAAATTGAAATTTGACTTCAAAATTAACATTGGTCTTACAATTTAATTACACCTATTAGATTTTAGACGACTAAAATGAGTTTTAGTCAACTAAAATGTACTAGAGATTTTAGTCGACTAAATTGTAGGACATTTTAGTCGACTTAAATGTACTGGAGATTTAGTCGACTAAATAAGACTAAAACTAAAACAATTGCAGAAGACTAAAATAGGACTAAAACTAAAATGCCATTTTAGCCCTAAGACTAAGACTAAAACTAAATTGAAATTTGCTGCCAAAATTAACACTTTTGGCCACAGGGATCTCTGAACAGGCTCCACAGAGGAAAGTCAAGAAAAATCTCTGCTGGCTGCAGCTGGTAGATAAGGTGGTCGGCCACAGGGATCTTCAAACAGGCTCCACAGAAGAAAGTCAGGAGGAATCTCTGCTGGCTGCAGCTGGTAGCTAAGGTGGTTGGCTGCAGAGATCTCCAAACAGGCTCAGTCAGAAAGTAAAGCACAGAGCAAAGTCAGAAAGAACTCTCTGCTGGCTGCAACTGGTAGCCCAGGCGGTCAGCCGCTGGGATCTCCAAACGGGCTCCACAGAGGAATGTCAGGAGGAATCTCCGCTGGCTGCAGTTGGTAGCTAAGGTGGTCTGCCACAGGGGTCTCCAAACAGGCTCCACAGAGGAAGGTCAGGAGGAATATCTGCTGGCTGCAGCTGGTAGCTAAGGTGGTTGGCCACAGGGATCTCTGAACAGACTCAACAGAGGAGAGTCAAGAAGAATCTCTGCTGGCTGCAGCTGGTAGCTAAGGTGGTCGGCCACAGGGATCTCCAAACAGGCTCCACAGAGGAAAGGCAGGTGGTATCTCTGCTGGCTACAGCTGGTAGTTACAGTGGTCTGCCACAGGGATCTCCAAACAGGCTCCACGGAGGAAGGTCAGGAAGAATGTCTGCTGGCTGCAGTTGGTAGCTAAGGTGGTTGGCTGCAGGGATCTCTGAGCAGGCTCCACAGAGGAAAGACAGGAAGAATCTCTGCTGGCTGCAACTGGTAGCCCAGGTGGTCAGCTGCATTGATCTCCAAACAGGCTCCACAGAGGAAAGTCAGGAGGAATCTCTGCTGGCTGCACCTGGTAGCTAAGGTGGTCTGCCACAAGGATCTACAAAGAGGCTCCACAGAGAAAAGTCAAGCGGAACCTCAGCTGGCTGCAGCTGGTAGTTAGAGTTGTCTGCCATAGGGATCTCCGAACAGGCTCTCAAGAGGAAAGTCAAGAGGAATCTTTGCTGGCTGCAACTGGTAGCTTAAGTGGTTGGCCGCAGGGATCACCAAACAGGCTCCATAGAGGAAAGTCAGGAGGCATCTCTGCTGTCTGCAGCTGGTAGCTATGGTGGTCTGTCTCAAGGATCTCCAAACAGGCTCCCAAAAAGAAAGTAAGGCTGAATCTCTGCTGACTGCAACTGGAAGCTAAGATGGTCGGCCGCAGAAATCTCTGAACAGGCTCCCCAGAGGAAAGTCAGGAGGAATCTCTGCTGGCTGCAGCTGGTAGCTATGGTGGTCTGCCGTAGGGATCTCCGAACAGGCTCCCCAGAGGAAAGTTAGGAGGAGTCTCTGGTCTATATGCTTGGGTGGTGAAAGAAGTCCCAGAAATAGGTGTACAGGGGGGCAACTGAGGAAGCAGGACCACCCTACTGGAAGTACAGTGCTCGGGAGCCAGCTAGCACAGTGCACACCATAATGACTGGGCCTTAGGGTGAGGCTGAGTGGTCTTGTGCTCTTATCCAGTGGGTCCCACACCAAGAATAACAAAGGAGGACTCAACACATAGATGATAAATATGTTACAACACCCCTGTGTTGGTACACCATCCTGGGGGTTCAGAAAGGACTCGGCACCCATCAGCTTTTGGCACCAGTGCTTTGGTAGGAGGACCCCTGTATTTTAGGAGAACCACTGAAAACATTCAGTGCTGACGGGCAAGTGGACTGGTAGCAGAATAGTAAGGGGGTTACACACTTGCTATTCCCCTAATAAGGGAATACAATACTGTCCGGCATTCCTGGCATACTGGGCTGCTTAGATCTGAAAAGTGGAAGGGGGGGTGCACGAATTAAAAAAAATATACATTTTATGTATTTTTTTTAAAATAACAGATAACACCCCCCCTCTCCCATGTGCTGAACCTGTGTAGAAACACAGATTCAGCACCATGGAGAGCTACTGCCTGCCTGAGATTCAGCGGCTGTTCAGCCACCTGCAATTGGAAATGCTGTTTAATCTCACTGCTCAGATTTCTCGGTGAATCCTTAAAAAAATAGATCTCATAATGTTCTATATGTTATATATAAGATGCTTGTTTGTGACATGGAGATAAAAGGAAAAAAAAAAATAACACATAGATTACCTGGTCCATTAAATGAAAAGGTTTGTTCCTCAAATCCATGAGATTCCCACCAACAACTTACAACAGCCATGAAAAAATGCAATACAATCGGTTATTAACCACTTAAGGACCGAGCCTCTTTCTGAGATTTGTTGTTTACAAGTTAAAAACTGTTTTTTTTTCTGCGAGAAAATTACTTAGAACCCCCAAACATTATATATATTTTTTTCTAACTCTCTAGAGAATAAAATGGGGGTTGTTGCAATACTTTCTGTCACACCGTATTTGCGCAGCGGTCTTACCAGCGCACTTTTTCGGGAAAAAATACACTTTTTTTTAATTAAAAAATAAGACAGCAGTAAAGATAGCCAATTTTTTTTTATATTGTGAAAGATAATGTTACGCCGAGTAAATTGATACCCAACATGTCACGCTTCAAAATTGCGCCCGTTCGTGGAATGGCGACAAACTTTTACCCTTAAAAATCTCCGTAGGCGATGTTTAATAACAATTCTACAGGTTGCATGTTTTGAGTTACAGAGGAGGTCTAGGGCTAGAATTATTGCTCTCACTCTACCGATCGCGGAAATACCTCACATGTGTGGTTCGAGCACCCTTTTCATATGCGGGCGCTACTCATGGATGTGTTCGCTTCTGCACGCGAGATCGGCGGGACGAGGCGCGTTTAAAAAATGTTTTTTTCTTATTTATTTTACCTTTTATTTCTTATTTTTACACTGTTCTTTTAAAAAAATATTGTGTCACTTTTATTCCTATTACAAAGAAACATCCCTTGTAATAGAAAAAAAGCATGACAGGACCTCTTAAATAAGACCTCAGATCTCATATTTACACTGAAATGCAATAAAAAAGAAAAAAAAGTAATAAAAATGAAAAAAAAAAATGGCCCTTTAAGAGCTGTGGGAGGAAGTGACGTTTTTGACGTCGCTTCCGCCCTGTAATGATATGGAGACGGGTGGGGGCCATCTTCCCCTCACTTGTCTCCATGTCAGGCCAGAAGAAGGATCTGATCGCCTCCGCCGCTGCCTACGGCTCTGGTAAGCGGCAGAGGACACCGGAGCGCGGTGGGAGGGGGGGCCCTCTCCCTCTGACGATAAAAGTGATCTCGCGCCGCAGAGACCACTTTTATCTTGAAGCAGACCGCCCGCCGAAGAAGAGGATACCGGGGTTAGGGCATCTAGAGGGTAACAACGATATTCCTCTTCAAAGTACCGACCTATAACAACGGCGGGTGGTTAATGATTGTGATAAAAGTTTTATAGATAAGCTTATCAAATAACTACAAATTCTCATCAGCCAATCCCATAATTTTTTTTTTCTGTTTTTTAAACTACGCAGCATGAGAAGATTGAGAAGATGACCTTTTTTCAACTCTCCCCCTAAAGGGTATGTAGCACCCTGGTGTCTAGGCAGGGTTGTGAACAAATTTAGTCTGCCAGGTCATAATTGTCCTGGCTAATTGTTAGGGTAGACGACCCACTAACTTTTCCCTAAATATGGGTTTGCTGCACTTCTCTCTTTTGTCACTGGGTGGCACTGTCGCCAGTGAGTGACATTGGATTGACAAGGGCATAGCGAATTAAGACTATGAGTGGATGGGTTGTCTCGGCCAATTGGCAGGGGTTTCTTTAGCTCCTTGGCCTGCTGGTAAAGCCTATTTATTTGGGTGGGTCGGTTTTCTGTGGCACCTGGACGGCTGTCTGGGTGGACATGCGTCAAAATGCTCCGGGTTGCTAGGCCAGAGGCCTGAGGCCTATTCTGGAAGTACCTGGCTGCTAGGCTAACTGAGGCCTATCCAGGAGTAGGAGAAGCAGCACAGGCTTGGGACTTCAGGCTTGGAGTCCAACCAAGTGCAGAGGTTCAGCTGGATGGGGAAGTTGTTGCCATCGGGAACGATCACTCCGGTTGCCAGCGGCAATCACGGATCAAGGCCAGAGCTAAAGGGGATGCAGTCACCACTAAGGGACCATCCCTCCTGTTACCAGAGGCCAGTTTATGGAAGCCTGAGAGAAGTACCAGAGCAGCCTTTTTCACTAGCCGAGGACGGTGAAGAAGTGGGAAAGCTTCAGCAAGTGCCAAGCCAGGGACCCAGCAGGTTAAAGGGGGTGACACTTGAGGAGTATACAGCGGGATAGCTGTGGATGAGCTCATGGGATCCAGTGATGACTGGGATCTTGAAGTCTACTGAGAGACTGGGAGCTCAGTGAGTGGAGATCTACAGTGGGACACTGAGATGTAAGAGAAGATCTCTACCGAGTTGCTGCAAATGCTGTGTAAAGATCTCTATTGACTGCTATTGACTGTTACAAGTTCAGTTGCCATAGGAGGCAGAAGTTCTACAAATACAGTGGCTGCATCCGGCTGGGAGGCCCTCAACCTGTCTAGCTGTCTGCCTATTATTTTGTCTCGGAGTCTGCCAATTACCATTGCATTTGCCTAAAGGTGTCCTGGCCCTAAGCCTCTTCCCCCCATTTCTTGTTAAGAGACAATAAATCTCTTCTGTTTGCATCCAAAAAGTGACTGGCGCCCAATTATTCCATCTTGCATTACACCCACTATGCCTAGTAACCCACTCTACAAGAAAAAATATCAGCTATCCCTGACTCTGGAGGTCACCATTAGGCTTTTGGAGGCCAGGACCAGCGGTAAAGGGGAACTTTGATCTTTTCATTTTTATTTATTTTTTTTTGGTGATAACTACTTCCCCTCATGATCTATACACCCCCCATGAACCGGAGACATTTTTTGCTATTTTTCAGAAATAAATTTGTCATTAGGAAGATTTAGGAAAACATTAAATAGAAAAAAAGTAATTCATCTATTGTTCTTCTGTTCATGATATTGTCCTGCAAACATTTTCCAAAGTACAGACCTTAGTAAAGGGTCTAGTATATATACTAGACATGTGCAATTTGTTTAGTTCTGAATTAGTTTTTTAAAAAATGTTGACAGATTAGTTAATTTCCGAATTTTGAATTTCCAAATTTCGAATTTCCAAATTTTCGAATTTCCGAAATTCCGAATTTTCAAATTTCCGAATTTTCGAAAATTTGAAATTTCGGAAATTTGAAATTCGGAAATTTGAAATTTCGGAAATTCAGAATTCAAAAATTCTAAATTCGTAAATTCAGAATTCAAAAATTCGGAAATTTGGAATTCGAAAATTCGAAATTAGGAAATTTGGAAATTCGAAATTCGAAAATTCAGAAATTTGAAATCCAAATTTTCGGATTTCCGAATTCCGAATTTTTGAATTTCCGAGTTTCTGAATTTCCAAAAAAAGCAAAAAAAAGAATGAAATGAAAATGAACAAATTTTTTAAACATTTTTTTTCCTCATCCCAAATATTCATCATGTTTTTTCACTTTTCACATTTTTCCACTTTTTTCACTTTTTTTTACATATTATTCACATATTTTTATATATTTTTATATATTTTTTTCAGAACACTATATTTTCAATCATCCCCACACATGCGGAATGTGTTGTGGCGATCGGGCATGCTATGTGGATGTTGCCTCAGCTCCGGAACAGACAATCAGTTTCCATCTTCCTCGATGCTAGCCAAGCACAGTGCTTTAGCCGACCTGTAAGTATAGACCCCTTTCTCCCCATGAGGTCTTTTCTCCCCTTAGGGGTAGAATATAATAACTAATACTACATATCCATTTGTATTTACAGTTTATCTCTGTACCCAACTCTTGATGAATGGCATATAGCCATTAAACGCGTCGAGTTTGCATGGGGTGCTCAGTCAAGTCTGGCTCATTACCTATTCAGTGGTCCATATATACCTTTTATACATTCAAAATTCATTGAGTACTATGTAATTATTAATGTGCATGTGTATCTTCCTTTGTTTTTACAGCAGCTCTGTTGCATATGGTGTACCAATGTGTCAGAAACCATGAATCAGACCGAAACAGAAGTACAGTTAAATCACACTTGTTTAATAATAAAAGTAAATAGTCAAAACATAGCCAAAGTTTGGTAACCGGAACAGATAGACAGCCAAGCCAGAAAGTCAGGGATCAAAGTAGTGAAACAGCAAGCAGGATCCGGAGCCAGAAGGGATGTCAGCCGGGCAAGTCTTTAACAGGAACACAGGAGATAGTCTCTGTGATGTTGACCAAGGTGAAGGCAGAGATCATCTGGGCTGGACTGCTTAAGTAGGCAGGACTGACGAGCAGGATATCATCAACAGGTGGTAAACTGTGGAGAAATAGGAGCAGGCAATTAGCCGACAGCTGAGTGGCCAGCTCAGAGAAGGTAGGGCTGAGCCCAGCCCTGACACAATGACTGTTATTAGGAAATATCTTGTACTATATTTACACTTAATCATGCTCAAGATCGATATCATTCATCTTATTGCCAAATACCGTTTCTATGACATGTGTACATATTTGTATTTAGACCATTTTATCAACATTAGTTACTTCTCATGTGCTCCCAAGCTGACATATATGTATTGATGTATCCATTATGTTCATGCAATGTGTGCATGTGTACGTATATATATGAAATTACTTTTCTACTTGTTTCATACTCTTGTCATGGATAAATAGTGTTTACCAACCACTCTACCTCCACAATTCAATGGCCTCATTCCAAGTCCCACATTCCTTTCTCTTTTGAAATCTTTTAGGGAGTGGAAGAAAAAATAAAAAAATAAAATAATGTGGTTGCATAAGTGTGCACACCCTCTTATAATTGGGGATGTAGCTGTGTTCAGAATTAAGCAATTGCAATCAAACTCATGTTAAATAGGAGTCAGTACACACCTGCCATCATTTAAAGTGCCTCTGATTAACTCCAAATAAAGTTCAGTTGTTCTAGTAGGTTTTTCCTGACATTTTCTTAGTCACATCCTACAGCACAAGCCATGGTCCCTTCCAAAGCATCAGAGGGATCTCATTGTTAAAAGGTATCAGTCAGGAGAAGGGTACAAAAGAATTTCCAAGGCATTAGATATACCATGGAACACAGTGAAGACAGTCATCATCAAGTGGAGAAAATATGGGACAACAGTGACATTACCAAGAACTGGACGTCCCTCCAAAATTGTTAAAGACGAGAAGAAAACTGGTCAGGGAGGCTGCCAAGAGGCCTTCAGCAACATTAAAGGAGCTGCAGGAATATCTGACAAGTACTGGCTGTGTGGTACATGTGACAACAATGTCCTGTATTCATTATTTGTCTGGGCAATGGGGTAGAGTGGCAAGATTGAAGCCTTTTTTTTTACGAAGAAAAACATCCAAGCCTGGCTTAATTTTGCAAAAACACATCTGAAGTTTCCCAAAAGCATGTGGGAAAATGTGTTATGATCTGATGAAACCAAGGTTGAACATTTTGGCCATAATTCCAAAAGAAACAACACTGCACATCACCAAAAGAACACCATACCCACCGAGAAGCATGGTGGTGGCAGCATCATGCTTTGGGGTGGTTTTTCTTCAGCTGGAACAGGGGCCTTTGTCAAAGTACAGGGAATTATGAACAGTTCCAAATACCAGTCAATATTAGCACAAAACCTTCAGGCTTCTACTAGAAAGCTGAACATGAAGAGGAACTTAATCTGTCAGCATGACAACGACCCAAAGCCTATATCCAAATCAACAAAGGAATGGCTTCACCAGAAGAAGATTAAAGTTTTGGCAGTGGCGGTACGTCCATTAAGGGCGCACGGGCGCCGACCCCTCTCTCCAGCCACCCCCTCTGTGTATTATGGATAGATTCATGCATTGCGGCCGTGGTAGGTCAATAAGGTACCTGGCTTTGTAGTTGGTACAGTTTTAGTAGGCACGGTTGTAGTAGGCATGGTTGTAGTAGGCACGGTTGTAGCAGCGGACACTTCGGCAGAGAAAACAACCGGGACAGCGGCCTCAGGAGCTGGTTCCGGAGCCGCAGTAGCAACACACTTGCCCCAATCTACTTGCAACACCTCTGGCGGTAAGGCTGGCGAGACTACATCCAGTAGCGATTCCTCGCAGTGGCCGCAGGTGATCCAGGGCCGGATATTTGTAGCCAGTCCTTAGCACTTTGAGCATAGCAGCCCAATCACTTCATAGCCTCCCACCGTGTAGAGCGCCAGGTTACATTTGGGGATGAAACGCACTCCGTTGTCAGTAATAGCTTCTTTCGGCCTGACAGGCCCGATATCCAGTCCAGTCAGCATTGGAAACTCCAAGGTATGCCATGCTTGCCTCTTCATTTCGCAGCACGTGGACCCAAGATGGTGGTGTGAACAATTGCGTCTCCTCATCTGCAGAGCAGTGACTCCTCCCCCTGCCAAGGGATTGGTCTGACTACTAAGCAGAAACTTCAGCGCCTGATTATTTCTTCCAGCAGCATGCCAAAACTCTTCTGGAGTCTGCCTTAACCCCTTTAGCACTGGCGTAAAGTGACAAAAGACCAGGCTGACACTCTCCCAAGAGCAAAAAGACAAATAGGTTCTTCCCCACATGGTTTAAAAGAACAATAACACAGTCTCTGAGGCACACAAACATTACTTGCCACACTCCCACAGAGCAAAGCAAAATTTTTGTGTAGTTGCACTCTGTTGCTAGGAGCGACCCCCACGTTGGGCGCCAAATTTAACGCCTACCCAGATTTTCCAGGAGGAATTTTGTCAGGGGAGGGCTGACATAATTCCTCAGGGTTTAGGTTACTAGGCATAGTGGGTGATGAACAAGAAAGAAAGTTGGGCACCAGTCACTTTTATGCTTAAGCAAGAGAGAAGTTTATTTCTCAACAGGAAAAATGTGGGAGAGAGGGGATAGGGCACAGGACACCCTTAGTAACAGTCAGCAAAGCAGATTGGCAAACTCCTTAGACAAAAATAGGTGAGATAAGGTATACAGCAGTACAGGAAAAGAGCCTTTAAGCTGAACCAGCGCATCTGTACTTTGTAGGATAGGCTGTCTCCTATAGTAACTGAGCTTTACTCACTGCATCATACTGAATTCTTTTGGATGAGTTCTCTCTTGAAGCTCTCCCAGCCACCTCATGGATCCCCGGTCCATGAAGAGTTACTCTGGTGCTTCTCTAGAACTCCATCCCTTTCAGATTCTGGATCTTTGGCAGGCTTTCCTCAGCAGAACCTTAGACACCCGGATAAACCTTGGACAGGCCTAGCAGCCGGCAGCTATCTGAATAGGCCTCAGGCTTCAGGCCTAGCAGCCAGGAGCTGTTTCACACACATCCACCCAGGCCGCAGCCCTGGACGGGAAGACTTAGATCACTTGACTTCTTCCAAATAAATAGCTTCTCCCAGCATTCATAGCAGCAATTATGATTGGCTGAGAAAGACATGTTTATCCATAACCTGAACTCGCTGTAGCTCATCACACTAATGTCAAAGGCAACAGCACCATCTACTGACAAAGAGGAGAAACCACAGCTAAACAGGATTAGGCGGGAAGGCATTTGACTTCTAAACCCTATAAATTAGCCAGGCTGGCTACCACCCAGCCTAACTAAATTTACCGGTAGCCCTACTTTTAGGACGAGGGTGCTACAGGCACAAAATCCCCCAGACACACATTCCAGAATTTTGTGGGAAGCCTTCCCAGAAGAGTGGAGCCAGCTCCATAAAGACATGGTTTGACCAGTTCGGTATTGAAGAAACTCCAGTGACCGGCACCAGGGCTGCCAACTTCCTTCAATGCTTTTTAATAACAAAACACACAACACCTATTGTATCAGCACATATATTTCTTTTTATCAACTTAAAAAAATAGAGGGATGTTTTTATTAAAAACATCCAATATTGAAACAAAATGAGAAGGTTAAAGAAAAAACTTCACTCTCCCTTACATTTTTTTTTAATTGTACCTGTACCACTAGGCTGTCCTCAAAAAATATACTAACTTGCGCAGCAAATCCAGTGTTGCCTGGTGGGAGCAACTCTGTCTAAAGTCCCATCTTCTTATGTGAAGTCACTGACTGCCTCATCTGGGTTCTTTGAGCCTGCTCCCCAATGGCGTATGCTGGTGCATGTGAAGTGCAACAGAGATTTCCGACACACGTGCAGTGCAGCAAAGATTTCTGGCACAAGCGCAATGGAGATTTTTCTACCATACACACAATGAAGCCAAACTTGATGCTGGTATCCCAAAAAAGCCTTTATGATACACTCTTGTGTCCCAATATGCAACTGGGATCAGAAGGTGAATACCACCCAGATCTCAGCAATCGTTGGGCCCACGTCTTGTATAAATGGGTCCCTTTTTCCCAGAGGACCCATGTGAAGCTTCACAGTCTGCCCAAATGGTATGCCCACCCATAGGAACAGCCAATAGAATAGCTTAAGATGATAATAAATGCCAACATCACACATCCCAAGAGACTTTGGGCATAGTTGACGTCATTCTCGCTTAGGGAAGAAAGTAGAAGTGTGGGTCCAGATCCTGCAGAAAAGGCACTCAACTACTTAACTGCCCCCATCCATCTAAATGTATAATAGGATTGAGAGGAAAATTATAACGTTCCTCAACATAAAATTGCAAGGATTTTAAATATATCATCATCTACAGTACACAACATCAAAAGATTCTGAGAATTTGGAGAAATCTCTGTGTGCAAGGGACAAGACCGAAACACAATATTGGATGCCGGTTATCTTCAAGCCCCCAGATGGCACTGCATTAAAAACAGGCATGATTCTGTGATGGACATCACTGCATATGCTCAGGAATACATCCACAAATCATGATGAACACAGTTCCCTGTGCCATCCAAAAATGCACTATCATGGAAATAAGAGGCTATATCTGAACATGATCCAGAAACACTGCCGTCTTCCCTGGGCCAAAGCTCATTTAAAATGGTCTGTTGCAAAGTGGAAAACTGTTCTGTGGTCAGACTAATCTAATTTTGACAATCTCTTTGGCAACCATGGGTGCAGCCATGGGTGCCGCATCCTCCAGACTAAAGAGGAGAGGGACCGGCTTGTTATCAGCACTCACTTCAAAAGCCGACATCTTTAGTGGTATGGGGGGGGGGGCATTAGTGCGTATGGAATAGGCTACTGGAAAGGCACCATCAACGCAGAAAGATGTATCCAAGTTTTAGAGCAGCATATGCTCCGATCCAAATGACATGTTTTTCAGGGAAGGTCTTCCAGCAGGACAATGATAAACTACGTATTGCAGCTATGACAACAGCATGGCTTTCTAGCAGAAGAGTCCTGAACTGGCCTGGCCTGGGACATGAACATGAATAATCAAAAATGCCCATTTTAAAGGCTTATATGCAAGTTATTGTCATAAAAAGTGTTTGGGGACCCGGGTCCTGCCCCAGGGGACATGTATCAATGCAAAAAAATATTTTAAAAACTGCTGCTTTTTCGGGAGCAGTGATTTTTTTAATGCTTAAAGTGAAACAATAAAAAATGAAATATTCCTTTAAATATCGTGCCTGGGGGATATCTATAGTAAACCTGTAAAGTGGCGCATTTTTCCCCGTGTTTAGAACAGTACCGCAACAAGATGATATTTCTAAAGGAAAAATTGTCATTCAAAACTGATCGCGGCTGTAATGAATTGTCGGGTCTCGGCAATATAGATGAAACTCATTGAAAAAAAGAGCATGGGTTTCCCCCCAGTCCATTACTAGGCCCTTTGGGTCTGGTATGAATATTAAGGGGAACCCCATAACCAAAATTTAAAAAAAATGGCGTAGGGGTCCCCCAAAAATCCATACCAGACCCTTATCCGAGCACGCAACCTGGCAGGCTGCAGGAAAAGAGGGGGGGACGAGAGAGTGCCCCCCCTCCTGAACCGTACCAGGTCACATGCCCTCAACATGTGGAGGTTGCTTTGGGGTAGCCCCCCAAAGCACCTTGTCCCCATGTTGATGGGGACAAGGGCCTCATCCCCACAACTCTTGCCCAGTGGTTGTGGGAGTCTGCCGGTGGGGGGCTTATCAGAATCTGGAAGCCCCCTTTAACAAGGGAACCCCCAAATCCTGCCCCCCATGTGAAATGGTAACGGGGTACAAATGTACCCCTACCATTTCACAAAAAAGTGTCAAAATGTTAAAAACGACAAGACACAGCTTGGGGACAAGTCCTTTATTAAAAAATAAAAAAATAAAAATGGCCCACGATGTCCATTCATCTTCTTATATCGGTCTGCCGATGGACAGAAAAAGAGAAAGAAAAGTCCGCCACTGATCCACCTCTATGGGAGGCTCCCGTCCTGTGATGCTTCTTCACTGACGACATTCTTATATAACTGAGGGCAGGGCCACCCGGTGACATCCCGGGTGACCCCGCCCCCTCTGACACCACAGGGACATTCCCATGGCTTCCCCGTGGCGTCAGAGGGGGGCGGGGTCACCTGTTTACGTATAAGTTTTTTGGAAAATTAACAATTCCTAAATAATGCCACATCTTTCTAAAAGATTACTGCATCTACTCTAAAGTGTTACTAAACCCAGGAGCCTGCACTCACTATATCTGATCTCCCACAGTACACAGAATATGGAAACGCAATTATTTTAGTAAATATAAAGTGCTAAATACCTTTTCTCATCAACAGTATATAGCAGCCTTGTGACTTCTATCAGTGTGAGGTTAAAGCTTGTAGGAGGAGTTTTCATTCTCCCCTGATTGTCCTATGAGGCTGCAGGAACTCCTGACCATCTGTCTGGACAGTGCTGATTGACCCCGTGCTGATCACATGCACTCTCCCAGAAAAAAAAAACTTCTCTAGCAATACACACCATACTGAGCATGTGCAGTTTGCCCCCAAGGCTCTGTACTATCAAGAAATGGATTGGGGACAGTGGAAGAAGGTGAGGATCAGAGAAGACGGGATCAAACATCCTTTTTACACAATGCAGAGGATTAACCCCTTAAAGGTATTATAAATTTAGAAGGTTTTTTTTTTTCATCTTAACCACTTGACGACCAGCCGGCGTCATTATACTGCAGCAGGTCAGCACGATAAACACACAAATCTCTGTTCTGTGAGGAGAGGACAGACAAATCGTTAGTTCCTAATAGCTAGGAACAACGATCTGTCATCTCTTCTAGTCAGCCCCCTACAGTTAGAACACACAGTCAGGAAACACATTTAACTCCTTGATCTCCCCCTAGTGTTAACTCCTTCCCTGCCAGTGACATTGATACAGTAATCAGAGCATTTTTATAGCACAGATCGCTGAATAATCGTCAATCGACCCAAAAATGTGTCAAAAGTGTCCGATGCCATAATATCACAGTCTTGATAAAAATCCCAGATCACCGCAATTACTAGTAAAAAAAAAAAAAATAATAAAAATGCCATAAATCTATCCCCTATTTTGTAGACGCTATAACTTTTGCGCAAACCAATCATTATACGTTTTTTGCGATTTTTATTACCAAAAATATGTAGAAGAATACATATCGGCCTAAACTGAGGAAAAAATTCTCTTTTAAAAAAAAAAATTGGGGCTATTTATTATAACAAAAAGTACAAAATATTGTGGTTTTTTTTTTTAAATTGTCGGTCTTTTTTTGTTTATAGCGCAAAAAATAAAAATACAGAGGAGATCAAATACCACCAAAAGAAAGCTCTGTTTGTGGGAAAAAAAGGTCATCAATTTTATTTGGGTGCAGCGTCGCATGACCGTGCAATTGTCAGTTAAAGTGATGCAGTGTCGTATCGCAAAAAATGGCCTGGTCGTTGAGCAGCCAAATCTTCCGGGGCTGAAGTGGCTAATGCATTCTATGCATCGGTCCGTGCAAGAAGGACAGCATGCGCGTACGCGCCTCATGCCAGGGGAGCGTGCCCGCGGGTGCGGAGAGGCAGAACGGGGGAACTGCCTATGTAAACAAAGCGATTTCCTGTTCTGCCTAGTGACATGTCAGAGATCTTCTGTTCCCAGTGATCAGGAACAGTGATCTCTGTTATGTTCCAGAAAGCCCACCCCCCCTACAGTTAGATCACACCCAGGGAACACACTTAACCCCTTGATCGCCCCCTAGTGTTAACCCCTTCCCCGCCAGTGTCATTTTTACATGGATCAGTGCATTTTTATAGCACTGATCAATGTAATAATGTCACTGGTCCCCAAAAAGTGTCATTTGGGGTCAGATTTGTCCGCCGCAATATCGCAGTACCGGTAAAGATCGCAGATTGCCGCCATTGCCAGTAAAAACAATAATAAAAAAAAGAGTCCCTAAATCTATCCCGTAGTTTGTAGACATGATAACTGTTGTGCAAACCAATCAATATATGCTAATTGCTATTTTTTTTTACCAAAAATATGTAGAAGAAAATATATTGGCTTCAACTGATGAATACATTTGTTTTTGTATATATTTTTTTTTTGGATATGTATTCTACCGGAAAGTAAAAAAAAATTTTTTCTTTAAAAAAAGTCACTCTTTTTTTATTTAAAATTAAAAGAAATACGTGGCGCTAACTAGAGTGTATAAATAATATAAACCAAATATCACAAAAATAATGTGACTGAAACGTGTAACTAATGACAAGTCTTCACTGTGACATCAAAGAACTAGCAGAATAATAGTAATAAATAAACCCAATAATGTAGAAATACAGATCCAATAAAACTCATAAAGTGCATAAAAGTGAAGAAAATCACGTAGATTTAAAAAAAATCGCATAAAGTGAAAAAAGTTGCATAAATTGAAACAAATCGCATGAATAAACTCAATAATGCAAAAATACAGTCAATAGATCCAATAAAACTCATAAAGTGCATAAAAGTGAGGAAAATCACATACATTGAAGAAAATCGCATCAAGTGAAAAAAGTCGCATAAATTAAAAAAACCACATAAAGTGCAAAAGAGTGAAAAAAAAAGCTGCTAAATATATAAATAAAAGTGCATAGTCCAACAAGTGCAATAAGGTTCCAACGTAACGGAACAAAAAAAAAAAAAAAAAAAGTGCATAAAATGATCGGTTTCAAATTCTTCCAATCATCGACAATCCGTGGTGCGCCACGCGATTCCCCCAGCCTCTCACCTCTATTACAGACCCCTATGGGTCAAATCAAGCCTACAGTCTTTGATAGCAGATGTGATCCAGCAATTGATCAATCTCCTCCGATCGTCACAGCACTAGCGGATCTCTGGTGGAAGGCTTCAGGCTTGGCAAGTATGGTGGGGGCATGTAATATAATAAACTTACATTTAAAATCTGGATAAACAGCACAGGACAGAGCACTTCCGGTCTCGGCCGCGACCAGAAGTGACGACACCTGACTCCTCCCTGACGCGTTGCGTCACTGCTGGTGTGACTTCTTTAAAGGGTTTTTTATTTATAGCGCAAAAAATAAAAACTGCAGAGGTGATTAAATACCAC
The DNA here is from genome assembly GCA_037952925.1 of Lithobates clamitans. Lineage (NCBI taxonomy): Eukaryota > Metazoa > Chordata > Amphibia > Anura > Ranidae > Lithobates > Lithobates clamitans. The sequence continues at coordinate 526,762 of JBBGZY010001612.1, forward strand.
CAGAAGAAAGCTCTGGTAAAAAAGGGGGACGTCAATTTTGTTTGGGTACAGCGTCACACGACCCCGCAATTGTCAGCTAAATAAATGCGGTGCTGTATCGCAAAAGATGGCTGAAGTGGTTAAACATTTGAGAAAGTGTACCATTTTACCCCTGGAGAAAGTCCAATTGGACGAAACACATCAGGGCGGAGTCTCAGTGCTGAAGTCACACCACCGTACGGTCCTGGGTCTTCAGCGGCTCCTCTCTCAGTGAGCTCTATCCGTTCCAATGTGAGTGGCTGCTGCCGAAGGGGAGTGATTCTGGAGTGGAAGTGCAAACACCTGGGGAGGATCTGTGTCTGAGAAACCTGCTGCATCTGCTTTACCTGTTACGCTTTTTGGTTTGGTGAGGGTGCATTTGATTAAGGTGGTGGCACTCGGTGTTTTCCTTACACTACAAGGATATGCTGGATGGTGGAAGGTCTTTTTTTATCTGAATATACTGCATATGGACTTTAAATTAAAAGACAATTCACATTTGGCACATGGAACAGCTTATTTAGTTTGTTTTTTTTGGTTTTTTTTGTATGTTTTTGTTATATTCATTGGCGCTGCTCACTTCCTGATTATAGTTTTTTTATGTGACCTGGGCATTTTTTAAGCTTGTTCTTCCTTATATTTATATGTCTTTCCTGTTTTATTGCTCTTTTGCTGGATGGTGGAAGGTCGTTTTTTTATCTGAATATACTGTATATGGACTTTGAATTAAAAGACAATTCACATTTGGCACATTGAACAGCTTAGTTAGTTTGTTTGTTTTTTTGTATGTTTTTGTTATATTCATTGGTGCTGCTGATTTCCTGATTATAGTTTTTTTTGTGACCTGGGCATTTTTTAGGCTTGTTCTTCCTTCTATTTATCTGTCTTTTCTGTTTTATTGCTCTTGTTTCAGTAAATGTTTGTCTTTTATTGCACAAGAATACAGAGATGTGTAGATAAGATACTAGAGAGAGAGCTCTGTATGTGATTCAGCCTCTATGATACTTAAAGGGGTTTGTAAACCCTCGTGTTTTTTCCATGCATCCTATGCATTAAGGTGAAAAAACACCCGGCAGTGACCGGCCCCCCAGTCCCCCCGTTTTACTTACCTGAGCCCCGTATTTCTGTTGGCGGTGACGCGCTCTCTCTCCCTCCACGAGGTCCCGACTCTTCATTGGATAGATTGATAGCAGCGCATCCATTGGCTCCCACTGCTGTCAATCAAATCCAATGACGTGAGCGCTGGGGGGGGGTGGGGCTGAGTCCGGCATTCGTGTCTGTGGAAATGCTGGACTCGGGAGCGCGCCCGCAAGGTAACCCCCCGGGAGAGTGATTCTCCTAGGGGGTTATCTGATGTGGGGAGGAGCTCGGGGACCCCAGAAGACGAGGTTTGGGGGCCACTCTGTGCAAAACGAGCTGAACAGTGGAGGTAAGTATGATATGGTTGTTATTTAAAACAAAAAACGAAAAAACGAACCCTTACAGGACCGGCGCACGCCGATATACGCCCTTACTTTGAAGGGGGATATCGTTGTTATGGCATAACCCCGGTATCCTCTTCTTCAGTTTTGATAAGAGTGGTCTCTGCGGCGGATTCGCCGCAAGATCACTTTTACCGGTGGTGGGAGAGAGAGGGCCCCCCCTCCCGCCTCACTCCAGTGCCCTCCACCGCTTACCGGCGGAGGCGATCGGATCTTCACCCTTGCTGGGCATGGAGACGAGTGAGGGGAAGATGGCCCCCACCTGTCTCCATAACAATGCAGGGCGGAAGCAATGTCAAAACGTCACCACCACCCATAGCTCTTAAAGGGCCTTTTTTTTTTTAAATTACAATTTTTTTTTTTTATCGCTTTTAAGTGTAAATATGAGATGTGAGGTCTTTTTGACCCCAGATCTCATATTTAAGAGGACCTGTCATGCTTTTTTTCTATTACAAGGGATGTTTACATTCTTTGTAATAGGAATAAAAGTGACACCATTTTTTTTTTAATAGTGTAAAAATAAAAAACAAAAGGTAAAATAAATAAGAAAAAAAAAATTGTAAAGGCGCCCCGTCCCGGCGAGCTCGCGTGCAGAAGCGAACGCATACGTGAGCAGCGCCCGCATATGAAAACGGTTTTCAAACCACACATGTGAGGTATCGACGTGATCAGTAGAACGAGAGCAATAATTCTAGCCCTGGACCTCCTCTGTAACACAAAATATGCAACCTGTAGAATTTTTTTACACCTCACCTATGGAGATTTCTAAGGGTAGAAGTTTGTCGCCATTCCACGAGCGGGCGCAATTTTGAAGCGTGACATGTTGGGTATCAATTTACTCGGTGTAACATTATCTTTCACAATATAAAAAACAATTGGGCTAATTTTACTATTGTCTTATTTTTTAATTTAAAAAAGTGTATTTTTTCCCAAAAAAGCGCAAATACAGTGTGACAGAAAGTATTGCAACGACCGCCATTTTATTCTCTAGGGTGTTAGAAAAAAATGTATAATGTTTGGGGGTTCTACGTAATTTTCTAGCAAAAAAAAAAACAGTTTTTAACAACAAATCTCAGAAAGAGGCTCGGTCCTTAAGTGGTTAAAGTGAATGTATCCTAATATCCTGTGTTCATTTGACTATCTATGAGTCTAATGCCGCGTACACACGATCGGACTTTCTGGCATACTTGGTCCGGCACACTTTCTGACGGACTTTGTCCGCCAGGTGCGCTGGACTTTAAAACGGACGGACTTGCCCACACACGACCGGACTTTCCGGCGGGCTAAGTCCGCCCGTCTTTCTGACAGACTTTCGCGTTACGGCGGACTTTCAGAATGAACGCACTTGCCCACACACAGACAAGTCCGTTCATTTTGAACGTGACTCAGGTGCGACGGGACTAGAAAAGGAAGTCAATCTTGTCGCTTTTGTCGGCGAGATTGACACCTTGCGAGCCCCGTCGCGCGTCACACCAGGCCCTTAGGTCTGGTATTGATTTTAAGGGGAAGCCCCTACGCCGAAAAAACGGTGTGGGGTCCCCCCTAGCTGTTTAATAAATTATTTTAAAAACATTATTTGTGTGAAATAATGTCATATGGGTACAGTTTTACATGACCGCGTATTTGCATTCAAAGTGTAACAGCGCGGAAAGCTGAAAACTGGCCTGGGCAGGAATGGGGTAAAAGTGCCCGTTAGGCAAGTGGTTAAAGAGAACCTGTCACAATAATCATGTTCTCACATTGGGGGTCTGTGCTGCAGCAACGTTAAGTGAAAAAAAAGTGTGAAAAAATGAAGGGTACACCCAACAAATGTTGATCCCACCCCACCCTCATATACACACACATATACATATGTACAACACACACGTAGGGGGGCACCCACTGTGCATACAAAAACAATGGCACTATACTGTAAATGTTACATAACGTCATTTAATGTTGGAGTGAAAACAAAAAAAAATTCTAGGGTCGCCAATCACAGGTAAATCAGAACTGGTGACCTGTTTCGAGTCAACCGTGACCATGGCGAATGTACATGTAAGGGATGTCAAAACCAAAGCCTAAATAACATAAAGCACATTCTAATGGGACCTTTACTAATAAGAAGGGGAACCAAAAGACTCACCTTTGTTTCTGGTGGGAACGCAATAGCAGTTGCTACCCAGTCTATCAGTCTGAAGGTCATGTGTTTGTGTCATTGCAGAAACTTTTCAATAAAAACATTTCTGGTTTCACCCACTCCCTTCGCACAATGGAATTATTGACCATACTTTCATCATATGTGCAACATACACATCTCTGCATTTTGGTAGAATAAACACGGAAGAGAGAAAATAAAATGAAGCAAGAGATGTACAAACAGGGAAGAACAATAAGAATGAGGAGGCTTTGTTGCAATGGTAGCTGGTGGGGAAAGGCACATTGGCAGTGACTTTTATTTACATGCCCAGTGTGTGACACCACCATACAGGTGCGCACCCAGACCCACCCCGCCACCCAAGCACATTTATATTTTTTTACAAATAATTGCTATTACATACAGTGAGGAAAATAATTGTTAGTATATATAAGTATATTGTTGCCTTGGTGGTATGTTTTGGGCCATTGTCATGCTGGAAGACCCATCCATGACCCATCTTCCGTGTTCTAGCTGAGGGAAGAAGGTTCTCATTCAAGATTTTACAATACATGGCCCCCGTCCATTGGCCCCTCAATGCGGCAAAGTTGGCCTGTACCTTTAGCAGAGAAACAGCCCCAAAGCATCGTGTTTCCACCTCAGTGCTTGACTCTAGGGATGGTGTTCCTAGGGTCATAGTCAGCATTTTTCTTCCTCCAAACATGGCAAGTTGAGTTAATGCCAAAGAGCTCAATTTTGGTCTCATCTGACCACAGCACTATCTCCCAATCCTTCTTTGAATCATTTAGATGTTCATTGGCAAACTTCATACAGGTCTGTACATGTGCCTTCCTGAGGAGGGGGACTTGTCGTGTTTGGAGGAAGAAAAATGCTGACTATAACCCTAGGAACACCATCCCTACAGTCAAGCATGGAGGTGGAAACATGATGCTTTGGGGCTGTTACTCTGCTAAAGGTACAGGCCAACTTTGCCGCATTGAGGGGCCAATGAATGGGGCCATGTATTGTAAAATCTTGGATGAGAACCTTCTTCCCTCAGCCAGAACACTGAAGATGGGTCATGGATGGGTCTTTCAGCATGACAATGAGCCAAAACATACCACCAAGGCAACAAAGGAGTGGCTCAAGAAGAAACACATTAAGGTCATGGAGTGTCCTAGCCAGACCTTAGTCCTATAGAAAATTTATGGAGGGAACTGAAACTTCGAGTTGCCAAATGACAGTTAAGAAACCTTAAGGACTTATGCCGCGTACACACCAGCGGAATGTCTGACGGAGTCTTTCTATCGTCTATTCCGATCGTGTGTATGCCTAATCGGCCTTTTTTTTGTTCGAAAATTCTGACGGACCTAGAAATGGAACATGTTCTAAATATTTCCGACGAAACCAATTCCTTTCGAGAAAACTGTATGCTGTTCCGAAGGACCAAAACCGACGCATGTTCTGAAGCAAGTACGAGACGAAAGCTATTGGCTACTGGCTATTGAACTTCCTTTTTCTAGTCCCGTCGTACGTGTTGTACGTCACCTCGTTCTGGACGGTCGGACTTTGGTGTGATCGTGTGTATGCAAGACCGCTAGAGTGGAATTCCGTCGGAGTTCCATCGGAGAAACCTTCAGAGTTTATTCCGATGGCAAAACCGGTCTTGTGTATGCGGCATAAGAGAAGATCTGTAAAGAAGAGTGGACCAAAATCCCTCCTGAGATGTGTGCAAACCTGGTAACCAACTATAAGAAACATCTTACCTCTGCGCTTGCCAACCAGGGTTTCTCCACCAAGTACTAAGACATGTTTTGCTTAGGGATAAAATACTTATTTTACTCACTGAACTGCAACTCAATGTATAACATTTGTATGATGTGTTTTTGGTTGATATTCTGTTTCTATCATTTAAAGTACACCTACTGATAAAAATGATAGACCCTTCATTTCTTTGTGAGTGAGCAAACTTACAAAATCTGCAGAGGATCAAGTCATAATTTTCCCCACTGCAGAAGGCCAATAGCTTCCATGTGAGAGCATAATGTAATGACAGGTTCTCTTTACTGAGACATCAGGGGTCTATTAGATATCAAAAAACAGTCAGCGCTAATTAGCAATCTTCTTGATTTCGGCAGTTAGCAAAAGAAATGCTATATATATATGTATAGTCCTAAGGTCTTTTTGCAACAAATTGCATAACCAGGAGTGAGACCGCCCTGTATCTGTTACAAGTCATCTGAATGCAGCCGTGTGTGTCCACACCAATGAAAGATTTCCCCTCAACTCTTCTCCTGGTGACAACTGTAAAATTTTAGATTTCAGAGGCTCATGAGGATTAATTGTATACCAAAGGGAAAAAAGCGCAGCTCGCAATATGTAACGACCGGTAGCATTTCTGAGAACACTACCTTGGAGGTCCTTTTCCTCAATTAAGCTCCTAAGTCCCTAAAATCGTTCTTTAGGACACTCCATCTGCCTCTGACTTTGTCATTGGTGCCACACAGATAAGTGTGTATAGATCAATTATACACCAGACGTGACCCTCAGCAGACACCGCCATCTCCAGGTATTAAAAGTGGAGAATGTAGGACCTCACTGCTATACAAACAGACTGTTATAAAAGCTAGCAGAACTTATATAGAGTGCTGTAGCCCAGTCAGAGCCAACAGCACATGATATTATTGCGCTAATTCTAACCTACGCGTTTTGCCCAATAGAACTTCCTCAGGGCCCCTCAAAATTTACAGTTGTCACCAGGAAAAGAGTTGAGGAAAAATCTATCAATGGGGACACCTGTTCTGGTGACAACTGTCAGAAAGAGGATTTCTTCTTCACTCTGTAGACATTTCCTGTTGTATCTCCAAGATGTACAAGACATATAATAAAATATAAAATATATTTTTTATTAAAGTTGTAAAAAAAAGTGTGTGTGTGTGTATATATATATATATATATATATATATATATATATATCTCAATAAAGGGAGAGCAATCTGTGACAAAGACCTGAAGCACCGAACTGTATGCTGTCTACCGGGCACTCGGGTTTTGCACATCACGGATCTGGTGGACAGATTACTGGGAGGGGATGGGGGAAGTCCCAGCTGTCATGGTGCACGTTGGCAACAAAGACAAAGTCAGAGGCAGACGGAGTGTCCTAAAGAACGATTTTAGAGATCTAGGAGCTAAATCGAGGAAAAGGACCTCCAAGGTAATATTCTCAGAAATACTACCAGTACCTCGGGCCCCACCAGAAAGGCAGAGGGAGATTAAGGAAGTAAACAAGTGGTTGAGGAGCTGGTGTAGTAAGGAGGGGTTTGGGTTCCTGGAGAACTGGACCGACTTCTCAGTCGGTCACCAGCTCTCTAGAAGGGACTGACTGCACCTAAATGAGAAGGGTCCAGATCTGCTGAGAGTGAAGATGGCCCAAAAGTTAGAGGGGCTTTTAAACTAGGCAACTGGGGGGGGGGGGGGCCGAGGTAGAGATAGTCAGTGCGGAACATATTCCAGAGGGTAGTATCGGGGGCATTAGTGGTAGGTTGACTAAAGCACATAAACCCAAGGTAAGTATAGTAACAAGTACTATTTGCAACCTCGGAACACCCAATAAGAAGACAGTATGTGACCGGTCTAAACTGCGTGGCATGTTCACCAATGCCAGGAGCCTTGTGGACAAGATGGGTGAACTAGAGATACTGTTGTATGAGGAGGATTTAGATTTTGTGGGAATTTCAGAGACCTGGTTCAACAGCTCTCATGATTGGCTGGCAACCATTCAAGGGTATTCCCTTTATCGCAGGGATAGAGAAGGTAAAAAAGAGGGAGGGGTATGCCTGTATATCAAGAATAATGTACAAGTGAATGTGAAAGATGACATCACTGAGGGAGCTAGAGAGGAGGTGGAATCCTTATGGATAGAGCTCCAAAGGGATTTAACTAAGGGGAAAGTAATACTGGGAGTATGCTATAGACCCCCTAACCTGGGGGAGGAGGGGGAGACGGACCTCCTATCACAATTTGGATTAGCGGCAAGGATAGGAGGTGTCATCATAACGGGGGATTTTAATTATCCAGACATAGACTGGGCAGAAGGAACCGTGCATTCGTCTAAGGCTGGCCAGTTCCTTGCTAGAAGATATAAATTGGGATAAAATCTTAGGAGTACGTTAGTTCCAGTGAAGGGAACTCTTAAGGCGTCAGCATACCATCTTAAGGCATCAGCACGCTTGTACATTTCATTGAGCGATGCAGTTGTATACTTTTTATAAAAAGATTTTACTCCATTAAACCTTTTATACCAGAGTGATCTGCTCTATGTGGAGGCCTTTTTAGTTTTTCCTCCCTATGATACATTCCGCCGGGTGAACGAAGTCTCTGTTGGAGATTGGGTGATATCTGTTCTATACAGAATTCCTTTGACACAGAGGTGGTTATGTCACGTCTGATCTACATAGATCCTGGTTGGAAGACTTAACATGGGGGATTGTTCCATGACTGATTGACCCAGCATCGTATGATGTGTGGGTCCACACCTGGTGGTAAGAGTACCCATTACCTTCTTTATCATTTTATCTGCCATTTCCCAGTGTGAAGTCGCATCCACCCTCTGTGCCTTTAAGGAGGATTGGATTACATTGTACATTGTTATCTCTTGTATGAACTATGTGGGGGCTTCTTGATAGGGAAGCTTACCTTGACTAAATCATCACCTCATACACTGTTACTGGATGGACACTATTACATCGATATATGTTATAACTGTGATAAGGTCTTAGATTATTCCGTCCCCTTTACTTTTGTACACATTTTTAATATATTCACAATATATTTACTTTTCACATACACCTTAGTGAATATTCTTCCCTAAGAAGTGTTCTTCCAGGATAGACTTATTCTGTTCAGCGCTGCATTTTTTCTTTTTTTCATGTCTTCACAATTATTATCATTGTTGATGCTGGCTGCTAAGAGAGCCAGGTGGCTCTGTATTTTTGTTTGCAATGCTGCATGTGTAAGCCAGGAGGCTGAATATCCTTTTATTTAAAGCTGATGGTGAAAACCCCCTGCGAGGGAAACCACTTTTGTTTTTCATTTCTGTAACTTTATTTGATTTTCTTTAATAAAAGTGGGCCAAAAAGCCCTGAAAAGAAATCATTTGTGTGGACTATTCTCGCTAGCGGGTGCTACACTTGAGCTAAACAACCCCCAAACTTTACAATATATACAATGCATCCAGTTTAGCTATATCTGACTGCAGGCCATTCCTGGTGTACTTTTTCTAATATACTTCAGTCGGTGTACACAGTACACAGTACCGTGCACCCATAGTGCAGTTGCTACTACTTTTCTGGTGGTGTACACAATACATACAGTGCACGCATAGTTGTTAATAGACTTCTGGTGGAGTACACAATACTGTGCACCCCTAGTGCAGTTGGTACTACTTTTTTTTTGCAGGAGGATGCGCAGCGATTTGAAGGCTTCGATGATGGTACCCAGGATGAGGAAGGGAGTAACGTGAGCCTAGAGAGAGGGGATGCTCAAGAAGGACAATAAACTGGTGGTCATGTTCCCCTAGCTGCAGCATACTGCCAAGTTTGCTCCAGTGATGAGGAGGGAGGGGATGATGAGGTCACTGACTCTACTTGGGTGCCTGATAGAAGAGGAGGAGGAGACACAACTCCAATGAGGCAGGATGCCCTTCAGGGGGCAGCTTAAGGGCAGCCACCCTATTGCATCACACCGCAGAGCTAAGCAGGTTCAGGGCGCTGCTTACTCCCCGCATATTTTGAAAAGTTCTTTGGTGTGGGCCTTTTTTGACACGTGTGCAGCAGATCACACCATTGCTGTTCCCAAGATATGTCTAAAGCGTATCAAGCGTGGCCAAAACAGCAGCCGCTTGGGCACCACATGCTTGACCAGACATATGACGACCTCCCATGCGGTCTGTTGGCAACAGTACTTAAAAGACCCACATCAAAGAACAAGGTGGACCTCTCCTTGCTCCTCATCAGCTGGGATCTCCAACCCCACTATACCTCCAGACCTCTCATAAACCTGCACTGAGAGGAATGAAGGTATAGAAATAGGTGTCCCAAGTACTTGCAGCCAGTCTGCTAGTGGTACACCAACATCCGATTTTAGCAGGCAAATTTCCCTATCCCAGTTGCTAAACCGTTGAAAGAAATTCAGTCCCAGCCATCCACATGCTCAGCGTCTGAATGCTAGCTTGGCCAAATTGCTAGCACTGCAGCTGCTGCCTTTTCAGCTGGTAGACTCTGCCCCCCTTCGTGAATTTGATGAAATGTGCAGTACCTCAGTGGCAGGTTCCCAAACGCCATTTCTTTTCACGGTAGGCCTTTCTCTACCAGCATGTGGAAGGCAATGTCTTGTCCTCGTTGGACAGGGTGGTTAGCAGCAAGGTGCATATTACCGCTGACTCATGGTCCAGCAGGCATGGACAGGGACGTTACCTTTCTTTCACAGCGCACTGGGCTACGCAAGCACTCAGGCAAAAAGATGCCATGCAGTGCTTGAGTTGGTCTGCTTAGGGGACAGGAGCCACACTGGGGCAGAGATTCTGTCAGCTCTGCAGGGGCAGGCTTAGAGGTGGTTGAAGCCACCCCAGCTTCAGCCAGGAATGGTTGTATGCTACAATGGCACCAACCTCCTTTCCACCCTCCGATGGGGACACTTGACCCATGTTCCCTGTTTGGCTCACATCCTGAATTTGGTGGTGCAGCGGTTCTTGAGCAGGTACCCGGGCTTACAGGATCTCCTGAGGCAGGCCAGGAAAGTCTGTGGGCATTTACGCTGGTCATATAATGCCAGTGCTCGGCTGGCTGACCTTCAAAGGGAATCAACCTGCCCAAGAACCGCCTCATTTGTGACATGCCCACCAGGTGTAACTCAACATGGCAATGCTGCAGCGGTTGCACATGCAGCAGAGGGCCATCAATGAGTACCTGTGTGAGTATGGCACTAGGACAGGGTCAGGGGAGCTTGGCTTTTTTCGTCATGCCAGTGACTACTGATCAAGAATGCATGCACTGTCCTGTCACCATTTGAGGAGCCACGAGGATGGTGAGCAGTGACAGTGCATGCATCAGTGATACTGTCCCTCTTGTTTTCCTGTTGGAGCACACGCTTTGTGGAATAATGGACAGGGCACTTGAGGCAGAACAGCGTGAGGAAGAGGAGGACTTCCTTACCTCTCAAGGCCTCCTTTATCCAGATAGTATTCCTGTGGGCCCGCCGATCACACAAGAAGAAGAAGAGGAGGAGGAGGAGGAGGAGGATTGTGTCAGCATGCAGGTGGAGGATAACACTCAGCATCAGCAGCAGTCTTCAAGGGATCGTTTTCAGTCCCCAGAAACCCATGGAGTTGTACGTGGCTGGGAGGAGGTGGTATCCAGCCTTCCCAGAGGGAGCAGAGGATGAAACATCTTTGGGAGGCCTTGCAGAAACGTTGTTGCAATGCGTTTCCAGAGCCTGGGAGGTTACAACTTCCTGGTGCTGGACAACGTGTTGCTGAGGCTTCGTTCAGTCACAGAAAGAGCGGTGGCGAAGGTGGTCGGCTGACCGATGCCTTTAGACAACTCTTCAGTCCTCAGCGCCAAGGTCTGATCAGTTCCAGCAACCATCGCCAACGTCTGAATTACATGGTGCAGGAATATCTAGGGGCAAGATCAGAGTTGGAAACCTTTCCAAGAGAACATCCACTGGGTTACTGGGTCTTGAGGATGGATCACTGGCCAGAGCTTGCTCAATATGCAGTTGAGCTACTGACCTGTCCTCTTTCTGAATGCACATTCAGTGCTGCTGGAGGCTTTGTAACCAATCACAGAGTGCGCCTGTCAACAGACTCTGTTGATCGGCTCACATGCATAAAAATAAATCAGTCTTGGATCACCAGCTACCAAGCACCTGATGCTGTTGTAACTGATTGATTTTTCTATGGATGTGGGATCCCTTGAAGAATGCATATGCTGAGTGACTATCCTATTACTCCTCAATCCTCATGAAGCTTCTAAGAATATTTTTGGTTCAGGGCACCACCACCACTGCCTAAAGCCAAATTTTCTGCCCATGTTCAAAAGGGGCGAGTAATTACAATTTTTGATCTAATATTTCACAGCAGGGCCCGTTCCTGTGCTCAACAAGAGTATCTGTGAGGCTTTACAGTGTTGTGCCACCACCACCACCCCCTAAGGCCCAATTTTTCTGCCCCTGTTTAACAGGGGCATATAATTACAATTCTTGATATAATATTTCACAGCAGGGCCCATTCCAGCGCCAACCAAGAGTAACTGTGAGGGCTTACAGTGTTCTGGTACCACCAACACCTAAGGCTCAATTTTCCGCAGAGTGTATAGGGCAGGCCGTATAGTATATACAAGCGGTCCCCTATTTTCAAACATCCGGCTTACAAACGACTCCTACTTACAAACGGAGGGAGACAACAGGAAGTGAGAGGAAATCTACCCCATGAAAGAGAAATTCTCTCCTGTAAGAGTTAATATGGGAAAAAGGTGTCTCCACTGGTGCTTTATCACCAATCCTTGTTTCCCTAATAACCCCAAATTTTCAAAATCCAATTGTCATTGGGACAGAAAGTGAGGTGAAATCTTCTGAACAGGGGCACAGACAGCAAAACAAAAGTCACAGGGGTGATAAGCCTTCCCTATGTTATCCAAAAAGCTTAAAAATAGATTTTTTTGGCTGGAGCTACACGTTAAAAATGTACCTGTTCCAAATTACAAACAGATTCAACTTAAGAACAAACCTACAGTCCCTGTCTTGTTTGTAACCTGGGGGCCCCACGCCTTTTTTTTTTTTTTTTTTTGGGGTGCGGGGTTCCCCTTAATATCGATACCAGACCCAAAGGGCCTGGTAATGGACTGTAGGGGGGGGGGACCCATGCCATTTTACTCAATGATTTTCATCTATATTGCCGGGACCCGACATTACATTGCAGCCTCAAGCACTTTTAAATTACTTTTATTCCTTTAGAAATGTAATTTTGTGCAGGGACTGTTCTAAACACGGGAAAATAACGGCACTTTACAGGCATACTATAGACACCCCCCAGGCACGATATTTAAAGGAATATTTCACTTTTATTGTTTCACTTTAAGCATTAATAAAATCACTGCTCCCGAAAAAACAGCCGTTTTTTAAAACTTTTTTTACTGCATTGATACATGTCCCCTGGGGCAGGACCCGAGTCCCCAAACACTTTTTATGACAATAACTTACATATTAGACTTTAAAATTAGCACTTTTGATTTTTCACGCTTGTGTCCCATAGACTTTTTTTTTTTTTTTTAAATCAGAACAGGCTTTATTTGGATTTCCACACAGCCATATACAAGTTATACAAAGTATTGATATAACAGTGAGAACAGCATACATCATATGAACTCTCTCAAAGCCATCAAAGGTTAACGTTCTCTGAATACCACCTCACATATGGCGTGGCAGTACGGAACAAAACGAAAAACAAATAAAAGGAGTAAACATCAATGCGTCTAGAACATAATACAAGATGTACAACATACCATAAAATCTTTTTCCCATACCCTGGGAACATTACTCATTTGGTTAGATTGCCCAACCCATCTGTGCGAACAATCTTTCTGCACTTGTTATATATCAATTAATTTGCGTTTATTCACTTCATTTTGGCGGTTATCTTTGTAACAATCTATATTTAACCAGTTGATGGGGTGCCAAACCCGGGACATCCAGCCAATTTTACCACAACTTATAAAATTTACGAGGTACATTTCTGTACGTCAACTTTTCACGTATTAACATTTTATTTATCTAGTCGATCCATTGTTGCCTGGTGGGGACCCTGGAAGTGATCCAGAGTCGAGCTATCAATTTTCGCACTACAAAAAATGATCGCTGTATGGGCAGAGGGAGTCAGTGACTCCTCATCCAGGGCACCCAACAGGCACACTGTAGGAGTTTTTGGAATTGTAAAGGTAAACACTTGTGAAATCATCTCCAAAATTTCTGACCAATACTGAAAAAGTTTTGGGCATTTCCAAAACATGTGCATGAGGTCTCCCTGGTCCCTCATGCACTTAGGGCAAAGCGGTGTATCATGAATCCCCCATTTATGTAGTTTGACAGGCGTTCTGTAGGCTCTATGCAACAGATAAAGGTGAGAGAGTTTCTGTGAGGCTGATACTGACACCGCCGGAGTGGAGGCAAGACAAAAACTCCACGTCTCCTCGTCCAGCGGACCCACATCCTCCTCCCATTTACTTAAGCATGGTAAACCAGTGGGGTCCTGAAGTGCAGCAAGGATAATGCTGTATCCTCTAGAGATCATACCTTTTTCCATTAGGATCCCTTGCAAAATGGCATGATCCGTCAGCTAGAGAGCAGCTGTAGAGCATGCCTTAATTGCAGGTATCTAAAAAAATTTGTACGTGGGATACCAAACTCTGGATCTCCATAAAGGACTTGAGAACCTGACCTCTGTACAGTTGTGATAGGAAGTGAATCCCCGCTGCCTCCCACGTCCCAAATCCCTTCAGCTTAAGTATCTCTCTATAATTAGCGTTTCTCCAACTTGGGGTACTTGCAAGGAAGCCTCTTATACCCAGTAACTTTTTAAGATAAGTCCACAACCTATTTTAACAAGATTATGGATGGGAGTCTCCTGTCTAAGTGTGTGTATCCTGTCTCCAAATTAGTCAGCGCAGTGACGTCACTTGATGAGGTGCAAAGAAGCCAACGTATGGGGTCCAGGTTATCTACCAGTCCCCAGCCTCCCAATTGCTGCAACTGAGAGGCGAGAAAATAGGCCCTAGCATGCGGGACCGCCAGCCCGCCTTCCTCCTTATCGTATTGCAGGGTGGACAGGCTGATTCTACATGTTTTTTACGCCATACGAATTCTCTGAACTGGGAATCTACCTTATCAAACCAACGCTGGGGTATCCACACCGGTGAATTATGGCAGATATACAATAGTTGTGGGGACCACACCATTTTTATGAGGTTTACTCTCCCAACTACTGATAATGATCATTTGCACCAGGCATTCCATTTTTCTCTTTATTTAGTAAGTAGGGGGACAAGATTAAGTGTGATATATTGGGTGACATCTGGGGATACCTGCACACCCAGATAGCGAAGAGAGGTTACTATCTGTACCATTGAGGCACAATCAGGCAATGGAGCAGTCAGTGGGTCTAGGGGTATTAGTACTGTTTTATTCCAATCAATAGAAAAGCCAGATAATGTACCGAAGACTTTAATAAGACTCATAGCTGCCACCAGGGAATCTTGAGTATCACCTAGATACAACAGGGTATCATCGGCATATAGCGACGCAACGTCCGTCCCTGTGTCACGTCGGAATCCTATAATCCTGCGATTGCCTCTCAGTCTAGCGGCTAATGGTTCCAAAGCCAGGGCAAATAGCAGGGGTGACAAAGGACACCCCTGTCTCGTGCCTCTGAACAGTGCGAACGGTTCTGAGAGTTCCCCATTGACCCTGATTCTAGCTGATGGCTGTACGTATAGCAATTTGACCCACCTAATGAATGTACAACCTAAGCCCATGTGTTCCAATACCTTCCACAGGTAAGGCCACTCAACACTGTCGAAGGCCTTAGCTGCATCCAGCGAAGAAAATGGCCTGATTACCGGGGCTCTCTACTGGGATTTGAATGTTTAAGAAGAGGCGTCTAACATTTTGGACTGTGGATCTGGTGGGTATGAATCCAGAGTGATCTCTGTAGACTAACTTTTGGATTACTATAGATAATCTCGTCGCTAACACTCTAGCTAGTGATTTGACATCGGTTGTAAGTAAGGAGATGGGCCTATAAGAGTCAGGGGATGTGGCTTCTCTACTGGGTTTCATTAATACAATTATAATTGCCTCGTTCATGGAAACAGGCAGCATGCCCCTCTCTAATGTATCGTTAGGAGAGCATTCATCAGAGAAGCAGCCAAGAGGTCCATGGTAACTCTGGAGGAGCTGCAGAGATCCACAGCTCAGGGGGGAGAATCTGTCCACAGGACAACTATTAGTCCTGAACTCCTCAAATCTGGTCTTTATGGAAGAGTGACAAGAAGAAAGCCATTGTTGAAAGAAAGCCATAAGAAGTCCCGTTTGCAGTTTGTGAGAAGCCATGTGGGGGACACAGCAAACATGTGTAAGAAGGTGCTCTGGGCAAATGAGACCAAAATTGAACTTTTTGGCCTAAAAGCAAAACGCTATGTGTGGTGAAAAACTAACACTGCACATCACCCTGAACACACCATCCCCACTATGAAACATGGTGATGGCATCATCATGCCAATGCTGCAATGGAATGGTTTAGATCAAAGTATATTCATGTGTTAGAATGGCCCAGTCAAAGTCCAGACCTAAATCCAATTGAAAATCTGTGGCAAGACTTAAAAATTGCTGTTCACAGACGCTGTCCATCCAATCTGGCAGAGATTGAGCTATTTTGCAAAGAATTTGGGGAAAAATTTCACTCTAGATGTAGAGAGCTGGTAGAGACATTCCCAAAAAGACTTAATTGCAGTGAAAGGTGGTTCTACAAAGTATTGACTCCGGGGGGAGCCCTACAAATGTACCCCACACTTTTCACATAATTATTTGTAAAAAAATTGGAAAACCATTTATGATTTTCCTTCCACTTCACAATTATGTGCCACTTTGTGTTGGTCTATCACATAAAATCCCAATAAAATACATTTACATTTTTGGTTTTAACATGACAAAATATGGAAAACTTTTTTAAGGCATTGTAGATAAGGAAAGGCCTGTAGATGTGGTGTATCTGGATTTTCCAAAGGCATTTGATACAGTTCCCCACAAACCTTTTGTTTACAAACTGAGGTCTGTCGACATGGACCATAGGGTGAGTACATGTATTGAAAACTGGCTACAGGGGCAGGTTCAAAGGGTGGTGATAAATGGCAAATACTCAGAATGGTCCAGTGTGGTAAGTGGGGTCACCCAAGGATCTGTCCTGGGACCAATTCTGTTTAATTTATTCATAAACGATATAGAGGATGGGATATACAGCTCAATCTCAATATTTGCGGATGATACAAAGCTAAGCAGGGCAATAACTTCTGCGTGGGATGTGGAAACCATACAAGAAGACCTAAATAAAATAATGGGGTGGGCAACTACATGGCAAATGAGGTTTAATGTTGAAAAATGTAAAATAATGCATTTGGGTGCTAAAAATACCAGCCCAATTTACTCACTAGGGGGAGAACCTCTGGGGGGAATCTAGGATGGAAAAGGACCTGGGGGTCCTAGTAGATGATAGGCTCAGCAATGGCATGCAATGCCAAGCTGCTGAAAGCAAAGCCAGCAGAATATTGGCATGCATTAAAAAGGGGATTCACTCCAGAGATAAAACGATAATTCTCCCACTCTACAAGACTCTGGTCTGGCCGCACCTAGAGTATGCTGTCCAGTTCTGGGCACCAGTCCTCAGGAAGGATGTACTGGAAATGGAGAGAGTCCAGAGAAGGGCAACAAAGCTAATAAAGGGACTGGAGGACCTCAGCTATGGAGAAAGACTACAAGCATTGAACTTATTCTCTCTGGAGAGGGGACGCTTGAGAGGGGATATGATAAGGAGGTACAAATACCATATTGGTGACCCGAGCGTAGGGAAAATCTTTTCGGTGAAAGGGCATTTAAAAAGACACACAGCCATTCACTGAAATTAGAAGAGAAGAGGTTTAACCTTAAACTGCGTAGAGGGTTCTTTACTGTCAGAGTGGTAAGGATGTGGAATTCTCTTCCACAAGCAGGAGTATCAGTAGGGAGCATTGTTAGTTTTAAAAAAACTATTAGATGGGCACCTTAACGATCACAACATACAGGGATATACAATGTACTATTGACATACAAACAAGCGGACTTATGCCCCGTACACACGGTCGGATTTTTCGACGGAAAATGTTCTATGGGAGCTTGTTGTCTGAAATTCCGACCGTGTGTGGGCTCCATCGGACATTTTCCACCTGAATTTCTGTCACACAAAATTTGAAAGTTGGTTCTCAAATTTTCTGACAACAAAATCCGTTGTCGTAAAATTCCGATCGTGTGTACATAATTCCGACGCACAAAGTTCCACGCATGCTCGGAATCAAGTAGAAGAGCCGCACTGGCTATTGAACCTAATTTTTCTCGGCTCGTCCTACGTGTTGTACGTCACCGCGTTCTTGACGTTCGAAATTTCAGACAAGATTTGTGTGACCGTGTGTATGCAAAACAAGTTTGAGCCAACATCCGTCGAAAAAAAAAAACATGGATTTTGTTTTCGGAAAATCCTATCATGTGTACAGGGCATTACACACCACAGGTTGAACTGGATGGACTGGTGTCTTTTTTTTTTAACCTTACCATCTACGTAACTGTGTTATTCACACATCATTCACCTAATTGCGCTTATTTTATTTTTTTTCCCCATTCATTCTCACGTTCTAATGGTATTTTATTCCTTCACATTGATTGTGGTTTTATAAGGATTATTCCTTTTATCATTCACATTATTACTTTGTACTCCACATTCACATCCCTTCTTTTTTTTATAAGTCGCAATGTTTCACTATTTTACATATTCTCATTCATATTTCACCTTATTTTAGTATTTTAGTAATACTTGTCAAAATATCTAGCATAAGAAACTTTTTAGATATTCATGATAATTAATATATTATAAAATCTTTAATCAACATATAAATCATGATTTATTTTTAGTTTACAATAAAAGGGCATTGAAATTTATTGGATATTCATTGCGACCTTTGCTGCAGGTGTCGGGATTCTTTTCTTTCCTTCCCCCTTTTCATTGGCTGCATTTAGCGTGACTCCTTGTTAGTCACATGGGAGTGTACTTCCCCCCCCCCTGGAGTGTGTGTGACACGAACGCATGGGATCATTGATTGACATTTAAAGGAACCCTGGTCAGGAGATTGTCCATTTTTTGCACTCTTCATTAGTAACTATGCTACCTTGTAATTTTCCCTTGTAAATACAATGGATTCTGTTTGTCGAATTTTTTATTATTGATATACATAAACAATGCCTGTATATAAATATTTTGACAGCAAATTAATCCCCTGAGGAAGACTTTGACCATGCACGTCGAAACGCGTTGGATATTTGCATATTAGATAATTGACCAAATAATATGTACTGTTGTATGGTTATATCATTGTAGAATTGAATGGTGGTACATATCCCTGCCCAGAGCTCATATTTGAAACGTTTATGTCTTGTTTCTACTTTTTCAACAAAAAACTTTTTCAAAACAAATTTTTAATGATTGTAATTTCGCTGCGGAAAAACCCCCCTGGGGGAGACTTTCTCATATTGTGACTATGTGACTATGTAACTGTGTAACAGCCAAACAAGCTTTGGCTGTACTTCTTTAACCACTTCCCTACCCGGTCATAGTAAAATGACGTCCACAGATGGCATCTCCCATCCTGGGTGCACGTCATATGACGGCCTGGGCTTCCCGGCTGTCTAGGGGGCGAGCACGCGCCCACCGCATTGCTCGGGACCCAGTGCGTGTGCCCGGCGGCCGCGATGCCCGCCGGGCACCCGCGATTAGCCGTTAAACGGGCCGGACCATGGATTTGTGTGTGTAAACACACAGATCCACGTCCTGTCAGTTGAAAGGAGACCGATCTGTGTTCCCAGTACAGAGGATCACCGATCGGTCTCCCCCCCTTGTGCGTCCCCTCCCCGTACAGTTAGAATCACTCCCCTAGGAAACATTTAACCCCTCGTCTCCCCCTAGTGGTTAACCCCTTCCCTGCCTGTCACATTTATACAGTAATTTTATAGCATTGATCGCTGTATAAATGTGAATGGTCCCAAAAACTGTGTCAAAAGTGTCCGATGTGTCCGCCATAATGTCGCAGTCATGAAAAAAAATCGTGATCGCCGCTATTACTAGTGAAAAAAATAAATTTTTTTTTTTTTAAATGCCATAAATCTATCCCGTATTTTGTAGACGCTATAACTTTTGCGCAAACCAATCAATATACGGTTATTGCGATTTTTTTTACCAAAAATATGTAGAAGAATACGTATCGGCCGAAACTGAGGAAAAAATTATTTTTTTTAAAAATAAATTGGGATATTTATTATAGCAAAAAGTAAAAAATATTGTGTTTGTTTCAAAATTGTCGCTCTTTTGTTAAAAATAAAAACCGCAGAGGTGATCAAATACCACCAAAAGAAAGCTCTATTTGTGGGAAAAAAGGACATAAATTTTGTTTGGGTACAACGTCGCACGACCGCGCAATTGTCGTTTAAAGTGCGACAGCGCTGAAAACTAAAAATTGGTCTGGGAAGGAAGGGGGTGAAAATGCCCGGTATTGAACCGGTTAAGATAACAAGGTAATACATATATTACAAGGCTTTCATTTCATGATATTGTCTTACAATGATTTTTTATTTTATTTGAGCAGTGTTAGTTTTAAAATAAAAGAAAATTTAATCTCTCTCTTTCTCTCTGCACTCATGAGACCAGACACATCAGAAATGATTTCCTATACATAGCAACAATGGTGATAAAAATAATAGCGGTATATGTGCAAATTGATAAGATATCTGAAAAAGTTTGTTTAAAAATAATTACCGTATTTATCGGCATATAACACGCACTTTTTTCCCCTGAAAATCAGGGGAAAATCATGGGTGCGTGTTATAGGCCGATCCCCACCGATTTTGTGTCATCAGAGCGATCGCGGCAATTGCCGCGGTCGCAGCCGACATACACAGCCGTGGGTAGATTCAAATATGGCGCCGAGACTGCAGAGATACTTCGGAGTCGAGATACACATACCCGAGTGTTCTCGGCTTTTTTCGGCGCCGCTCACAGTCACGCCCAGTCCCGCCCTATGATGGACATAACACAGGTCCAAGGGCGGGACTGGGCGTGACGGCGGCGCCGAAAAAAGCCGAGAACACTCGGGTATGTGTTTCTCGGCTCCGACGAAGCCCTGCAGTCTCGGCGCCATATTTGAATCTACCCATGGCTGGACTGGGGCAAAGCTGCACGGGCAAACCTGCACTAACAAAGCTGCACTGGGGCAAGGCTGCACTGACAAGGCTGCACTGGGGCAAGGCTGCACTGACACTGAAAAGGCTGCAGATGGACAGATAAGGCTGCAAGTAAGTTTTTTTTCCTTAAACTTCCCTCCTAAAAGTTTTTTTTCCTTAAAATTCCCTCCTAAACTTGGGGTGCGTGTTATACGCCAGCGCGTGTTATACGCCGATAAATACAGTAGTGTTACGGACATTCTGGATGTGTGGTCAGGAAGGCGCTGTGCTATGTTTTTGGTAGGCTTGCTCCAAAGTACGCATGCTATGGATCCGCACCTACACCCATGCATGTACTGGCCAACGGGACTACCGGGAGTTTCCCGGTGGGCCGATGGCTCAGTGGGCCGGCTTCAGTGACAGCGGACCGCCACCCCTCCGCTCCTCTGTCTCCCTCTCCTCGCAGCGCTCACCTCCTCTCCCTGCCTAGTTATGAAGCGGACTGAATAATGACATGCTCCTCGGGAGATCGGCACTGAGAAGCTAATCATCCGGAAGGAGGGCTCAGGGCAGCCACACACAGCTGTGACATAAGCTTCCTCTGCACTCGTTCTCCTGCTCTTTCCTTTCCTGCTCTCCATCCTGTCTGCTACCGCAGAGAATCTAGATGGAGAGCAGGAAAGGAAAGAGCAGGAGAACGAGTGCAGAGGAAGCTTATGTCACAGCTGTGTGTGGCTGCCCTGAGCCCTCCATCCGGATCATATGATTAGCTTCTCAGTGCCGATCTCCCGAGGAGCATGTCATTATTCAGTCCACTTCATAACTAGGCAGGGAGAGGAGGTGAGCGCTGCTGGGGGGACCAGAGCAGCATAGGGGGGGTCAGAGCTGCATGGGGAATAGAGGAGCATGGGGACCTGAGCAGCAAAGGGGGGGGGATAGAGGAGCATGGGGGACCAGAGCAGCATGGGGGGAAGGGGAATAGGGGAGCATGGGGGACCAGAGCAACATGGGGGGAAGGGGAATAGAGGAGCATGGGGGACCAGAGCAGCATGGGGGGGAATAGAGGAGCATGGGGGACCTGAGCAGCAAAGGGGGGGGATAGAGGAGCATGGGGGACCAGTGCAGCAAAGGGGGGGATAGAGGAGCATGGGGGACCTGAGCAGCAAAGGGGGGGGGGATAGAGGAGCATGGGGGACCAGAGCAGCAAAGGGGGGGATAGAGGAGCATGGGGGACCAGAGCAGCAAAGGGGAAGGGGAATAGAGGAGCATGGGGGACCAGAGCAGCATGGGGGGGGAATAGAGGAGCATGGGGACCTGAGCAGCAAAGGGGAAGGGGAATAGAGGAGCATGGGGGACCAGAGCAGCATGGGGGGAAGGGGAATAGAGGAGCATGGGGGACCAGAGCAGCATGGGGGGGAATAGAGGAGCATGGGGACCTGAGCAGCAAAGGGGAATAGAGGAGCATGGGGGACCAGAGCAGCATTGGGGGGAATAGAGGAGCATGGGGACCTGAGCAGCAAAGGGGAAGGGGAATAGAGGAGCATGGGGGACCAGAGCAGCATGGGGGGAAGGGGAATAGAGGAGCATGGGGGACCAGAGCAGCATGGGGGGAATAGAGGAGCATGGGGACCTGAGCAGCAAAGGGGAATAGAGGAGCATGGGGGACCAGAGCAGCATGGTGGGGAATAAAGGAGCATGGGGACCTGAGCAGCAAAGAGGGGGGGATAGAGGAGCACGGGGGACCAGAGCAGCATTGGGGGGGAGAGAAGCATGGGGGGGACCAGCGGAGCACATGGGGGACCAGCACAGCACGCGGGTGACCAGTGGAGCACATGGGGGACCAGTGGAGCACATGGGGGACCAGTGCAGCACATGGGGACCAGCGCAGCACATGGGGGACCAGCGCAGCATGGGGGGAAAATAGAGTAGCACGGGGGACCAGAGCAGCATGGGGGGAATAGAGGCGCATGGGGGGGACCAGCGAAGCATGGGGGGACCAGAGAAGCACAGGGGTACCAGAGCAGCCTGGGGGGAACAGAAGATCAGGAGAGGAATGCAGAAGCATGTGGGGGACCAGAGAAGCATGTGGGGGTACCAGAGGAGCACAGGGGGGACCAGAGAAGCATGGGGGGGAACAGAGAAGCATGTGGAGAACAGAGAAGCACAGCGGGGGAACAGAGAAGCATGGGGGGGGAACAGAGAAGCATGTGGGGGAACAGAGAAGCATGTGGGGGAACAGAGAAGCAGGGGGAGGACCAGAGGAGCACGGGGGGGGGGCAGAGGAGCATGGGGGGACCAAAAGGAGCATGGGGGAGGGGACAGACAGCTGACTCAACAGGTATGGCCTGGGAGTTTCTCACTTCTGCCTAATCTTGTCCCATTAGGGGGGGGCAAGAAACTGAATCTTTGCCCCGGGTGAAATAATGACTAACTTCCCCACCGGTACCAGCTGTTCTACTCGAATAAAGTAGAACGGTTAATGGCTAGTGAAGGGGGAGGGTGGGCTTGGGTGGCCATCGGGGTTGGCCGGCTGGGGGGGGGGGTTTGTCCGGCCGGAATGGGAGAAACCTGTCAAAGTGGGCCGGTCTGGATGAAGTCCAGGGCCAAATTTTTGTCCCAGTCCAGCCCTGCCTACACCCTAATCTACGTAAAATATCCGATTGAACAAACCCCTCCCGGGAGTTTCTTGCTTAGCTGCAAAACATATCTCCTTCATTTTTGCTGCCACAGAGGATATGGACACCTTTGGATATGGACACCTTTGGATACAGACACACACCTTTTGGATATTTACACCTTTGGATACAGACACACACCTTTTGGATATTGACACCTTTGGATATGGACACCTTTGGATACAGACACACACCTTTTGGATATGGACACCTTTGGATACAGACACACACCTTTTGGATATGGACACCTTTGGATACAGACACACACCTTTTGGATATGGACACCTTTGGATACAGACACACACCTTTTGGATATGGACACCTTTGGATACAGACACACATCTTTTGGATATGGACACCTTTGGATACAGACACACACCTTTGGATACGGACACACACCTTTTGCATATGGACACCTTGGATCCTTTATACCCAACCAAACCCAGACACCTTTAGTTCTTAATTATTTGCTAGTCCCCAGTGAACCATGGGATTCCCCACCACAAACCCTCTTTTCCTTTCCCTTACTCCCCGATTACCTCATCCTCCCCTTCCCCCACCTCCCTTCTTCCCTCTCTTCACGTGTTCTTTGCGTTTCTCTCTTTCTTCAGATTTTTTTCTTGTACCAGCATATTTTGACTACATTGGCCATCTGACATTTATAACTCCATAAATGGTTTTTTTTTCACAGTGAGCCGGTTTTTCCTGTAGTAAACGTGAACTTATCTTGAGCAACCATCAGTCTCCTCTTTCTTTTGTTTTTTCTTTCTTTTCTTTTCTTTGATGATTTTATGAGTTACATTCTTTGTTATATAATCTAGCAGAACTACATGCTATTTAGCCTGAAAGTGGCACTTGTTCACAATCTTTGTACTCTGTAACAATGCATCACGGGGCTTCCAGGCTTCTTTCTATTGTATTGCCTGAAATGATTCATAAAACTGATTGAGCAACAAACATAAATAGGGTGACCACCCATAAAACATGTACATTGTATTCATTAACTTGTCTTGTTTAACCACTTTATGACCGCCCACCGCAGATACAGTTGTGCTCATAAGTTTACATACCCTGGAAGAATTTATGATTTCTTGGCCATTTTTCAGAGAATATGACTGATAACACAAAACATTTCTTTCACTCATGGTTAGTGTTTGGCTGAAGCCATTTATTATCAATCAACTGTGTTTACTCTTTTTTTAAATCATAATGGCAACAGAAACTACCCAAATGACCCTGATCAAAAGTTTACATACCCTGGTCATTTTGGCCTGATAACATGAACACAAGTTGACACAAAGGGGTTTGAATGGCTATTAACCACTTCAGCCCCGGACCATTATGCTGCCTAAGGACCAGAGGACTTTTTCCAATTTGGCACTGCGTCGCTTTAACTGCTAATTGCGCGGTCATGCAATGCTGTACCCAAACACATTTTGCGTCCTTTTCTTCCCACAAATAGAGCTTTCTTTTGATGGTATTTGATCACCTCTGCCATTTTTATTTTTTGCGTTATAAACGGAAAAAGACCGAAAATTTTGAAAAAAAATGATATTTTCTATTGTTTGTTATAAAAAAAATCCAATAAACTCAACTTTAGTCATACATTTAGGCCAAAATGTATTCGCCCACATGTCTTTGGTAAAAAAAATGTCAATAAGCCTATATTTATTGGTTTGCGCAAAAGTTATAGCGTCTACAAACTAGGGTACATTTTCTGGAATTTACACAGCTTTTAGTTTATGACTGCCTATGTCATTTCTTGAGGTGCTAAAATGGCAGGGCAGTACAAACCCCCCCAAATGACCCAATATTGGAAAGTAGACACCCCAAGGAAATTGCTGAGAGGCATGTTGAACCCATTGAATATTTATTTTTTTTTGTCCCAAGTGATTGAATAATGACAAAAAAAAAAAATATTTACAAAAAGTTGTCACTAAATGATATATTGCTCACACAGGCCATGGGCCTATGTGGAATTGCACCCCAAAATACATTCAGCTGCTTCTGAGTACGGGGATACCACATGTGTGGGACTTTTTGGGAGCCTAGCCGCGTACGGGGCCCTGAAAACCAATCACCGCCTTCAGAATTTCTAAGGGCGTAAATGTTTGATTTCACTCCTCACTACCTATCACAGTTTTGAAGGCCATAAAATGCCCAGATGGCACACCCCCCCCCAAATGACTCCATTTTGGAAAGTAGACACCCCAGGCTATATGCTGAGAGGCATGTTGAGTCCATGGAATATTTTATATTTTGACACAAGTTGCGGGAAAGTGACATATTTTTTTTTTTTGGCACAAAGTTGTCACTAAATGATATATTGCTCACACAGGCCATGGGCATATGTGGAATTGCACCCCAAAATACATTTAGCTGCTTCTCCTGAGTATGGGGATACCACATGTGTGGGAGCCTAGCCGCGTACGGGGCCCCGAAAACCAATCACCGCCTTCAGGATTTCTAAGGGTGTAAATTTTTGATTTCACTCTTCACTGCCTATCACAGTTTCGGAGGCCATGGAATGCCCAGGTGGCACAAAACCCCCCCAAATGACCCCATTTTGGAAAGTAGACACCCTAAGCTATTTGCTGAGAAGCATGGTGAGTATTTTGCAGCTCTCATTTGTTTTTGAAAATGAAGAAAGACAAGAAAAAACATTTTTTTTTCTTTTTTCAATTTTTAAAACTTTGTGACAAAAAGTAAGGTCTGCAAAATACTCACTATACCTCGCAGCAAATAGCTTGGGGTGTCTACTTTCCAAAATGGGGTCATTTAGGGGGGTTTTGTGCCACATGGGCATTCCATTACCTCCGAAACTGTGATAGGCAGTAAAGAATGAAATCAAAAATTTACGCCCTTAGAAAGCCTGAAGGCAGTGCTTGGTTTTCAGGGTCCCGTACGCGACTAAGCTCCCAAAAAGTCTCACACATGTGGTATCCCCATACTCAGGAGAAGCAACAGAATGTATTTTGGGGTGTAATTTCACATATTCCCATGGCATGTTTGAGCAATATATTATTTAGTGACAACTTTGTGCAAAAAAAAAAAAATTGTCTCTTTCCCGCAACTATAAAATATTCCATGGACTCGACATGACCCTCAGCAAATAGCTTGGGGTGTCTACTTTCCAAAATTGGGTCATTTGGGGGGGTTTTGAACTGTCCTGGCATTTTATGCACAACAATTAGAAGCTTATGTCACACATCACCCACTCTTCTAACCACTTGAAGACAAAGCCCTTTCTGACACTTTTTGTTTACATGAAAAAATTATTTTTTTCATGTAAAAAAATTATTTTTTTCATGAAACCCACATCACAAGTGGGTGAAACATGTCGGTGTGTGTGTATACACATGCCCTCTGCCGATAGCCAACTTGGGCTTTTCATCACTCTTTAGCCCTCATCCTATCTCCACAAACTGGAAATCCACAAACAGCCGAAAACTGGAAGTAAATGGCCAGGCGGCCCCATGCTGGTTTTGAGTGGATAACATCCTATGCGTGTCACCAGGACTAGGAATACAGAGATTTGCATCCTGCACACCTGTGGACCCCTGCAAAGGACTCTGGATTCAGCACCTTGTCGCTGCAATTGAGGACCAATCTAATGTCATCTAAACAAATTGGGCCCTGAGACTGTGCTGAATTTTAAAGGGTGCCTTGACTGAAAAAAAGGTTGTATACTGATGGTGTGGATTCCTGGCTAATGTGGGGACCAGAGCATGGGGGACCAGAGCAGCATGGGGGGAAGGGGAATAGAGGAGCATGGGGGACCAGAGCAGCATGGGGGGGGGATTGAGGAGCATGGGGGACCTGAGCAGCAAAGGGGGGGATAGAGGAGCATGGGGGACCAGAGCAGCAAAGGGGGGGGGATAGAGGAGCATGGGGGACCAGGGCAGCAAAGGGGAAGGGGAATAGAGGAGCATGGGGGACCAGAGCAGCATGGGGGGAAGGGGAATAGAGGAGCATGGGGGACCAGAGCAGCATGGGGGGGAATAGAGGAGCATGGGGGACCTGAGCAGCAAAGGGGGGGGGGGATAGAGGAGCATGGGGGACCAGAGCAGCAAAGGGGGGGGGTAGAGGAGCATGGGTGACCAGAGCAGCAAAGGGGAAGGGGAATAGAGGAGCATGGGGGACCAGAGCAGCATGGGGGGGAATAGAGGAGCATGGGGACCTGAGCAGCAAAGGGGAAGGGGAATAGAGGAGCATGGGGGACCAGAGCAGCATGGGGGAAGGGGAATAGAGGAGCATGGGGGACCAGAGCAGCATGGGGGGGAATAGAGGAGCATGGGGACCTGAGCAGCAAAGGGGAAGGGGAATAGAGGAGCATGGGGGACCAGAGCAGCATGGTGGGGAATAGAGGAGCATGGGGACCTGAGCAGCAAAGGGGGAAGGGGAATAGAGGAGCATGGGGGACCAGAGCAGCATGGTGGGGAATAGAGGAGCATGGGGACCTGAGCAGCAAAGGGGGGGGGGGAATAGAGGAGCACGGGGGACCAGAGCAGCATTGGGGGGAAGAGAAGCATGGGGGGGACCAGCAGAGCACATGGAGGACCATAGGAGCTGGTAGAGGACCAACAGAGTACATGGGGGACCAGCGCAGCGCGCGGGTGACCAGCGGAGCACATGGGGGACCAGTGGAGCACATGTGGGACCAGCGCAGCACATGGGGACCAGCGCAGCACATGGGGGACCAGCGCAGCATGGGGGGAAAATAGAGTAGCACGGGGGACCAGAGCAGCATGGGGGGAATAGAGGAGCATGGGGGGGGACCAGCGAAGCATGGGGGGCCCAGAGAAGCACAGGGGTACCAGAGCAGCCTGGGGGGAACAGAAGATCAGGAGAGGA
This sequence comes from Lithobates clamitans, assembly GCA_037952925.1. Classification (NCBI taxonomy): domain Eukaryota; kingdom Metazoa; phylum Chordata; class Amphibia; order Anura; family Ranidae; genus Lithobates; species Lithobates clamitans. Next base: position 554,970 of record JBBGZY010001612.1, read on the forward strand.
ATGCAGAAGCATGTGGGGGACCAGAGAAGCATGTGGGGGTACCAGAGGAGCACAGGGGGGACCAGAGAAGCACAAGGGTACAGAGAAGCATGGGGGGGAACAGAGAAGCATGTGGGAGAACAGAGAAGCATGTGGGGGAACAGAGAAGCATGGGGGGGAACAGAGGAGCACAGGGGGGGAACAGAGAAGCATGGGGGGGAACAGAGAAGCATGTGGGGGAACAGAGAAGCATGTGGGGGAACAGAGAAGCAGAGGGAGGACCAGAGGAGCACGGGGGGGGGGGGGCAGAGGAGCATGGGGGGACCAAAAGGAGCATGGGGGAGGGGACAGACAGCTGACTCAACAGGTATGGCCTGGGAGTTTCTCACTTCTGCCTAATCTTGTCCCATTAGGGGGGGGCAAGAAACTGAATCTTTGCCCCGGGTGAAATAATGACTAACTTCCCCACCGGTACCAGCTGTTCTACTCGAATAAAGTAGAACGGTTAATGGCTAGTGAAGGGGGAGGGTGGGCTTGGGTGGCCATCGGGGTTGGCCGGCTGGGGGGGGGGGGAATTTGTCCGGCCGGAATGGGAGAAACCTGTCAAAGTGGGCCGGTCTGGATGAAGTCCAGGGCCAAATTTTTGTCCCAGTCCAGCCCTGCCTACACCCTAATCTACGTAAAATATCCGATTGAACAAACCCCTCCCGGGAGTTTCTTGCTTAGCTGCAAAACATATCTCCTTCATTTTTGCTGCCACAGAGGATATGGACACCTTTGGATATGGACACCTTTGGATACAGACACACACCTTTTGGATATTTACACCTTTGGATACACACACCTTTTGGATATGGACACATTTGGATATGGACACCTTTGGATACAGGCACACACCTTTTGGATATGGACACCTTTGGATACAGACACACACCTTTTGGATATGGACACCTTTGGATACAGACACACACCTTTTGGATATGGACACCTTTGGATACAGACACACGCCTTTGGATACGGACACACACCTTTTGCATATGGACACCTTGGATCCTTTATACCCAACCAAACCCAGACACCTTTAGTTCTTAATTATTTGCTAGTCCCCAGTGAACCATGGGATTCCCCACCACAAACCCTCTTTTCCTTTCCCTTACTCCCCGATTACCTCATCCTCCCCTTCCCCCACCTCCCTTCTTCCCTCTCTTCACGTGTTCTTTGCGTTTCTCTCTTTCTTCAGATTTTTTTCTTGTACCAGCATATTTTGACTACATTGGCCATCTGACATTTATAACTCCATAAATGTGTTTTTTTTCACAGTGAGCCGGTTTTTCCTGTAGTAAACGTGAACTTATCTTGAGCAACCATCAGTCTCCTCTTTCTCTTGTTTTTTCTTTCTTTTCTTTTCTTTGATGATTTCATGAGTTACATTCTTTGTTATATAATCTAGCAGAACTACATGCTATTTAGCCTGAAAGTGGCACTTGTTCACAATCTTTGTACTCTGTAACAATGCATCACGGGGCTTCCAGGCTTCTTTCTATTGTATTGCCTGAAATGATTCATAAAACTGATTGAGCAACAAACATAAATAGGGTGACCACCCATAAAACATGCACATTTTATTTATTAAAGCGGGGTTCCACCCAAATTTTGAACAATATCTGTATGTATTCTCTTCTTTGCCTAGATGCTGACATGCCGTTTAAAAAAATTTAAATCGCCGTAATTACCTTTTATTTTTCTATTCTTCTTTGCACTTCCTGGTTCTCCTCCTATGGGAGTAGGCGTGTTTCTAGCCCTCCCAGACTCCTGGGAGCTAGTCTCAGGCTTCCCAGGATGCCACTGAGCATGTGCGGGAACGAGCGGTGAATGCTGGGAGCACAGCATTCACTGCATCCAGGAAATAAATGCTTGTGGGCTTCAAATGCCCACAATGAAGATGGAAACCGCCTGCAGTGAATAATATAAGTTATTCTTTCCGACGAAATCTGACACAGACGGACATATTACACACAATATGTGAGTATGTAATGCTGAGAAGAAAAGTTTGTGAATGAACTCAAAAAAAAAAAAACGATAGATAGGTGGACCCCCGCTTTAACTTGTCTTGTTTAACCACTTTATGACCGCCCACCGCAGATACAGTTGTGCTCATAAGTTTACATACCCTGGAAGAATTTATGATTTCTTGGCCATTTTTCAGAGAATATTAATGATAACACAAAACATTTCTTTCACTCATAGTTAGTGTTTGGCTGAAGCCATTTATTATCAATCAACTGTGTTTACTCTTTTTTTAAATCATAATGGCAACAGAAACTACCCAAATGACCCTGATCAAAAAGTTTACATACCCTGGTGATTTTGGCCTGATAACATGAACACAAGTTGACACAAAGGGATTTGAATGGCTATTAACCACTTCAGCCCCGGACCATTATGCTGCCTAAGGACCAGAGGACTTTTTCCAATTTGGCACTGCGTCGCTTTAACTGCTAATTGCGCGGTCATGCAATGCTGTACCCAAACGAATTTTGCGTCCTTTTCTTCCCACAAATAGAGCTTTCTTTTGATGGTATTTGATCACCTCTGCCATTTTTATTTTTTGCGCTATAAACGGAAAAAGACCGAAAATTTTGAAAAAAAATGATATTTTCTATTGTTTGTTATAAAAAAAATCCAATAAACTCAACTTTAGTCATACATTTAGGCCAAAATGTATTCGGCCACATGTCTTTGGTAAAAAAAATGTCAATAAGCCTATATTTATTGGTTTGCGCAAAAGTTATAGCGTCTACAAACTAGGGTACATTTTCTGGAATTTACACAGCTTTTAGTTTATGACTGCCTATGTCATTTCTTGAGGTGCTAAAATGGCAGGGCAGTACAACCCCCCCCCCCCCCCAAATGACCCAATTTTGGAAAGTAGACACCCCAAGGAAATTGCTGAGAGGCATGTTGAACCCATTGAATATTTTTTTTTTTGTCCCAAGTGATTGAATAATGACAAAAAAAAAAAATATTTCCAAAAAGTTGTCACTAAATGATATATTGCTCACACAGGCCATGGGCCTATGTGGAATTGCACCCCAAAATACATTCAGCTGCTTCTCCTGAGTACGGAGATACCACATGTGTGGGACTTTTTGGGAGCCTAGCTGCGTACGGGGCCCCGAAAACCAATCACCGCCTTCAGGATTTCTAAGAGCGTAAATGTTTGATTTCACTCCTCACTACCTATCACAGTTTTGAAGGCCATAAAATGCCCAGGTGGCACAACCCCCCCCCCCCAAATGACCCCATTTTGGAAAGTAGACACCCCAAGCTATATGCTGAGAGGCATGTTGAGTCCATGGAATATTTTATATTTTGACACAAGTTGCGGGAAAGTGACATTTTTTTTTTTGCACAAAGTTGTCAGTAAATGATATATTGCTCACACAGGCCATGGGCATATGTGGAATTGCACCCCAAAATACATTTAGCTGCTTCTCCTGAGTATGGGGATACCACATGTGTGGGAGCCTAGCCGCGTACGGGGCCCCGAAAACCAATCACCGCCTTCAGGATTTCTAAGGGTGTAAATTTTTGATTTCACTCTTCACTGCCTATCACAGTTTCGGAGGCCATGGAATGCCCAGGTGGCACAAAACCCCCCCAAATGACCCCATTTTGGAAAGTAGACACCCCAAGCTATTTGCTGAGAGGCATGGTGAGTATTTTGCAGCTCTCATTTGTTTTTGAAAATAAAGAAAGACAAGAAAAATCATTTTTTTTTCCTTTTTTGAATTTTAAAAACTTTGTGACAAAAAGTGAGGTCTGCAAAATACCCACTATACCTCTCAACAAATAGCTTGGGGTGTCTACTTTCCAAAATGGGGTCATTTTAGGGGGTTTTGTGCCACCTGGGCATTCCATTACCTCCGAAACTGTGATAGGCAGTAAAGAGTGAAATCAAAAATTTACGCCCTTAGAAAGCCTGAAGGCAGTGCTTGGTTTTCAGGGTCCCGTACGTGGCTAGGCTCCCAAAAAGTCCCACACATGTGGTATCCCCGTACTCAGGAGAAGCAACAGAATGTATTTTGGGGTGTAATTTCACATATTCCCATGGCATGTTTGAGCAATATATCATTTAGTGACAACTTTGTGCAAAAAAAAAAAAGAAAATTGTCTCTTTCCCGCAACTATAAAATATTCCATGGACTCGACATGACTCTCAGCAAATAGCTTGGGGTGTCTACTTTCCAAAATGGGGTCATTTGGGGTGGTTTTTGAACTGTCCTGGCATTTTATGCACAACAATTAGAAGCTTATGTCACACATTACCCACTCTTCTAACCACTTGAAGACAAAGCCCTTTCTGACACTTTTTGTTTACATGAAAAAAATATTTTTTTTGCAAGAAAATTACTTTGAACCCCCAAACATTATATATTTTTTTAAAGCAAATGCCCTACAGATTAAAATGGTGGGTGTTTCATTTTTTTTTTCACACAGTATTTGCGCAGCGATTTTTCAAACGCATTTTTTGGGGAAAAAACACACTTTTTTTAAATTTTAATGCACTAAAACACACTATATTGCCCAAATGTTTGATAAAATAAAAAAGATGATCTTAGACCGAGTACATGGATACCAAACATGACATGCTTTAAAATTGCGACAAACTAAATACATTTTTTAAAGCCTTTAAAAGCCTTTACAGGTTACCACTTTAGATTTACAGAGGAGGTCTACTGCTAAAATTACTGCCCTCGATCTGACGTTCGCAGTGACACCTCACATGCATGGTGCAATTGCTGTTTACATTTGACGCCAGACCGACGCTTGCGTTCGCCTTTGCGTGAGAGCAGGGGGGGACAGGGGTGCTTTTTTTTTTTTTCTTTTTTTTTTTTTTCTTTTTTATCTTATTTGTAAACTATTCCTTTCATTTTTTTTTAATCATTTTTATTGTTATCTCAGGGAATGTAAATATCCCCTATGATGGCAATAGGTAGTGACAGGTACTCTTTTTTGAAAAAATTGGGGTCTAATAGACCCCAGATCTCTCCTCTGCCCTCAAAGCATCTGACCACACCAAGATCGATGTGATAAAATGCTTTCCCAATTTCCCAATGGCGCTGTTTACATCCGGCGAAATCTAAGTCATGAAATGCTTGTAGCTTCCGGTTTCTTAGGCCATAGAGATGTTTGGAGCCACTCTGGTCTTTGATCAGCTCTATGGTCAGCTGGCTGAATCACTGGCTGCATTCTCAGGTTCCCTGTTGAGACAGGAGAGCCAGAGAAAAACACGGAAGACGGTGGGGGGGCATTCCCTCCCACTGCTTGTAAAAGCAGTCTAGAGGCTAATTAGCCGCTAGGATTAAAAGCCGACTGCTGGCTGAAAAGAATGATACCAAGATGATACCTAAACCTGCAGGCATCATTCTGGTATAACCACTCAAAGTCAGGAATGGCGTACCTGAAGACAAAAAAATGGTTAACAATCAGTTTTGCCAACCCCCTGAAGTGAAATTTACTGGCAGGATGACAAAATTTACAAACGGCACCACTTTTTTTCCCCCGACAAAAATCATGAAAATTACTGGCAGATCTGCATTTTTTACTGGCGCTGCAAAAAAGTACCTAAAATTACTATTTTCAGTGCTAAACAGTGCAAGGATACATATTTGAACTATAAACATATAGCTAGTGCTATTAACAATGTGTTTAAGCTAAACAAAAGTCAAGAAACATATTTCTCCATTGACATGAAGGTCAGGTTACTATAACCCAGCTAGCACTAGGTTCCCTCCTTACATCAGAGTCTGCAGGGATCCCCCTTACAGTGAAAGGGAACTCTTATGTAAAGGGGAACGCTGCAGATCATGATCTAAGGGAGAACTCTGATGTAAAGGGAGGCTCTGGTGACCAGAGACCACCTTATATCAGAGTCCACTGTGTTCCCTTTACATCAGAGTTCCCAATTACATCAGGGTCTGCAGATTGAGTTCCCCTTTGCACTGTAAGGGGCAATCCTGCAGACTTTGATGTAAAGGGGAATGCCAGGAACTCTGATGTGGTGGGCACTCTGGTGACCAGAGACCACCTTCCGCAGAGTGAATACACTAAGGTAAGGGGAGTTACTAATTTAGGGGGAAACCTTTATATCAGTGCCCCTTACATTATTGTATTCACTCCCTCTTACATCAGCAACCCCCCTAGACTGTCTTGGCGGTGCTGTCACTGACCTCTTCTCAGGTGCATCGTGCAGGGCTCAGTCAGATGGCTCCAGCTTGGTGGTTCTGGTTTTCCTATGGTCTCCTCTCCACAGTCCACACACGTCTGACTTCTCCCGTGACCCCATGATCCCGGCGGCGCTCCCACTCTTGACTCCTTTCCCGACTCCCCCTCAGAGACTGCAGACATGATGTAGGAATAGGTCAGAGGCTGCGGACAGGAGATGGTGAGAGGCTGTGGACAGGAGATGGTCAGAGGCTGTGGGCACTGGGCAGGGGATGGTCAGAGGCTGTGGGCACTGGGCAGGGGATGGTCAGAGGCTGCGGACAGGAGATGGTCAGAGGCTGCGGGCAGGAGATGGTCAGAGGCTGCGGGCAGGAGATGGTCAGAGGCTGCGGGCAGGAGATGGTCAGAGGCTGTGGGCAGGGGATGGTCAGAGGCTGTGGGCAGGGGATGGTCAGAGGCTGTGGGCACTGGGCAGGAGATGGTCAGAGGCTGCGGACAGGAGATGGTCAGAGGCTGTGGGCACTGGGCAGGGGATGGTCAGAGGCTGTGGGCAGGGGATGGTCAGAGGCTGCGGGCAGGAGATGGTCAGAGGCTGTGGACAGGAGATGGTCAGAGGCTGTGGGCAGAAGATGGTCAAAGGCTGTGGGCAGAGGATGGTCAGAGGCTGTGGGCACTGGGCAGGGGATGGTCAGAGGCTGTGGGCAGGGGATGGTCAGAGGCTGTGGGCAGGAGATGGTCAGAGGCTGTGGGCAGGAGATGGTCAGAGGCTGTGGGCAGGAGATGGTCAAAGGCTGTGGGCAGGGGATGGTCAGAGGCTGTGGGCACTGGGCAGGAGATGGTCAGAGGCTGTGGGCAGGAGATGGTCAGTGGCTGCGGGCAGGAGATGGTCAGAGGCTGTCACTTCTGTCACTCACTGTGACCCTTTCATCTCTCCACCGGGCCGGCTTCACCCCCCCGTAATGTCCTACCGTGGCCGGGCCCGGTAACATGGCTCCTCCTGCTCCCCCCACTGAACCGCCGAGAACTGAAGAACGAGCGGCGGCCGGCGGCTTCTGTTTAAAAATGGCGCCAGGCGGCGTCATTACATTACTGCGCATGCGCCGGCCTGCCGAGCTTGTACGATCTTTCCCGAGTCCTGCAGGCTTCGGAACGGCACATGCGTAGTTGCATGGCCGGCCCGCAGCCATCTTTTTTATGGGCACCGGCTGCCTGTAACGGGCATTCACGGGTGCCCCAAAAATGGGGTGATTTTTACGGGCTGCCCGTAAATTAACGGGCGGTTGGCAACACTGTTAACAATAAAACACAGTAAACGGTAAAGTATAAAAATTGCATACCTGAAAAGCAAACATGATAAAACATAATAACAATAAAACATTGCAGAATAGAATACAGTAAAAAAGAGCTGAACAATAGAGAGAGAATAGAGAGAGAGAGAACAATAAAACGACAACTATTTTTTTTTATTTTATATATATATATATATATTTTTTTTTTTACACTTTTTTTGCAACTAACTTTTATAACTGTAACCGGTTCCAGGTTTGGGTCTCTCAAAGTGCGATGGCATCTTGGGAGACCCTGTGAAAGTGTGCCTAGTCTGTGCAATGCCGTACCCTACGGTAATACTCAACTAGTGAATGGTAGCATTCAAAACATTCACCAATGCAAAGACCAGGATTGTCAGGACAGGAGGGACAATAATAGGGGGTGTCACGTCTATATCCGCGCTTGGTTGGGGATGTAAATGGGGGAAGTACGGGCGCTGCAGAAGTGGTGGGTTCCCAATTAGGATTGGCGAATGCAGCAGGAAGGGCACTATGGGCACGACGGGCCTGTGTTTGTCTTCTTCTTGGTGGCAGCGGGACACTACTTGTGCTTGCCACCTCACCAGCTTGAACTGCACTTATGGGACTCGCCACGTCACCAAGTGTTACTGCAGTGCTGGTTTGACTACGACCGGGGTGTACTAGGCCGCTGGTGCTTGCCAGTTCACCAAAATGCTACCAAAAAAACTGTTAGCGATCGCAGGGACCAGGCCTGACTCTGCGAACGCTGCAGTTATGCGTTTAGTGTTTTGTAAGTGTCAGTGATCGATCGATACTGCACTTGGGTGGGCTGGGCTGGGCCGGGCGGAGGGGCAAAACGGAGGTGCTAGCAGGTATCTGGGCTGATCCCAGTAACATTGCGTTTTTGGGAACCCTAAACTGCTGGGGACGCTAGTATAGATCTGATCGGATCAGATATTGATCCGATCAGATACTATACCACTAAGGGAGGTGTACGGTGCGTGCGTGTTAGCGGTACTGGCACTAACCTGACGCTGCCTGGGCCTGGTGCTTGCCAGTTCACCAAAATGCTACCAAAAAAACTGTTAGCGATCGCAGGGATCAGTCCTGACTCTGCGAACGCTGCAGTTATGCGTTTAGTGTTTTGTAAGTGACAGTGATCGATAAATACTGCACTTGGGTGGACTGGGCCGGGCGGAGGGGCAAAACGCAGGTGCTAGCAGGTATCTGGGCTGATCCCGCTAACACTGCGTTTTTGGGAACCCTAAACTGCTGGGGACGCTAGTATAGATCTGATCGGATCAGATATTGATCCGTACAGATACTATACCACTAAGGGAGGCGTATGCTGCGTGCGTGGGTGTTAGCGGTGCTGGCGCTAATCTGACGCTGCCTGGGGTGACGCATATCACCGCCGGGCGATCAGGGGGCTAAACCTTAATTCGGTAATATACGGCGGGTGCCCTGACACTACAAAAGATAAAGGAACTAACCAGCGTCACCCGTAACAGTTATACGGTGATCAGTGGTGAAAGGGTTAACTAGGGGGCAGTCAAGGGGTAAAACATTTATTAGGTAGTATATGGGGGTCCCTGTCGCTATAAAACGCTGACGGCGAACCTAAATATTTACCTCCCTAACTATCGTCACCAGTGACACTAATACAGCGATCAGAAAAATGATCGCTTAGCGACATTGGCGACGGGGGGTGATCAAGGGGTTAAAACTTTATTAGGGGGGGTTAGGGGGTACCCTAGACCTAAAGGGGGCTAACCCTAACTGCCCTAACACACTAACTGTCACAAATTGACACCATGCAGTAATCAGAAAAAAAAACAAAAAACTGCTTGGTGTCAGTGTGACGGGGGGGGGGTATTAGGGGGTGATCGGGGGAGGATCGGGGGGTAAAGGGGGGTGTTTTGTGTGCCTGGCATGTTCTACTGTGTGTGTATAGTGTTACACTCACATTGCAGTCTTCTCTCCTCGGCGCCGGAACGGAAAATACTGAGCCGAGGAGAGATGACATCATTTCCTTTGCTGCTGTTTAGCATACAGCAGCAGAGGAATGATTTGATTGGCCAGCGGCGATCGCGAGGGGGGGCCACGAACGGATGGTATTCCCCTCCCCTCTGATTGCCGCTGGTCAAAAGCGGACCGCCTCGGGCACCGGGGGGGTTCCGATCGGACCCCCCGCCTGCGGGAGGCAGATCACGTATATATACGTGATTCTGCCTGCCCGTGCCATTCTGCCGATGTACATCGGCGTGAGGCGGTCCTTAAGTGGTTAAAGGTAACCATCATCAACCAGTGTTCTGTTTGCTTGTAATTAGTGTGTGTGTATAAAAGGTCAGTTTCTGGACTCCTGACAGACCCTTGTATCTTTCATCCAGTGCTGCACTGACATTTCTGGATTCGGAGTCATGGGGAAAGCAAAGAAATTGTCAAAGGATCTGCGGGAAAAGGTAGTTGAACTGTATAAAACAGGAAAGGGGTATAAAAAGATATCCAAGGAATTGAGAATGCCAATCAGCAGTGTTCAAACTAATGAAGAGGAGAAAAATGAGGGGTTCTGTTGAAACCAAACCTCGGTCAGGTAGACCAACTAAAATTTCAGCCACAACTGCCAGGAAAATTGTTCAGGATGCAAAGAAAAATGCACAAATCACTTCAGGTGAAATACAGGACTCTCTGAAAACGTGTTGTGTGGCTGTTTAAGGAGGCACTTGAAGAAAGATGGGCTGCATGGTTGAGTCGCCAGAAGAAAGCCATTACTACGCAAATGCTACAAAGTATCCCACTTACAATATGCCAAACAGCACAGAGACGAGCCTCAAACCTTCGGCACAAAGTCATTTGGAGTGATGAGACCAAAATTTAGCTTTTTGGCCACAACCATAAACACTACATTTGGAGGGGAGTCAACAAGGCCTATGATTAAAGGTATGGAGGTGGATCGCTGATGTTGTGGGGATGTGTGAGCTACAAAGGCACAGGAAATTTGGTCAAAATTGTTGCAGATGAATGCAGTAGGTTATCAAAAAATACTGGAGGAATATTTGCATTGATCAGCCAGGAAGCTGTGCATAGGATGTACTTTGACATTCCAACATGACAATAATCCAAAATACAAGGCAAAATCGACCTGTCATTGGCTACGGCAGAATAAAGTGAAGGTTCTGGAGTGGCCATCTCAGTCTCCTGACCTCAATATCTTTGAGCCACTCTGGGGAGATCTCAAACGTGCAGTTCATGTAAGACAGCCCAAGAATTTACAGGAACTGGAGGCTTTTTTGCCAAGAGGAATGGGCAGCTTTACCATCTGAGAAGATAAAGAGCCTCATCCACAAATACCACAAAAGACTTCAAGCGATCATTAATGTTAAAGGGGGCAATACACAGTATTAAGAACTGGGGTATGTAAACCTTTGATCAGGGTCATTTGGGTAGTTTCTGTTGCCATTATGATTTACAAAGAGTAAACACAGTTGATAATAAATGGCTTCAGCCAAACACTAACCATGAGTGAAAGAAAAGTTTTGTGTTATCATTCATATTCTGTGAAATCTGGCCAAGAAATCATAAATTCTGCCAGGGTATGTTAACATATGAGCACAACTGTATACTGTGGGTGCTCTGCACCAGATCACGTACCTAGTATGTGATCCCACACTTCTGGGGCGCACATGGCGGCCCATTCCTGCTCTGATTAGACACAACGGGAGCTGATCTGTGGGTACCGTGGACTCGATGACGCCCCGCCCCCTCCTGACAACGTGGACCCATCATGGCCCGGGTGGTGAAGTCACGAGGAGGTGGGGCCTCCGGATGTTATCTAAGAAATCCGAGTTATCTAAGAAATGCTTGACATCGGCGTGGAAGATCAGCGGGATGCAGCGGAAGAGGAAGAAGAAAGAAGACAGAAGAAGACAGGAGAAAAAAGAAGAAGAAAAACGAAAGAAAGAGCGGGAGAAGGAGAAGACCGGAGGAAGAAGCGGGAGAAGCCCGGAGGAGGAAGAAGCGGGGAAGAAGATATTTTTAATAAAGGACTTGTCAAAAACTGTCTATTGCCTTTTGCCGCTACACTACTTTTTTTTTGGGTGAATGGGTAGGAGTACAATGTACCCGATACCCTTTCACATGGGGGGGCGGGATCTGGGGGCCCCCTTGTTAAAGGGGCTTCCATATTCTGATAAGTCCCCAGCCTGCAGATCCTGACAACCACCGGGCAAGGGTTGTCAGGAAAAGGCCCTTGTCCCCATCAACATTTGAGGTGGGGGGGCGCAGAGCCCTTCTTCCCCGCTTCTTCCCTTCTCCCGCTTCTTCTTCAGCTCTTTTTCTTTCTCCTGTCTTCTTTGTCCGATGGGGTTCTTTCTCTGCCACCTCTCCCGATGACGACCCTCCGCCTTGCTGATCTGTCCACGCTGATTTCCATCATTTCATAGATAACAATGGGGGTGCAGCCATTGGATAACGCCATCCTGAGGCCCGCCCCCGTGTGACGTCCCGGACCCACCATGCCCCAGATGGCATAATCCAATGGCCACGCCCCCATCATTATCTAAGACATGCTTGACATCGGCGCAGACAGATCAGCGGGACGCATCGGAGGAGGGTCATCGGCGGGAGTAGCGGCAGAAGAAGAAGAACACCGGACAAAGAAGACGGGAGAAAGAAGAAGAGCGGGAGAAGTTAAAGCCCAACGGAGGAAGATGCGGGAGAAGATGGAGGAAGACCGGAGAAAGAAAATATTTTTAATGACTTGTCAAAAACTGTCTATTATATTTTTTCACACTACACTACTTTTTTTTTGGTGAATAGGTATGGGTACAATGTACCCGATACTCATTCACATGGGGGGCCGGGATCTGGTTCCAGATTCTGATAAGCCCCCCTCCCGCAGACCCCAGGTTGAGGGCATGTGGCCTGGTACATTTCAGGAGGGGGTGCTTGCTCGTCCCCCCTTTCCTGACCTGCCGGGCTGCATGCTTAGATAAGGGTCTGGTATGGATTTTGGGGGGACTGCACACCATTTTTTACATTTTGGCATGGGGTCCCCTCCGAATCCACACTAGACCCGAAGTGGCTGGTATGGACCAGGTGGGAGACCCCCACACAGTTTCTTCTTTACGTTTTTTTTTCCCCGGCAATTCCTTTTTTTACATTCAGCTGTCAGCGGTGAAGCCCGCTGACAGCTGATGACTCATCGATTGTTAAGGACACGGCGGCCAGCTTCCCGACCCCTCCTTATCAACCAGTTATGTACAGTGAATGTACAGCTAAAAAAAAAAAACACACACAAATCGCGGCAAAATCGCATTAAAAACACGGTTTTGGATGCGGGTCCATTGAAGTCTATTACATGCAAAACGCTGCATTTTGCGAGAAAAAAAGTCCCCGACCCTTTCCAAAAACACAGAGGCACAAAAAATCATTGATGTGAACATGTTCCATAGGATCCCATAGTAAAAAATGTCCCTGCATTTCTGCAAACAAAAAAAAAAAAACGCATCAAAAAACATATTAGTGTGAATGGAGCCTTAAGCCTCGTACACACGATCGGATTTTCCGACGGGAAATGTGTGATGACAGGCTGTTGGCAGAAAATCCGACCGTTTGTACGTTCCATTGGACAATTGTTGTCGGATTTTCCGTGGACAAATGTTGGATGGCAGGCTTTAAAATTTTCCACGGACAAATGTCTGTTGTCGGACTTTCCGATCGTGTGTACACAAGTCCGTCAGACAAAAGTCCAAAGTACAAACACGCATGCTCCGAAGCAAGGACGAGCCGGAAGCAGTCGGTCTTGTAAACTCGTGTTCGTAATGGAGAATTAACATTCGTGACGCAGCAAATTATGAATTCTCCAAATGCAGTGCACAATTCTCTTCTTCTTTATTGGGATAATAATGAAGCTGCTTTGCTGGAAATACTGATGGAGTTATTGCAAACAAATTTTCAAAGGCTTTTTTTTTCTAGTGATATCAAGAATAATATTATTATACTTTTTTTTTTAATTTGGGCAAGTTACCACAAGTTACCACAACACCATTATCTCGTAGTTTTTAAGATCAAAGATACAACTATGTTGGTGTCCCTTGTCAATTTTACATTGTATTTTTTTTAATGTAACTGCCTACTCCCAAACTGTCATTTGAAGTAAAACACATAGCCAAGTATTATTCTACACAATTTTTTTATTTAAAGAAAACAAATAAAATTAGACATGCTATCCGCCAATAGAACTTAACCAAAAAGTGCATTCTATGCATCCAAAAATATAGAAAATATACCAAATCAAATCATTATTCAACCAAAAATGAAAATAAAAGCCTCATGCATGTGTCCTGCTTCTTGATATAGGGGGTCACCAATACCAAGAGTTGGTGAAAGCAGGGGTCCGTCATCCGGAGATAATTCCAAAAATCATCTAGATTATTCTCCTGGAGCTCCCGCAGCAAAGGCATATGACATAATTGGTCACCATTAATAAAGCAACTAATTTTTGGTCCAAGAACTCCTCCTCCTCCTGTTCCTGGACTGGACTTGGGTCAAAGCAATAACTCCAAGGCCGATAATAAATAACACGTTATCTCCTCCGATTCCGCAACATGGCTGGTTGAGGAACGGCCGCTCAGAAACGAACTGAAAGGCACGAAATGAAAAACACAAACTGAAAAGCGCAAAATGAAAAGCGTGCATCAACACTTCACCAAACTTCTACTAACATGAAATTAGCAGAAGGAGCCCAAAGGGTGGCGCTAAAGAGCTAAAAAACCACGTAGTACGTCACTACGTTCGTGTTTGTTGGCCAACAATTCCTTGCCGTTTTGTATTCAAGACAAAATCCAGGCACACGGCTTCGGACAAAAGTCTGAGGTTTTGTCTGCAGAAAATCCGATCGTGTGCACGAGGCTTTAGGATCATTTTGCATCTTATGATGCTTATCAGCCCGGGGAGAGTGACAAACTCCAGCATGCTATTCGACCTCAGACAGTATATTTCTGGATGAAAAGAAAGTGATTGTCATAGGATTTCATTGTTCATATAAAAGGCTAAAGGTGTCCCAGAACACGGCTCAGTGTCTTCTACAGCACAGGACGGACAGGTAGGAACACACGGGAGGGGGGAGCTCCATCCCAACCAGACAATCTTCTCTTTATTACATTTCTTACAATGCTCTGTAGAGTTTCCACTTTCTATGGGTGAAAATACATTTTGTAATTTATTTTTTTTTTGATCTTCAGAAGATAATTCAGCTGAGATACAAAGTAACTAATTAGAGTAAGTAAGAATTTTATTTATATTCCTGAGAGATGATTGTTGAAAAAAATGTGTTACAATTGTTGGTGTGATTGTGATAGCACATAGGCCAAAAATTTAAAAATAAAAAAACGTTTTTCATAGATTCTGTCAATAGATTTTGTAAATAAGTAATTTTTCTCCTTCACTGATGGGCACTGATAGGCGGCACGGAACGGCGGCACTGATGGGCATTGATGGGTGGCATTGATGGGCAGCAGTAATGAGCACTGATAGCCATCACTGACTGGCATCACTAATGGCCACTGATTGCTGACACTTGTGGGCACAAATAGAGCTTTCTTTTGGTGGTATTTAATCACTCCTGTTTTTTTTTATTTTTTCCTAAAAAAAAAAGACCAAAAATATTGAAAAAAAATAGTTTTTCTCAGTTTTTGTCAGTAAATTTTGTAAATAAGTAATTTTTCTCTTTCACTGATGGGCACTGATAGGCGGAACGGAAAGGCAGCACTGATGGGCATTGATGGGCAGCAGTGATAGCCAGCACTGACTGGCATCACTAATGGCCACTGATTGCTGGCACTTGTGGGCACAAATAGTGCTTTCTTTTGGTGGTATTTAATCACTTCTGTTTTTTTTTTATTTTTTCCTAAAAAAAAAAGACCAAAAATATTGAAAAAAAAAGTTTTACTTATTTATTTTGTAAATAAGTAATTTTTCTCCTTCACTGATGGGCGCTGATGAGGCTGCACTGATTGGCACTGAGAGGCGGAACGGAAAGGCGGCACTGATGGGCATTGATGGGCAGCACTGATAGCCAGCACTGACTGGCATCACTAATGGCCATTGATTGCTGGCACTTGTGGGCACAAATAGAGCTTTCTTTTGGTGGTATTTAACCACTTCTGGGTTTTTTATTTTTTTCCTAAAAAAAAAAAAAAAAAAAAGACCAAAAATTTTGAAAAAGTTTTTCATAGTTTCTGTCAATAGATCTTATAAATAAGTAATTTTTCTCCTTCGCTGATGGGCGCTGATGAGGCGTCAATGATGTGCACTGATAGGCGGCACAGAAAGGTGGCACTGATGGGCTTTGATGGGCGGCACTGATGGGCAGCAGTGATGAGCATTGATGGGCAGCACTGATAGCCATCACTAATGGCCACTGATTGCTGGTACTTGTGGGCACAAATAGAGCTTTCTTTTGGTGGTATTTAATCAGTTCTGGGTTTTTTATTTTGTCCTAAAAAAAGACCAAAAATATTGAAAAAAAAATAGTTTTTCTCAGTTTCTGTCAGTAAATTTTGTAAATAAGTAATTTTTCTCTTTCACTGATGGGCACTGATAGGCGGAACGGAAAGGCGGCACTGATGGGCATTGATGGGCAGTACTGATAGCCAGCACTGACTGGCATTACTAATGGCCACTGATTGCTGGCACTTGTTGGCACAAATAGAGCTTTCTTTTGGTGGTATTTAACCACTTCTGGGTTTTTTATTTTTTCCTAAAAAAAAAAAAAAAGTTTTTCATAGTTTCTGTCAATAGATTTTGTAAAAAAGTAAATTTTCTCCTTGACTGATGGGCACTGATGAGGCGGCACTGATGGACATTGATGGGCAGCAGTGATGGGCATTGATGGGCAGAACTGATAGCCAGCACTGACTGGCATCACTAATGGCCACTGATTGCTGGTACTTGTGGGCACAGATTGGTGGCGATTGTAAGCGCTGGTTGGCACTGATTGCTGGCAGCGGTGGGCAATCATTTCTGGCACTGGTGGGCACTAATTGTAATCAGAGCACTGATGATCAGCACCCTGATTACATACCTAGCTGTCCCCCTGCGAGGAGATTCTGCTGATCGGCTCTCCTCTCCTCACACTCAGTCAGTGTGAGGAGAGGAGCCCCGATTACCGGCATCTCCGTGTTTACATGTGACCGGCTGTGATTGGACACAGCCGATCACATGGTTAAAGAGCCCCGGTCGCGGCTCTTTACACAGATCGGGATTGTGCCGTGTCCTAGCAACACGACGTGGCACGCGAGAGCGGTCGCTCTGGGAGGCCGTCATATGACATCCACCCAGAATGAGAGCCGCCCCGCCCAGCCGTCATTTGACGGTGGGAGGGCGGCAGGTGGTTAAACCCCGGTTTGATATGAACGGTTCCATTGCTGGCAATGGGGTGCGACTTGTCATGTGATTTGGAACGGTCGAAACCCAGGACAAGTCGCACCGGTGTGTGAACGGCGGGCTTATAGAGTCTTGTAGATTAAAAAAAATCATTTTTTCTTGCAAATCATTTTATTTCGAAATGACAACCAAATGACAGGCAGTGAGGGAATCCGAGAACAAAGCCTCCGATGGCAAGAAAAACCTCCCAGGATATCTAATGATCCTCTCCTATACATAAATATAAGGAGTACAGAAAAACTTTAGGCCTGGTTCACACCTATGCAGGTTGCAGGTTGCATATTCCAGGGTGCATTTTGCGTTTTTTTAGGCTCCATTCACACTAGCGCGTTTTTTGATGCATTTTGCATTTAGCAGAAATGCACGGGAATTTTTTAACATGGGTTCCTATGGAACATGTTCACATCAATGCCTTTTTGTTTCTCTGCATTTTTGGAAAGGGTCAGGGACTTTTTTTCATGCAAAATGCAGCGTTTTGCATGTAATAGAATTCAATGGACAAGCATCAAAAACGCAAGTGCACCGTTTTTGCAGCGTTTTTGATGCGTTTTTGGTGCGTTTTTGATGCGTTTTTGCCTTTTTTTTTTTTTTTTTTAAGACTGTAAAAAAAAACTGTAAAAAAAAAAAAAAAAAAAAAAAAGCAAAACGCAAATCGCGGCAAAAACGCTGCTCAAAAACGTGGCAAGCATGAAAAAAAAAACTCCAAAAACGCTCAAAAGCAACATACATAGGTGTGAATCCAGCCTTAATACATGTTTTTGATCCATTGAAGTCTATGGAACCAAAAACCAGAAAAAAAAGTCCCTGGCCCTTTCCGTAAAATGCACAGATGTGAACGTAACCCATAGGAAACCATGTTATATGGACTGTAGTATGCTTCTGCAAAACTGAAAACGCACTAAAAAAATGCATAGGTGTGAACCGGGCTTAAGGGGTTGGTTCACCCAGGACAGACATTACAGATTTTGTCAGATGCTGGAGAGTCTAACCACCTGATGGTTTCTTTCAGCTCTTGGAGGCTCTGTTGGTGAGATCAACGCAATGAATTCCCAGGTCTGTACACCTGCTGTGCCCATTATGAGGGGTGCCCACCATCCCTGTGCTGAGTTCCCGGGTCTGTACACCTGCTGTGCCCATTATGAGGGGTTCTCACCATCCCTGTGCTGAGTTCCTGGGTCTGTACACCTACAGTGCCCATTATGAGGCGTTCCCACCATCCCTGTGCTGAGTTCCCGGGTCTGTACACCTGCTGTGCCCATTATGAGAGGTTCCCACCATCCCTGTTCTGAGTTCCCAGGTCTGTACACCTGCTGTGCCCATTATGAGGGGTTCCCACCATCCCTGTGCTGAGTTCCTGGATCTGTACACCTGCTGTGCCCATTATGAGGGGTTCCCACCATCCCTGTGCTGAGTTCCTGGATCTGTACACCTGCTGTGCCCATTATGAGGGGTTCCCACCATCCCTGTTCTGAGTTCCCAGGTCTGTACACCCGCTGTGCCCATTATGAGGGGTTCCCACCATCCCTGTGCTGAGTTCCCAGGTCTGTACACCCGCTGTGCCCATTATGAGGGGTTCCCACCATCCCTGTGCTGAGTTCCCAGGTCTGTACACCCGCTGTGCCCATTATGAGGGGTTCCCACCATCCCTGTGCTGAGTTCCCGGGTCTGTACACCTGCTGTGCCCAATATGAGGGGTTCCCACCATCCCTGTGCTGAGTTCCTGGGTCTGTACACCTGATGTGCCCATTATGAGGGGTGCCCACCATCCCTGTGCTGAGTTCCTGGGTCTGTACACCTGCTGTGCCCAATATGAGGGGTTCCCACCATCCCTGTGCTGAGTTCCTGGGTCTGTACACCTGCTGTGCCCAATATGAGGGGTTCCCACCATCCCTGTGCTGAGTTCCTGGGTCTGTACACCTGATGTGCCCATTATGAGGGGTGCCCACCATCCCTGTGCTGAGTTCCTGGGTCTGTACACCTGCTGTGCCCAATATGAGGGGTTCCCACCATCCCTGTGCTGAGTTCCCTGGTCTGTACACCTGCTGTGCCCATTATGAGGGGTTCCCACCATCCCTGTGCTGAGTTCCCGGGTCTGTACACCTGTTGTGCCCATTATGAGGGGTTCCCACCATCCCTGTGCTGAGTTCCCGGGTCTGTACACCTGTTGTGCCCATTATGAGGGGTTCCCACCATCCCTGTGCTGAGTTCCGGGGTCTGTACACATGCTGTGCCCATTATGAGGGGTTCCCACCATCCCTGTGCTGAGTTCCTGGGTCTGTACACATGCTGTGCCCATTATGAGGGGTTCCCACCATCCCTGTGCTGAGTTCCCGGGTCTGTACACCTGATGTGCCCATTATGAGGGGTTCCCACCATCCCTGTGCTGAGTTCCCGGGTCTGTACACCTGTTGTGCCCATTATGAGGGGTTCCCACCATCCCTGTGCTGAGTTCCTGGGTCTGTACACCTGATGTGCCCACAGCCTCTATCTATATCTATTTAATTCAATGTAGCGTTTTATAAATTTTATTATATAAATAACCCTCTATTTTATTTAATGCCAAAATCTATAATAATATGTTAATATATTTATTTTATTTAATATAGGTTATTATAATAAATGCTTATTTTAAATGTATCAATATAGTTTTACCTTTTTTTTTGTTATTCAGTGAAGAATTCTGCATTAAATATTCCTTTTTTTTCTTTTTTCTAACAAATATATATATTTTTTTAAATTCTAGAACTCACAGTAAAAATTAATTTTTGCTATAGCATCTAGAATTCTGTAATATTTATGAAGTATAGAAGCCGTGTATGTTCTATAAGATGGAGGGAAATGGTTTTATAGTTTATGTTTTTTCTTTTTCATTATACCTTTTTGGTTTTAATGGTGTACATTATGTGAGCACATGTTATGGTTTCCTTATTGCTGTTCTATAGAAATTGGGTCTCAAAATGACCATTTTATTACAACTCGTAGAGGACGGCGCGTGTCATCAAGGCGGATTTATAGCTGGGTAAATAGGAACATTGTACTTCATGACTTTGTGTAAAGATACATTTTACAACAATTCCAATGCAGCGTTGTTCTACATTTCTTAACCACTTGCCTACCGGGCACTTTTACCCCCCTCCTGCCTAGGCCAATTTCCAGCTTTCAGAGCTGTCGCACTTTGAATGACAATTGCGCGGTCATATAACACTGTACCCAAATGACATATTTTTCTAATTTTTTTTCCCCCACAAATAGACCATTTTTTTTTTTGTGGTATTTAACTTCTTCAGATCCGCGCTATAGCCGAATGACGAGATCTGCTTTGCCGGGAGTATGTCTATTGATGTTCTCCCCTTTGCAGGCTCGCCACGCCCCCCCTGAAGGACGCGCGCTGTGATCACCCGGGTCAATGAGACTCGGGTGATCACAGATCGGATCACCCGGCCCCTTACCACGTGATCAGCTGTCAGCCAATGACAGCTGATCACGTGATGTAAACAGAAGATCGGTTATCGTTTTTTTTTTTTCTTCTCACGCTGACAGCACGAGAAGAAATAAAGCCAATCACCAGCTTCTGTTTGAAGGGACATCGGTCCCGAAGAGGAAGAGCCTCATATGTGCCCACCAGTACCACCTGCCAGTGCCACGAATCAATGCCCACAGTACGTAAGTGCCAGCAATCAGTGGCCACAAGTGCCACCTATCAATGCCCACCAGTGGTGCCAATCAGTGCCTTATCAGTGCCACCTAGCAGTGGTGCCTATCGGTGTCACCTACCAGTGCCGATCAGTGCCCATCACTGCCACCAATCAGTGCCCATCACTGCCACCCATCAGTGCCCATCAGTGCCAGCTATCAATGTCCTTTAGTGCCACCCATCGGTACCAGCTCTCAGTGCCCACCAGTGCCACCACATCAGTGCCCACCAGTGCCACCTCATCAGTGCCCACCAGTGCCACCTCATCAGTGCCCACCAGTGCCACCTCATCAGTGCTCATCAGTTTCGCCTTATCAGTGCCCATCAATGCAGCCCATCAGTGCCCAATAATTATAAGTGGTGAACCACAAGAAGAATTGTTCTTGTTCCCACTAGAGTGTTGCCAACAGCCCAGGCATTTATTAAATAGGGACCCTACAGAAGGGACACAAGTACCCCCCCCCCCCCTGTTTACATGTTTAAAACAGGTTTTTTTTGCTAAAAAATTACTTAGAACCCCCAAACATTATATATTTCTTTTTTTTTTCTAACACCCTATAGAATAAAATGGCGGTCAATGCAATACTTTTTTCACACCATATTTGCGCAGCGGTCTTATAAGCGCATTTTTTTTGGAAAAAATTCACATTTTTGAAAAAAACAAAAAGTAAGACAACAGTAAATTTAGTCCAATTTTTTTTTTTATATTGTGAAGATAATGTTACGCCAAGTAAATTGATACCCAACATGTCAAGCTTCAAAATTGCGCCCGCTCGTGGAATGGCGTCAAAATTTTACCCTTAAAAATCTCCATAGGCGACGTTTAAAAAAATTCTACATATTGCATGTTTTAAGTTACAGAGGAGGTCTAGGGCTAGAATTATTGATCTCGGTCTAACGATCGTGGCGATATCTCACATGTGTGGTTTGACCACCGTTTTCATATGTGGGCGCCACTCACATATGCGTTCGCTTCTGCGCGCGAGCTCGTTGGGACTTTTTTTCTTATTTATTTTACTTTATTTTATTTATTTTTTCACTGTTTTTTTTGGATCACTTTTATTCCTATTAAAAGGAATGTAAACATCCCTTGTAATAGAAAAAAGCATGACAGGACCTCTTAAATATGAGATCTGGGGTCAAAAAGTCCTCAGATCTCGTATTTGGACTTAAATGCAAAAAAAAAACCCCAAAAATTGTCATTTGAAAAAATGACAACAACAAAAATATGCTTTTAAGACGTATGGGCAGGGCTGACGTTATGACGTCGCTTCCGCCCTTCTATGGTATGGAGACGGGTGGGGGCCATCTTTCCTTCACTCGTCTCCATACCACAGACGTGAAAGGTCCCGATCGCCCCCGCCGCTTACCGGAGCCGTCGGGCGCGGGAGAGTGGCGGGAGGGGGGGTGGCACCTCTCCCGCCGCCGATAAGGGTGATCTCACGGCGAATCCGCAGCAGAGACCACCAGTATGGTAAACAGAACCGGCCCTAAAGATGGATACCTCGGTTGTGGCAGCATCTGCTGTCGTTACCGAGAACCCACCTTCAAACTAATGACGTATATGTACAGTGGCCGGTCGGTAAGTGGTTAAGGGTGAACAGAAAGAAAATCATGTATCATAAAATATCATTTATTTGGAAAAGTTATTTTTGTTTTAAAAACACACGTATAATGACAAACATAGCAGCAGTTTGTACAGTACATTTACATGAAAAGACAAAAAAATGCTCATCGTGAGTTCTTACAAATTCCAATGAACGTAGATTTTCTCCTTTTGGCCTGACATGTTTCAGGAAAAATATCCCTTCCTCAGGGGCATTATGGGAGTGGGTGCAAATACATTCGACATTGAATTGTAAAGAGTTTTCATGTGGGTACTTTAAAATCAAAATTTCATAGGAAGGTAAGTTTGCCGCTGTCTGTCCATCAAGAGGCAATGAACCCAGTGCCCATTAATGCAGCCTAGCAATGCCCATCAGTGCAGCCTCATCAGCGTACATCAATGAAGGAGAAAAATTACCTGTTTGACAAGTGGCACTGATGGGCACTGATATGCAGCACTGATGGCCACTGATAGGTAGCACAGATGGGCAATGATAGCTGGCACAGATAGGCGGCACTGTTGGGCATTGATAGGTGGTCCTGATGGACACTGATAGGTGGCACAGAAGGGCACTGATAGGCGGCACTTATGCACAATGATAGCTGGCACAGACAGGCGGCACTGATAGACACTGATCAGTAGAATTTATAACTGATGGGCACTGATATGCAGCACGGATGAGCACTGATGGAGGATGCCACTGATCGTCTCTCCTCTCCTCATACTCTTGGCTTGTGACATAGCATTTCAATGCAAAGTTCCCATTCAGTTGGGAAAAAAACACATTCAGGAAGCAGTAGTGTATCGCCTCCTGTATATACAGTGGGAGGAACTTAAAGGGATATTAAGTACCAGGAAAGTACGTAAGGTATAGAGGGCAGGGTTCAGGTGTGCACTGCATACATAGTGCAGGGTTCAGGTGTGCACTGTATGCAGAGTGCAGGGTTCAGGTGTGCACTGCATACAGAGTGCAGGGTTCAGGTGTCTGCTACATACAGAGTGCAGGGTTCAGGTGTGCGCTACGTACATAGTGCAGGGTTCAAGGATGCACTGCATACAGAGTGCTGGGTTCAGGTCTGTGCTACATACATAGTGCAGGGTCCAGGGGTGCACTGCATACAGAGTGTAGGGTTCAGGTGTGTGCTACATACATAGTGCAGGGTTCAGAGATGCGCTGCATACATAGTGCAGGGTTCAGATGTGTGCTACATACAGAGTGCAGGGTTCAGGTGTGTGCTACATACAGAGTGCAGGGTTCAGGTGTGTGCTACGTTCAAAGTGCAAGGTTTAGGTGTGCGTTGCATACATAGTGCAAGGTTTAGGTGTGCGTTGCATACATAGTGCAGGGTTCAGGTGTGTGCTACGTACAGAGCGCAGGGTTCAGGTGTGTGCTGCATACATAGTGCAGGGTTTGTGTGCTCTGCATACAGAGTGCAGGGTTCAAGTGTGCTCTGCATACAGAGTGCAGGGTTCAAGTGTGCTCTGCATACAGAGCACAGGGTTCAGCTGTGTGCTACATACATAGAGCAGGGTGCAGGGTTCAGGGATGGGCTGCATACAGAGTGCAGGGTTCAAGTGTGCACTGCATACAGAGTGCAGGGTTCAAGGGTGCACTGCATGCAGAGTGCAAGGTTCAGAAGTGTGCTACATACAGAGTGAAGGGTTCCAGTGTGCACTGCATACAGAGTGCAGGTTTCAGAAGTGGCCTGCATACAGAGTGCAGGGTTCAGGGGTGCATTGCATATAGAGTGCAGGGTTTAGGGGTGCGCTGTGTACAAAGTGCAGGGTTCAAGTGTGCGCTACATAGAGACTGCAGGGTTCAAATGTGCTCTACATACAGAGCGCAGGGTTCAGGGGTACACTGCATATAGAGTGCAGGGTTTAGGGGTGCGCTGCATACAGAGTTCAGTGTTGAGGGGCGCGCTGCATGCAGAGTGCAGGGTTCAGGTGTGTGCTACAAAGTGCAGGGTTCAGGTGTGTGCTATATACAGAGAGCAGGGTTCAGTTGTGTGCTACGTACAAAGTGCAGGGTTCAGGTGTGTGCTATGTACAGAGAGCAGGGTTCAGGTGTGTGCTACGTACAAAGTGCAGGGTTCAGGTGTGTGCTACATACAGAGAGCAGGGTTCAGGTGTGTGCTACGTACAGAGAGCAGGGTTCAGGTGTGTGCTATGTACAGAGAGCAGGGTTCAGGTGTGTGCTACGTACAAAGTGCAGGGTTCAGGTGTGTGCTGCATACAGAGAGCAGGGTTCAGGTGTGTGCTACGTACAGAGAGCAGGGTTCAGGTGTGTGCTACGTACAGAGAGCAAGGTTCAGGTGTGTGCTACGTACAGAGTGCAGGGTTTAGGTGTATGCTGCATACATAGTGCAGGGTTATTTTTTTTTTTTTACCAAAAATATGTAGCAGAATACATATTGGCCTAAATTTTTGAAGAAATGTGATATTTATTTATTTTTATTTTTTTATTGAATATGTTTTATAGCAGAAAGTAAAAAATGTTTTGCTTTTTATTCAAAATTTTTGGTCTTTTTTCATTTATTGCGCAAGAAATAAAAAGCACAGAGGTGATCAAATACCACCAAAAGAACGCTCTACTTGTGGGAGAAAAATTCCGTCAATTTTATTTGGGTACAACGTCGCACGACCGTGCAATTTTCAGTTAAAAATAACAGGGCTGTATCGCAAAAAATGTCCGGGTCAGGAAGGGGGCAAATCTTCAGCGGGCAAGTGGTTAAACAGTATAAACATAATCTGTAAACTCTGACTAGGGATGAGCCGAACACCCCCCGGTTCGGTTCGCACCAAAACCCGCGAACGGACCGAAAGTTCGCACGAACGTTAGAACCCCATTGACGTCTATGGGACTCGAACGTTCGAAATCAAAAGTGCTCATTTTAAAGGCTAATTTGCATGGTATTGTCCTAAAAAGGGTGTGGGGACCCGGGTCCTACCCCAGGGGACATGTATCAATGCAAAAAAAACTTTTAAAAACGGCCGTTTTTTCGGGAGCAGTGATTTTATGATGCTTAAAGTAAAAAAAAAAAGTGAAATATTCCTTTAAATATCGTACCTGGGGGGTGTCTATAGTATGCCTGTAAAGTGCCGCGTGTTTCCCGTGTTTAGAACAGTCCCTGCACCAAATGTCATTTTTAAAGGAAAAAATCTCATTTAAAACTGCTTGCGGGTTTAATGTCATGTCGGGTCATGGCAATATGGATGAAAATCAGTGAGACAAATGGCATGGGTACCCCCCAGTCCATTACCAGGCCCTTTGGGTCTTGTATGGATATTAAGGGGAACCCCGCACCCAAATTAAAATAAGGAAAGGTCCCTATATACTCTGAACAGCAGTATACAGGCGGTGCAAACAAGACAGGGACTGTAGGTTTGTTGTTAAGTAGAATCTGTTTGTAATTTTGAACATTTTTAACGTGTTTAGCTTCAGCCAAAAAATCTTTTCTAAGCTTTTTGGAAAACATAGGGAAGGGTTATCACCCCTGTGACATTTGTTTTGCGTCTTTCCTCCTCTTCAGAAGATTTCACCTCACTTTTTTGTCCCAATGAAAAATGTTTTTTGAAAATTTGGGTTTTTTTGTGGAACAAGGATTGGAAAGCATCAGTGGAAAGGAGAAATTGTTTTCCCATATTAACTCTTACATGAGAGAATTTTCCTTCCTAGGGGTAGATTTCATCTCACTTCCTGTTGTCTCCTTCCGTTTGCAAGTAGGAGTCGTTTGTAAGTTAGATGTTTGAAAGTAGGGTCCTGCCCTATATACTCAGCAGAAATTTGGGCCTTAGGTGTTGCTGTGGCCAAAACACTGTAAGCCCTCACAGGGCCCTGCTGTGAAATATTAGATCAAGAATTGTAATTACATGCCCCTGTTGAACAGGAGCTGAAAAATTAGGCCTTAGGCACTGGTGCTGGTGCCACAACACTGCAACCCCTCACAGACACTCTAGTTGGAACGCAGGAACGAGCCCTGCTGCAAAGTATTGCATCAAAAATTGTAATTACACGCCCCTGTTAGACAGGGGCAGAAAAATTGGGCCTTAGGCACTATTGCTGGTGCCACAACACTGCAACCCCTCACAGACACTCTAGTTGGAATGCAGGAACGAGCCCTGCTGCAAAGTATTACATCAAAAATTGTAATTACACGCCCCTGTTAAACAGGGGCTAAAAAAATTGTGCCTTAGGCACTGGTGGTGGCGCCCAGAACCAAAAATGTTCTTACAAGCTATCAGCGTGATGATTGAGGAGGAAGAGGATAATTACTCAGGGATAGTCACTCAGCATCAGCATAGGCAGTCTTTGAAGGGATCTGAAAAAAATTATTCAGTTACATCAGCATCAGGTGCTTGGTAGCTGGTGGTGATCCAAGACTGATTCATTTTTATGAAGGTCAGCCGATCGACCGAGTCAGTGGACAGACGCACCCTGTGATCGGTTACCACGCCTCCAGCAGCACTGAATGTGCGTTCCGAAAGAACGCTGGATGCAGGACAGGCCAGTAGCTCAATTGCATACTGTGCAAGCTCTGGCCAGTGATCCATCCTCAAGACCCAGTAACCCAGAGGATTTTCGGTGGGAAAGGTATCCAAGTCTGATCTTGCCCCTAGGTATTCCTGCACCATGTAAAACAGACGCTGGCGATGGTTGCTGGAACCGATCATACCTTGGGGCTGCGGACCAAAAAATTGTCTGAACGCATCGGTCAGACGGCCACCTTCTCCACCGCTCCTTCTTTGACTGACTGAAGCCTCAGCAACACGTTGTCCAGAAACAGGAGTTTGTAACCTCCCAGTCTCTGGGAACGCGTTGCACAGACCTTTTTGCAAGGCCTCCCGAAGATGTTTCATCCTCTGCTCCCTCTGCGATGGCAAGATAAGGTCCGCAACCTTACCCTTGTAACGTGGATCAAGGAGGGTTGCCAGCCAGTATTGGTCCTTCTCCTTGATACCACGAATACGAGGATCCTTACGCAGGCTTTGCAGGATCAGGGAGGCCATGCAGCGTAGGTTTGCTGAGGCATTCGGTCCGGAGTCCTCTGGGTCACTAAGGACAACAACGTCCGCAGCCACCTCCTCCCAGCCACGTACAAGTCCATGTGTTCCTTGGGACTGATCCCTTAAAGACTGCTGATGCTGAGTGCCAGGCTCCACCTCCATACTGACACAATCTTCCTCCTCCTCCTCCTCCTCCTCCTCGTCCTCTTCCTGTGTGATCGGCGGGCACGCAGGAACACTGTCTGGATAAAGGGGGCCTTGAGAGCTAAGGAAGTCCTCCTCTTCCTGCCTCTGTTCTGCCTCAAGTGCCCTGTCCATTATTCCACGCAGCGTGTGCTCCAACAGGTGGACGAGGGGGACAGTGTCACTGATGCATGCACTGTCAGTGCTCACCATCCTCGTGGCCTCCTCGAATGGTGACAGGACAGTGCATGCATCCCTGATCATGGCCCACTGGCGTGGGGAAAAAAAACCAAGGTCCCCTGACCCTGTCCTGGTGCCATAGTCGCACAGGTACTCATTGATGGCCCTCTGCTGCGTGTGCAGCCGCTGCAGCATGGCCAATGTCGAGTTCCACCTGGTGGGCATGTCACAGATTAGGCGGTTCTTGGGCAGGTTAAACTCCTTTTGGAGGTCCGTCAGCCGAGCACTGGCATTATATGACCGGCGGAAATGCACACAGACTTTCCTGGCCTGCCTCAGGACATCCTGTAAGCCCGGGTACCTGCCCAAGAACCGCTGCACCACCAAGTTAAGGACGTGAGCCAAACAGGGCACATGGGTCAGTTGTCCCTGTCGGAGGGCAGAGAGGAGGTTGGTGCCATTGTCGCAAACCACCATTCCTGCCTTAAGTTGGCGTGGCGTCAACCACCTCTGAACCTGCCCCTGCAGAGCTGACAGAACCTCTGCCCCAGTGTGGCTCCTGTCCCCCAAGCACACCAGCTCAAGCACCGCATGGCATCTTTTGGCCTGCGTACTTGCGTAGCCCCTTGAACGCCTACGGAGCACCGCTGGTTCCGAGGAAGAGGCCATGGAGGAAGAAGAAGAGGAGGGGGTGGAGGAGAGAGGTGTGTCACAATCAGCATTTTGGAGGCGTGGTGGCGGAACAACCTCCAACACTACTGCACCTTGTCCTGCATCCTTCCCAGCTGCCAGCAGAGTCACCCAATGCGCCGTGAAACTTAAGTAACGTCCCTGTCCATGCCTGCTGGACCATGAGTCAGGGGTAATATGCACCTTACCGCTGACCGCCCTGTCCAGCGAGGCATGGACATTGCCTTCCACATGCCGGTAGAGAGCCGGAATCGCCTTCCGTGAGAAAAAGTGGCGTTTGGGTACCTGCCACTGAGGAACCGCACATTCCACAAACTCACGGAAGGGGGCAGAGTCTACCAACTGAAAAGGCAGCAGTTGAAGTGCTAGCAATTTTGCCAAGCTAGCATTCAACCGCTGGGCATGTGGATGGCTGGGAGCGAACTTCTTTCGGCGGTGCAGCAGCTGGGGCAGGGAAATTTGCCTGGTACAATCTGACGTCGGTGTACCAAAAGCAGATTGCCCACAAGTACTTGGCTGTGACACACCTAATTCTACACCTTCATTCCTCTCATTGCAGGTCTCAGAGAGGACTGAAGGTCTAGTGGGGTTGGAAATCTCAGCTGATGAGGAGCAAGGAGAGATCCTCTTTGTTCTTTGGTGTGGGTCTTTTAGATATGCTTGCCAACGAACTGCATGGCAGGTCAACATATGTCTGGTCAAGCATGTGGTACCCAAGCGGGAGATGTTTTGGCCACGCGAGATACGCTTGAGACATATGTTGCAAATAGCAGCGGTGCGATCTGATGCACTCGTCTCAAAAAAGGCCCACACCAAAGAACTTTTTGAATAACGCGCAGAGACTGCAGCGCCCTGCACATGTGGAGCTTTGGGGTGTGATGCAGTCAATGTGCTGCCCTTAGGCTGGCCCCTGGAGGGCATCCTGCCTCGTTGGTGATGTGCCGCCTCCTCCTCCTCCTCCTCCTCCTCTCTCCTATCAGGCACCCACGTTGAGTCAGTGACCTCATCATCCCCTCCCTCCTCCTCACTGGAGCAAACCTGGCAGTATGCTGCAGCAGGGGGAGCATGACTGCCAGATTGCTGTCCTTCTTGGGCACCCCCTCTGTCCGTGCTCATGTTACTGCCTTCATCGAGCTCAGTATCATCATCAGAGCCTTCCAAACGCTGGGCATCCTCCTGGAGCATGTACCCAACACTGTGGTCAAACAGTTCGAGGGAATCCTCAGGAGGACATGGTGGAGCTAGGGAAGGAGTCACTGATGACATTGAGCTGAGGGAAGAGGCCGCTGCTTTGCCAGACAAAGCACCCTGGGCATGGGTGAGAGAGGATGAGGAGGATGAGGACGGCTTGGTCATCCACTCGACCAAGTTTTCTGCATGTTGCGGCTCAACACGGCCAGCTGCCGAAAAAAAGGCCAAGCGTGCCCCATGGCCACGGGCTGATGAGGATGCACCGTCTCCACGACCAGCACTAGACACAGAGCCTGCTTGCCCTCTCTTATTGGCTTGTGACTGTCTGCCTCTCCTTCTTGGCCTTCCAGACATACTAATGGCCTGTAGCTGCACTAAGCTGGGATAGAACACCTGTAATTTTCTTCAGGTAGCTTTATATACTGTAACCAGACAAGCCTGCCTGTCAGTAGGAAGATAACAGGAACGGATCTAGCTGAACACTGTGAGCAGGACGCACTGCACTAAATGTAAATAGCAGGAACGGATCTAGCTGAACACTGTGAGCAGGACGCACTGCACTAAATGTAAATAGCAGGAACGGATCTAGCTGAACACTGTGAGCAGGACGCACTGACTGCACTAAATGTAAATAGCAGGAACGGATCTAGCTGAACACTGTGAGCAGGACGCACTGACTGCACTAAATGTAAATAGCAGGAACGGATCTAGCTGAACACTGTGAGCAGGACGCACTGCACTAAATGTAAATAGCAGGAACAGATCTAGCTGAACACTGTGAGCAGGACGCACTGCACTAAATGTAAATAGCAGGAACGGATCTAGCTGAACACTGTGAGCTGGACGCACTGCACTAAATGTAAATAGCAGGAACAGATCTAGCTGAACACTGTGAGCAGGACGCACTGCACTAAATGTAAATAGCAGGAACAGATCTAGCTGAACACTGTGAGCAGGACGCACTGCACTAAATGTAAATAGCAGGAACGGATCTAGCTGAACACTGTGAGCAGGACGCACTGCACTAAATGTAAATAGCAGGAACGGATCTAGCTGAACACTGTGAGCAGGACGCACTGCACTAAATGTAAATAGCAGGAACGGATCTAGCTGAACACTGTGAGCAGGACGCACTGCACTAAATGTAAATAGCAGGAACGGATCTAGCTGAACACTGTGAGCAGGACGCACTGCACTAAATGTAAATAGCAGGAACGGATCTAGCTGAACACTGTGAGCAGGACGCACTGCACTAAATGTAAATAGCAGGAACAGATCTAGCTGAACACTGTGAGCAGGACGCACTGCACTAAATGTAAATAGCAGGAACGGATCTAGCTGAACACTGTGAGCAGGACGCACTGCACTAAATGTAAATAGCAGGAACGGATCTAGCTGAACACTGTGAGCAGGACGCACTGACTGCACTAAATGTAAATAGCAGGAACAGATCTAGCTGAACACTGTGAGCAGGACGCACTGACTACACTAAATGTAAATAGCAGGAACGGATCTAGCTGAACACTGTGAGCAGGACGCACTGCACTAAATGTAAATAGCAGGAACGGATCTAGCTGAACACTGTGAGCAGGACGCACTGACTGCACTAAATGTAAATAGCAGGAACGGATCTAGCTGAACACTGTGAGCAGGACGCACTGCACTAAATGTAAATAGCAGGAACGGATCTAGCTGAACACTGTGAGCAGGACGCACTGCACTAAATGTAAATAGCAGGAACAGATCTAGCTGAACACTGTGAGCAGGACGCACTGCACTAAATGTAAATAGCAGGAACGGATCTAGCTGAACACTGTGAGCAGGACGAACTGACTGCACTAAATGTAAATAGCAGGAACGGATCTAGCTGAACACTGTGAGCAGGACGCACTGCACTAAATGTAAATAGCAGGAACAGATCTAGCCTAATCTAGCTAACTCAAATCAAATGACACTGTCTGTCTCTCTCTCTATCAGCACACCGGAACACACTACACAGGGCCGCCGTGCAGGCGGCCTTATATAGTGTGGGGCGTGTACTAAATCCCCTGAGCCATAATTGGCCAAAGCCACCCTGGCTTTGGCCAATTACAGCTCTCTCTACTGACGGCGCTGTGATTGGCCAAGCATGCGGGTCATAGTGCATGCTTGGCCAATCATCAGCCAGCAATGCACTGCGATGCCGCAGTGAATTATGGGCCGTGACGCGCCACACGAATTTGGCGCGAACGGCCCATAACGTTCGCAATTCGACGGACGGTCGAACAGCCGATGTTCGAGCCGAACATGGGTTCGACTCGAACACGAAGCTCATCCCTAACTCTGACAATACCCATAATAGGTTTACATTTAAACAGTCAGCACAGTGTGACAAATCATCACCTTGCTGGGTTATAGTTGAAAAACAAGTTCTGTTATGTGTGCCAAAGAGAGCGATGGGCATGACCAGATTACGTCTAATAGTGGGAGTGGCCTAAAAGAGGATGATTAAACAGAACCGCGCCCTGACCACCTACCTCTACATGAACATAGCAGCTGCTTGGGTTGCACATTGCCATGGCCTTCGATGCTTAGCCTCATAGTGCAACAATTTTACCTCGACAGATGGCATCACCTATCAAACGTGCCTGATGAGCTCAACGGGGCTGCGCAGCAGCTTGGCTTGAGGTTGTGATACAGCATTTCAATGCAAAGTTCCCATTCAGCTGGGAAAAAAAAACATTCAGCATTTACAGTGGGAGGAACTTAAAGGGGCATTAAATACCAGGAAAGTATGTAAAGTACGTAAAGTACAGGGTTCAGGTGTGTCCTACATACATAGTTCAAGGTTCATGGGGTGGGCTGCATACAGAGTGCAGAGTTCAGGTGTGTGCTACATACAGACTGCAGGGATTAGGTGTGTTTCTTACAGAGTGAAGGTTTCAGGTGTGCACTGCATACAGAGTGCAGAGTTCAGGTGTGTGCTACATACAGAGTGCAGGGTTCAGGTGTGTTTCTTACAGAGTGAAGGGTTCAGGTGTGTGCTATGTACAGAGTGCAGGGTTCAGGTGTGTTTCATACAGAGTGCAGGGTACAGGTGTGCGCTGCATACAGAGTGAATGGTTCAGGTGTGCACTGCATACAGAGTGCAGGGTTCAGGTGTGTGCTACATACAGAGTGCAGGGTTCAGGTGTGTGCTACATACATAGTGCAGGGTTCAGGTGTGCACTGCATACAGAGTGCAGGGTTCAGGGGTGGGCTACATACAGAGTGCAGAGTTCAGGTGTGTGCTACATACAGAGTGCAGGGTACAGGTGCGTTTCATACAGAATGCAGGGTTCAGGTGTGTGCTCCATACAGAGTGCAGGGTTCAAGTGTGTGCTACATACAGAGTGCAGGTTTTAGGGGTGCAATGCATACAGAGTTCAGGGTTCAAGTGTGTCCTGCATATAGAGTGCAGGGTCCAGGGGTGCACTGCATACAGAGTGCAGGGTTCAGGGGTGCAATGCATACAGAGTGCAGGGTTTAGGGGTGCGCTGCATACAGAATTTAGTGTTAGGGTGTGCACTACATATAGAGTGCAGGGTTCAGGGGTGCGCTGGGTACAGAGTGCAGGGTTCTGGGGTGCGCTGTCTACAGAGTTTAGTGTTTAGATGTGCATTACATATAGAGTGCATGGTTCAGGTGTGCACTGCATACAGAGTGCAGGGTTCAGGTGTGTGCTACATACAGAGTGCAGGGTTCAGGTTTGTGCTACATACATAGTGCAGGGTTCAGGTGTGCACTGCATACAGAGTGCAGGGTTCAGGGGTGGGCTACATACAGAGTGCAGAGTTCAGGTGTGCTACATACAGAGTGCAGGGTACAGGTGTGTTTCATACAGAATGCAGGGTTCAGGTGTGTGCTACATACAGAGTGCAGGGTTCAGGGGTGTGCTATGTACATAGTGCAGAGTTCAGGTGTGTGCTACATACAGAGTGCAGGGTTCAAGTGTGCACTACATACAGAGTGTAGGGTTCAAGTGTGCACTACATACAGAGTGCAGGGTTCAAGTGTGCGCTACATACAGAGTGCAGATTTTAGGGGTGCACTGCATACAGAGTTCAGGGTTCAAGTGTGTCCTGCATATAGAGTGCAGGGTTGAGGGGTGCAATGCATACAGAGTGCAGGGTTTAGGCGTGCGCTGCATACAGAATTTAGTGTTTAGGTGTGCACTACATATAGAGTGCAGGGTTCAGTGGTGCACTGTCTACAGAGTTTAGTATTTAGGTGTGCACTACATATAGAGTGCAGGGTTCAGGGTTGCGCTGGGTGCAGAATGCAGAGTTCAGGGATGCGCTGCATGCAGAGTGCAGAGTTTAGGAGTGCGCTGCTCTACTCCCACCCCCAAATCCCCCTCCTTGACAGTGCCTGACAGAGAACTGCAGCTGCAGAGGAGCAAGATAGGTTACTCAGGAGGAGAGTGTAGTGTAGCTGTCGGGCATGTGGGATCATGGGCACAGGCTTCAGGCGCTGTTGCTGCCAGATAAGAACTGGGTTCCAACTACCTATCTATACGGAGAGTTGAGATGACTCCACTATAAGGTGACCAGATTTTTAAAATGAAATCCGGGGACAGATTTTTTTTTTTTACTTGTAATGGCAGCAATCGACGACTCTTTGCCCGTCTTCGCCGCCGCTGCCCGCCTCACAGCCTGTCAAGTCTAAAGCACCATACACACTATCAGATTTTCTGCTGATTTTTTCCTTCAGATTTACCAAAACCATATAATATGAGGTCAAACCTTAGGAGTTTCAATTTGTATGTAATTAGGCAGGCCCTTGCACTACATGGTTTTGGTAAATCTAAAGACAAAAATCAACAGAAAATCTGATAGTGTGTATGGGGCTTTACTCTTCGGGCCCCGGCTACTACTGGGTGGGGAGCAGAGGAAGATCACTCCACCAGGGAAGGCAAGGAGATAAGCAGACAGGCGGCTGGCCGGGACTTAAGCCAAGGCAGAAGAACATGCGAGTGGAGCTGAATGGGCATGCGCCCGAAACTGAAGAAATAGTCCCTCCGCTCCGACCAGCACATGATCATCAGAAAGGGGCACAGATAATGGAAAAAAAATAAACCCCCATAAGCTAGTAGGAGCGGCAGAGGAGGAGGGGTGAAATTCAGATTTTTTCTTTTTATTCTGCACGGGCTCAGCCCCAGCCCCTGTTCAAATCCAATCAGGGGACAAAACTGGGGACAGACTTGGTCTGGGGACAGTGTCCTCAATCCGGGGACTGTCCCCAGAAACCGGGGATGTCTGGTCACCCTACTGCACTAGCCAGAATCGGCAAATGCAGCCACCTGCTCATTCCACCGCTGGCTCCAGCCTGCTTCCCAAACTCTGACATTTTGTTTCTTCAGAAACCAGCCACAGCCTGAGTAGAAAAGCCTGTCCCCTGCCAGCATGCTGCAGAGAAGGACCCTTGCTATGTGTGTGGAAGCAGTGGTCTATCTGTAGGGGTCTAACTTGACCTTTGTTGAGTCAGCTATAGCCACACCAATCAGCAAGGGACGGGTCAGGCCTTTGCAGAGAGACCACTGCTTCCATACAGAGAGCAAGAAGTCCTTCTCTGCTGTATGAAAGCAGAGGACAGGCTTTTCTACTCAGGCTGTGGCTGTTTTCTAAAGAAACAACAATGTAAGTCTTTGCACAGCTTCTGTTTTGATGCCCCTGAAATGTATATAGCTGATTTATCCATTGGAGAACCTCAGCCTGCAAGTTGTCAAGTAATACATTGTTACATTGTATTTATTATTTCATAAAATATGGTATATGTGACCTTTTATCTGCATATACAGTAATACCAGTTAAAGAAACCTAAAAAGGTTTTTCAGGTGGACTTCTGTCTCACCTCGCCGCAGCCAGGTACGTCACTTCCCCAATTTCATCGGGCCCTCCTCCTTCCCCGCTGCCTTCTGGGACCTGTGTGTGTCCCAGAAGATGATGGGACCACTCAGAAAGTGCAGCGCAACTCGAGCTTTGCGCAGTAGGAAACCAGCTGTGAAGCCTGAAGGCTTCCTTTACTAGCAATGCCGGCGCCTGCAACCAAAGCCGATGGATGGGTCAGCTTGGGGTGCCGACCTCGCAGGAACCCTGGGCAGGTAAGTGTCCTCTTATTAAAAGATAGCAGCTACTGTATTTGTAGCTCCTGACTTTTTTTATACAGGCAAATGAGGTTCAATGTAGAAATGTAGTAAAATAATGCATTTGGGTGGCAAAAATATGAATGCAATCTATACCTTGGGGGGAGAACCTCTGGGGGAATCTACGATGGAGAAGCACCTGGGGGTCCTAGTAGATGATAGGCTCAGCAATGGCATGCAATGCCAAGCTGCTGCTAACAAAGCAAACAGAATATTGGTATGCATTAAAAAGGGGATCAACTCCAGAGATGATAATTTTCTCCCTCTACAAGACTCTGGTCCGGCCGCACCTGGAGTATGCTGTCCAGTTCTGGGCACCAGTCCTCAGGAAGGATGTACTGGAAATGGAGCGAGTACAGAGAAGGACAACAAAGCTAATAAAGGGTCTGGAGGATCTTAGTTATGAGGAAAGGTTGTGAGCACTGAACTTATTCTCTCTGGAGAAGAGACGCTTGAGAGGGGATATAATTTCAATATACAAATACCGGACTGGTGACCCCACAATAGGGATAAAACTTTTAGGGAGTTTAACAAGACTCGTGGCCACTCATTAAAATTAGAAGAAAAGAGGTTTAACTTTAAACTACGTAGAGGGTTCTTTACTGTAAGAGCGGCAAGGATGTGGAATTCCCTTCCACAGGCGGTGGTCTCAGCGGGGGGCATTGATAGTTTCAAGAAACTATTAGATAAGCACCTGAATGACCGCAACATACAGGGATATACAATGTAATACTGACATATTATCACACACATAGGTTTGACTTGATGGACTTGTGTCTTTTTTTAACCTCACCTACTATGTAACTATGAACTCCGCTTAAACCCCATTCATGAGGAAAGGTAAAATTTAAAAAAACGCCTGAATGCAATTTTGGAATGTTTTACTGAAACTGTACAGATCATCACAACTACTTCTAAAGTATGCAGGTGGATTGCACCGCGTTTTATTCTCAGGGTAAATTGTATCCTCATTCAGTGACAAATGCTAATCGATATCTCAAATTTTTTTTATTAGAAAACTGGCCCAATATATATATATATATATATATATATATATATATATATATATATACAGTATTTCACAAAAGTGAGTACACCCCTCACATTTTTGTAAATATTTTCTTCTATCTTTTCATGTGACAACACTGAAGAAATGACACTTTGCTACAATGTAAAATAGTGAGTGTACAGCTTGTATAACAGTGTAAATTTGCTGTCCCCTCAAAATAACTTAACACACAACCATTAATGTCTAAACCGCAAAAGTGAGGCCTGCCAGGTTGCGTGCTTGGATAAGGGTCAGGTATGGATTTTGGGGGGGACCCCCACGCCATTTTTTATTAAATTTGGCGCAGTGTTCCCCTTAATATCTATACCAGACCTGGAATGGATTTTGGGGGGACCCCCACGCAACTTTTTTTGGGGGGACCCCCACGCAACTTTTTTTTGTTTGTTTTTGGTGCGGGGTTTCTCTTAATATTCATGCCAGACCCAAAGAGAACTTTCAAGGCAACTTAATTTGGTGAGTGGACAAAAGGGGAGTGGAGTCACCATTTGCACGTGGTGTGGTGGATGAACTTGGTGTTTAAAGCCTTCTTACAACACTTTATGGACTTATATTGATTTTCACCTTTATAAATGAAGGAAAGATTCAATTTGTGGACTTTGTTCATTGATTTATCTTTTCAATGATTTATTACTTATCACTGAGCGATGTGTCATTCATGATTCATTTTCTTTGCATATATAACACCGGTATTGTTATAGAAAACATGTCATGCAGACAGAAAGCCGTTAGACAGGTTCCCATACCTCTATTATTGGTAGTTTTATTTTACTACATACTTTTATGTCATATGGTTTATGTCTTGTCTGAAAAGGGTGCTGCCCTGGGCTATATAAAAGCTGTCATTGAAAAAAGCCTGCAGTCGCGGGACTATTTTTGCGAAGTTTTTCCGTTTTTATTTTCCCGGGTCGTCGGCGCTGTCATCGAAGATAGAGTTACATCAGGTGGCACCTTTTTCTTTTTTCTTTTTTTTTTTAATAAAAGACTTGTCCCAAACTGTCTATTGTCATTTTTACCATTTTGACACTTTTTTGGTGAATGTGTACCCGATATCCATTCACATAGGGGGTGCCGGGATCTGGGGGTCCCCTTGTTGAAGGGGGCTTCCAGATTCCAATAAGCCCCCGCCGGCAGATGCCCACAACCACCGGGCAAGTGCTGTGGGGAAGAGGCCCTTGTAACCGTCAACATGGGTGACAACATGTCATGCAGACAGAAAGCCGTTACACAGGTTCCCGTACCTCTATTATTAGTAGTTTTATTGGACTACATACTTTTATTTCATATGATTTATGTCTTGTCTGAAAAGACCAATCAGATGTGGTTTACTGGCTTTGTTCACATATTTTTCTGTCTAGCAGGGCCAAAACTGAGGGGGCAGGGGGGACATCTGCCCTGGGGGCGTCAGCTAGAAATTCCTAGAATAGAGTGCGAGTCTTTCCCTGGCCATGCACCAACTTTACCATCATTCCTCCAGGGGGGCCGCCCACTGGGGCCAGCTGTGTTAGAAGAGCCCGAAGGAGGCCACTGTCATGTTTAGGCAGTGTGACATCTTCTAATGTGAGCCATGCCACCTCTGCTGTAATCCTCCCTTCTGGACACCTGGCCAAACACCACCTGCAACCACCCGCCCAGGGCCAGGTGAGCAAGAGACTGAGCTCCCAGAAGATTTCCACTTGTACCAACCACGAGCAATAAGAACTACAGCATGTACTGTATCCAGTGCAAAACCCCCATGTACTACCAGTGTCTGGAGGAGGGCCGGCACCACAGCCAAGAATTCACGGCTCTGGGGTCCATGTGGAAGCTGCACAAGGGCAAGGGGGGCACAAGGTTGGGAGGGAAGGGAAGCTGCACAAGAGCAGGGAAAAGGTGGGTTCACATGTTTAGGGAGGAGGTGCACAAGATGAGATGGGGTAGAGGACAAGATGAGGGGGTTCACAACAGGGGGAGGAATTGAAAAGCTGTACAAGATAAAGGGGGAGAGGAGGACAGTGTGGGGGGTATGGGGTATGAGGGGGTGCACAAGATGAGGGGGAGGGAGGAGGCCAAGGTGGGGGTGTATCGGGGACCACAAGATGAGGTGGAGAGGAGGACAAGGTGGAGATATATGGGGGTGCAAAAGATGAGGGGGAGAGGAGGACAAGGTGGGGATATCAAGGGGTGCACAAGATGAGGTGGAGAGGAGGACAAGGTGGAGGGTATCAGGGGGTGCACAAGATGAGGGGGAGAGGAGGACAAGGTGGGGTTATCAAGGGGTGGACAAGATGAGGGGAAGAGGAGGACAAGGTGGAGGGTATCAGGGGGTGCACAAGATGAGGGGGAGAGGAGGACAAGGTGGGGATATCAGGGGTGCACAAGATGAGGGGGAGAGGAGGACAAGGTGGAGGGTATCAGGGGGTGCACAAGATGAGGGGGAGGGTGGGGAAGCTG
This sequence comes from Lithobates clamitans, assembly GCA_037952925.1. NCBI lineage: Eukaryota > Metazoa > Chordata > Amphibia > Anura > Ranidae > Lithobates > Lithobates clamitans. The sequence continues at coordinate 594,126 of JBBGZY010001612.1, forward strand.
CACATGGTGGGGGGGAATGGGGTGCATAAGATGAGGGTGAGGGTGGGGAATCTGCACATGGTGAGGGGGAGATGCAAAAGCTGTTGGGGGTAGAGCTCTAAAAGGAGAGTGGGGAAGCTTGGGGGAGTTGTGCAAGGGGATGAGTGTCACTTGTTTTCTTGTGGGAGATGCACAAGGTGGGTTAGAACTTGAAGTCCTGCCCACCGTTGATCTGCCTCCACCCCTGACTCAGGGAGACCCTTGCTCGCCCCCCTCCCACGCAGCTTTTCCTTTGGGCTTAGCTCCTTCCTGCCCTCCAGTGGCTCTAAGTTCTGCAGTGGTGGCTTCTGTGCCCGGCCGACCCCCTGGACCCGGAAGGGTGCAGCCAGATTAAGTTAGCGGGCACTGAAAGCTTGGTGGATTAAGAGGATGGTGAGGCTGGCTGCTGGGCTACTGCTTCTCCTGGGACTTCTACTACTGTCCCTTCACATCATTGTGCTCCGAGGGGCCCCAAGAATGTCAGCTAGGTGAGACCCATCAATAATTGCTGTATGATTACATGGCCCCCTGTTTGCTTACACCCCCCAGTGCTGCCAGCTGCTGCGAGGAATCTTTCAGGATGGAAAGCGGGGCGAAGGGCTGGTAAGTATGTAATTTACCAGCCCCTTCCTTTAGTGAATGAACACAGCGAGGGATCGGTAATGATCTCCCACTGTGTTCATTAATAATGGAAGCATAGTAAATTGTGTGCTACAGTTTGTGAATGAACATGATGCCGCTCAGCACAGACCACTTTCCATTCAGCCGAGGCTGCAGAGAAAAGAATTGACAAATCTGTGTCTTCAGTCCCTTTTTCTGTCTCAAAAGTGAGACATCAGGGGTCTGTATAGACCCCTGACATTTCACCAAAGACCCCCCCAACAGGGCTGCGAAAAAATTGTAAAAAATGATAAAAAATAAAATAATAAAGATAAAAAAATCAACCTCTGCCTTACTGACACCTTCCTAGTTGTGATGGGGGGGAGGGTGCCAATCTGAGTCTTTTCCGTAGGTGATAGAATGTTTAGCTTTGCCACTGCTGCCTAAAGTCCAGTCACAGGGTCCAATTCTCTTTCATTGGACAGAGCAGTGGCGGTGGACAGGGGCCAACATAACCCAACCTCATCCCAGGCATTCCTTCAAAAAATTCCCACCGTGGCATGGTGGACTGTTTATTTCTTTGCTTTCCCACTTTCTAGTTCTCATTGAAATCTACAGCCTGATCTACACATACTGTACCATAGAAACAGGGGTTATGGTGACCCCTGACAGAGAATATGGGCTCACCCAAGTCTAAGTACAAGTTGGTATTCACCAGAGCTCCTACAGCTAATGTTTTGGGAATCCTAATGGCCTCTGGTTTTCTTTTCTGCAAACTGGCACCAGGTCATGGTCCCCAGGAAACGGTTGTTGGGACAATTGGGGTTCAGTTTGCGGACTTTCATGATGTGGTAAACAAGAGAATAGCAAGGTCCAGGCAGAGGTTGTGGCAAATGTAAAAAAAGAGAGTAGTCAAGTCCTGGCAGAGGACATGGCAGACAGAAGACAAGAGAGTAGCCAGGTTCAAGCAAGGGTTGTGGCAGGCAGTTGACAAGAAAGTAGTCAGGTACAGGCAGGGGTTGAGGCAGGCAAGAGAGTATTCAGATACAAGCAGGAGTTGAGGCAGGCAAGAGAGTAGTCAGGTACAAGCAGGGGTTGGGGCAGGCAAGGGAGTATTCAGCTACAAGCAGGAGTTGAGGCACGCAAGAGATTATGCAGGTACAGGTAGGGGTTGAGGCAGACAGGAGAGTAGGCAGGTACAAGCAGAAGTTGATGCAGGCAAGAGAGTAGTCAGGTACATGCAGGGGTTGGGGAAGGCAAGAGAGTAGTCAGGTACAAGCAGAAGTTGATGCAGGCAAGAGAGTAGTCAGGTACAAGCAGGGGTTGGTGCAGGCAAGAGAGTAGTCAGGTAAAAGCATGGGTTGGGGCCAGCAAGAGAGTAGTCTGAGACAAGCAGGAGGTGGGGCATTCAAGCGATTATTTAGGTACAAGCAGGGGTTGGGGCAGGCAAGAGAATAGTCATGTACAAGCAGGGATTGAGGCAGGCAGGAGAATAGTCAGGTACAAGATGGCGGTTGAAAAATGCCCCAAGTGTACAGTTATTGCAACAATGACCCCTCCTTCATAGGGCTCGATAGGAGCTTTCAATCAGACAAAGACAGCTAAGAGCAAGGTGCAATATCTAGGATGCCTCTATGTTTTGTGAAACAAAGAATTTACTGTGTATAATATAGGAATTTCTTGGGTTGCTCTTAGCAGAATCACAGGTTTGGGCCACAGATAACAGATAAATGCTGTCGATCTCTTTTCATTGCAGCTCATTGGACCGGCAGGGACAGGAACATGTAAAAGCTTTCCACAGGATCCAACAAACTGGGTTCAGACTGAGTTCATATCTGAATCCAGCTCCTCCCTAGTCACAGCAAATTATTAAGAAGGCTGTAAAAAGCACAAACGTAAAAGCACTGAGTTAAAAGCTGGGCATACATCGACCGGAATTCGGCCGGTTCACCAAGTATAGGCTAGCTGTTGAACACTAGTGGGTCTATCAATTGACTTGTGTACAACTAGCCTTTTGTATGTAGATGGGGAAATTGGCTCATTCTGGTTGAACAAAAAAAAAATGAACATGTATGGCTAGCCTAAGCCCCTGAGTGAATTTTCTTTTTAACCTTGGAGCAGTGGCGGTGCGTCCATAAGGGCGCACCGCCGCCCCCTCTCTCCAGCCACCCCCTCTATGACCAATGGTAGATTCATGCATAACATGAATCTATCCATGGCCGCCGCTGCCACCCCATATTCAGGCGTCTGGACCCTTTTCGGGCTCCAGTCGTCTGAATTACATCGGGGGTGTTTTTAAAGCACCTGATTAGAGCCATAGGCTCTAATAGGCGTCAAAAAAGGTGAGCCAGGTGTGTTAGAACAGCAAATGAATATTCACTTTCCTAACGCTGAACCGCCTCTCCATCAATCAGGTGCTCAAGTCTGTTACCTGTCACCTGATTGGCGGAAACGACAGGCGCTGTCATTGGATGCCTAGCGGGAGGAGAGGACAGGAAGAGACGCATGGAGGACACTGCTTGCCACCATCACCCGCTGCCCCACGAGACAGGTTAAGTGTCGGGCAGACGGCGAGCGGGCGGGGGGGTCTGGTCACAGTGGCAGCATTCGATGGCACAGGTGCTGCATTTGATGGCACAGTGGCAGCATTCGATGGGCACAGTGGCAGCATTTGATGGCACAGTGGCAGCATTTGATGGGCACAGTGGCTGCGTTTGATGGCACAGTGACTGCAATTGAGTTCTCTCTAGTTGTATGTCCTCAGAAGTGGATGAGCCAGAGGACAGCATTCCCATTAGCTGTATATCCACAAAAGTGGATGACCCAGAGGATAAAATTCCCTCTAGTTGTACAGTATGTCTATAGAAGCAAATAACCCAGAGGATTGAGTTCCCTCTAGCTGCATGTCAACAGAACTGGATGAGCCAGAAGATTGAGCACCCTCTACTTGTGTGCCCACAGAACTGGATGACCCAGAGTGCTGAGTTCACTCTAGTTGTATATTCACTGAAGTATGTGATCCAGAGCATTGAGTTTCCTCTAGTTGTATGCCTGCAGAAGTAGATTGCCCAGAGAATCGGGTCCCCTTTAGTTGTATGTCCACAAAACTGGATGATCCAGAGGATCGCCATTTAGCTCCCTATAGTTGTATGTTTGCAGAAGTGTATGATGCAGAGGATTGAGCTCCATCGAGTTGAATGTTTGCAGAACAGGATGACACAGAGGACTGAGTTCCCTTTTGTTGTATGTAGACAGAGCTGAATAAGCCAGAGAATTCAGGACTGGGTGACCTAGAGGATTGCGTTCCCTCGAGTTGTATGTCCACAGAATTGGTTGACCCAGAGGATTGAGCTCCCTATAGCTGTATGTCCACATATGTGGATGAGCCAGAGGATTGGGATCTCAATGATTCACCCAGTTCTGCAAACATTCAATCTACAAAGGGCTATTTGGTGGTCCACAGAACTGGATGACTCAGAGGATCGAGTTCCCTCTATTTTTATGTCTACAGAAGTGGTTGACCCAAAGGATTGAGTTCCCTCTATTTTTATGTCTACAGAAGTGGTTGACCCGGAGGATTGAGTTCCCTCTATTTTTATGTCTACAGAAGTGGTTGACTCAGAGGATTGAGTTCCCTCTATTTTTTTGTCTACAGAAGTGGTTGATTCAGAGGATTGAGTTCCCTCTATTTTTATGTCTACAGAAGTAGTTGACTCAGAGGATTGAGTTCCCTCTATTTTTATGTCTACAGAAGTGATTGACTCAGAGGATTGAGTTCCCTTTATTTTTATGTCTACAGAATTGGTTGACTCAGAGGATTGAGTTCCCTATAGCTGTATGTCCACATATGTGGATGAGCCAGAGGATTGGGATCTCAATGATTCACCCAGTTCTGCAAACATTCAACCTACAAAGGGCTATTTGGTGGTATGTCCACAGAACTGGATGACCCAGAGGATTGAGTTCCCTCTATTGTTATGTCTACAGGAGTGGTTGACCCGGAGGATTGAGTTCCCTCTATTTTTATGTCTACAGAAGTAGTTGACTCAGAGGATTGAGTTCGTTCTATTTTTATGTCTACAGAAGTGGTTGACTCAGAGGATTGAGTTCGTTCTATTTTTATGTCTACAGAAGTAGTTGACTCAGAGGATTGAGTTCCCTCTAGTTGTATGTCTACATATGTGGAAGAGCCAGAGGATTGAGTTCCCTCTAGTTGTATGTCTATATATGAGGATGGACCAGAGGACTGGGATCTCAATGGTTCACCCAGTTCTGCAAACATACAACCTACAAGGGCTATTTGGTGGTATATTTTTCTTACCCGACCATGTAATCGGATGAATCTTTTACATGTTAGTGTGATATAGTGATCCTAAGTGATACCCTTAGTATAGTGATCCTAAGTGAACTCACCCTTCTTTGACAGCAGCATTGTATACACCATCTGAAGATATGATTGAGAGAATATCTACATGTAGGCAAGTGCAGTCTATTTTCTCCACTGCAAGTGGCTCCCAACTGCAGCGGCAATGCAAAGGGAGAAGAAGTCAAGAAGAACACGGTTCCTCTATGGTTTCCTGGGTCACTGGGGCAGCGATCCAGTTGGATGCTGACAGCCCATGTGACTCTGATGGCCATCCTGGGTTGAGCAGAGTCTATTTTTCATTGAAGCTCATTGGACCGGCAGGGACAGGAATATGTAAAAGCTTCCCACAGGATGCAGCAAACTGGGTTCAGACTGAGTTCATATCTGAATCCAGTTCCTCCCTAGTCACAGGAAATTATTAAGAAGGCTGTAAAAAGCACAAATGTAAAAGCATTGAGTTAAAGCTGGCCATACATCGACCGGAATTCGGCCGGTTCACCAAGTATAGGCTAGCTGATTGAAAACTAGTGGGTCTATCAATTGACTTGTGAACAACCAGCCTGTCGGGTTTTTACCAAACAAACAGTGCCTCCAGTTAGAGCCTGCAACACCGACCATTGTATTCTGACGGTGGGGATCATTGTCAGAATACAATATCACCGCGGGAAGGGTTCCCCCATCCACCTTGAGTGTGAAATTGGCTCATTCTGATTGAACAAAAAAATTGAACATGTATGGCTAGCCTAAGCCCCTGAGTGAATTTTCTTTTTCACCTTGGAGCAGTGGTGGTGCGTCCATAAGAGCGCACAGCCACCCCCTCTATGACCAATGGATAGATTCATGCATAGCATGAATCTATCCATGGCCGCCGCTGCCACCCCCTATTTAGGCGCCCAGCCCCTTTTCGGGCATCGGGCGCCTGAATTGCAGTGGGGGGGGGTGTTTTTAGAGCACCTGATTAGAGCCATAGGCTCTAATAGGCGTCAAAAAAGGTGACCTGTGAGCGTCAGGCTTGGCGCTCGCAGTTCACCCAGGTGTGTTAGAACAGCAAAAAAATATTCGCTTTGCTAACACTGAACCGCCTGTCTGCTAATCAGGTGCTCGGGTCTGTTACCCATCACCTGATTGGCGGAAACGACAGGCGCTGTGATCGGACACCTATCAGGAGGAGAGGACAGGAAGATACGCATGGGGGACACCACTCGCCGCCGTCACCCGCTGCCCCACTGAGACAGGGTAAGTGCCGGGCAGATGGCGAGCGGGCAGGGGGGTTGGGTCACAGTGGTGGCATTCGATGGCACAGTAGCAGCATTTGATGGGCACAGTGGCAGCACTTGATGGGCACAGTGGCAGCATTTTCTGGCACAGTGGCAGCATTTGATGGGCACAGTGGCTGCATTTGATGGGCACAGTGGCAGCATTTGATGGCACAGTGGAAGTATTTGATGGGCACAGTGGCTGCATTTGATGGACACAGTGGCAGCGTTTGATGGCACAGTGGCAGTGTTTGATGGGCGCAGTGGCAGTGTTTGATGGGCACAGTGGCTGCGTTTGATGGGCACAGTGGTGGCAATTGATGGGCACAGTGGCGGCATTTGATGGGCACAGTGGCTGTAATTAATGGGCACAGTGGCTGCGTTTGATGGCACAGTGGCAGCGTTTGATGGCACAGTGGTAGCGTCTGATGGCACAATGGCAATGTGTGATGGGAACAGTGGCTGCGTTTGATGGGCACATTGGCGGCAATTGATGGGCACAGTGGCGGCATTTGATGGGCACAGTGGCTGTAATTGATGGGCACAGTGGCTGCGTTTGATGGGAAAGAGGGGCTGCATTTGATGGCACAGTGGCTGTGCTTGATGGGCACAGTGAGGCTGCAATTGATGGTTTTTTTTTTCAGAATTTTTCAGTTTGTTTGCGCCCCCCCAAAAAAAGTTTTTATCACCAGCCGCCACTGCCTTGGAGAAGTGTCCACTAGGCGCTTTATACATTTTACCTTCTGAAGTCTTCCCTAACATATTATACATCTTTTTTGGGGACGGGGCTTTCATTTAGTAGAAATTTTGGACACATTTTATTTTCTTACACTTTACTAAGGAGGATATTTATAAATAATTTCACCCATGTATTTTCCACAGAACTGTATGAAGATTGTGTTCTCTTTAGTTGTATGTCTTCAAAAATGGATGAGCCAGAGGACCGCATTCCCTTTAGTTGTATATCAACAAAAGTCGATGACCCAGAGGATTGAGTTCCATCTAGCTGTATGTCAACAGAACTGGATGAGCCAGAAGATTGAGTTCTCTCTAGTTGGATGTCCTCAGAAGTGGATGAGCCAGAGGACTGAATTCCCTTTAGTTGTATATCAACAAAAGTGGATGACCCATAGGATAAATGTACAGTATGTCCATAGAAACAAATGATCCAGAGGATTGAGTTCCCTTTAGTTGAATGTTTGCAGAAGTGGATGACCAAGGCGACTTAGCTCCCTATAGCTGTATGTTTGCAGAAGTGTATGACGCAGAGGATTGAGCTCCATCAAGTTAAATATTTGCAGAACAGGATGACCCAGAGGATTGAGTTCCCTTTTGTTGTATGTAGACAGAGCTGAATAAGCCAGAGAATTCAGGACTGGATGACCTAGAGGATTGCGTTCCCTCGAGTTGTATGTCCACAGAATTGGTTGACCCAGAGGACTGAGTTCCCTATAGCTGTATGTCCACATACGTGGATGAGCCAGAGGATTGGGATCTCAATGATTCACCCAGTTCTGCCAACATACAACCTACAAAGGGCTATTTGGTGGTCCACAGAACTGGGTGACTCAGAGGATTGAGTTCCCTCTATTTTTATGTCTACAGAAGTGGTTGACCCAGAGGATTGAGTTCCCTCTAGTTTTATGATCTCAGAACTGGATGACCCAGAGGATTGAGTTCCCTCTAGTTGTATGTCTACATATGCGGATGAGCCAGAGGATTGGGATCTCAATGGTTCACCCAGTTCTGCAAACATACAACCTACAAAGGCTATTTGGTGGTATGTTTTTCTTACCCGACCATGTAATCGGATGAATCTTTTCCATGTTAGTGTGATATAGTGATCCTAAGTAATACCCTTAGTATAGTGATCCTAAGTGAACTCACCCTTCTTTGACAGCAGCATTGTATACACCATCTGAAGATATGATTGAGAGAATATCTACATGTAGGCAAGAGCAGTCTATTTTCTCCACTGCAAGTGGCTCCCAACTGCAGCGGCAATGCAAAGGGAGAAGTCAAGAGGAACATGGTTCCTCTATGGTTTCCTGCGTCACTGAGGCAGCGATCCAGTTGGATGCTGACAACCCATGTGACTCTGATGGCCATCCTGGGTTGAGCAGAGTCTATTTAAGACCCTGGCTCCTGAGTTTGGCATGCATTTAGCAAGTGGGTAGTATAGGGACAGCTCACCCATCTGTCAGGGACAGTAATAGCGACAGGGAAAGGTTTCAGATGAGTTGGGGAAGTCTAGGGATTCAGCACTTCTCCTGGAAACCTCTCAGCTTGAGCACAGACCAGCCAGGCTGCATTCTTTTTTTTTTCCTTTTTTCTTTTGATGTATTATCTGCACTTCATCTGACCTTCATCATGTTACAGAATCCACCATATATATATACTTACATCTTTCAAAATTACATGACATTTTTCATATTTCCGCATTTCCCCACCCATCCCCCCCCACACCCTGTCCCGAGACTTAAATAACAGTCTAGTTTACATTTCTTTTCACTCATTTCAATCCTTACCCCCCTCTATTATTGGCATAGTACCTCGATGTATCTCCACGTCTTTTTAAACGCTTTCCAACTTTCCCATTTATCCTTTTGATCTCTCCCCTCTACTTCTTCCCTACTTGGGTTTACACTCTCCAAGTTATAAATGTAATTTATACCGAGTATCCAGTCTCGCATTTTTGGGCTGTCAGGTTCCTGCCTTTTTTGGGAATAAGGCTTTTCGCTACATTGCTCAGAGTGGGAATTACAGATGCTCTGTATTGATTGACAGAGCCCTCTTCCCCATCGAACAAGCATATCCAGGGATCTTCCGGGATTGCTTTATTAGTAATTTCCTTGATTAATTGTAAGACCTCTTTCCAGTATTGAGTATCCGAGGATTTGCCCGGTTGAAATGTACTTGTTTTTTCGGGTGGCGCATACCACCTTGCTAGGCACTTGTAATTCATCTCAGCTGTCCTAATGTCTGCAGCAGAATTATGTGTTCATTTCATAATTTTATCAATGGTGTATTTGTTACTTTGTGACCCTAGTTCATATTCCCATTTTTTGATGTATGGCGGGACCTCCAGATCCCCTCCAGAAGATAATATTTTATATATCCGAGCTATATTGTTTCTTGATTTAACCCTCGTACATAACCGCTCCAGTGGCCTAAGATCTTCCCCATCTCTTATTGGGTGGGGCAGTTTCTCCACAAAGTGTCTTAACTGGAGGTACCGCCATCCATCAATAAGTAATTCTGTGTCCAATCTTAATTCGTGATAAGTGCTTATTTTGCCCTTCTTCAATATATCTTTCAACTGTGCATTGTCCTTTTTTATCCAATTCTCCCCAATTGACCTCTTCCCTGGTGCAAAATAATCATTCTCTTTTAAAAAAAATCAAGGGTGAATTATGTGCCCATTTGTTTTGTTTGTGAATCGTGTCCCATATTTTGAATGTATTACACGTTATTTCGTGCGTGTTCCCACCCAACACCCTGTATTGTGGATGGTTCCAAATTACCCTTCTTAAGTGTGTACTGCTCATTTCATTTTCTATTTTAACCCATCTTTTTTCATTATCTTCCTTCGCCCATTCCACCACACGTGTACGTACAACAGCTTTATGATATCTTCTAAAATCTGAGACGGCTAAGCCCCCCTGTTCTTTCCCCTTTTCTAGAACAGCCGATGCAATTCTCGTTTTTTTATTTTGCCATATAAACTTCGATATGATGGATTTTAAAGTTTTAAAAAATGTTTGCGGCAATGATAAAGGTAACATTTGAAACTTATATAGGATTTTCGGTACCAAAACCATCTTTACTGCATTGATACGCCCTATCGAAGAAAGGGGTTGGATTAATATTTTTTTATCTCCTTTTTAATTTCATCCAGCAAAGGGATATAGTTTATTAGATAATTTTTCCTTAGGGAGGTAGTTAATCTTATTCCCAGATATTTTAAACACTTCTTCCAAGGGAAGTGTAATTGAGTTTGCAGATTCTCTTCTTCCTGTCTGCTTATATTTATATTTAGAATCTCAGATTTACTAAGATTGATTTTAAAATTAGAAATTTCTCCATACAGTTTTAGAGTCTTCAATAGATTTGTCACTGTGATACTTGGTTTTGAGATGTAAAACAGCACATCGTCAGCAAAAGCTGCCAACTTGTGCTCTTCCCCTCCTATCTTGATGCCTTTGATATCAGGATTATTGCGAATTGACGCAAGCAGGGGTTCTAAAGTCAGCACAAACAGAAGCTGTGATAGCGGACATCCCTGCCTGGTTCCGTTTTCCATCTCAAAAGGGAGGGATAGTGTGCCGTTTACTTTCACACAGGCGGAATGGCGGTTATATAGTACTTCAATCCATTGGATCATTCTTGGTCCAACGCCCAAGACTTCCAACGTTTTTATCATAAGTCCCCAGTCTACCCTGTCCAATGCTTTTTCAGCATCAATCAACAGGAATAGCCCTGGGGACACACTGCTTTTGATGGCCTGAAGGAGGAGCAACGTTCGCACCTCGTTGTCCTTTCCTTCTCTCCCCGGGATAAAACCGACCTGGTCCGGTCTTTCAACCTGGATGCCAGAACTTTTGCGTAAAGCTTGGCATCCACATTCAAAAGGGCTAGTTTGAAAATAGTGTACTATCCTTCCCTTCTTTCAAGATAACCGTTATTGATGCGGCCAGGGCCTCCTTACCCATTCCATAGTTAACTCCAAACCCATTCATATACTGACATAGCTTCGGTACTAGAATCTTTTTATATTTTTTAAGATATTCGGTTGTGAACCCATCTGGACCCGGGCTTTTACCCAGGGCTGAATCCTTTAAGGCATTATGGCTTTCCTCCTTAGTTATAGGTCTGTCTAATATAGTCCTGTCACTTGCTGATAAATGAGGCAATTTAGCATTTTTTAGGAACTGTTTAATCTTCTCGGTTTTTCCTATTTCTTGTTGTCCCTTCTGATTGACAGAGTATAGGGCCTCATAGTAACTCCTAAACACATTTGCTATCTCTTTAGTTTTGTATACCATTTCCCCATTTTTATTTGGAATTTTTTCTATATAGATAATTTCTTTTTTCCTTTGGAACATTTTAGATGTTTAGATGTTTACTCGCTTTATTTCCCCATAGATATCTTTCTTTTGCTATTCTATGAAATGCCCTTTTTGACTTCTGATCCATAATGTCATTGAGTTCATCCCTTTTACCCACTAATTGGTGGAAAATCTCCTGATGTTGTCCTTTATGTTTTTTATGTTCTAGTTCTAATTTGTAAATCTCTTCTATTAAAGTATTAATTTTTTTTAATTCTCTATTTTTTTTCCCCCAGCGCCAATAGAGATCAGAATGCCCCTAATATAGGCTTTATGTGACTCCCATAAGGTGGCACCTGATATTTCCCCAGTATCATTAGTTGAAAAATAATGTTCTATTTCTTTATGGATTATTTCTGCTACCTTCTCATCTTGTAAAAGTGCTTCGTTCAAACGCCATGAATACGGCTGTCTTTGGATACCTGGCATCCCAATCCTCATTGACACCAGGGAATGGTCAGATAGCGTCGATATTTCTATGTTTGTTGCAATTACCTGCTCTAATAACCTATGGTCCATCATTATATAATCCAATCTCGAGTATGTCCCCTGTACAGGGGAGAAGAAAGTATAATCCCGTGTCTTTGGGTGTTGCATCCTCCATACGTCGATCATTTGGCATTGGCGCATTTTCTGTTTTATCATATTTAACAGGGCTTTACTTGTCCCCTGTACCCAGGACATACTGCCAACGGCCGGGTCCATGCAGAAGTTCAGATCTCCAGCCAATATCACGTCCCCCATCTTAAAGTCCATTAATCTTCCCAAGGTCTGTTTCAAATACTTAATGGGGTTCTTATCAGAGCAATAAATATTTGCAAATGTATATGTCTTTTCCCCCAATCTACCCTTCAAGAAAATAAATCAGCTTTCAGGGTCTGTCATCCTATCTTCTAGTATAAATCTCATCAGTTTCGCAAACCCAATTGCCACCCCCTTGGTCCTCTTAGTAGATAGTCCCCGTAGTAACAAATCGGAAAATTCCTGGAGAATAATTTAACGTTTGTTTCCTGAGAAATATGGGTCTCCTGCAGGAACACCACCTCAGCTTTATACTGCCTAAGTTCCTCCAAAATTTTATATCTCTTTGTTGGAGAATTCAAACCTCTGACATTATATGTCAAAAAATTTATTTCAATCATCTATATTTTCCTATTTTCTTCCTCTTACAGATTGGTGGCCAATAGGCCCTAATTTTGGGTTTCTGTTCTCCACCAATCTTTCCGAGCTTCCCTCCCCTACCGCATCTCTCACTTGCGTTAGGGGTCCTGTGTTTCTTACGTGTCAGAGGATAATAAGCCCTTTGGTCGGGTTTATATCTACTGTGAGTAAATACAGTTTGTCCCAACAAGGTGCCCTCCCTCCCACCCCCCCTCTCCCCTCCACCCTCCCTCTCCCCTCCACCCTCCCTCTCCCCTCCACCCTCTCCCACCCCCACCCTCTCCCACCCCCACCTCCTCCCTCCCACTCTACATCCCCCCCTTTGGCCACATTCTGGCCCCAGAATCACTGGTGGGGCTTCTACCCACTCCCACCTGTGAATCTCCAGCCTTAAGGTGTGGCTCCGATCGCAGCCTTTTCTCCCCCCATTGCTCACCAATACAGGGGGGCAGGGGTGGGCGGTGGGTGCACAAGGGGACCATTTGGAATGCCATTCTCAGACCCTCCACTTTCTAATTTTCTAACCCGGCCCCACCCCCCCCCCCCCGCACAGTTCACTATCTTCTCTTTTCTTCTTCTTCATGCTCTCCTTTTCCTTAAAATCAGTCTGTCACTCATTTCCTATATGTATCTTCCATTCCACCTGTCAGTTCTTCTTCCTCCGATCCTGGGATGACTGTAACCTGCAAGTCAAGCTGGTCACAGAATTCTTGCAATTCTTCCGGGAACCTTAATCTCCTTGATCTGCCATCTTTTTGACCTATTAGACAAGCTGGATATCCCCAATTGTATTTGATGTTCTGTGTGTGCGCATTTACTCCAAAAGGGGATTTTAGAAGCCGTCTCCTAGCGAGTGTTTCTGGGGCCAGATCTGAAAAAATTTGGAGCACTGCCCCAGCATATTTTATGGGGGGACCTCCACGCATTTTCCCCCATATTTCTGCTTTGTCTTCGTACAATTGAAATCTGACAATAATGCCTCTTGGCCTATCTTCTGCAATATTTTTGGGTTTTCTAAGCCTATGGACTGAGGCCTTCCTCTACCCCTTTATTCAACAGGGGATTGAAAATTATGCTCATAATTTTTCTCAGATCCTCCCCTCTCTCTTCGGGTACAAATTTGTAGGTTTTGTCTGCGGTTTTGATTTTCTTGATCTTCTAATTTGTATAAGATTTTCCTCTGATCGAGTTGTATTGTTTTAACGATTTCATTTAATTTTCTTAATTCCTGGGCTTGTTTGTCTGTTCGCTCTTCTGTCTCTTCCACGCGCTTCAGCAAATTGTCCCATATCAGTACGTAACGTGGAGATTTCTAGTTTTATAACATTCTCCAATCTTAAGAACATCTCGGTCATCTCCGCTTTGGAGTTTGATCTGCTATGTTTCGATCCTCCAGTTTACTTATTTCCATTTCACTTCATATACTTATTTCATCTCTGGATTGGTCCGGAGTTTCACCTAGCTTTTTTCCAATGTTTTTTACCTTCTCCTGCAACCCATTTGACTGTTTTCTTAATCCTGGGCTCCTTGGACTTGTCTCCTTAGACATATATTGTTTAATTGTGGAGGTATTAGTTTGCCCTTTTGGGGTTTTTTGTTCACTCCCCTTGGTTGTTTTTCCTTTCATACTGATTTTTTTATTTATGTTCTTTTGTTTCCCCAGTTTTATGGTATTTTCACTTATTCTAAGTGTTTATTCTCTCCTGTAGATTGTAGCTGTTCAACTATGCCGCCAGCCCCTTATATAAATATTAGGCACATTATACATCTATTAGGGACTTTATAAATAGGGACCTTAACCAGTTGTATATCTCGATTCCCTCTTTAGTGATCCCCCTTTAGTGGTCAAGCTTTAACATATATACAGTTCCTCTTACTTTCAGCAGACAGTTCGTCAGAAAATTGCTACTCAGTTTATGCAGGAAAACTTACAGAAGGCTTATCTAATGCACAAAGAAGAGAACAGCTGATAAATACGCTAGCTAATATACATGACTGTGGTATTAACCATGGCTTGTTGCCTGCTATACCAATAACCCCACCCCCTATTCATTTTAATGACCACACCACACATAACTGGAGTAAATTGCCCATAGCAGCCGTTTTAATAACCAAATATAAATACCAATAATTAACATGTCAATAACCTTACAAAACATAACATATATCTTTATTAAAGATAATGTAGCCCAAAGTCATAACCATACCTGCTAGTCTTATCAGGCCTCCAGTCGCGAAACCCCTTACTCGTAGACAACTAGCAGGTACCCATACCAACTGGGAGCCGTACCTCAGACAGGTCCCTACCAACTGGGAGCCGTACCTCCTATGGGTCCCTACCAACTGGGAGCCGTACCTCATATGAGTCCCTACCAACTGGGAGCCGTACCTCAGATGGGTCCCTACACCATACCTTTTAAGGTACGGTGTAGGGATATGAACTAAAGGGACCTTGCACCCCGCCACAACACGACAAATTCCCCCCAAATTGTAGGGAGGGAGGGTGGGAAGCTGATTCTCCAGCTCTTCCCCTGCAATTGAATAACCACCCCCCTTTCCTCTCCAGCTCACTTCCCCCCAGAGCTCCACCCATATCTCCTAAACCATTTAGAAACGCTCTAACAAAAACCTAACCATGTACTCCCCTCCCCTCTTATCATTACTCCCAGTCTCAAGCCCCATTAACCCCTGTCATGCCGGCCCTTCGTTTATTGCTTTTGGGGCGTACTACGGGCCTCTCTGTCTTGAAAGCATGCCAGCAGGCCAGTTATTTAAAAAAAAAAAGAACTCTATGGGCTGGCTATTTAATCGGGAAGAATTTCCAGTCCAAAGTCTATATCGCTGGCCTCTGTTTAGAGAAGATCAAGTGTGCGTACCACAAGTGTTTGATTTAATCAATGTGTATTATGATGCAGAGGTTTTCAAGTTAAGATCGGGTAAATCTTGTAGGGAGTTTTTGCAAGGGATGTCTATATAGCAAACTATCCTCATACAAGCCAGTAGGAGCCCAGAAAAAAAAACAGCATGCAAGCAGTTCTTGTGGTCAGCTAGCAACTCAGCTGCTAAATACAAATACAATTCGTCCTATATATGAGGCCGATGTTTATTCAAGCGCTTCATACAATTCCATAATTTGGTGTTAACCAGCATATTGCTGCAGCAGTTTTAAGTTAAGGCAGGTGGGTTTTATACGGAATCTTTTGCAGAAAATGTCAGTGTAGCAGTATAGCAATCTCTGCTTTAACCCGGCCAGTAGGGATGAGGATCAGCTGGGTGGAAAAGCAATGCAATAGGAGCAGCTGGTCTGACCGAGAACAGTCTGAAACACTACAAGCCTCTTTCTCCACAAAAAAAAAAACACGTGTAAGCTGTTCTTATGGGTGACGGGTAGAGAAGCTGGTAGGAGCAAGTGCGATTCAATCGGTGTGAAAAGCCGGTATTTATTCTGACATTTTTGCACATTTTCCTTCATACAGTTCAGTTAAAAAACAATAGTACCTCCTTGTCGTCTTCATCTACCACTTGCTAGCCCTGCTGCGTTGGTTTCTACTGGTGTCCCCAGCAGTGCTAGATGTAGTTGTAGTACTTTCAGCTCACGCTTTCTTGGGCCTTTTCAAAGAGATCAGAACGAACCTCCGTGCTGCTGCCTGTGCCGTTCCTCTCCTGCTTTCAGCCATCCGGGTGCTGAGGGATCCATGTAGAAAAACTGAGGTGGGGAGAGGGCCGCGAGGCTCAATCCTCCAGCGCTCCACTGACCGCTCTTGTCAGTACCATACCCGCCAGTCCGCCCAACCAACAAAGTGGGCAAACTCCGACCAGTTCAGGGTCCTCATTTGTGACGCTCCCTCAGCCTCCCATACAGCAGGATAGCCACGGCATCTCCTGGTTCCCCACTAACACAAGCTCCGGCGGTACGCTCGGGCCCCTCCCTCAACAAGGAGACGTCACGTCCTCACGTCCGCATCCTCCCCCCTAGTCGAACTTAAAGTGGAACCACCAGGCTGCATTCTGCCCCTCAAGACAGACACAGTTTGGATGAGACCTGCTCTGAACAATCTGCTGTTCATCTTTACCCACTTGCTTACTGGGCACTTAAACCCCCCTCCTGCCCAGACCAATTTTCAGCTTTCAGCCCTGTCGCACTTTGAATGGCAATTGCACAATCATACAACACTGTACCCAAATGAAATTTTTATCTTTTTTTTCCCACAAATAGAGCTTTCTTTTGGTGGTATTTAATCACAGCTGGGATTTTCATTTTTTGCTAACCAAACAAAAAAAAATGGAAAATTTTGAAAAAAAAAAAAATCGTGTTTCATAGTTTATTATAAAATTTTGCAAACAGGTAATTTTTCTCCTTCATTGATATGCGCTGATGAGGCGGCACTGGTGGGCACTGATAGGCTGCACTGATGGGCATGGATAGGCACAGTTAGGGCAGCACTGATAGGCACAGTTAAGGCGGCACTGATAGGCACAGTTAAGGCAGCACTGATGGGGACAGATAAGGCGGTACTGATGGGCACAAATAAGGCGGCACTGATGGCCACTGATGGGCGCTGATGGGTGGCACTGATGGGTGGCACGGATGGGTGGCACGGATAGGTGGCACGGATGGGCACTGATAGGTACCACTGATGGGGGGCACTGATGGGTGGTGTAACGACACCCCGAGTATGAAAGGGGTTAAAGTCGTTTAGGACATTTCATACCCAAACACAAAGGCAGCTACCGAACACTCCAATCAGCCGAACAAGGAACCCATACAAATAATCCACCCCAAAAACGAGACACGGCTCTGTCTTCAGGTTTCAAGCAGGAATTCAACTCATTTATTATAACACATGGACACAACAGATAAAATAACTCAGAGACTCTTTCCCCCCACCCTTGGAAAAGAGGGCGGGTTAAACTGTCCAATGACAATGGACACACAGGTCAGGTGTGTTTAACATCTCATCAGTACACAGTGTTAGCAGGGAGAGCTGTTGGAAGAATCCCCCCTCCCTCCAATGCAATACACATCCTGTGATCCAAGGCAGACAAACATAATAGAACATTGGTTTGCAGGAGGCTGGCATTTAGTCCCCTCCAAAAGCCTCTTTTCTAGGTTTGTCACATTTCTCCCCTTTCGGCAGGAGACTAACACAGGAGGAGACCCCAGACGGGTTAACTCTGAAGTTAGTCAGTAGTTCCAGTCCTCTAATGCTGGTATCCACACTGTACCCCAAACAAAAATTGTTCCAAACAGATCATTACTTACCCAGCCGACCTCTGCCTCTCTCGGAGAACACGCCCGCCGTTGGGGAGAGGCCTGGACTGGCCCTTCTCCCGGTAGTCTTTTTAGCCACTGGAGAGAAGACAGGGTGACTGGGCTCACGCCATCATGCTGTTGGGGATCTGGGCACAGGTAGTCACTGGGTTGGCTTCAGTGGGGCCTATTGGGGCGTAAGCGGAAATGAGGGGGGCCAAATCATTCCCCAGTAGTACATCCGCTGGCAAATCCTTCATCACCCCCACATTCACGTGTCCTGAACCAACCCCCCAATCCAGGTGAACTCGGGCAACGGGTAGCCGGAAAATGGTGCCTCCCGCTACCCTTACAACTACAGTGTCCCCGGTGTGTTGGCTCTCTGGGATGAGGTTCTTCCGTAGTAGGGTCATGGTGGCACCAGTATCACGTAGGCCATTGGCTACCTTTCCATTAACCCAGACGGTCTGCCTGTGTTGCTGCCGGTTGTCCTGGTTAGCTGCTTGTACTAGATCAGCCTCATGCAGGACACCCCAACGTTCTTCCTCCTCAATGCAGTGAGCCGCAGGCATGGATGTGTGGGGATTCCCCCCTGCTGGCTTGCTCCACGAGTGGGACTGCCTGGCTAGATTCAACGGACAGTCTGGCTTTTTGTGCCCTAGCTGTTTACACCCGAAACACCTGAGGGGTTGTGAGTAGTCTTGGGAGTTGAACCTGGGCTGCCGAGAATAAGTGGCCACTGGAGGTGGTGCTGTAGGGCGGTACAACTGTGGTTTGTAGGCACCAGCTGGAGGGGGTGCCGCTGATTGATAATCCACCCGAGCTGTTGTCTTGACCACATGGTTATCCAGTTTGCGGGCGTCTGTGTATTCGTCCACCAGGTGAGCTGCTTCAGACAAGGTGCAAGGTTTTCGGTCCCGGACCCACTCTCTGACTTCTGGGAACAGCTTGTCAAAGAAGTGCTCCAGCAGGAACAGCTGCAGCACCTCTTCCCCAGATACTGCTTGGCATCCAGCGACCCAGTGGGATGCCGTGCGGTGTAGGCGGCATGCCCACTCGGCATATGAGTCTCCAGTCTGCTTGCTCGTCTCTCGGAACCGCCTCCGCTATGCTTCTGGTGTAACGGCATACCTGCCCAAAAGTGCTTCTTTTACCAGCCCATAGTTCATAATATCCTTGTCTGGGATGGTCCTGAACGCTTCACTGGCCCGGCCGGACAATTTCCCAGACAAAATGGTAACCCATTCCTCTGTGGACACCCGGTGTAGGGCACATTGCCGTTCAAAATCGGCAAGGTACCCATCAATCTCCCCTTCTGCTTCAATAAAATTTTTAAAAGCAGCAAAATGTACCTTTTTCCTTTCAGTAGGTGCTGTTGTGACTCCCGCTGCTGCAGCACCTCTTTGCTGTAGCCAATTTGCATCCACAACCGTTATAACTCGGTCTATGATCTCCGCTGTAGGGTTAGGGCCATAATGTGCCAGTCTTATTTTAACAGCCCGATCAAAACTTGCCTCTTCGGGTGTCCTGTCTGTTATGCTGGGTCTTTCGGTTATGCTGGGTCTTTCCGCTCTATCCATTTCGACTAGTTCTTCGATAATGTCCCTCTTCTTACGGTTGTTGGCCGGTCTCCGGTTGTAGCTGTCCTTCTGGGCTGTGGGAATGATCCCGTTGCTTGCCACCAGTGTAACGACACCCCGAGTATGAAAGAGGTTAAAGTCGTTTATGGCATTTCATACCCAAACACAAAGGCAGCTACCGAACACTCCAATCAGCTGAACAAGGAACCCATACAAATAATCCATCCCAAAAACGAGACACGGCTCTGTCTTCAGGTTTCAAGCAGGAATTCAACTCATTTATTATAACACATGGACACAACAGATAAAATAACTCAGAGACTCTTTCCCCCCACCCTTGGAAAAGAGGGCGGGTTAAACTGTCCAATGACAATGGACACACAGGTCAGGTGTGTTTAACGTCTCATCAGTACACAGTGTTAGAAGGGAGAGCTGTTGGAAGAATCCCCCCTCCCTCCAATGCAATACACATCCTGTGATCCAAGGCAGACAAACACAAACCCTCCAATGCAAAACACATCCTGTGATCCAAGGCAGACAAACATAATAGAACATTGGTTTGCAGGAGGCTGGCATTCAGTCCCCTCCAAAAGCCTCTTTTCCGGCTAGGTTTGTCACAGGTGGCACTGAGGGGTAGTGATGGGTGGCACTGATGGGCACTTGTAGGTGACACTGATGGGCACTGATAGGTGGCACTGATGTGCAGCACTGTTGTTGTGGCACTGATGTGGGCGCTGATGGGTGGCACTGTGGGCACTGATGGGTGGCACTGTGGGCACTGATGGGTGGCACTGTGGGCACTGATGGGTGACGCTGGTGGGCACTGGTAGGCGGCACTGCTGTCTATTGCTGTGTCCCTGGCAGGGGGCATAGATGACCGCCGTGATCGGGACTGATGTCCCTCTCACGGCCGCCGGTGATCGGCTTTTTTTTTCCCTCCTCACGCTGTCAGCGCGAGGAGAAAAAATAGCCGATTACCGGCTCTGTTTACATCACATGATCAGCTGTCATTGGCTGACAGCTGATCATGTGGTAAGGGGTCGGGACCGACCCCTTACTCTGATCTGTGATCAGGCGAGTCTCATAGACTCGCAGATCACCGCGCGCAGCGCGCGCCCTGCAGGGGGCGCGCAGGTCGCTCGTGCACGGGACGACGTCAATAGACGTCGTCCCGGCAATGTAGGTCCGTGCTGTTGCCGTCATTTGGCAATAGCGCGGATCTGAAGAGGTCAAGTGTTCCCGGTCAGGCTGCCTTTCACCTGGCTTGTTATGAACTGTTATTCGCTGACTACAATACAGGATGTTTCTTTTGCATCTTTACAGTGTGTGAGTTACTGCGGCCGCGCGAAGCTGCACCCTCCCACATACAGATCTGACTGACTTCCTCCAATGCATTCCCCTTTAATCTGGAGGTATTTTTTCTTAGTAGAACTAAAGGCAAAACTTTTTTTATTTTGGATAGAGTTATGGAGGATTACAACCCCTGTGTCTTTATTTTTTGCCATCTGTGTCCCATTGGGGAGGGTTCCATTCATTTCCTGTTTCATAGCCAAAACAGAAAGTGAGAAGAAATCCTGTCCAAAGTGAGGAAATCCCTGGCTATCACCAGAACTAGTGTCTCCCTTTGAAGATTTCCCCTCTATTACTGTTCTGGGGACAACCCAAACTTTGTGACAGTAACAGTTATTTTCAGCTAAGTAGACATTAAAATGCAGTTATTTGTTCTCCGTTACATTGGTATGCATATATAAATATAAACCCTAACCAAAATATATTCATCCTTTGTTGCATCTCAGTGCTGCTGGTTACCTGAACCCTCTTTTGCAGCTACTTCCTGTCTACATGCACTCCATCGATGGCTGCCTTGGCATTTCTCCCTCCTTATGGTAAGAACAGTGGACCGTGCCTGCATAGTGTGTGACTCCATCAGAAGCCCATGTGACAGGGTGACTACGCAGGAGTACAATTTGGAGACAGGAACAGAGAGTTGTCACCCTCTAATAGGAAGTGGCCTTCACCGCAGGATATCACCAGGGATTATTTTAATGAAAGCTGAAGAATTCAAAGTATTAAAATTCCTTTTGAAATTATATTAACACAGTAATGCGTATTGTTAAGTGTATGGCCAACTTATAGGTTCATTTTAAGACTTAGGAGAAGGGTTGGTGTGAAAAGGGAGTCCCGGAGTAAAAGAATAAAAAGAATGGGCGGAGGGACGGCATGACATAGGCGGACAGCAGGACAGGCAGGGGTAGTTTAGGAACTGTTGCCCCTTTAAGGAAAGGGGGGTGGTTAAGGGCTGGGAGGGGTCCTGGGGAAGTTTGGTGGGCAGGGGGAAGTAGTTGGGTCAGTCGTGAGCGGAGAGGAGTGAAGCTTCCCACCCATTCTCCCGATGTTTTGGTCAGCATTACGGTGAGGCTGTCATGACAGCTCGGCAGTGGTGGGTCTTTGGAGGAAGAGAAGAAGGCTGGAATATAACATGGTCGGGACCCATCTGTGGTATGGGGTTCTCGGGTAACGAGGGGTTTAACCAGGAAAGAATAAAAAATGTAGGTCACTGCGGATGTCGAGTACCATCTCTTGCGACTGGAGGCCTACGTTTTTAAAGAAGTTTGTCGCAGTGACCAAATTGTGTGTCATTGCCCTCAAAGACCACCAAGGTATAGAGAAGGTTTGGTTGATGGTTATTTTAAATGTTATTTATTTAAGTTACATTATTTGTTAAATAAAAGGCCTTAAGGCCATTTTACTCCAAAACCTTGTCACGTCATTTATCGGGTAATTGGGGGGTTTGGAGGTTATGGTCTAATAGGGTGGGGAAAACTGGATTTATCTGTCCTTCATATGTCATGTACATTTCTGTGCTGTGATACATTTTTTTCTGGGTGTAAAAAATTTTTGGCTAAAATTACCATGGCAATTTTATTTAACTGAAAACTAATATCATGGTGTCCTACCTGTCAGCTTGGCCCTGGTACAGATGATGAAGGCACTAGGCCGGGATCTCATGAATGTAATCGGTTCAACAATGATGCTTTGTGATGGTATTTCCAGTCCAAGGTGGTAGAAGGAATCCTGGAAATACAATCCATCCAAAGGTTGATAATTGTTCCACACTCATAATTACATGACAATACACCGTGTAATTATAACCCGGCAGAGAGGAACCTGAGTGCGGGAAGGTGTGGCAAACTGGAAACTGATGGAGGATTACAGGTGAACTCCAGGCAGATAGATAGGACACAAATGAATTCAGCTTCGTGATCATAATACTTCACTAAGGGTTCTGTTTTAGAAAAAAAAATTCTGGATGAATGTCACAATCACTCACCCAGCCATCACAAATTCTGACTTAATACGTCACTTTCCTATGATCGTCAGCTCCATCTATTGGTCATAATGTGATATTTTCCCCACTGAGGTATTTCAGGACATAATGGTAACATAAATGGTTATAACATTCATCTAGTGTTTTTTTTTTAATTTTTTATAAATAGATCTCTAATTTTTTTTTTTTTTTTTTTTTAGTAAAGGAATTGTCAAAAACTGTCTATTGTGGTTTTTACTTTTTGACACTTTTTGGTGAATAGGTTGGTGTACAATGTACCTGATACCCATTCACAAGGGGGGGGCAGGATCTAGGATCTAAGGCCCCCCTTGTTAAAGGGGGTTTCCAGATTCCTAGAAGCCCCCCACCCGCAGACCCCCACAACCAATGGCCAGGGTTGTTGGGAAGAGGCCCTTGTCCCCATAAAACACCAATCTCATGAATTTTTTTATATGTATTTATATGTATTAATTGTCTTCACCCTATGAATTTTGTATCCAATAAACCAATCTTATTATTTTAAGACAGTCTACCTGTGTGCCTTTAAAGTCCATTCTTTTAGTCTTTAGTTTTCATATGCCCAATTTGGGACGTTGGCACACTGCTATCTGTGTACCCACAGTGTCACCCTGTGTAAGTACACACTTACTTGGAATTTCCTTCAATATATATTTTTTTTAATTATATTGTAAAAAAAACAATAATGACTTACACTTAAGAGGGGCCTAGGGAGCTGAACAAGGAGTTTCCCGACCTCTCTAAGGTAAACTGGGTTCCACGAGACCCCCGTTCAAAGTGACTCATAGACACGCAGCCACACAATGAATTTGGACACAATGCAGATCAACGCCAATCTGGGTATAGCGTTCTTTGCTGTTAGAGCGGTAAGGATGTGGAACTCCCTTTCGCAGTTGATGGTGTCAGCAGAGAGTGTAGATAAATAGGAAAAAATAGTTTAAATGTGTTTCTTAGCAAATAAAATGTATAGGATATGGAAAATGGTAGTGACCTACACAGGGCGGCTGATATGGCAGTACAGCCAGCCCTCCTGTTCTGGGTCCAGGCCCTATCAGTTGAAGAGGGTGGCCCAGGTACCTGCTGAGCAGGAGGGCCAGCTGTACTCCTTTACTGCAGAAACCAATCCTCTTCTGCCCTCCCTCACAGCGATGTTGGCTTCTCTTCTTCTCCATCCCTTCAGCCGTGCTGCAGGGGGATCAGTTTTAGCATCTACGCCCCCCATCTCTCATGCTTTCCAGGCCCCCCCTGTGCACCCCTTTTCCCCAGAGTCGGCTTCCATCCTCTCCTACCAGGAGCTGCTCACGGCAGGACCCGGGACCAACGCATTATGTAACTATGTAAATGTTCTTGCTTTTTGGTGTCACTTGTTTATTTGCATCTTTTCTCTGCAAGACTTGACAAAAAGTGAAGGTTGTGGTGTGAGTAGATTTTTTCATTTATTTGCTTATTTTATGACAAGGAAAGATGCAACTTATAAAGGCCATTTTAACTTTCAGTTTCAATCTTCTAAATACATTCCAGGTGCATCAAAACAAAAGGTGAGCACAGTTTTTTAGGTGACTTTCTATAGAAAGCAGTCACAACATGAGTAGAAAAGCCTGTTCCCTGTTGCTGCAGAGAAGGACGCATGCTCGATGTGTGGAAGCTAATGGTCTCTCTACAGAGGTCCAAAACACACTCCCTACTGAGTCCAACCTATAGCTGTGCAATACATAGCTCTCATGCTTCCTGCTGATTGGAGAATTCTAGCTCTGACTCAGAAGGGGATGTGTCAGACTTCTCCAGATAGACCACTGCTTCTGCACATAGAGCAAGGGTCCATCTCTGTACCATGCTGGCAGGGGACGGGCCTTTCTACTCAAGCTGTGGCTATTTCTGAAGAAAACCAACTGGAATGTATGGCTGATTTAAACTGAACATTCTATTGAGGATTAAACAGCTGTTGAGAAAAATGTAAAAAAAAAAACAAATCTAATAAAAAACAAAAACAGGACATGTATGAATAAATAAAGCAAATTTTATTTATTTATTTTTTAAATTATTGTATTAAAATTCTTGCTGTCTCTATCCAGGGCACAATGAGACATAAAGGAATCCTCATAAGCGCCTCCTTGTTCTCCACCGTGACTTTTCTGATGGCAAGATGGTTCATGAACACCAGAGGCACCCCCCAAACGATGCCCTTTGCCCCTACACCAGTTAGAATGCCGCTCCCCATAATGAGACAGTCAGTGACCCTGTCCAATGGCACTTACACTTATCATCTGAACCTAACCAGTTTTGAGGCGGAGTTCCCCCAACTACAGAGTTACCATTGCACACTCATGCAGGAGCCAAACCAAGAGGAACAAGGAGCAACCAAACAAAAGCTCTTGATCCTGGCGGTGAAATCCCAACCCAGTACTGGGACAAGGAGGTCAGAACTACGGAAGACATGGGCTAAAGAGAGAGAGATAAATGGATACAGAATTAAACCAATATTTTTGTTGGGAAAGACGGAAGTGAAAGGACATATGGAAATGGCCAAACGTGAGAGCCAAGAGTACGGTGACATTCTACAATGGGACATGACTGAAGGACACCATAACTTGTCCTTGAAAGAACGCTGCTTCTTGGAGTGGTTGTATCTGAAGATGCCACAAGTTGATCACATTTTTAAAGGTAAGGGAGGAGAGTCCAGACTAAAAACACTAAAATATTTACACATTCTGAACAAGCACTTTAAAACAAGTTCTCATTCACTTCCGTAAGTATGGGTATTGTAGAGAAATTCATCCTCAAAATTCACAACTGTCTGCATCCTCTGACTCCCCCCATCCCATGTGACCGTGTCTCTGCTTTCTCTAACCTACCCCATCTGATGTGATTCTGTCTCTGCATCTCCTCACCACCCCTTATGTGTCTCTGCAGTCATTAACACTCCTCCTCTCCTGAGTGTTTATGACATGTCTCTGAAGCCTCTCACCTCTCTCCTCTCCTGTGTGCTTATGTCTCCAGCCTCTCACTCCTCTCCTTTCCTGTGTGTATATGTCTCTGAGGCCTCTCACCTCTCTCCTCTCCTGTGTGTCTATGTCTCTGCAGCCTCTCACTCCTCTCCTCTCCTGTGTGTCCATGTCTCTAAAGCCTCTCACCTCTCTCCTCTCCTGTGTGACTATGTCTCTGCAGCCTCTCACTCCTCTCCTCTCCTGCGTGTCTATGTCTCTGCAGTCTCTCACCCCTCTCCTCTCCTGTGTGTCTATGTCTCTGCAGCCTCTCACCCCTCTCCTCTCCTGTGTGTCTATGTCTCTGCAGGCTCCCACCCCTCTCCTCTCCTGTGTGTCTATGTCTCTGCAGCCTCTCACTGCTCTCCTCTCCTGTGTGTCTATGTCTCTGCAGGCTCTCACCTCTCTCCTCTCCTGTGTGTCTATGTCTCTGCAGCCTCTCACCCCTCTCCTCTCCTGTGTGTCTATGTCTCTGCAGGCTCTCACCCCTCTCCTCTCCTGTGTGTCTATGTCTCTGCAGCCTCTCACCCCTCTCCTCTCCTGTGTGTCTATGTCTCTGCAGGCTCTCACCTCTCTCCTCTCCTGTGTGTCTATGTCTCTGCAGCCTCTCACTGCTCTCCTCTCCTGTGTGTCTATGTCTCTGCAGCCTCTCACTCCTCTCCTCTCCTGTGTGTCTATGTCTCTGCAGCCTCTCACTCCTCTCCTCTCCTGTGTGTCTATGTCTCTGCAGCCTCTCACCTCTCTCCTCTCCTGTGTGTCTATGTCTCTGCAGCCTCTCACCCCTCTCCTCTCCTGTGTGTCTATGTCTCTGCAACCTCTCACTCCTCTCCTCTCCTGTGTGTCTATGTCTCTGCAGCCTCTCACCTCTCTCCTCTCCTGTGTGTCTATGTCTCTGCAGCCTCTCACCCCTCTCCTCTCCTGTGTGTCTATGTCTCTGCAACCTCTCACCTCTCTCCTCTCCTGTGTGTCTATGTCTCTGCAGCCTCTCACCTCTCTCCTCTCCTGTGTGTCTATGTCTCTGCAGCCTCTCACCCCTCTCCTCTCCTGTGTGTCTATGTCTCTGCAGCCTCTCACCCCTCTCCTCTCCTGTGTGTCTATGTCTCTGCAGCCTCTCACCCCTCTCCTCTCCTGTGTGTCTATGTCTCTGCAGCCTCTCACCCCTTTCCTCTCCTGTGTGTCTATGTCTCTGCAACCTCTCACCCCTCTCCTCTCCTGTGTGTCTATGTCTCTGCAACCTCTCACGCCTCTCCTCTCCTGTGTGTCTATGTCTCTGCAGCCTCTCACTGCTCTCCTCTCCTGTGTGTCTATGTCTCTGCAGCCTCTCACTCCTCTCCTCTCCTGTGTGTCTATGTCTCTGCAGACTCTGACACCTCTCCTCTCCTGTGTGTCTATGTCTCTGCAACCTCTCACTCCTCTCCTCTCCTGTGTGTCCATGTCTCTGCAACCTCTCACTCCTCTCCTCTCCTGTGTGTCTATGTCTCTGCAGCCTCTCACTCCTCTCCTCTCCTGTGTGTCTATGTCTCTGCAGACTCTGACCCCTCTCCTCTCCTGTGTGTCTATGTCTCTGCAGCCTCTCAGTGCTCTCCTCTGCTTTGTGTCTATGTCTCTGCAACCTCTCACCTCTCTCCTCTCCTGTGTGTCTATGTCTCTGCAGCCTCTCACTCCTCTCCTCTCCTGTGTGTCTATGTCTCTGCAGCCTCTCACCCCTCTCCTCTCCTGTGTGTCTATGTCTCTGCAGCCTCTCAGTGCTCTCCTCTCCTTTGTGTCTATGTCTCTGCAGCCTCTCACTCCTCTCCTCTCCTGTGTGTCTATGTCTCTGCAGCCTCTCACTCCTCTCCTCTCCTGTGTGTCTATGTCTCTGCAGCCTCTCACCCCTCTCCTCTCCCGTGTGTCTATGTCTCTTCAGCCTCTCCCTCGTCTCCTCTCCTGTGTGTCTATGTCTCTTCAGCCTCTCACTCCTCTCCTCTCCTGTGTGTCTATGTCTCTGCAGCCTCTCACTCCTCTCCTCTCCTGTGTGTCTATGTCTCTGCAGCCTCTCACCTCTCTCCTCTCTTGTGTGTCTATGTCTCTGCAGCCTCTCACCCCTCTCCTCTCCTGTGTGTCTATGTCTCTAAAGCCTCTCACCTCTCTCCTCTCCTGTGTGTCTATGTCTCTGCAGCCTCTCACCCCTCTCCTCTCCTGTGTGTCTATGTCTCTGCAGCCTCTCACTCCTCTCCTCTCCTGTGTGTCTATGTCTCTGCAGCCTCTCACCCCTCTCCTCTCCCGTGTGTCTATGTCTCTTCAGCCTCTCCCTCCTCTCCTCTCCTGTGTGTCTATGTCTCTTCAGCCTCTCACTCCTCTCCTCTCCTGTGTGTCTATGTCTCTGCAGCCTCTCACTCCTCTCCTCTCCTGTGTGTCTATGTCTCTGCAGCCTCTCACCTCTCTCCTCTCTTGTGTGTCTATGTCTCTGCAGCCTCTCACTCCTCTCCTCTCCTGTGTGTCTATGTCTCTGCAGCCTCTCACCTCTCTCCTCTCTTGTGTGTCTATGTCTCTGCAGCCTCTCACCCCTCTCCTCTCCTGTGTGTCTATGTCTCTAAAGCCTCTCACCTCTCTCCTCTCCTGTGTGTCTATGTCTCTGCAGCCCCTCACCCCTCTCCTCTCCTGTGTGTCTATGTCTCTGCAGCCTCTCACTCCTCTCCTCTCCTGTGTGTCTATGTCTCTGCAGCCTCTCACCCCTCTCCTCTCCTGTGTGTCTATGTCTCAGCAGCCTCTCACCCCTCTCCTCTCCTGTGTGTCTATGTCTTAGCAGCCTCTCACCCCTCTCCTCTCCTGTGTGTCTATGTCTCTGCAGCCTCTCACTCCTCTCCTCTCCTGTGTGTCTATGTCTCTGCAGCCTCTCCCCCCTCTCCTCTCCTGTGTGTCTATGTCTCTGCAGCCTTTCACAAAATTGAACTTTTTGGCCTAAAAGCAAAATGCTACGTGTGGCGGAAAACTAACACTGCACATCACCCTGAACACACCATCCCCACTGTGAAACATGGTGGAGGCAGCATCATTCATATTGTGGGGATGCTTTTCTTCAGAAGGGACAGGGAAGCTGGTCAGAGTTGATGGGAAGATGGATGGAGCCAAATACAGGGCAATCTTAGAAGAAAACCTGTTAGAGTCTGGTAAAGACTTGAGACTGGGGTGGAGGTTCACCTTCCAGCAGGACAATGACCCTAAACATACAGCCAGAGCTACAATGGAATGGTTTAGATCAAAGCATATTCATGTGTTAGAATGGCCCAGTCAATGCCCATACCAAAATCCAATTGAAAATCTGTGGCAAGACTTGAAAATTGCTGTTCACAGACGCTCTCCATCCAATCTGACAGAGCTTGAGATATTTTACAAAGAAGAATGGGCAAAAATGTCCCTCTCTAGATGTGCAAAGCTGGTAGAGACATCCCTAAAAAGACTTACAGCTGTAATTGCAGTAAAAGACAGTTCTACAAAGTATTGACTTCGGGGGGCGCCATACAAATGCATGCAAAACTTTTCACATATTTATTTGTAAAAAAAAATTAAAACCATTTATCATTCCGCTTCACAATTATGTGCCACTTTGGGTTGGTCTATCACATAAAATCCCAATAAAATACATTTACATTTTTTGTTGTAACATGACAAAATGTGGAAAATGTCAAGGGGTATGAATACTTTTTCGAGGCATTGTAGATATATAGCATATATGGTTAGTGATCGTCATACATGATAACTATCTTTTTCCTCCCTACAGTTGACGACGATGAATTTGTGAACCCAGGCGTGATTGTACAGTATATTACAGAATATGGATCCCCAGATACAGTTCATGGTTTCCACCATCATAGGCCACCTGTCATGCGTGAGACAAAATACAGCATCACAAAGACTCTGTACCCTCAGGAATATTATCCAGGTTTTGTATCCGGTGGCGGTTTTCTGTTCCCAGGAGCCTCAGTGAATGGTCTCTACAATGCTTCCCTTCTACTCCCTGTATTCCCATTGGATGACGTTTATTTTGGGTTTCTCACCATGGCGGTCAACCTAACCTTTCAACATGACAGTCGCTTCTATGTGCGAGGATTAAAGTACAATGTGTGTAGGTACAAAGAAGCACTGGTGGTCCATGGTATTAATGAAGCGAACATGGCATGGATATGGTGGGACGTACAGAACAGCAAATGCCGAAGGTCGAAATCACACCAAGCTGACAGACAGACGTACAGACAAAGAACTTCTACAAATGGGGAAAAAAAAAATCATTTCTCAATACAAGGGCTAAAACACATCTGACTGGATGTTGGAGGCTAAAGAATAGTTCTACTTTTTAGAATATTATTTACGGAAAACACAATTCGGAAAGTCCTTATGAGCCCCATATTGTGGCATTATTATTGCAACTTTTGACGTGGGCACTGTACTCAGCGCCATTTACATTTTTTACAACTATCACATTTTTTTTAAATATATGTTCGAATGTATTCATCTATTTTATTTTATTTATTTCAGGTACTTATATAGCGCCATCAATTTACGCAGCACTTTACATATACATTGTACATTCATATCAGTCCCTACCCTCAAGGAGCTTACACTCTAAGGTTCCTAACTCACATTCATACATACTAGGGACAATTTAGACAGGATCCAATTAATCTACCAGTGGGAGGAAACCAGAGTATCCAGAGGAAACCCACGCAGGCACAGGGAGAACATGCAAACTCCAGGAAGGTAGTGGCGTGGTTGGGATTTGAACCAGCGACCCTTTTTACTGCTAGGCAAGAGTGCTACCCACTATACCACCGTGCCTCCCAAATATTCATTTTATTACAAAAAAAAAAAAAAGAACCAAAATGGGTTTATACTTGAAGATGTTATTCAGGTTGGAATAGGTGGTGGTGAGGTATGGAATTCTCCATTATTCAGTAAAGGGTGCTTTGCTTGCTCATCTTTTTGTACAATGTGGTTGAATTCTTTTTTTGAGCTTCTTTCAGAATCAGTGTTCATGTGACATCTCTGTTTAGGGCCTGTCCATGTGACATCTCTGTTTAGAGTAATGTCCATGTGACATCTCTGTTTAGGGCAATGTCCATGTGACATCTCTGTTTAGGGCAGTGTCCATATGGCATCTCTGTTTAGGGCAGTGTCCATGTGACATCTCTGTTTAGGGCAGTGTCCATATGGCATCTCTGTTTAGAGTAATGTCAATGTGACATCTCTGTTTAGGGCAATGTCCATGTGACATCTCTGTTTAGGGCAATGTCCATGTGACATCTCTGTTTAGGGCAATGTCCATGTGACATCTCTGTTTAGGGCAGTGTACATGTGACATCTCTGTTTAGGGCAATGTCCATATGACATCTCTGTTTAGGGCAATGTCCATGTGACATCTCTGTTTAGGGCAATGTCCATGTGACATCTCTGTTTAGAGTAATGTCCATGTGACATCTCTGTTTAGGGCAATGTCCATGTGACATCTCTGTTTAGGGCAATGTCCATGTGACATCTCTGTTTAGGGCAATGTCCATGTGACATCTCTGTTTAGGGCAATGTCCATGTGACATCTCTGTTTAGGGCAATGTCCATGTGACATCTCTGTTTAGGGCAATGTCCATGTGACATCTCTGTTTAGGGCAATGTCCATGTGACATCTCTGTTTAGGGCAGTGTCCATGTGACATCTCTGTTTAGGGCAATGTCCATGTGACATCTCTGTTTAGAGTAATGTCCATGTGACATCTCTGTTTAGGACTCATCCATGTGACATCTCTGTTTAGGGCAATGTCCATGTGACATCTCTGTTTAGGACTCATCCATGTGACATCTCTGTTTAGGGCAATGCCCATGTGACATCTCTGTTTAGGGCAATGTCCATGAGATATCTCTGTTTAGAGCAATGTCCATGTGACATCTCTGTTTAGAGTAATGTCCATGTGACATCTCTGTTTAGGGCAATGTCCATGTGACATCTCTGTTTAGGGCAATGTCCATGTGACATCTCTGTTTAGGGCAATGTCCATGTGACATCTCTGTTTAGGGCAATGTCCAGGGGCATAACTACCACCATAGCGACCCATGCCGGCGCTATGGGGCCCGCAGCCGAGTGGGGCCCAGTGAGGATAAGAGCACCGCCGGCACAGTCTCCCAGCCAGGGGAAGAGAGAGGAAAGGAAGAGGCGAGCTGTCCGTATCAGCAGAGAGCTGAATTGCCCGATGTAAGAGCTTTCATTAGAACTTCCAGTGTTCCCAGGGCTCACGTCACATAGCTCCACCTTTTGGCCCAGTGCCTTTGACAGAACGCCGATCCAATGCGGGACATGTGACGTCATCAAAGGCGTCGGGCCAAGAGGTGGGGCTATGTGACGATGAGCCCCGGGAAGACAGGAAATTCAAATGAAAGCTATTACAGCGGGCAATCCCGCTCTCTGCTGATCCGGGTGGCTTGCCTCTTCCTCTGCATAGGTGGGGCTGTATGGCGCACAGGCAGACCAGGCTGTATTGGGCAAAGGTCACGCTGTATGGGGCACAGGTCACGCTGTATTGGGCACAGGTCATGCTGTATTGGGCACAGGTCACGCTGCATTGGGCACAGGTCACGCTGTATTGGGCACAGGTCACACTGCATTGGGCACAGGTCACGTTGCATTGGGCACAGGTCACGCTGCATTGGGCACAGGTCACGCTGCATTGACACTAGGGCAACTGTGGGGGGGGGGCTGTTTGCAGGGGGGCCCCACACAACATTTTGCTATGGGGCCCTGCTATTTCTAGTTACGCCCCTGGCAATGTCCATGTGACATCTCTGTTTAGGACTTATCCATGTGACATCTCTGTTTAGGACGATGTCCATGTAACATCTCTGTTTAGAGCAATGTCCATGTGACCTCTCTGTTTAGGACTTATCCATGTGACATCTCTGTTTAGGACTCATCCATGTGACATCTCTGTTTAGGGCTCATCCATGTGACATCTCTGTTTAGGACAATGTCCATGTGACATCTCTGTTTAGGACTCATCCATGTGACATCTCTGTTTAGGGCTCATCCATGTGACATCTCTGTTTAGGGCAATGTCCATGTGACATCTCTGTTTAGGACTCATCCATGTGACATCTCTGTTTAGGGCAATGCCCATGTGACATCTCTGTTTAGGGCAATGTCCATGAGATATCTCTGTTTAGAGCAATGTCCATGTGACATCTCTGTTTAGAGTAATGTCCATGTGACATCTCTGTTTAGGGCAATGTCCATGTGACATCTTTGTTTAGGGCAATGTCCATGTGACATCTCTGTTTAGGGCAATGTCCATGTGACATCTCTGTTTAGGGCAATGTCCATGTGACATCTCTTTTTAGGGCAATGTCCATGTGACATCCCTGTTTAGGGCAATGTCCAGGGGCATAACTACCACCATAGCGACCCATGCGGGCGCTATGGGGCCCACAGCCGAGTGGGGCCCAGTGAGGATAAGAGCACCGCCGGCACAGTCTCCCAGCCAGGGGAAGAGAGAGGAAAGGAAGAGGCGAGCTGTCCGTATCAGCAGAGAGCTGAATTGCCCGATGTAAGAGCTTTCATTAGAACTTCCAGTGTTCCCGGGGCTCACGTCACATAGCTCCACCTTTTGGCCCAGTGCCTTTGACAGAACGCTGATCCAATGCGGGACATGTGACGTCATCAAATGCGTCGGGCCAAGAGGTGGGGCTATGTGACGATGAGCCCCGGGAAGACAGGAAATTCAAATGAAAGCTATTACAGCGGGCAATCCCGCTCTCTGCTGATCCGGGTGGCTTGCCTCTTCCTCTGCATAGGTGGGGCTGTATGGGGCACAGGCAGACCAGGCTGTATTGGGCACAGGTCACGCTGTATGGGGCACAGGTCACGCTGTATGGGGCACAGGTCACGCTGTATTGGGCACAGGTCACGCTGTATTGGTCACACGTCACGCTGCATTGGGCACAGGTCACGCTGTATTGGGCACAGGTCACGCTGCATTGGGCACAGGTCACGCTGCATTGGGCACAGGTCACGCTGTATGTGGCACAGGTCACGCTGCATTGACACTAGGGCAACTGTGGGGGGGGGGGCTGTTTGCAGGGGGGCCCCACACAACATTTTGCTATGGGGCCCTGCTATTTCTAGTTACGCCCCTGGCAATGTCCATGTGACATCTCTGTTTAGGACTCATCCATGTAACATCTCTGTTTAGAGCAATGTCCATGTGACATCTCTGTTTAGAGCAATGTCCATGTGACATCTCTGTTTAGGACTCATCCATGTGACATCTCTGTTTAGGACTCATCCATGTGACATCTCTGTTTAGGACTCATCCATGTGACATCTCTGTTTAGGACAATGTCCATGTAACATCCCTGTTTAGAGCAATGTCCATGTGACATCTCTGTTTAGAGCAATGTCCATGTGACATCTCTGTTTAGAGCAATGTCCATGTGACATCTCTGTTTAGGACTCATCCATGTGACATCTCTGTTTAGGACTCATCCATGTGACATCTCTGTTTAGAACTCATCCATGTGACATCTCTGTTTAGGACAATGTCCATGTAACATCCCTGTTTAGAGCAATGTCCATGTGACATCTCTGTTTAGAGCAATGTCCATGTGACATCTCTGTTTAGAGCAATGTCCATGTGACATCTCTGTTTAGGACTCATCCATGTGACATCTCTGTTTAGGACTCATCCATGTGACATCTCTGTTTAGAACTCATCCATGTGACATCTCTGTTTAGGACAATGTCCATGTAACATCCCTGTTTAGAGCAATGTCCATGTGACATCTCTGTTTAGAGCAATGCCCATGTGACATCTCTGTTTAGGACTCATCCATGTGACATCTCTGTTTAGGACAATGTCCATGTGACATCTCTGTTTAGGACTCATCCATGTGACATCTCTGTTTAGGACAATGTCCATGTAACATCTCTGTTTAGAGCAATGTCCATGTGACATCTCTGTTTAGAGCAATGTCCATGTGACATCTCTGTTTAGGACTCATCCATGTGACATCTCTGTTTAGGACTCATCCATGTGACATCTCTGTTTAGGACTCATCCATGTGACATCTCTGTTTAGGACAATGTCCATGTAACATCCCTGTTTAGAGCAATGTCCATGTGACATCTCTGTTTAGAGCAATGTCCATGTGACATCTCTGTTTAGAGCAATGTCCATGTGACATCTCTGTTTAGGACTCATCCATGTGACATCTCTGTTTAGGACTCATCCATGTGACATCTCTGTTTAGAACTCATCCATGTGACATCTCTGTTTAGGACAATGTCCATGTAACATCCCTGTTTAGAGCAATGTCCATGTGACATCTCTGTTTAGAGCAATGTCCATGTGACATCTCTGTTTAGAGCAATGTCCATGTGACATCTCTGTTTAGGACTCATCCATGTGACATCTCTGTTTAGGACTCATCCATGTGACATCTCTGTTTAGAACTCATCCATGTGACATCTCTGTTTAGGACAATGTCCATGTAACATCCCTGTTTAGAGCAATGTCCATGTGACATCTCTGTTTAGAGCAATGCCCATGTGACATCTCTGTTTAGGACTCATCCATGTGACATCTCTGTTTAGGACAATGTCCATGTGACATCTCTGTTTAGGGAAATGTCCATGAGACATCTCTGTTTAGGACAATGTCCATGTGACATCTCTGTTTAGGGAAATGTCCATGTGACATATCTGTTTAGAGCAATGTCCATGTGACATCTCTGTTTAGGACTCATACATGTGACATCTCTGTTTAGGGCAATGTCCATGTGACATCTCTGTTTATGTCATGTGACATCTCTGTGATGTCAGTGGAAGTCATTTAATCACCCCCCCCCACGTCAGTTAGTGTCAGATTTTCCGCCGCACTATTGCAGTCTCATTATAAGTTGCTGATCGATTACTAATATAAAAAAAAATACATAAAAATTCCAGTATACATTCCATAGTTTTTAGACGCTCTAATTTTCACGCAAACCAATCAATATACATTTATTGGGATTTTTTTTTTTTACCAAAGACATGAAGCAGAATCAAACAAATACAAGGAGAGTTTCAAGCTCAAACTTACCAACCAGCCAGCGACCAACCGAATTGACCTGTCTAACAATATGCCTTAAGAACCGGGGTTTAGTCTGCACATATTTGCAAATAAATGTGTAAGCTACAGGCCCAGTCAAGGCACCCTGTAGCAGAACACATTTTGGCCAAAATGTTTAAGAGATTTGATTTTTTTATATGAGATATGTTTTATAGCAGAAAGTAAAAAATATTGTTTTAATTTTTTTTTCAAAGTTGTCGGTCTTTTTTTGTTTATACATAAAAAAACCCCAGAGGTGATCAAATACCACCACAAGAAAGCTCTATTTGTGTGAAAAAAAATAACATCCAGTAAATTACATTTGTGAACAGTTTTGCATGACCGTGCAATTACCAGTTAAAGTAGCGCAGTCCTAAATAGCAACAAATGGCCTGACCATGAAGAGGGTAAAACCTTCCGGAGGTCAAGTGATTTATACAAAACCACATGTTTCTTCCTGAAATTATTATTATACAGGATTTATATAGCGCCAACAGTTTGCGTAGCACTTTACACCAACAACATGAGGGCAGACAGTACACTTACAATACAAATCAATACAGGAGGAATCAGAGGGCCCTGCTCGTTAGAGCTTACAATCTAGAAGGGAGGGTCAAGTGGAACAAAAGGTAATAACTGTGGGGGGGTGAGCTGATGGAGAAAACTAAAATACAGTTGTTAAGTGTGGGTAGGGTAGGCTTCTCTGAAGAGAGGGGTTCGTCTAAAAGCTAATAGAGTAGGAGATAAGTGGACAGATTGGGGTAAGGCATTCCATAGGATTGGAGAGACTTTGGAAAAGTCCTGGAGGCGAGCATGGGAGGAGGTGACGAGGGAGCTAGAGAGCAGGAGGTCTAGAGAGGAACGAAGAGAACGAGTAGGTTGATATTTGGAGACTAGACTAGTGATGTAGCTGGGGGCTAAATTGTGGATGGCTTTGTAACTAGTTAGTATTTTAAACTTAATTTGTTGGGTGAGTGGAAGCCAGTGGAGGGATTGACAGAGAGGGGTAGCAGACACAGAGTGATTGGTAAGGTGGATGAGTCTGGCAGCAGCATTCATGATGGATTGAAGGGGGGATAGCCTATGTAGAGGTAAGCCAATGAGAAGGGAGTTGCAGTAGTCGAGGCAAGAGATGACCAGCAAGTGAATTAAGAGCTTTGTTGTGCCATTGGTTAGAAAGGGTGGCAAGATTTGGACAGTGATTGGACGTGGTGCTTGAAGGAGAGTTCAGAGTCCAGGACTACACCTAGAACCTTGGCATGTGGGGATGGGCTTATAGTTGTGCCCCCGATTTTGACAGAGAGATCAGGGGAAGAGGCAAATGGGGGAGGAAAAATTATAAGTTCGGATTTGGATAGATTGGGTTTGAGGAAGTGGTGTGACATCCAGACTGATATATCTGATAGTAAATTAGTGATACGTGAGGAGACAGAGGGAGTGAGCTGAGGGGTAAAGAAATAGATTTGGGTGTCGTCAGAGTAGAGGTGGTATTGAAAGCCATGGGAGGCTATAAGCTGACCCAGGGAGGAGGTGTAGATTGAAAATAGGAGAGGTCCAAGAACAGAACCTTGGGGTACCCCCACAGAGAAAGGAGTAGGAGAATAGGAAGTAGAGTTGTAAGAAACGCTAAAGGTGCGGTTGGATAAGTAGGAAGAGAACCAGCGAAAAGTACAGTCATGGAGACCAAAAGCTTGGAGTTCTTTGAGGAGGAGGGGGTGGTCAACCAAAACAAAGGCAGCAGAGATGTCCAGGAGTAGGAGTACAGAATAGTGTCGATTGGTTTTGGCCGTTAGTAGATCGTTTGTTAGTTTTAGGAGAGCAGTTTCTGTGGAGTGTTGAGGACAAAATCCAGACTGAAGGGGATCAAGAAGGCTATTATCAGCGAGGTGGACGCTCAGTCAATTGTAGACCAGACGTTCAAGGAGTTTGGATAAGAAGGGGAGCAAGGAGATGGGGCATAGGTTGTTAAGATTGGATGGGTCCAGTGAGGGCTTTTTAGGTATGGGTTTGACAGGTGCATGTTTTAGGGAGCTGGGGAAGATGCCAGAAGAGAGGGAGAGATTGAAGATGTGGGTTAGAGAGTGTAGCATAGAACCAGAGGATGAACGTAGCATTTGCGAGGGAACAGGATCCAGAGGGCAGGTGGTAAGGTGGTTGTTAGCAAGTAGTTTAGCAACCTCGTCTATAATGGTGGGGTTGAAAGAGGGAAGTAATGATTGTACCTGTGGGCATGAAGTGTAAAGTGTGGAGGGTATCGGAACAGTAGAGATTTCCTCGCGAATTGTATCAATCTTCTGTTTGAAGTGATTGGTGATCTCTTGGGCAGTGAGTAAGTTGGCGGGTGGAGGCAGTGGAGGACGAAGTAGAGAGTTGAAGGTAGAGAAGAGTTGATGGGGACCTGATGATAAGTTGCTAATGAGAGTGATAAAATAGGTCTGCTTGGCAGTGAGGAGGCTGGAATTGTATTTTTGGAGGGCAGATTTATATTGGTTGAAATCTCACTGAGACTTAGTCTTACGCCACAGGCGCTCATGAGCATGACTGTGTTTTTTAAGACTTTTAGTATCATCTGTTTGCCAAGTTTGAAGGGGTTGGGGTCTGATACTTTGTGTAATGAGGGGGGCCAGTGAGTCCACTGAGGCTAGAAGTGAAGCGTTGTAGACAGAAGTTGCTAGGTTAGTGCAGGATAGGGGTGAGATTTTGTCGTAGAGGTTGTCGATAGCAGAGTAGAGAAGCAAAGGGTTGAGAGGATGTAGGTTTCTGTGGGTAACTTTTAGGCGGTTGGAGGGAGAGGAGGTAGAGGAGAGGGAGAGAGTGAAACTAATAAGGTGGTGATCAGAGAGAGGAAATGGATAGTTAGAGAGGTTGCATGGAGTGCAAAGGTAAGAGAAAACGAGGTCAAGGGTATTGCCTTCAGAGTGAGTAGGAGCAGGTATCCACTGCCTCAGGTAAAAGGAGGAGGTTAGGCTTAGAAGTTTGGAAGTGGCAGGAGTGTTAGTATTTATAGGGATGTTGAAGTCCCCGAGAATGATTGTGGGGATTTCAGAAGAGAGAAAGTAGGGTAGCCAGGCAGAGAAGTCATCAAGAAAGGTTGATACTGGTCCAGGGGGCCTGTAGATCACAGCGATCCTTAGAGAAGCTGGAGTGAAAAGACAAATGCAGTGTGCTTCGAAGAGGAGAGTGACAGAAGAAGGATTCCGACGCCTCCTCCCTTACATCCACTGGATCTGGGGGAGTGAGTCCAGAGATGACCACCATGGAATAGGGCAGCAGAAGATGCAGTGTTGGATTTGTGAATCCAGGTTTCGGTAATGGCGAGTAGATTAAATGAGTTGTCGATAAAGAGGTCATGGAGAAAGGTGAGTTTGCTACAGACAGAGCGGGAGTTCCAAAGGGCGCAAGAGAAAGGGAGTCTGGTCTTGGGAAGAATAGAAATGGGAACTAAATTGTGCTGATTGCGGCTGCTGCCAGAGGGTCCAGGGTGATGGGTGCAAGGGGTACAGTTAAATGATGGAGGCCCAGGGTTTGGGAAAATATCTCCAGAGGTTAGGTTTGAGGAGCAATAAAGTACATTGACCCCTTGACCCGTTTTATAATCTTCTTTAGTACTGTTACTGTTCTGCTCTAAAATGTGAATATTTATGAAAAGATGTTTAGTGGCCCTATAACTAGGCACAGAATGTATGGAATTTATTACACTATTTCAACTGTTGTGAATTCCAATAAAGATGATATTTTTTCTATAAATATTTCAGTGAATTGTTGTTAGTAGTTTGTCTTTTCAATAAAGCAGAACTATAAAATTATAAAGCAGAACAATAGAATAGACCACTCCTCCAGACTGGCATAGACTAATGAAGGCATTGATATTTGCCTAACTCCTCCCATGAACCAGCTTATTGCTTACTTCAGGACTGCCTGTCCTTCCCACCAGCCATGATTGCCTAGAGCAGTGTTTTTTAACCTTCTTTCAGTCAAGGCCAGTGCCGGCTGGGTTTTTTTTATTTTGAGTGGGGCGGCAGCCCCCCCCCCAGGAGGACGGCCGGGACATCAAAGCCCCGCACTTACCAAATCTAGGAAGCGGTCGGGCAGCGTATCCGGCGGCTTTCTTCCTCCTTCTGTGGTGTGCATCCCCCTCCTCCTAGGCGTCCAATAGGATCTCCTGACCTTTCAGTCAATCGGGAAGCGGGTATCAGACCCGCGCTTTCTGATTGGCGGAGAGGCGATTCAGTATTAGAGAAAGCGAATGTTCATTTTTGGTTTTCTAACTAGACATGTGAAATTCGTTTAGTTCCGAATTTGTTTTTTTTTATGAATTTTGACAAATTCGTTAATTCCGAAACCTCCGAATTTCCGATTTTTTTAATTTCCGAAATTACGAACTTCGAATTCCTGAATTTCCGAATTTCCGATTTCCGAATTTCCAAATTTTTGAATTTCTGAATTGTCAAATTTCCCAATTTCGAATTTCCGAACTTTCGAATTCCGAGTTTCAGAATTTTTGGATTTTCGGAATTCAAAAATTCAGAAATTCAAAAATTCGAAGATCCAAAAATTCGGAAATCTGAAAAAAAGAAAGAAAATCAGTAAAATTCTAAATAATAACTAACTATTAAATTATAGGTATTAGAATTTCCTTTCAAATTTGGCTGTTTGTGAATGAGTACGAATTTATCTAAAGTTACGAATTATCTGAAATAACGAATGCCGCATCCAAACGAATGGAACGTAACGATCTAATAATAATAAATAACAAGAATAATAATAAAACATTTTTATTATTATTATTTATTATTCATTTGTTCCATTCCATTTGTTTAGATGCGGCAATTTAGATTCAGATAATTTGTAACTTCAGATAAATTTGTATTCGTTATGTTCACAAACAGCCAAATTTGAAAGAAAATTCCAATACCTATAATTTAATAGTTAGTTATTATTTTGAACTTCACTGATTTTCTTTCTTTTTTTCAGATTTCAAATTTTCGGATTTCCGAATTTCCGAAATTCCAAATTTCCGAAATTTGAAAATTCAGAAATTCAAAATTCGGAAATTCGGAAATTTGAAATTCGGAAATTGGAAATTTGGAAATTCGAAATTCGTAAATGAAAAAATTCGGAAATTCAGAAATTTGGAAATTCGAAATTCGGAAATTCAAAAATTCGCAGATTCAAAAATTCAAAAATTCAGAAATTTGAAAATTCAAAAATTCAGAAATTTGAAAATTCAAAAATTCAGAAATTTGAAATCTCAAAATTCACAAATTCAGAAATCCGAAAATTTGACATTCGGAAAACTGAAAATTTGAAAATTCGGAAATCTAAAAATTTGAAATTCGGAAAATCGGAAGTTCGAAATTTTGGAATTTGGAATATTGGAAATTCCAAAATCCGAAAATTTGAAATTTGGAAATTTGGAAATTCGAAAATTCGGAAATTTGGAAATTCGAAAATTTGAATTTTCGAATTTCCGAAAAAAGCAAAAAGAAGAATGAAACTAAAACAAACACATTTTTTGTCAGTGCACATGTCTATTTCTAACACACCTGGGTGGGCTCCAAGCGTAATGCTCTCCGCTCCGGGTCCACCCTATTTTGAAGCCTATTAGAGCCTATGGCTCTAATCAGGTGCTTAAAAAAATCTGCCATGCATGAATATTTCCATTATCCATATAGGGGGTGGCGTGGATAGAATGGACGGGTCGTTTCTGGTCAAGGCACCCTTTAAAACTATGGACAGTCTCAAGGCACCCCATTCTAAAATGTAAAAAACTATTCTGATAGTTTTAAGTGGTTTGGCAGTATTGACACATAGGACACCCAACATTAGAGGTGATTTATTCTTCCAAAGAAAATACACTTTTGCACACTGGTACTGACTTGTATTCCAGTGTTTCTCCTCTCCCTCAGTTTCTCTCCATCACTCAGATAATGTGACCCCAGTGTTGAGAGACAGGATCAGGGGAGGGTCAAATAAGGATGCTGTGCAAGCGATCAATGCCCTTCTTATCAACACTGTTGGCATCACTGGTGGTTAGAACACCGGTGGCTGAAAGGTTGTAATGGTGCACAATAAAAACTTGTGGCTTTGTGAAATATAAGGCAGGCTTGATCCACTGACTGGCTTGTATACATTTTTTGGGGGCAATTTTTGGGCAATTTTTAGGCATTTTGCCAAGGCATCCCTGAAGAAACCTCAAGACACCCTGGTTGAAAAAGGCTGGCCTAGAGAAACACCCAGATCCAGTAAGGACATCACGGGGTGTAAAATAAGGTATATCGAAAGGTTTCATTTATTTTTATTTTTTTTAATTTCAATAGGTTTT
Organism: Lithobates clamitans; assembly: GCA_037952925.1. Lineage (NCBI taxonomy): Eukaryota > Metazoa > Chordata > Amphibia > Anura > Ranidae > Lithobates > Lithobates clamitans. The sequence continues at coordinate 636,223 of JBBGZY010001612.1, forward strand.
TATTGAATTTTTATAAAATGATATATATGAAGTGCTAAAAGTAGCAAGTAGAGAAACGTATACAAAACTTGTAGGTACACAACATACTGATGGCCTGAGAATACATAGAGCAATTTAGGTATAAACACAAGGGCATCGAGAATACGGGTAACAACAATGGTGATGATGAAATTATAATGGTACTGTACAGGAAACGGCTTAGAGGAAAGCTATTTTTTTAGTTACCCAGGTAGTCCAAGGTAGTCCAGGTAGTTCAAGGTAATCCAAGGTGGTCCAAGGTAGTACACGGTAGTCCAAGGGTGTCCAAGTAGTCCAAGGGTGTCCAAGTAGTCCAAGGTAGTACAAGGTAGTCCAAGGTAATCCAGGTAGTTCAAGGTAATCCAAGTTGGTCCAGGTAGTCCAAGGTAGTCCAAGGTAGTACACGGTAGTCCAAGGGTGTCCAAGTAGTCCAAGGTAGTCCAAGGGTGTCCAAGTAGTCCAAGGTAATCCAGGTAATCCAAGGTAGTCCAAGGTAGTACACAGTAGTCCAAGGTAGTCCAAGGGTGTCCAGGTAGTCCAAGGTAGTACAGGGTAGTCCAAGGTAATCCAGGTAGTCCAAGGTTCCGATATAGTCTCATGAGTGCATGCTTTTCTGTTTCTCAAAGCCAACATCTCAAAGGTAGTGAGTTTTGAATCAGTCTATAGATTCTGATGGATTTGGTGCATGGCGTTGCTTCCATTTCCTGGTTATGGTTATTCTGGCCACCTAACAGAATGCATGTAACAATCATATGTCAGTCTGCCGGAATAGCCTCAATATCCAAAATCCAATAAAGCTAGAGATGGTTTAGGTTTAGGGGCAAATGAATCCCAGTCACATCTGAAATAATCAAAAAAAATTTCCACCAGAAACAAATTTGAATTTTACAGGACCACAAGATATGCATTCAATTTCTGCTTTGACCACATCCTCACCAGCATAGAGGAGAATAAGTGAGTGAGAACTGAGCCAGACGACATAGTGTAAGATACCATCTCCCCATGAATCACACTATGTAGGGGTTGATTTACTAAAACAGGAGAGTGCCAAATCTGATGCAGCTCTGCACAGAAACCAATTAGCTTCTAGGTTTTTCTTTGTCGAAACTTAACCACTTACCACCCGGCCTATTGTCAATGGACAGCTGTGCGGGGCATTCGTCATTCCGGGTGGACGTCATATGATGACTTCCTGGAACGCGCCTCACACGCAGACACAGCCAATGACTGATTAGTGTACCGACTTCCTGCCGGTATCATGTGATTACTGTAAACAACCACAGCAGGTCACATGACAATTGTAAACAATGGGTGGCTTCCTTTCATGGCATCCATTGTGTACAATTGTGTTGCTAGCTGTGATTGGTTACAGTAATCACTTGGTACAGACAGGGCCAATCACAGCCCATCTGTACCATGTGATTAGCTGTGGCCAATCACAGCTAACCACAACAATACACACTAAATGAATCTGTTTCATTCAGTAAAAATGGTTGTTTATACCTATGAAATTCACTGGTATAAGCAATCATAATGTGTAAAAAAAAACCTTTTAAATCCTGATCTCTTCCCCAGCAAAGTACGATGTTACTATGGTAACACTGTTTGCTCTGGTTGCAGTCTGTTCAAAAAAAAAAGAAAAAAAGAAAAAATATAATAATAAAAATTGAAAAGCAATATTAAAAATTAGTTTTTGTTTTTACATACTGTCTCCAATCAGTGTCCCTGATCACCGCCGAACCAGTTATATGATGACCCTGTACTGCACTGGTAACAGTGTGTAAAAAAAAAAAATAAATAAATAAAATGAAAAAAAAAACGTTTTTTTTTTTTTTAAGTTTTTTCGTTATCCAAAAAATTGTGCCGAAAAGCTACAACTTCAAAAAACTCGCCATGCCTCTTACTAAATACCTTGGACAGTCTACTTTCCTAAAAGGGGTCATTTGGGGGATATTTGTACTGTCCTGGTGTTTTCGGGCCTCAAGAAATTAGGTCGGCCGTCAGTACATCAGGTGTGATCAATTTTCAGATATATATCCCATAGTTTGTAGACTCTATAACTTTCCTACAGACTAAATAATATACACTGATTTGGGTTATTTTCACTAAAGAATTTTTTTCTGAATACAATCTGGCCTAAATTTATGACGAAAGATTATTTATTTGCAAAATTTTATATCAGAAACCAAGAAAAACGCATTTTTATCAACATTTTTGGTCTTTTTTCATTTATTTAGCAAACAATAAAAAAAAAACCCAGTGGTGATTAAACACCACCAAAAGAAAGCTCTATTTGTAGGGGAAAAAAAATGATAAAAATGCCTTACGAGTACAGTGTTGCATGACCGCGCAATTGTCATTCAAAGTGCGACAGCGCTGAAAATTGGCCTGGGCAGGAAGGGGGTGAAAGTGCCCAGTGAACTGAAGTGGTTAATTGAATAAGCTGACGTTAGAAGCTGATTGGCTACCACGCACAGCTGCACCAGATTTTGCATTCTCCAGTTTTAGTAAATCAACCTCTATGCGTAGCACCATAGATAGATTGAAGGGCTATGTGCCATTGAGAGGTGGTAAAGGTGGAATTAAAATCTTTTTTCCATTTAAAGTTTTACTAATCGGACATCATAAAAAACTATCAATAAATGGTGTATTACATCCTGTTCATACTCAGTCACTATGGGATTCTGCAAAAAAAAAAACTGGCTGATCCTGCTGCTCTCCCCCTTCTGTCCATGTCCCCAATTCAGCTAGGGATTTTGCAGTGCAGTGTTGGCAGCTCTGCACATGCTCAGTTTTCTGTGAATTTCTATGCTGAGCATTTCCTCCCTATCACATCCGAGCAGCCCATGAGACTATAGAGTCACACATGTGGGCGTATACACAGTGGTAAATGACAGCCCACTCCCTCCCTCCCTCCTCCTCCATGCCCTCTAACCGGATCAATGGGGGCGGGATATTACATGTAGATTAATGGAGGCTTCACCTCCCTCTTGTTCTAAGACACAGGCTGGAGGGGCGTGTCTGGGACTGGCAGAATTCCGCCCACACCATGTTATATCCACAAAATAATAAAGATTTATTTTCAAATATATACACTTTAAAACAGTTTATTGATATTAATTATTTATTTTTACTCTGTATTCCAAAGGTTGTTGTTGTTTTTTTTTTTGAACATGTGACCAGCAGCAGAGGAATAGAAGCACCTCCTATTTATGTTTTCCTGCAGACAGGCTGGGAGAGAGCTGGGTCATGTGACAGCTGTATATCCATTAGGAAAAAGGTACTTAGATGGGTTTTTTAAAAATTAAAATAATAACAGAGCCGTCATCAACATAAAGAACTAGAAGGGGGGACGGGGGGGGGGGGGGGGGGACTGCACTATAAGCTCCAAGTGATCTGTAGAAGCAGCAACTCAGCTGTGAGATATGCACAGTAAATAATAAACAATTTTAAATAGAGCTGTGCTGAAATACTAATACAAGTTATAATACATGTATCAAACCAATAATCAAAATGATAGAAAAAAGGAAAAGGTCCTCATGTGAAATGACCAGCCCTGTTGGGCAATCATTGATTGCTAAATAACCAGTGCAAATATTGTGAAATAATAAAAAATGTATAAAAATATAAAGTCCAAATTTGTGAGGAGGCTTCAGTGTGTGACGAAACGTGCCGGGCGGAGAGACACACTGACGTCACCACGTTTCTTTGATCCCGGAAGGATGGGCATTCGTGAATTAGCCAGCTGGCTTGTGTTTTTCCTATGCGGTTTTACTGCTTCTTAGATGTATGTGCAATCTTTTTTGTTCTATTAAATTTTTTTCCACTTTGTTCTCTTTGGAGGGTTCCTGCCGAGTTTGAACTGAGATTGTTGCTGGCCCTTTTCCCTTAGTAATCTGTATATGGTGGGAGTTGCCATCTTCATACCTCTCCTGTGTGGACAAAGACCCTGGCTGGGTATTAGGCCCCAAGCGTGTCATACCTCTCGTTTTAGGAGGTCCATATAAGCTGGTAAGCAAGCATTTTACACGGTGGAGGTCACACTTCAATTTGGGTGTTGGACGGTGTTAATGTCAATGGAAGGATTCTTCTCATCACAATTTGGACTTTATATTTTTATATATTTTTTATTACTTCACAATATTTTCACTGGTGATTTAGCGATCAATGATTGCTCAATAGGGCTGGTCATTTCACATGAGGACCTTTTCCTCTTTTCTATCATTTTGATCATTGGTTTTATACATGTATTATAACTTGTATTAGTATTTAGTATATATATATATATATATATATATATATATATATATATATATATAATTATATATATATATATATATTAGTGTAATAGAAGGGACAATGTAAATTAAACTGTATGTTTAGTATATCTTTAAGGAAGGACTTCAGTCTGGTCAATAGTAGCTTATGCTGGAGTTGGTTATAAAACAAAGAGAGGCGCTTACACGTAGGTGTCACTAAACATGTACAGAACAAAAAAAATTGTTTCGATTCTTTTTTTACATAAATTTGTTTGGTTAAATTCATTAATCCGTTTAATTCCTTTTCGGAAATTGTTTCATTTATTCGTGTTAGAATCTATTTGAATTTTCCATTTTCAAAAAGTTTTGAAAAGCCCGCAAAGTTTGCTGAAGACAAGCAGACTAGAGACATGAATTACTGAAACCATTCCTGAGACCAAGATAAACTTATATGGTTCAGATGGTGTCAAGCGTGTGTGGCGGCAACCAGGTGAGGAGTACAAAGACAAGTGTGTCTTGCCTATAGTCAAGCATGGTGGTGGGAGTGTCATGGTCTGGGACTGCATGAGTGCTGCCGGCACTGGGGAGCTACAGTTCATTGAGGGAACCATGAATGCCAACATGTACTGTGACATACTGAAACAGAGCATGATCCCTTCCTTCAGAGACTGGGCCGCAGGGCAGTATTCCAACATGATAACGACCCCAAACACACCTCCAAAATGACCACTGCCTTGCTAAAGAAGCTGAAGGTAAAGGTGATGGACTGGCCAAGCATGTCTCCAGACCTAAACCCTATTGAGCATCTGTGGGGCATCCTTTAAACGGAAGGTGGAGGAGCGCAAGGTCTCTAACATCCACCAGCTCCGTGATGTCGTCATGGAGGAGTGGAAGAGGACTCCAGTGACAACCTGTGAAGCTCCATGCCCAAGAGGGTTAAGGCAGTGCTGGAAAATAATGGTGGCCACACAAAATATTGACATTTTGGGCACAATTTGGACATTTTCACTTAGGGGTGTACTCACTTTTGTTGCCAGCGGTTTAGACATTAATGGCTGTGTGTTGAGTTATTTTGAGGGGACAGCAAATTTACACTGTTATACAAGCTGTACACTCACTACTTTACATTGTAGCAAAGTGTAATTTCCTCAGTGTTGTCAGATGAAAAGATAAAATATTTACAAAAATGTGAGGGGTGTACTCACTTTTGTGAGATACTGTGGATGGATATTTTTCAAAGATCCATTGAACAAGATCTCGTGGCTCTGGCTAGGTCGACAGATACACCCATGAACAACACGTCAAAACATCACCAAAATCCCACACAGAAAGAAAGGACACTCCTGAAAAATGTACAGGAGGATATCAGTATTGTCATAAAAAATTCTGACACGGGAGGAGCAGTGGTCATACTGGATGCCCAGTACTATCTTAGAGAAGCCGATAAACAACTTTCAGACAAAAACACCTACAACTGTAGATCTTCCGATCCCACCGATAGCTACACAAAACGTCTAAAGCATATATTAGATGAAGCTATCTCCACTGGCATTCTTAACTCTTCAAGGCTACCACCCTTATCCCCTCCCATCCTGTTACACCTATGTAGCGGTACACCCATAGGGGCTGCTGAATATAGTAGTTTGTCTGTCACCCTGCCCAGTCAGGCCTTTTCACTTGCTCAGAGACATGAAAGCAGTCCTTGCACTTGTTTTTATGTTTTATTAAGGGGAATTTAACTTGGTTGGGGATAGTAAACTTATGAGATGCCCAAAGTATTTAACAGTCAAAGTTGGCACTACTATATACATCACAGTATATACAATCTCCTCTTCTCCTCCTGCACTGCCTTACTTGCAGATTATCACTTCTCACTCCTCCAGCACATCACTTGCTGCATTTCCTGGATCAGCTAGCACTGCAGGCCTGACACTGGCTCAACCAGGCCTAAAGCGGATGCCCTTTACAAGCAGGGACCGCAGGACCCTATGATGTAGCAAAAATAGGAAAGTACCAGTGCTAGCTGACCCTGTGGCTACTGCTGCCAGTACCACCTCTTCAGGCACTGCCAGGCCTCCTGGCTGCAGCTGCCCCTTTCCACTGCCCGTGCCACCACCATCCTCCAGACTGGCTCTGCATCCATCCCAGACTGCTACATCTCAGTCCTCTCAGGTGTGCCTCCTAGTCCTCCCGACAGTGTGAACACTCACCAGTCCTCTTGGATGCCTCTGTGAAACTCCTGGAGACTTGCCCGGCAGTGTTCTCCTTCTGTTTTCTCTTGCTCCTCCTGTGCCTCCTGGTCAGGACACCTCTGTGGGATGTAAGAGAGTCCCATCGAGCCCAAGTCCAAGAATACCCCCTCCAGACTGGGGAGTGCCCTCAAAGGCCCCGACAGCCTAACACTCCATCTCCATCTTCCACCTGATCAACTCCTCCCCAGCTGGGTTGACCCTGGGTATTTAAGGAGGCCCGCCCCCTGCCAATCCAGATTGGGGATTGGTCAGGGCTCCTCAGAATACCTCAGGTGGCTCCACCTCTTTTTCCAGAAAGCACCAGAAGATTCTGGAAAGAAGTGGGAGGTAATAGTGACACCACCTGTGGGTCACCTAGCTCTACTCTAGGTCACTCCCAACCCAGATCACAAAAACACACCCAGGCTTGGCTGCCAGCCAAGCCTGGAAATGTATCTGCTCTCAAAAAGAACCTAGAGGGTGCTACACCTATATTCCATCATTTGCTCAAGACTCAAAAAAATGATGTCCCAATTCAAGGGAGACCAATTTTGACCAGCATTGGCTCTAGGATTGCCACCTCATCCCTTTAAAACCGAACACATATTAATTACACAGGTTCTGTGGCTGATTAAGGTGATAATTAAATTCACGTGGTGCCTTATCTGCATTTAATTAGCCCCAGAACCCATGTAATTTGTTACATAGTTATATAGTAGGCGAGGTTGAAAAAAGACACAAGTCCATCAAGTCCAACCTATGTGTGTGATTATATGTCAGTATTACATTGTATATCCCTGTATGTTGCGGTCATTCAGGTGCTTATCTAATAGTTTCTTGAAACTATCGATGCTCCCCGCTGAGACCACCGCCTGTGGAAGGGAATTCCACATCCTTGCCGCTCTTACAGTAAAGAACCCTCTACGTAGTTTAAGGTTAAACCTCTTTTCTTCTCATTTTAATGAGTGGCCACGAGTCTTGTTAAACTCTCTTCTGCGAAAAAGTTTTATTTCTATTGTAGGGTCACCAGTACGGTATTTGTATATTGAAATCATATCCCCTCTCAAGTGTCTCTTCTCCAGAGAGAATAAGTTCAGTGCTCGCAACTAGGGATGAGCTTCAAGTTCAAGTCGAACTCATGTTCGACTCGAACATTGGCTGTTCGCAAGTTCGCCGAACAGCCAACAATTTGGGGTGTTCGCGGCAAATTCGAATGCCGCGGAACACTCTTTAAAAGTCTATGGGAGAAATCAAAAGTGCTATTTTTAAAGGCTTATATGCAAGTTATTGTCATAAAAAGTGTTTGGGGACCTGGGTCCTGCCCCAGGGGACATGGATCAATGCAAAAAAAAGTTTTAAAAACGGACGTTTTTTCGGGAGCAGTGATTTTAATAATGCTTAAAGTCAAACAATAAAAGTGTAATATCCCTTTAAATTTCGTACCTGGGGGGTGTCTATAGTATGCCTGTAAAGGGGCGCATGTTTCCCGTGTTTAGACAGCAAAATGACATTTCGAAGAAAAAAAAACATTTAAAACTACTCGCGGCTATTGCATTGCTGACAATACACATAGAAGTTCATTGATAAAAACAGCATGGGAATTCCCCACAGGGGAACCCCGAACCAAAATTAAAAAAAAAAATGACGTGGGAGTCTCCCCAAATTCCATACCAGGCCTTTCAGGTCTGGTATGGATATTAAGGGGAACCCCGGCAGAAATTTTAAAAAAAATGAAATTTAAAAAAAAATGTAAAAAAATCTCGGCCCCCCCCCCCGTTATTTAAATAGGATTGGTCCCAGCACAGAACCCTGGGGAACCCCACTACCCACCCCTGACCATTCCGAGTACTCCCCATTTATCACCACCATCTGAACTCACCCTTGTAGCCAGTTTTCAATCCATGTACTCACCCTATGGTCCATGCCAACGCACCTTATTTTGTACAGTAAACGTTTATGGGGAACTGTGTCAAATGCTTTTGCAAAATCCAGATACACCACGTCTACGGGCCTTCCTTTATCTAGATGGCAACTCACCCCCTCATAGAAGGTTAGTAGATTGGTTTGGCAAGAACGATTCTTCATGAATCCATGCTGATTACTGCTAATGATACCGTTCTCATTACTAAAATCTTGTATATAGTCCCTTATAATTCAAAGGTGTTCAGGTTTAAAGGGATGAGGTAGCAAACCCTAATTGGCTCCCTTGGGGAACCTTTGGGCAACCTCATAGACACTAAAGCTAGGGAGGGCAAAATTAGTCACGATTCTGCACAGAAACCAATCAGCTTCCAGGTTTTATTGCCAATGCTTAATTGAACAAGCTGAGGTTAGAAGCTGATTGGTTTCTCTGCAGAAATGTGATCAATTTTGCCCTCTCTAGCTTTAAATAAATCCCTTTGGTACAACCCCTAGTCATCAGGATTCCTTCTCATCTCCGGGACACAAAACACAATATACAGGCTTTAGAAGGACATTCATGGGAGAACAACTATAAATGGATAGTATGTGATGTTAGGTCCCTATACTCGTGTATACCCCACAATCTAGGATTATAGTCGCTCAAACACCACATGGATCTGTATTCAGAATAATCATCAGAACTAAAATGGTTCATTCTGGTGGCTGTCTCCTACCTTCTACATCACAACTATTTTCTTTTCCATTCTAAATGGTACATACAAAGAAAAGGTGCCTCTATGTGAGCCAGATTTTCACCAACCTATGCGAATCTGTAAATGGGTTGGTGGTAGAAGCTTCATATCTACAATGTAGACAATTGTCACAGACATAAAATCATTTCAAACTTTCACTATATTGATGATTTGATCTTTATCACAAAACGAGAATTGCCAACCACTGGGTTTCTAGACTCTCAACACGAATGATTTGAACCTAAAGTACACAACAGAGGAACATCAAACTGAAACCAACTTTCTAGATCTTCCCTTATCTGGATCCATTCAGGACAAGACTGTCAAAGTACGCTCATTTCGGAAAACTACCTCAAAGAACTCTCTTTTGCGTACAACCAGCTGTCATGCTCCCCACGCTATCAAAACAATACATCAAGGTCAGTTCATCTGGATAAGACGAAATTGCTCTCACCTAACTGATTATGATAGAGAAGCATGTCTACTCGAACAGAGACTCCATGAACGAAGATCCTGCAAACCAATGGTCCGTAAGGTTCGTCGCCAAATCAGGAGCCTTGACAGAACCAACCTTTTAACCAATGGTTCAAGACACTAGACCCTCAAATAAACCAGTGCTTTCAATCAATCACAGTTTACAATTCTCCGAAATAAAAAACATCATTACAAAACACCTCTGCATTTTACACAGTGATGACAGCTACAAAACAATCTTAAGAGGTGGGATCAGATATGTTGTAAGAAAAACACGAACAATAGGCAACATGATCTCCCCCAGTATGTACACCTCCAACACAACCACTAATACTTGGTTGAACACCACTGGATTGTTTAGATGCCATGCTTCCAGGTGTTCCACCTGCAATCTTCTAGGTGATCCCCGTACTATAATCTCATACACCAATGGCCTTTCCATAATCATCAAACAGTTAGTGAATTGCCACGCTAAATATGTAATTTACATTATCACCCGTACTGCATGTAAAATCCAATAAATAGGAAGCACTACAAGAGGCCTCAGTGACAGAATTACAGATCACCTGTCAGATATCAGAACTAACAAAAATAACGTAGCAAAACACTTCAACCGATTTCATCAATGAAATATACAGACCTTCAAAATCCAAATCATTGAAAAAGTCAACTGTCCGATCCGTGGCAGAGACCGCTTTTCCCTGGTTTGTAAAAGGGAGGTGTTTTTTTTCTTTTTATGTGGTTTTGCACTAAAATTAATTTTATTATACTTTTTTCAGAAAATTTGTGTTTAATAAACAGTTGCACAAATATCATGTGAAACAAAAATTTTCAACTACTGTATCATCTTTTTATTCTACAGAGCCTTTGCTTTCAGAAAATATATAATGTATATAATATAATATATTCTGCAGGGGGGGGTTAAGTAATTTTATTGACAAAAATTAGGATTTACACATGTATGTGACAAATAAAAAAAAATTGCTTTGCAGCCGCACTGCACAGAATAAAAAAAAAATGATTGTGACAGTTGTCTTATAAAAATGCGATTGGCGCTGAGTTCAGTAAGTACGCACGTCATTTAGAGTTCATATCCAGCAAAGTGGCCCAGTATTGGACACCATACTTGCTCAGTCAAATATCTCTTAAAAAAAAAAAAAAAATGCAATATTAATGCCACAATATGAGGCTCATATGGACATTCCGAATTGCCTTTCCATAAATATTTATTAGTATTCTAAAAAAAAATAGGTCCATTATTTAGCCTTCAACATCCAATCAGATGTGTTTTAGTCCTTGTTTTGAGCAATGAGTTTTATCCCGTTGGTGGCAGTCCCTTGTCTGTACGTCTGTCTGTCAGCTTGACGTGACTTTGACCTTGTGGCATTCGCTGTTCTGTACTTCCCGCCATATCAGCGTCATGAACTTTGCATTAATACCATGGACCACCAGTGCTTCTTTGTACCTACACACATCGTACTTTAATCCTCGCACATAGAAGCGTCTGTCGTGTCGAAAGGTTAGGTTGGCCGCCACGGTGAGAAATCCAAAATATACGTCATCCAATGGGAAAACAGGGAGTAGAAGGGAGGCATTGTACAGACCATTCACTGAGGCTCCTGGGAACAGAAAACCGCCACCGGATACAAAGCCTGGATAATGTTTCTGAGGGTACAGAGTCTTTGTGATGCTGTATTTGGTCCCACGCAGGACAGGTGGCCTATGATAGTGAAAACCATGAATTGTATTTGGGGATCCATATTCTGTAATATACTGTACAATCGCGTCTGGGTTCACAAATTCATCGTCGTCAACTGTAGGGAGGAAAAAGTCACTTATTATGTATGAAGATCACTAACCATCTATCTATCTATCTATCTATCTATCTATCTATCTATCTATTTATCTATCTAGACACATGTTATCTTATTAATAAAGACTTCCCCTCCTTTCTCCTGTGTGACTATATCTCTCCATCCTCTCACCTTCTCTATTCTGTGTGACTGTGAGAGGCTGCAGAGACATAGACACACAGGAGAGGAGAGGAGTGAGAGGGTGCAGAGACATAGACACACAGGAGAGGAGAGGAGTGAGAGGTTGCAGAGACATAGACACACAGGAGAGGAGAGGAGTGAGAGGCTGCAGAGACATAGACACACAGGAGAGGAGAGGAGTGAGAGGGTGCAGAGACATAGACACACAGGAGAGGAGAGGAGAGGCTGCAGAGACATAGACACACAGGAGAGGAGAGGAGTGAGAGGGTGCAGAGACATAGACACACAGGAGAGGAGAGGAGAGGCTGCAGAGACATAGGCACACAGGAGAGGAGAGGGGTGAGAGGCTGCAGAGACATAGACACACAGGAGAAGAGAGGAGTGAGAGGCTGCAGAGACATAGACACACAGGAGAGGAGAGGAGTGAGAGGCTGCAGAGACATAGACACACAGGAGAGGAGAGGAGTGAGAGGCTGCAGAGACATAGACACACAGGAGAGGAGAGGGGTGAGAGGCTGCAGAGACATAGACACACAGGAGAGGAGAGGGGTGAGAGGTTGCAGAGACATAGACACACAGGAGGGGAGAGGAGTGAGAGGTTGCAGAGACATAGACACACAGGAGAGGAGAGGGGTGAGAGGCTGCAGAGACATAGACACACAGGAGAGGAGAGGAGTGAGAGGCTGCAGAGACATAGACACACAGGAGAGGAGAGCGGTGAGAGGCTGCAGAGACATAGACACACAGGAGCGGAGAGGCTGCAGAGACATAGACACACAGGAGAGGAGAGCGGTGAGAGGCTGCAGAGACATAGACACACAGGAGAGGAGAGGAGTGAGAGGCTGCAGAGACATAGACACACAGGAGAGGAGAGGAGAGGGATGAGAGGCTGCAGAGACATAGACACACAGGGGAGGAGAGCAGTGAGAGGCTGCAGAGACATAGACACACAGGAGAGGAGAGGAGAGGGGTGAGAGGCTGCAGAGACATAGACACACAGGAGAGGAGATGGGTGAGAGGCTGCAGAGACGTAGACACACAGGAGAGGAGAGGGGTGAGAGGCTGCAGAGACATAGACACACAGGAGAAGAGAGGAGTGAGAGGTTGCAGAGACATAGACACACAGGAGAGGAGATGGGTGAGAGGCTGCAGAGACATAGACACACAGGAGAGGAGAGGGGTGAGAGGCTGCAGAGACATAGACACACAGGAGAGGAGATGGGTGAGAGGCTGCAGAGACATAGACACACAGGAGAGGAGAAGGGTGAGAGGCTGCAGAGACATAGACACACAGGAGAGGAGAGGGGTGAGAGGCTGCAGAGACATAGACACACAGGAGAGGAGAGGAGTGAGAGGCTGCAGAGACATAGACACACAGGAGAGGAGAGGGGTGAGAGGCTGAAAAGACATAGACACACAGGAGAGGAGAGGGGTGAGAGGCTGCTGAGACATAGACACACAGGAGAGGAGAGGGGTGAGAGGCTGCAGAGACATAGACACACAGGAGAGGAGAGAGGTGAGAGGCTGCAGAGACATAGACACACAGGAGAGGAGAGAGGTGAGAGGCTGCAGAGACATAGACACACAGGAGAGGAGAGGGGTGAGAGGTTGCAGAGACATAGACACACAGGAGAGGAGAGAGGTGAGAGGGTGCAGAGACATAGACACACAGGAGAGGAGTGAGGTGAGAGGCTGCAGAGACATAGACACACAGGAGAGGAGAGCAGTGAGAGGTTGCAGAGACATAGACACACAGGAGAGGAGAGGGGTGAGAGGCTGCAGAGACATAGACACACAGGAGAGGAGAGGAGTGAGAGGCTGCAGAGACATAGACACACAGGAGAGGAGAGGAGTGAGAGGCTACAGAGACATAGACACACAGGAGAGGAGAGAGGTGAGAGGCTGCAGAGACATAGACACACAGGAGAGGAGAGGAGTGAGAGGCTGCAGAGACATAGACACACAGGAGAGGAGAGGGGTGAGAGGCTGAAAAGACATAGACACACAGGAGAGGAGAGGAGTGAGAGACTGCAGAGTCATAGACACACAGGAGAGGAGAGGAGTGAGAGGCTGCAGAGACATAGACACACAGGAGAGGAGTGAGAGGCTGCAGAGACATAGACACACAGGAGAGGAGTGAGGTGAGAGGCTGCAGAGACATAGACACACAGGAGAGGAGAGCAGTGAGAGGTTGCAGAGACATAGACACACAGGAGAGGAGAGGAGTGAGATACTGCAGAGACATAGACACACAGGAGAGGAGAGGAGTGAGAGGCTGCAGAGACATAGACACACAGGAGAGGAGAGGAGTGAGAGGCTGCAGAGACATAGACCCACAGGAGAGGAGAGGGGTGAGAAGCTGCAGAGACATAGACACACAGGAGAGGAGAGGGGTGAGAGGCTGCAGAGACATAGACACACAGGAGAGGAGAGGGGTGAGAGGCTGCAGAGACATAGACCCACAGGAGAGGAGAGGGGTGAGAAGCTGCAGAGACATAGACACACAGGAGAGGAGAGGAGTGAGAGGCTGCAGAGACATACACACACAGGAGAGGAGAGGAGTGTGAGGCTTCAGAGACATAGACCCACAGGAGAGGAGAGGGGTGAGAAGCTGCAGAGACATAGACACACAGGAGAGGAGAGGAGTGAGAGGCTGCAGAGACATACACACACAGGAGAGGAGAGGAGTGTGAGGCTTCAGAGACATAGACAAACAGGAGAGGAGTGAAAGGCTGCAGAGACATAGACACACAGGAGAGGAGAGGAGAGGAGAGGAGAGGCTGTAGAGACATAGACAAACAGGAGAGGAGAGGGGTGAGAGGCTGCAGAGACATAGACACACAGGAGAGGAGAGGAGTGAGAGGCTGCAGAGACATAGACACACAGGAGAGGAGAGGAGTGAGAGGCTGCAGAGACATAGACACACAGGAGAGGAGAGGAGTGAGAGGCTGCAGAGACATACACACACAGGAGAGGAGAGGAGTGTGAGGCTTCAGAGACATAGACAAACAGGAGAGGAGAGGGGTGAGAGGCTGCAGAGACATAGACACACAGGAGAGAAGAGGAGTGAGAGGCTGCAGAGACATAGACACACAGGAGAGGAGAGGAGTGAGAGGTTGCAGAGACATACACACACAAAAGAGGAGAGGGGTGAGAGGCTGCAGAGACATAGACACACAGGAGAGGAGAGGAGTGAGAGGCTGCAGAGACATAGACACACAGGAGAGGAGAGGAGGGAGAGGCTGCAGAGACATAGACACACAGGAGAGGAGAGGAGTGAGAGGCTGCAGAGACATAGACACACAGGAGAGGAGAGGGGTGAGAGGCTGCAGAGACATAGACACACAGGAGAGGAGAGGGGTGAGAGGCTGCAGAGACATAGACACACAGGAGAGGAGAAGGGTGAGAGGCTGCAGAGACATAGACACACAGGAGAGGAGAAGGGTGAGAGGCTGCAGAGACATAGACACACAGGAGAGGAGAGGGGTGAGAGGCTGCAGAGACATAGACACACAGGAGAGGAGAGGGGTGAGAGGCTGCAGAGAAATAGACACACAGGAGAGGAGAGGGGTGAGAGGCTGCAGAGACATAGACACACAGGAGAGGAGAGGGGTGAGAGGCTGCAGAGACATAGACACACAGGAGAGGAGAAGGGTGAGAGGCTGCAGAGACATAGACACACAGGAGAGGAGAGGGGTGAGAGGCTGCAGAGACATAGACACACAGGAGAGGAGAGGGGTGAGAGGCTGCAGAGAAATAGACACACAGGAGAGGAGAGGAGTGAGAGGTTGCAGAGAAATAGACACACAGGAGAGGAGAGGAGTGGGAGGCTGCAGAGACATAGACACACAGGAGAGGAGAGGAGAGGAGTGAGAGGCTGCAGAGACATAGACACACAGGAGAGAAGAGGGGTGAGAGGTTGCAGAGACATAGACACACAGGGGAGGAGAGGAGTGAGAGGCTACAGAGACATAGACACACAGGAGAGGAGAGAGGTGAGAGGCTGCAGAGACATAGACACACAGGAGAGGAGAGGGGTGAGAGGCTGCAGAGACATAGACACACAGGAGAGGAGAGGAGTGAGAGGCTGCAGAGACATAGACACACAGGAGAGGAGAGGGGTGAGAGGCTGCAGAGACATAGACACACAGGAGAGGAGAGGGGTGAGAGGTTGTAGAGACATAGACACACAGGAGAGGAGAGGAGAGGTTGCAGAGACATAGACACACAGGAGAGGAGAGGGTGAGAGGCTGCAGAGACATAGACACACAGGAGAGGAGAGGGGTGAGAGGCTGCAGAGATATAGACACACAGGAGAGGAGAGGGGTGAGAGGTTGCAGAGACATAGACACACAGGAGAGAAGAGGGGTGAGAGGCTGAAAAGACATAGACACACAGGAGAGGAGAGGAGTGAGAGGCTGCAGAGATATAGACACACAGGAGAGGAGAGGGGTGAGAGGTTGCAGAGACATAGACACACAGGAGAGAAGAGGGGTGAGAGGCTGAAAAGACATAGACACACAGGAGAGGAGAGGGGTGAGAGGCTGCTGAGACATAGACACACAGGAGAGGAGAGTAGTGAGAGGCTGCAGAGACATAGACACACAGGAGAGGAGAGGGGTGAGAGGCTGCAGAGACATAGACACACAGGAGAGGAGAGGGGTGAGAGGCTGCTGAGACATAGACACACAGGAGAGGAGAGAGGTGAGAGGCTGCAGAGAAATAGACACACAGGAGAGGAGAGGGGTGAGAGGCTGCAGAGACATAGACACACAGGAGAGGAGAGAGGTGAGAGGCTGCAGAGACATAGACACACAGGAGAGGAGTGAGGTGAGAGGCTGCAGAGACATAGACACACAGGAGAGGAGAGCATTGAGAGGTTGCAGAGACATAGACACACAGGAGAGGAGAGGAGTGAAAGGCTGCAGAGACATAGACCCACAGGAGAGGAGAGGGGTGAGAAGCTGCAGAGACATAGACACACAGGAGAGGAGAGCGGTGAGAGGTTGCAGAGACATAAACACACAGGAGAGGAGAGAAGTGAGAGAGCTAAGACTTCAGTGCCTCAGTTGTGAATTTTGAGGATGATTTTCTCCACAATGCCAATAATTACAGAAGTGCTTGAGAGCTTATTTTAAAGTGCTTGATCAGAATATGTTAATACTTTAGTGTTCTTAGTCTGGGCACTCCTCCCTTACCTTTAAAAATGTGATCCACTGGTGGTGACTTGAGATACAGCCACTCCAAGAAGCAGCGTTCTTTCAAGGACAAGTTATGGTGTCCTTCAGTCATGTCCCATTGTAGAATGTCACCGTACTCTTGGCTCTCACGTTTGGCCAATTCCATATGTCCTTTCACATCCGTCTTTCCCAACAAGAATAAGGGTTTAACTCTGTATCCATTTATCTCTCTCTCTTTAGCCCAGGTCTTCCGTAGTTCTAACCTCCTTGTCCCAGTACCGGGTTGGGATTTCACCGCCAGGATCAAGAGATTTTGTTTGGTTGCTCCTTGTTCCTCTTGGTTTGGCTCCTGGATGAGTGTGCAATGGTAACTCTGTAGTTGGGGGAACTCCGCCTCAAAACTGGTTAGGTTCAGATGATAGGTGTAAGTGCCACTGTACAGGGTTACTGACTGTCTCATTATGGGGAGCGGCGTTCTTACTGGTTTTGGGGCAAGACGAATCCTTCGGGGGATGTCTCTGGTGTTCACGATGAACCATCTTGACATCAGAAAAATCATGATGGAGAACAAGGAGGCGCTTATGAGCATTCCTTTACGTCTCATTGTGCCCTGGATAGAGACAGCAAGAATTTTTTTATACCATCATTTTAAAGAAAACACAAATTTGCTTTATTTATGTATTTTCGCTTTCTGAACCGGCTTTTCTGTGACTGCTTTCTAAAGAAAGACAATTAAAAGACTGTGCTCACCTTTTGTTTGGAGGCACCTGAAATGTATTTAGATTATTGAAACTGCAAGTTTTTATTAGCTGCATCTTTCCTGTTCATAAAATACACAAATAAATGAAAAATCTTCTCACACCATTAACTATGGAAGGGAGTTCCCCGTCATTACTGCTCTAACAGTAAAGAACCTCTTACGCAGTTTTGCTTCAGTTATGAATGAATACAGTGAGTGATCAGTACCAATCACTCACTATGCTCATTTAGAAAAGGAAGGAGCCGATAAATGACATTTTTTACCTGCTCCTTCCCTTGCTCTCCATCCTGAAACATGCGGCAGGAGGGGAGAGGAGGGAAGGCGGCACAACCCCGTTCGCACATGTCTATGCTTACAACAAAAGTAACCAGGGTCTTTAAAGAGCAACCCCAGAAACAACAGACCCCCCCCCTCCTACAGCAATAACAGGTCGCCCAGAAAGAATTGATCCCTCTCAGCAACAATAGATGTCCTTCAGCAACAATATACTGGACCTAAAATAGATTCTCCCCAGAAACAGTAGATCCTCTCCAAGAACCCCCACAGCAACAGTAAACCCTCCCTAACAACAATTGATTCCCCCACAGTAACAGTACATCACCCCAGCAACAATAGTCTCCCCTCCCTCAGCCTCATTAGACTCCCGCTCCGCTACAGAAGAAACCCCTCAGCCGCAATAAATCCCTTATCAGCAACAGTAGATCCACCTCAGCAACAATAGATCCTCAGATCAACAGTAGATTATCCCCACAATTGGTTCTCCTCAGTAATAGACTTCCCCCCCAACAAGTACAGATCCCCACACCAACAAGAGAACCCCCTCGACAACAATTAATTCCCCACCGGCAGCAATAGATCATTTCACCAACAATATATCCCCCTCAGCAACAAAAACAAAAAAAAAAACAATAAATCCCTTACCAGCAACACTAAATCTCCCATCGGCAACAATAGATCCCCAGCAACAATAGATCCTCCCCAGCAGCATTCGACCCTTTCAGCAATAATAGATCCTGCTGAGCAACAACAGATTCCTTTTAACAACAATATACCTCTCAGGCAACAATAAATCCCCCACCAACCACAATAGATCCTCCCCAACAATAGACACCCTCAGAAAGCTGGTAACAATAGACCCTCCACCAGCCAGCATCAATAGACTCCCCAGTAACAATAGATCCCCAAGCAGCCAGCATTAATTGTCCCTCCAGCAGGCAGCAACAATTTATCCCCTCCAGCAACAACAGATCACATCAGCAACAATAGACCCCCACCCCCTCAGCAACAATAGAATTCCCTCCGCAATGGTTGATCATCTCCAGTAACAATAGATCACCCCAGAAACATTAGAATCTCCACAGCAACAATAGGCCCCTACAACAATAAAAGCATAGCTCCCAACTGTCCCTGATTTCTAGGGACTGTCCCTGATTTGGAGCAATGTCCCTCTGTCCCTCTTTCCTCCTCATTTGTCCCTCATTTTGGTCTGATCTTTATAGATGTATATAAAATGCACTTTTTCCCAGCGCTAAACCTTTCATCTGATTTCTAAATTTCTGCATTTGTAAATTCCAAAAGCCAATATAAAGGAATAGTCGTGGTAAAAAAAAAAAAATCACTAGTGGGTTTATTCCATCTTGTTTTTTTGTACAATTCTCCTTTAGGGGGGCGTGGCAAGGGGTGTGTCCTGTGCCTGCATACTTTTGCTGATAGGTGTCCCTCATTCCCATCTCAGAAAGTTGAGAGGTATGTAAAAGAACAACAAAAACAACAAAGAGCAACAATAAATCAATATGTAGATCATTTCACGGCGACCCAATGGAAATGTATTCCACAGTAATTACTGCTGGAGAAGGAGGAAACTCTTCGCCAAGTTTACCTACTGGCTGAAGAAATATCTGCACACCAACATGAAAAGTCTGACCCGAGAATGATGCCGGGAATCTGAATCCACGGCGGATGGCACTTGATATTGGGTCACAAGGAGAACCCAAACTAGAATGGATTCAGGAAAGTAAAAATACAACTTCTTTATTAGAATCCAACGCATTACGGAGCAATCTTTGTTCCTTCCTCAGGAGTAATAAAATGACACACCAGCCTACACCCATTTCCACCTGGGAAAAGCCTCCCCATCGCTATTTAACCGCTTCCGGACCAGGTTGGCTCCCCTGCGCGAAACCACGTAGCTGTATGTCGGTTCGGGGGGCCCGGTTGGCAGGCGCGCGCGCTGCACAGCGGGGGTGCCGATGCTCGTGGCTGATGGTCACGATGACCGCCGGCCACGAGCGATCGTGACCAGGAGAGACAGAACAGGGACGAGAGTTTGTAAACACACACTTCCCTGTTCTGTTCTGACAAGAGTGACAGATCGCGTGTTCCTATTAGCTAGGAACCACGATCCGTCACTTCCTGTAGTTAGTCCCCTCCCCCTTCAGTTAGAATCCCCTCCCAGGGAACACAGTTAACCCCTTCACCGCCCCCTAGTGTTAACCCCATTCACTTACAGTGACATTTTTACAGTAATCAATGCATTTTTAATCGCACTGATCGCTGTATTAATGCCAACGGTTCCAAAAATGTGTCAAAATTGTCCAATGTGTCCGCCATAATGTTGCAGTCACAATAAAAATCGCAGATCACTGCCATTACTAGTAAAAATAAAATAAAAATAATAATAAAAATGCTATAAATATATCTAATATTTTGTAGACGTTATAACTTTTGCGCAAACCAATCAATACACGCTTATTGCAATTTTTTTTTACCAAAAATATGTAGAAGAATACGTATCGGCCTAAACTGAGAAAAATTTAGCTTTTTAAAAAAAAAAAAAAAAAATCGGATATTTATTAAAGCAAAAAGTACAAAATATTGTGTTTTTTTTTCAAAATTGTCGCTTTTTTTTGTTTATAGCGCAAAAAAAAATGCAGAGGCGATAAAATACCACCAAAAGAAAGCTCTATTTGTGGGGAAAAAAAGGATGTAAATTTTGTTTGGGTACAACGTTGCACGACCGCGCAATTGTCGGTTAAAGCGACGCAGTGCCGTATCGCAAAAAACGCTCTGGCCAGGAAGGGGTTAAAGTTGCAATACACAGGGGGGGCTCGGGCAGGCAGGATCACGTACATGTACTTCATCCAGCCTCTTCCAGGTTAGAGGTGCACAGCATTGGATACAGCAGATTGCGGCTCCTGGTACCTGGCTGCATTGAGGAGCCGGGGAATCGCGTGATCGCTATAGTGATGCTGTGATTGGCCCACAGCTATCACATTGTACCTGTGCCATGTGATAGCTGTGGGCCAATCACAGCACACAATAGTAGATCACAGCTCTTAGGAATGTAACCCATTCATGACAGTTCAAAACATTGCTGTTACAGTGATCATCATTGTAACAGCCATCAAAAAATAAAAAATTGTGATCACCTAAAATGTTTTAAACAAAAAAAAAAGGTAAAAAAAAGTTTTAAACAAATTGAATAAAAATTATCTTTTTTTTAACCACTTACTTACTGGGCACTTAAACCCCCTTCCTGCCCAGGCCAATTTTTAGTGGTCACGCAACCCTCCCATATGACTCATTTTTATCATTTTTTTCCCCACAAATAGAGCTTTATTTTGGTGATAACTACTGGGTTTTTTATTTTTTGCTAAAAAAACTAAAAAAAAACGAAAACTTTGAAATAAACAAAGAGAACAGTTTTATAACTAGTTATAAAATTATGCAAACAGGTAACTTTTCACTTCTTCATTGATGTGCGCTGATGAGGCGGCACTGATAGGCTGCACTGATGTGCACTGATAAGGCTGCACTGATGGGCACTGATAAGGCAGCACTGATGGACGCTCATAGGTGGCACTGGTGGGCACTGATAGGTGACACTGATGGGTGGCACTGAAGGGCACTGATAAGTGGAACTGATAGGTGGCATTGATGGGCACTGGTAGGTGACACTGACAGGCAGCACTGATAAGTGGCACTGATTGGCAGCACTGATGGGCATTGATAGGTGGCACTGGTGGGCACTGGTAGGTGGCACTGGTGGGCACTGATTGCGGGCACTGATATGAACTGGTAGGTGGCACTGGTGGGCACTGGCAGGTGACACTGGTGGGCACAGATGAGGCAGCAGTAGCTCTCCCTGTTCGGGACCGATTTCCCTTTGACAGAAGCTGGTGATATTCTGTTTACATCACGTGATCAGCTGGCATTGGCTGACAGGTCATCACGTGGTAAGGGGCCGGGATTGGAGGGGGCGGGCAGACAGCTCATGTACGGGAGGATGTCTATTGATGCCCTCCCAGCAATTAAGGTCTTCATTAATTCCTCGGCAATTCAATTTCTTCATTTTCCAAAAAACTGTCACAAAAAGTTACAACTTCAAAAAATTCGCCAATTAATATACACTTATTGTTTTTTTTTTTGTTTGTTTGTTTTTTTTTGTTTTTTTACAAAGACACGTAGCAGAATACTTTTTGACCTACATTTATGAAGAAATGTTAATTTCAATTTTCAACAGAAAGTAGAAAATATTTTTTTTTCAACATTTTCAGTCTTTTCTCGTTTATCCCCTTGTCGCCGAGCGTACGCAGATATGCGGCCTCGGCTTTTGGGGGTTATACCAGGATGATTCCCACAGCTGCAGTCATCATCCCGGTACCGTTTTTTCCCGGAGGAGCGGGAGGGGACACCCCCCCCTCCCGCCGCCTTCGCCGCTATTACCGGGCCCCCCGTCCCCCCCGGGAGACCCGATCCTCGATCCGCCACTTCCGGCGGCTAGAGACAGACTGGCACGAAGCCGGAAACAGCTTCGTGCCAGTCTTCTCTCTGTAAACACGGAAGTAACGTCACTTCCTGTTTACTCAGCTGCCAATAGCGTCGGTTTTTAAAAAATATACAGTGTTCAGAATCGCCGTTTTCAGCGACGGTTATCTGAATACTTTGAAGTGCAAAGGAGGGATTTGGGGTCTTTTGGACTCCCGATTCCTCCAAAAAGAGTACCTGTCACCACCTATTACTGTCACAAGCAATGTTTACATTCCTTGTGACAGCAATAAATGTGATCAAAATTCAAAATTCAAAAAAAAAAAAAACACAATGTAAAAAAATAAATGAAATTTAAAAAAAAAACGAATTTTTTTTTTTGTAGTGCCCCCTTGTCCCCGCGAGCTCACGCAGCAAAGAAAACGCATTTGGAATTCGCGCCCGCATATGTAAACGGTGTTCAAATTACACATGTGAGGTATCGCCACGATCGTCAGAGCGAGAGCAATAATTCTTGCACTAGACCTCCTCTGTAACTCTAACCTGGCAACCGTTTTGTTTTTTTTAAATGTCGCCTATAGACATTTTTAGGTTGTCGCCATTCCACGAGTGTGCGCAATTTTAAAGCGTGACATGTTTTGGTATCTATTTACTCAGCGTAACATCATCTTCACATTATACAAAAAAAAATCGGGCTAACTTTACTGTTTCGTTTTTCTTTAAATTCATGAAAGTGTCTTTTTCCCCAAAAAGTTGCGTTTAAAAGACTGCTGCACAAATACCGTGTGACATAAAATATTGCAACAATCTCCATTTTATTCTCTAGATTCTCTGCTAAAAAATATATATAAATAATGTTTGGAGGTTCTAAGTAATTTTCTAGCAAAAAATACAGATTTTACCTTGATGTCATGAAAGGATTAAACAGTATAGCAAAAAATAAAAAATAGACCTAGTGGTGATCAAATACCACCAAAAGGAAGCTCTAGTTAGTACAGAATATCACCAGCTTCTGTCAAAAAAAATGATATAAATTTAATTTGGGTTGCATGACCGTGCAATTGCCAGTGCTGAATAGCAAAAAATGGCCTGGTCATGAAGGGGGTAAAACCTTTCCACCCCCCTACCCCCATTGCAATTTTCATTTATTATTATGAGATGTTGGTAATTTCTGGTAATATCAGTGGGGGAAAGGGAGAGAGGAACTAAACACAGGAGAAATGCCTTGTGATCTTGGTTTAAAATGTTTAGGGCTTCTCTCTCTATCCAAATATTTCAGCTGCATCAAAACGAAAGCAGCGCAAAAGCTGTCTTTTGTAAAGTAGAGAGTAGAAAAGCCTGTCCTCTGCCAGCATGCTGCAAAAAAGGACTCTTTCTCTTTGTGTGGAAGCAGTGGCCTCTCTGCAGAGGTCTGACATGTCCCTTACTAAGTCAGAGTTAGCACTTTGTATGCTCCCTACTGATTGATAAGCTATAGCTCTGACTCAAAAAAGATATGTGTTAGACCCCTGCAGAGAGACCACTGCTTCCACACAGAGAGCAAGGGTCCTTCTCTGCAGTATGCTGGAAGGGGCGGTGACAGAAATACCAGGGTCGCAAAAGTCGCACTTGAGACCGGGCCCTGGTGTTCCGCCTCTGTCAGAGGGCCCCAGCAGGGTTGTTGGCCGCAAAGCTCTGAGTTGAAAGCGAGTCTCTCATACAGCCCAGAGCCTGCACTGACAGTTCACCCTCCCTCCTCCCTCGCGTGGATGGGAGAGGAGAGAGCCAATCTGCTCCTTCTCCTCCCGCCCCTCTCCTCCAGTGTGCACCGCGGGAGTAGGGTGACCACATTTCCAAACTGCCATTCAGGAACTGCAGAGAGGATGGCAGATGAGCTGGCAGCAGAGGACAGATGACACCCTTGCAGGACGCATCCTTAGATCTCAGGGGTTCATGCTTGGACCTGTTGTTCTTCACTAGTTGAGGGGGAGAGGGGGGTCACATCTTTAGCTTTGAGGGGTTCACACTGGGACCTGTAGTCCCTCAATTTTGGGGGTCACATCCCCCAAAAGTAAAGGACTAAGTCCCAGCATGAACCCCTGAGATCTAAGGATGTGTCCTCCTTCCACCCCTCCAAGGGTGTCATCTGTCCTCTGCTGCCAGCTCATCTGCTGTCCTCTCTCCAGTCAGTGCCTCATGACACACATGGTGTTCCATCCATCCCTGGCGCTTGGCCTCACCTCTGAGTATTGAGAGTTGCTCTCAAATCCTGGCAGTTCCCTTCCCTCTGAGCATGCCGCCGAAGAAGATTGAGTAGGAGGAGGGTGGAGCTAAAGCACTAGGCAAGGAGGAGGATGTTAAATCCTTCTCTGCCCTGAATGCTGGGGCCTCGGCCTCGCTCTATGGTGACGTGATGTCACTGGATACTAGACATCCTAGGCAAGCGGTCCTAGCAACCAGTTTGGGCAGTGTAGAGCCAGGCGTGGAACAAAGCAAAACGGAGGCCCTGCCGGGCCAGGACAAGTACTGTCAATGAGTAAAGCGGCAATGCGGCTACCTTTTTTGGGGGGCATCAGATCGGGGGGGGGGTTGTGTCAGTTTCATTCCAGGACACTGCATTGTCCCAGAATGAAGATGCCCAGGACAGACATGCAAAATGTGGGATTGTCCCGGGCAATCCAAACAAAGATTTGGGGGGCACACCCTAAAAAATGCAAATAGATGGTGCAGCCATAAGACCATACAGACAGAAAAAAAAAATTACAGCGCACACATACAAAAATGACATTTAACTCCTGCAAGGCTATTTAAAGTGGAGTTCCACCCACTTTTATAACTCTTCAGCATCCCTCACTAAACTGTGCACTGTAAACGAATTGGATATTTTTTAATTATTTTTTCTCAGCACCTACTGTATATCTGCTGTATTCATTTTTCACTTCCTCCTCCCTGGCCGCGGCCCATCGCATCATTTCCTGTTTGCAATGCCTTCTGGGAAGGGGCGGCAACTTCCTCTGAAACTGCCGTTGCTATGGAAACCTGACCTGAAACCTATTACACTGCTTGTGCTGCACTGAGCACGTGCGAGATCTGCAAGGATGAGATCCAAGAAGAAATACAGTCTGGCTTCAGATGCTCACACTTAAGATGGCCACGGCCTGCTGTAATTTTATAAAATAACAAACCACTGCTATAAACTAACAAAACAGACCTTAGTTTACAGACTAACTTTACTAGAATACAATAAGCTTGTGTATTATAGGGGTATTTTTATTTAAAAAGTATAATTTCGGCCGGAAACACCACTTTAAAAACACCTGAGCATCTTCAGAAAATATGGGGATTTAGTTACACCATATGGCCTTATAGTGCTAAGCCCACTACTACTAAATCTCTTTGGGATGGAGCACCCCACCCCCCCATCATTGCCTCTTATTAGTGTCCACCTGTGTTATAGGAGGAGTCCTTTTAATTCTCCCTTTTAGACGGGTGTATGCTCCCATGGTTCAGAGAAGTGGGATCTTCAATTCTATGGATAGCGTAGGACCCACTACTATTGGGGAACTTTGACGTAGTAGTGGGCTTAGCATGGTGGGGGGGGGAGTAGTACCTACCTGACGCGCACTGACCTACTTGACACTGACCTACTTTACATACACTGACACACACTGACCTACCTAACACGCACTGACCTACTTTACCTACACTAACCTACCTGGCACACACACACTGACCTACCTGACCTACACTGACCTACCTGGCACACACACACTGACCTACCTGACCTACACTGACCTACCTGACCTACACTGACCTACCTGACACACACACTGACCTACCTGACCTACACTGACCTACCTGACACACACACACTGACCTACACTGACCTACCTGACCTACAAGACTTACACTGACCTACCTGACACACACTGAGCTACACTGACCTACACTGACCTAAATGACATACACTTTCCTACCAGATGCACACTGACCTACCTGACATACATTGACCTACCTGACCAGACTTCAGGTGTCCTCCTGCAACTCAGCGGTGCGCCCATCACACAGTAGAGTAGACCATCACACAGTAGAGTAGGCAGCCAGAGCCATGATGAGGAGAGGAGAGCCGCCCACCCGAGCGCCCAGTGGGGTCGGGATCTTCTGACAGTGGCGTGGCGGCCACATTGTAATTCCCGCCTTCTGGAGCCTGCAGCACCTATGATGGATATCACATGTCCCGCGGTCCCCGCATTTGACCAGTGGGACGTCCATCAGCGCTGCAGGCTCCAGAGGGCGGGACCTGCTATTACACTCGGCCGCGCTCTTGATCAGATCGGTCCCCGCTCGGCGGCGGCGCTCGGGGCTAATAATAGAACAGTGCCCACCCGAGACCCGGGGCTTTTTGGGGACCCACTGTCCTCCCTGAACTGCAAGCCCAGGGCTCAGATGGAAGGGGTGGTGTCCTTCATGGTTTCTTGCACTGGGGCCCTGAAGGTTCTGGTTATGCCACTGGACATGGGACAGGTTTTTCTACTCAGGCTAAGGCTTCTTTCTGAAGAAAACCAACTGTAAGGCTTTGCACACCTTTTATTTTGATATCCCTGGAATATATTTAACTGATTTATACAGAAGGTTCACTTGGGCATTAAGTGATTACTTGGTATAGAATGGACAGTGATCAGTGTCTGTAATAGCACAGAATCTTACTAAATCTTATTAGCAGGTGTACAGACCCGGGAACTCAGAACGGGCAGGGTGGGAACCCCTCATGATGGGCACAGCAAGTGGATAGATCTGGATCTCAGCACAGGGATGGTGGGAACCCCCCTTAATGGGTACAGCAGGTGTACAAACCCAGGAACTCAGTGCAGGGATGGTGGGAACCCCTCATTAAGAGCACAGCAGGTGTACAGACCCGGGAACTCAGCGCAGGGATGGTGGGAACCCCTCATTAAAAGCACAGCAGGTGTACAGACCAGGGAACTCAGCACAGGGATGTTGGGAACCCCTCATAATGGGCACAGCAAGTGTACAGACCTGGGAACTCAGCACAGGTATGGTGGAAAACCCTCATTAAGAGCACAGCAGGTGTATAGACCCAGGAACTCAGCACAGGGATGGTGGGAACCCCTCATAATGGGCACAACAGGTGTACAGACCTGGGAACTCAGCACAGGGATGGTGGGAACCCCTCATAATGGGCACTGTAGGTGTACAGACCCAGGAACTCAGCACAGGGATGGTGGGAACCCCTCATAATGGGCACAACAGGTGTACAGACCCGGGAACTCAGCACAGGGATGGTGGGAACCCCTCATAATGGGCACAACAGGTGTACAGACCCAGGAACTCAGCACAGGGATGGTGGGAACCCCTCATAATGGGCACAACAGGTGTACAGACCCGGGAACTCAGCACAGGGATGGTGGGAACCCCTCATAATGGGCACAACAGGTGTACAGACCCGGGAACTCAGCACAGGGATGGTGGGAACCCCTCATAATGGGCACAACAGGTGTACAGACCCAGGAACTCAGCACAGGCATTGTGCGAACCCCTCATAATGGGCACAGCAGGTGTACAGACCAAAAAAACTCAGCACAGGGATGGTAGGAACCCCTCACAATGGGCACAGCAGGTGTACAGACCTGGGATCTCAGCACAGGGATGGTGGGAACCCCTCATAATGGGCACAGCAGCCATACAGACCCAGGAACTCAGCACAGGCATTGTGCAAACTCCTCATAATGAGCACAGCAGGTGTACAGACCCAGGAACTCAGCACAGGGATGGCAGGAATCCCTCATAATGGGCACAAGAGGTGTACAGACCTGATAACTTGGGACAGGGATGTTGGGAACCCCTCATAATGGGCACAACAAGTGTACAGACCCGGGAACTCAGCACAGGGATGGTGGGAACCCTTCATAATGGGCACAACAGGTGTGCAGACCCGGGAACGCAGTACAGGGATGGAGGGAACCCCTCATAATGGGTACAACAGGTGTACAGACCCGGGAACTCAGCACAGGGATGGTGGGAATCCCTCATAATGGGCACAGCAACCATACAGACCCAGGGACTCAGGAAAGGCATTGTGCGAACCCCTCATAATGGGCACAGAAGGTGTACAGACCAAAAAAACTCAGCACAGGGATGGTGGGAACCCCTCACAATGGGCACAGCAGGTGTACAGACCTGGGGACTCACCACAGGCATTGTGGGAACCCCTCATAATGGGCACAGCAGCCATACAGACCCAGGAACTCAGCACAGGCATTGTGCGAACTCCTCATAATGAGCACAGCAGGTGTACAGACCTGGGAACTCAGCAAAGGGATGGTGGGAACCCCTCGTAATGGGCACAGCAGGTGTACAGACCTGGGAACTCAGCACAGGGATGGTGGGAACCCCTCATAATGGGCACAGCAGGTGTACAGACCTGGGAACTCAGCACAGGGATGGTGGGAACCCCTCATAATGGGCACAGCAGGTGTACAGACCCAGAAACTCAGCACAGGGATGGTGGGAACCCCTCATAATGGGCACAGCAGGTGTACAGACCCAGAAACTCAGCACAGGGATGGTGGGAACCCCTCATAATGGGCACAGCAGGTGTACAGACCCAGAAACTCAGCACAGGGATGGTGGAAACCCCTCAAAATGGGCACAGCAGGTGTACAGACCCAGGAACTCAGCACAGGGATGGTGTGAACCCCTCACGTTGGTCACAGCAGGTGTACAGACTCAGCACAGGAATAGTGGGAACCCCTCATAATGGGCACAGCAGGTGTATAGATCTGAGAACTCTGAAATATCTGACCTGGGTGGAACACCGCTGGAACACATTCTTCAAAAATTACCTCTCAGGAACATGAAGAAGATCTATGATGATCAATTCCTATGTATTGCTCCTGAACTATCTTCTGAAGACCCCCAATCAGTAAAGCAGAAACTCTACAGATCATTGCAAGAAATGTAAGAAAGAGAAGATTATCTGGTTGGGATGGAGCTCCCCCCTCCCGTGTGTTCCTACCTGTCCGTCCTGTAGAAGACAATGAGCTGTGCTGCGGGTCTTTCAGTC
Source organism: Lithobates clamitans (assembly GCA_037952925.1). Taxonomy (NCBI): domain Eukaryota; kingdom Metazoa; phylum Chordata; class Amphibia; order Anura; family Ranidae; genus Lithobates; species Lithobates clamitans. The sequence continues at coordinate 665,623 of JBBGZY010001612.1, forward strand.
ATGTTCTCCACTATCCTGCCTGAGGCTGCGTACACTGAAACTTGTTAACCTCTCCATGGCAGGCAAGTACACAACAAAAAAACGCAAAAAGGACCTTAGAGGAAATTCTCACCTAGATTTCATGGCAAAGGTTAAAGAGGATCTTCAGCCTACCCCCCAAAACATTTTTTTAGTCAGCAGCTACAAATACTGTGGCTGCTGACTTTTAATAAAACAGACACTTACCTGTCCAAGAATTCAGCGCGTCCTCACCTGGGTGGTCTTTGGGTCCCCGCCATGTTTGCTAAGAGAAGACGGCTTCTCACTGCGCATGCGCGAGCCATGCGGCACTTTGTAAATGGTCCCGCAGCCTTCTGGGACCTGTGATGTGTCCAAGGAGGCTGCAGGCAAAAGGGAAGGGGCGTACTTCTGCATGGATTACCTGATTTGAACAGAGGTTTTGACAGGTACCCTGTCTCCCCCTTATGCCCTGTACACACGGTCAGACATTGATCGGACATTCCGACAACAAAATCCATGGATTTTTTCCGACGGATGTTGGCTCAAACTTGTCTTGCATACACACGGTCACACAAAGTTGTCGGAAAATCCGATCGTTCTGAACGCGGTGACGTAAAACACGTACGTCGGGACTATAAACGGGGCAGTAGCCAATAGCTTTCGTCTCTTAATTTATTCTGAGCAGGCGTGGCACTTTGTGCGTCGGATTTGTGTACACACGATCGGAATTTCCGACATGTCGGAAAATTTTATAGCAAGCTCTCAAACTTTGTGTGTCGGAAATTCCGATGGAAAATGTGTGATGGAGCCTACACAAGGTCGGAATTTCCGACAACAAGGTCCTATCACACATTTTCCATCGGAAAATCCGACCGTGTGTACAGGGCATTAGGGTGATAGAGGAGGGGGACCAGGCAGAAAAGTGGAGCTTTGCATTTTGGATGTCGCTCTGCTTTAAAGTATAACTAAAACATGGATAGGGTGGAGAGGGATTAGAACCCGTCAGATTGCTGTCTTTGCCCCCTGTTAGAGAGATCCTAAACTTTCTATCCTCTCTATTTGTTCTGTTGACCAAATTTTGGGTTGTCACCAGAACGGGAATAGAGGGGAAATATTACAATGGGGACATTAGTTCTGGGGACTAGGGACGGGTGAACGGTTCGGCCCGAGCATGAGTTCGGGCCGAACATTTGCATGTTTGGCTGTTCACCGAACACCAGAATTTGCAGAGTGTTCGCCCCGACGATCAGGACGCAGTGTAAGCTGGTTGTTAAGGAGCAGGGCCGGGAAGTCGGCCGCAGCGTCCTTAACAACCGATGAGCCGTCAGCTGTCAATGGGTTTCCCCACTGACAGCTGAATAAAAAGAAAGAAAATAAAGAAAAGAAAGGCGTGGGGTCCCCCCCTCAAACTCCATACCAGACCCTTATCCCGGCATGCAGCCTGGGAGGTCAGGAAAAGGGGGGGAGGGGTGCTCCTCCAGAACCATTCCAGGCCACATGCCCTCAACATGGGGGGGTGCTTTGAGACAGGGGGGCACCCCAAAGCACGCCTCTTCCCGACAACCCTGGACTGCGCTTGTCGGCGTCTGCGGGAGGGGAGATTATCAGAACCTGGAAGCCCCCCTTTGGCAAGGGGGCTCGCAAATCCCGCCCCCCCCATGTGAACGTTTATCGGGTACATAGTACCCCTCCCCCCCAGAACCATTCCAGGCCACATGCCCTCAACATGAGGGGGGGTGGGTGCTTTGAGACAGGGGGGCACCCCAAAGCACCTTGTCCCCATGTTGATGAGGACAAGGGCCTCTTCCTGACAACCCTGGGCTGCGCTTGTCTGCGTCTGCGGGCGGGGAGATTATCAGAATCTGGAAGCCCCCCTTTAGCAAGGGGGCCCCCAGATCCTGCCCCCCCCCCCATGTGAATGTCTATCGGGTACATAGAACCCCTCCCCTTTCAGCAAAAAAGTGTACAAAAGTAATAAACACATGAGACAGTTTTTGACAAAAAAAAATAAAAAATAAAAAAATAGTGTCCCTCGATGTAAATCCATCTTCGATCACGGAGCCCGCCCCTTGCCTATATAAGAAATGTCAAAGCCCAGACTGTGAGAGGCCTCCCAGGAGGCGGAGCGTTTTTTCATTTTTTCTATTTTTCGGGTCAGTGGGCGGCGTGATTGACAATGGATTTACATCGAGGGACACTATTTTTTTTATTTTTTAATAAAGGATTTGTCAAAAACTGTCTTGTGTGGTTATTACGTTTGTACACTTTTTTGGTGAATGGGTAGGGGTACAATGTACCTGATAGACATTCACATGGGGGGGCTCGGTCTGGGGGCCCCCTTGCTAAAGGAGGCTTCCAGATTCCGGTAAGCCACCCGCCCGCAGACCCCCACAACCACAGCCCAGGGTTTTCGTGAAGAGGCCCTTGTCCCTATCAACATGAGACCAAGGTGCTTTGGAGTGGGGGGGGGGGCAGAGCCCCCTCTGACCCAAAGCACCCACCCCCCCCCATGTTGAGGGCATGTGGCCTGATATGGTTCACAGGCACAATTTAAACCTATACAAACATCGGGGTAGACTGTAGTTCTCAGATTGTGCATCGTTGTTGCTGGAGGGCAACTAATGGCTATGTTGAAGAGCTGGTTTTGTTGCAACTTGACCTTTCACACAGGCAAAACCGGACGTTCAACACAGCAAACCCGCCCTGCAACACAGACAAAACTGGACCATCAGCCCACTGTAAAGCTGCACCTCAACAGCGAGGCACAATGTGAGAACTACGCTCTCCCCCTGCCCTGCTGTTTGTATAGGTTTCAAACATGGCCGTGAAATGGTATCTCCCATCGAGAGATGCCTCCTATGATGTGCTTTTGCGCCCTGGTCATGTCACTCCAGCTGATCGGCAAATCAGCTGAAGTGCGGCTCCGTCCTGCGCATGCGCGGGCACTATTCGATGGGGGGGCACTTCTCGACAGAACACCGGCAACTGTAACCGTGAGTCAGGCACTATATTTAACCACTTCAATACTGGGCACTTTCACCCCTTTATGCCCAGGACAATTTTCAGCTTTCAGCTGAATGACAATTGCGCGGTCATGCTACACTGTACCCAAACTAAATTGATATCATTTTCTTCCCACAAATAGAGCTTTCTTTTGGTGGTATTTGGTCACCACTGGGGTTTTTATCTTTTGCTAAACAGACTAAAAAAGACCGAATTTTTGGAAAAAAAGTTTTTCTTTGTTTCTGTTATAAAATTTTGTTTTCTCCTTCACTGATGGGCACTGATGAGGAGGCACTGATATGTAGAATTGATGGGCTCTGATATGCAGCACTGATGGGCAATGACAGGTGGCACTGATGGGCATTGATGAGTTGGCACTGATAAGGTGGCACTGATGAGGAGGCACTGATATGCAACTCTTATGGGCACTGACAGGGGGAATTGATGGGCACTGACAGGTGGCACTGATGGGCACTGATGAGTTGGCACTGATAAGGTGACACTGATGGGCACTGACAGGTGGCACTGATGGGCACTGATGAGTTGGCACTAATAAGGTGACACTGATGGGCACTGACAGGTGGCACTGATGGACATTGACAGGCGGAACTGATGAGCATTGACAGGCGGCACTGATTGGCACTGATAGGCGGCACTGATTGGCACTGACAGGTGGCACTGATGGATACGAATAGATGGCACTGATGGGCATCACTGATGATGAGGTACTGACAGATTTTACTGATGGGCACTGATTGGCACTGTGATGGGCACTGATTGGCACTGTGGTGGGCACTGATTGGCACTTTGATGGGCACTGATAGGCATTTTAGATGGGGCACTGGCTGGCAGCTGATGGGCACTGATTGGCATTGTTGGTTGCACATCTGATGGGGCTGTGCTGATAATCAATGTGCTGATTATCAGCACAGATGCCCCCCTCTGACAGGGAAAGCCGCCGATCGGCTCTCCCTGTCAACGCGAACTGAGGAAAGCCATTTACCAGCACTTCCTGGTTCACGCTGTGATCAGCTGTGATTGGTCACAGCTGATCACGTGGTAAGGAACCTCTGTCAGAGGCTCCTTACTACGATCGAAGATGCAGTGTGTCAGAGTGTCACACAGCACCACCGTTCGTCGCGCTGCAAGCCCCCGCGGGCGCACGCCGGCATGTTATCCTCCTGGATGTCATATGATGCCCAGTTAGGATTCCTTTAACCACTTCCCGCCCGGCCTATAGCAGAATGACGGCCAGGCAGGAAGTGGTTAAAGGATTTTTTCATTTTTATTGTTGCAATCCGGAAGCATATTCCCCCTTAATGACCAGGCCATTTTTTACGATACAGCACTGCGTCGCTTTAACTGACAATTGCGTGGTCGTGCAATGCTGTACCCAAACAAAATTGACGTCCTTTTTTCCCCACAAATTGAGCTTTCTTTTGATGGTATTTGATCATCTTTGTGGTTTTTATTTTTTGCTCTATGAACAAAAGAAGAGAACATGAATTCCCCTATGGCGGGATTTTGAAGGCACTACCATACAAGTCAATAGAGTATAGGTAAAATGTATACTTTTTTTTTTTTTTAACAATATGTTTATTGAGTTTTTCACAGGGTATCAGTACAGAAGGTTGAGATAAATAGTAAACTTACATTGCTTAGTACATGGTATAGTGAACAATGTCAATCTGTAATAGATGTACATAGCGAATACATAGCCATAAAGTTGAAGTTCGATGAGTGAAGGTGCTACCTCCAATCCCGGCACCCCACCTGGGCACTTACTGTGCCATGGGACTAGAGGCAACGCCATCAATCATCCACCTGTCAGATCGAGTTATCTTGTAAAACCAGTAACATTCTAGATACATAAAACCTAAAACCGAAGAGCAAAGGCAACTTGTGGACCTACTTGTTATAAGTATAGTATGTATTTTTAAGTCCCATTCTAAGTAGTAACTGGTAGAGGTACCCCTAGGCGGGGTGGTGGGTTAGTGTGGGGGGTTCCTATGTTCTGTGCATGTTAGATGCGAGGGGTTGTGGCAATTAGCGGGGGGTAAAGATTAGTAACATCAGATATTCCTCGTCTTATAAAAAAAGAAACAATCATGGTATTGTTGTACTCCGTGGGTCATTGATCCATGGTTCCCAGTTGAGATGAAACGTTGCGGTAGACATGTTAGCCTTAGCAAAGGAGGATTCCATTTGGAAGTGGTTGTTTAGTAGAGCGATGAGTTCCGATCCAGGGGGAGGTTGTGAGGTTTTCTATTTTCTCGCTAGAGCTAAACGAGCTGCGATGAGGATATGAGTCGCCAGTACTCTGACATTTTTGGGCCAATTGGGGATGTTAAGACCCAAGAGAAGGTCCAGTGGGGGTAACGGCAAAGGGATTTTGCAGAGCTGTGAGATGAGGACAGAGACCTCCTTCCAGTAAGTGTGGATGTTAGGGCAGTCCCACCATATGTGCCGCAGGGTGCCTTTTCCTGTACAGTTTCTCCAGCATTGAGAGGAGGTAGCTGGGTAAATATTTGCCAATCTGGCTGGGGTGAAGTACCACTTGTGAAATAGTTTTTGCGTCGATTCCCAATGAGAGATGCATTTTGGAGCTCGAAAAGGGATGGTCAGGGTTTTGTGCCACAGTGGGGGCTTTGGTGGAGAGTCTGTGAAGGCGGACCAGAGTTTGATGGACGAAGAGGTGTGATCTTCAGAGGGCGTTGTCAACAACTTGTATATCCATGCAATGCCTTTAACTGCTGGATTAGGGGTATTGTAAAATTTCAGGATGTCAGCCAGTTGGGATTCAAATACTGTGATAATCAAGTGTAGAGAGGATAGATCGGAGCCGCATATATAAGAAATAGGTATTGGCAGGCAGGTCAAAAGTTTGTTGTAGATGGGGGAATGGGTGGGTTCTTGATGTGGAGATGAGTTGTCCTAGGTTGGTAAGTCCTTTTTGTATCCATGTCTTAAGGGGTAAGTTAGGAGAGATCAGCTCTAGTGCTTGGATATAGAGTTTAGAAAGGATAGATTTGGGTATACCTTTGGATTTTTGTGCCGTGGCCGACCACACTCCCATGGCTGCAGTTACCGAATGTAGGAAGTGCCGATGTGGTTTCAAGCTGAGTAGCGCAGCCATTAGGGTGTGTTGCGGATTTGCATTAAGAGCCACGGTTTCGATTTGTGTCCATGTCTTGGTCGAGGTGGGCAACCACCATTCACGTAGTTGATCCAGTATAACTGCCTTGTAGTATGTGTGGACATTGGGGGCTCCCATTCCTCCATTTTGTACAGGAGATAATAGAATGTCTTTTTTGAGCTAGGATGTTTATGTTGCCAAATGTGGGCATTGAGTATACCTTGTAACTGCGCCAGTTGTTGGGGTAGCATAGGTAAGGGGAGTGTGCGAAACATATATAAAATATGTGGCAGTAGTTACATTTTGGCTTGAGCTATTCTACCAGCCCAAGAAACAGAATAGTTACACATATCTTTGGAGATGCACAGAAGCTTTTCTTGTAGGGCAGCATAGTTTAGTTGAAGTAGAGATTTACTTGGAAAGGTTAATTGAATTCCCAGGTATGGGAATGAGGGGTTTTTAGCCCAAGTGAAAGGCGTGTTTGTCGCAATTTTATGTTCAACATCCCCCACGGTGATGCCCGATATTGCTGGCGTGGATCTAATGACTTGTGCAAGTGGTTCCATCACCATGGCAAAAATCAGGGGGGAAAGTGGGCACCCTTGCCTAGTGCCATTAGTGATGAGAAAGGGGTCTGATATTATTCCTGAGGTCCATACTCGGGCACTGGGGGAGGAGTAAAGGTTGAGTATAGCCTGGAGGATGTTCCCTGTCAGTCCGAACTTGAGCATAACTTTTTCCATGTATTTCCAGTGCACCCTGTCAAACGCCTTCTCTGCGTCCAGTGAAAGGAAGAGAGAAGGCGTTTGACTGTGCTCCACCCATTGGATCAAATCAATAAGGCGTCTGGTACCATCGGAGGCCTGCCTGCCGGGTACAAAACTGACTTGGTCAGGGTGTATGATGAGGGGGATGATTTTGGATAAACGCTGGGCTAGTAATTTTGCATATAGTTTGGTATCAGTATTCAAGAGTGAGATTGGGCGGTAATTGGCTGGGTTATCAGGGGGCTTGCCTGGTTTGGGTATGGTGACAATGAGGGCTTCTAGGGCTTCCGTGGGGATTTTGCCTGTATGAGTATACTGGTTAAAGGTGGTGCATAAGTGCGGGGTGATCAAGTCAGAAAGATGTTTGTAGTATTCGTTTGGGAATCCATCAGGTCCCGGGGCCTTGTGTAGGGGTAATCGTTTGATGGCCATGCGAACTTCCTCGGGGGGAGAAGGGCATAGAGATGGAGTCTATTTGCTCGGTGGATATTGAGGGAAGGTGAATAGAGGAGAGAAACGCATCTATATCTTCTAAGTTTGGCTTGGTTTCTTGGTCTAGGCCATTGAGATTGTAAAGTTTGGCGTAAAAAGCACTGAATTTGTTCGCTATATCTAGAGGATTATGTACTTTTTTACCTTGGGAGTTGGATAAGTATTGTATCTTATTATTGGCTCTGTGTTTTTGTAGTTGCTTGGCCAGGAACGCTCCTGACTTGTTGGCTGAGGGGTAATATTGTAGCTTAAGGCGTTTAACGTAATAGTCAAATTTCTTGTGGAGGTGTTCGCTAAGGTCGTATCTTAGATTTTTGAGGTCTAGGGATAGTTTGGCAGATGGTGTTTGTTTATTGGCATGTTCTAATGCTCTGATCTGTTGTATTAGTTTTTCCGTGGTGGCTGTCTGTTGTTTTTTAGCTTGTGCTCCGTATTTAATAAGGAGGCCCCGTGAGAAAGCTTTATGCGCATGCCAAACAATAGATTGGTCAGCAAGCGAGTGTACATTTGTCAGGGCACCATTGGCACCGAACCGGGGCGTCGGCGTACGCCTATGCGCCGGCGCGCGCCGTTGCGCGCTGCTCAGCAAATACCTGTTGTTCCCGGGCATCAGCGCGGCGCTAGGGCGCGCGCGGGTTCGCGGCGCTTGGGCGCGCGCGCGTGTGCACGTGGGCGCGGACGGGCGTTCGCGATAGCGCCAGTTTGGCGCCAAAGTACACTTAAAAGCCCCCCTGTGCTTTGACACATTGCTGCTTCGTCTCAGCTTCGTGATTCTAGTATTTGTTATCTGATTATTTGCTACCTATCTGACCCGGCTTGTTTGACCATCCGTCCTGCTCCAATCCGACCCGGCCTGTCTGACTATTCTTATGCTACCTGCCTGATACCGTTGCCAAACTCTGCCTGCCTACCGACTCTGCCTCTGCCTGCTGTACTTTGCCTGCCTCATACCCTCGCTGACCCGGATCGTCTGACCCTGCTTGTTTCTGTTGTCCTTGCTGTTGCACCTTCAGCTTCAGCTACAGAGACCTCTGCACGTTCAAGTGTTCCAGTCTGCTGCTTCCAGTCTCACCTGATCTGCAGTCCAGCCATCCCTGCGGGATCCCTCACCTCTTCTGCATCAGAGACTCAGCTCAACAGGCACTCCTACCCCACTGCGCTCAGGAGACCACTGTCCCCACTCCAGTGGCTCCTGAACCAGCGTTGTATGAGAGGTCTTCTCCTACAAGTCAGGCTCTCCTACCAGGTACCTAACAGTACGAAGCAGCCATGTCTGAGCCTGCAGGAGATACCTCTCCATTGAAGGAGATATGCACACACCTGGCAGCCCTCACCCAAGCAGTGCAAGCTCTTCAGGACAATTATAACAGACTGGAGGGACAAGTCCAGAACCTTGCAGGGGTTAATCCTTCAACCTCCTCTTCACCGGCCGCCCCAACACAGACTGTTTCCAGGGCCTTCAGTGGTAATGCTCCCTCCTGAACCACGAGTCCCCACTCCTGAAAGATTCTCCGGTGACCGGTCTAAGTTTCGAGGTTTTCGCAATGCCTGCCAGCTCTTTTTTGCCTTACAGCCCAGAACTTTTTCATTGGAAGCCACTAAAGTTGGATTTGTCATTTCCCTCCTCCAAGGGGAACCACAGACCTGGGCACACCGTTTACTTGAAGGGGACTCAGCTCCAACCCAATCCTTATCTGCCTTCTTCGAAGCCATGGCACAATTGTATGAGGATCCTCAACTGACTGCCACAGCTGAATCTGCTCTGCTCGCGCTCCAACAAGGTCGCAAACCTGCGGAGGACTATGTTGCTGAATTTAGACGTTGGAGCGCGGATACCCAGTGGAACGACGCGGCTCTGCGTCATCAATTCCGCATTGGACTGTCTGAAAATCTAAAAGATGAACTGGCTCGAGTTGGTATTCCAAACACCTTGGAGGCCTTGATCACCCTAACCATTCAGATCGATCGTCGCCTCCGAGAACGCCGATCTGAACGGGCAGTTCAACCTAACCGCCCGACCTGGATGACACCACGTGCTCCGATTCCTGCATCCCGCTACTTACCTGTGCCAAGTCCACCTCCAGTCAATACCACATTAGATACCTCCGAACCAATGCAGCTAGGTCTGATGCGACCTGCCCTGACCCCCGAAGAACGTGCCCGACGTCGACAATTGAATCTGTGTCTCTACTGTGGAGGAACCGGGCATTATGTCCATAATTGCCCAATCAGAATGAGTAAGTGTTCATCTTCTATACCTACCAGTCTCTCTGCTTTATCCACAAATTCTACCCATCTTGCCATTCCTCTCTCATTACAGCTTCAAGAAAAGACACTCCAAGTCAACGCAATTATTGACTCCGGGGCATGCAGCTGCTTTATAGACTTAAGTTTTGCCAAACTGCACAACATTCCTTTACAGACTAAAGCCCATGGACTCTCTGTCTTCCTTGCTGATGGCTCCCGTATCAGATCCGGACAAGTGACACAAGAAACCCTGCCATTACCCGCTACGACTTCTTCTCAACACAAAGAACTGCTGACCCTTGACGCCATCTCCTCCCCTATGTTTCCCATTATCCTGGGCATTCCCTGGCTTCAGGCCCACGATCCACACATCCATTGGGCATCTGGAGAAATAAAATTTCTGTCATCCTACTGTCAGGAACACTGTCTGGCGAAAGACTCGGATCCCCAGGCTACCCTACTTTGTGTGGACTCCGACCAGACAATTCGTCAAGCCATTCCCAAACACTATCATGACTACATGGATGTCTTCAGCAAAAAGGGGGCAGATTCTCTTCCACCTCATCGTCCCTACGATTGCCCCATCGAGTTGCTGCCAGGATCCGAAATCCCCTTTGGACGCATCTTTCCCCTATCCGAAAAGGAACAAGAAGTGTTGAAAGCATACATTGATGAAAACTTAGCCAAAGGATTTATTCGTCATTCTACTTCTCCAGCAGGAGCGGGAATATTCTTTGTTACCAAGAAGGACAAAACTCTCCGCCCGTGTATTGACTACCGGGAATTGAATAAGATCACGGTTAAAAATCGGTATCCCCTACCCTTGATACCCGAACTATTCCAAAAATTAAGGACTGCTGTCATTTTTTCTAAGCTCGATCTAAGAGGGGCCTACAATCTGATCCGCATTCGGGCTGGGCATGAGTGGAAAACAGCTTTTCGGACCCGATTCGGGCATTATGAATATCTAGTCATGCCTTTTGGACTCTGTAATGCCCCTGCAACCTTTCAACACCTAATTAATGATGTGCTTAGAGACTTTTTAGACCTGTTTGTGATCGCATATCTAGACGATATTTTGATCTTTTCGGAATCCCTAGATCTCCATCGGAAACATGTTTGTCAAGTATTGGGTCGTCTCCGCTTACACAGGCTGTATGCAAAGGCGGAAAAATGCGAATTCGAGAAACAGAGCATCCAATTCCTGGGCTTGATTATCTCATCGACTGGCATCAAGATGGACCCACAAAAGGTTTCTGCCGTTCTGGACTGGCCGGTACCCCTGGATAAAAAAGGGGTTCAGCGATTCATCGGGTTCGCAAACTTTTACAGAAAGTTCATCAAGGGGTTCTCTGCTATAATCGCACCAATCACACAACTGACCAAGCAGAATACCCGTTTCTCCTGGAATCACCTAGCCCAAGAGGCTTTTGTGAACCTTAAGAGACTTTTTACTTCAGCACCTATTCTTAGTCACCCTGAACCATCCTTGCCATTCATTCTAGAAGTGGACGCTTCTGAGATAGCGGTCGGTGCGATACTCTCGCAACGAAAGGGCAGTAAGGATGTTATGCATCCCGTAGGATTCTTCTCCCGAAAACTCTCCCCTGCGGAGAGAAACTATGATGTCGGTGATCGGGAGCTTCTCGCCATCAAGACTGCATTAGAGGAGTGGAGGTACCTGTTGGAGGGGGCTGTGCATCCAGTGCTAATTTATACTGATCACAAGAATTTAGAATATTTGCGATCCGCTAAAAGGTTAAAACCCCGTCAAGCCCGTTGGGCGCTGTTTTTCTCACGCTTTTCCTTCCACATTACGTATCGGCCGGGTTCAAGAAATGTCAAACCAGACGCATTATCTCGAATGCATGACAACCCAAAGGATTTATCTGCTCCAGATACCATTTTACCTGCAAACAATTTTTTGCTCATCCAAGCTGATCTTCTTTCTCAGATTAAGGAAACATCTTCTGGAGCAACCAGACCCTCAGGCCTTACCCTAAGTAGCAAGGACGGACTGTTCTGGAAAGGTAGCCAAATTTTTGTTCCTGAGGAGGTTCGGGTCAAGGTCTTGGCACTCCTTCACGATCATCCACTGGCAGGTCACTTTGGGGTTCGTAAAACTCTGGAATTGGTACAGCGTACTTTCTGGTGGCCCAATTTGAAGGACTTTTGTGAGAGATATGTCAAATCTTGCCCTATCTGTACCCAGAATAAGACATCCAGGAGTAGAGCTTGGGGTCTGTTAAAACCCTTGCCAGTACCCGATAGGCCCTGGAAGATGATATCCATGGACTTTATTGTGGAGCTCCCATGTTCAGAAGGTTGTTCTGCTATTTTTGTGATAGTAGACCGTTTTACCAAGATGGCCCACTTTCTTCCATTAAGGGGAACTCCGTCAGCTATGGAAACAGCTCACATTTTCATTAAGGAAATCATTAGACTCCACGGAATTCCTGTAAACATAACCTCTGACAGGGGGGTACAATTTACCTCACGTTTTTGGAGAGCTCTGTGTGAATCTTTAAAAATCAAACTGGCCCTGTCTTCGGCCTATCACCCTCAGACCAACGGTCAGACAGAGAGGACCAATCAGACTCTTGAGCAGTACATCAGATGTTTTACCTCTTTTTCACAGGACGATTGGGTATCCTTGCTGCCGCTGGCAGAATTTGCCTACAACAATGCCAAACACTCAGCCACCGGTCAATCCCCCTTTTTTGCCAATTATGGGTTCCATCTAACCTTTTTACCTGATTTCCTTCCAGAGTCCTCAGTCCCGGCAGTACAGAGTACGGTAGACTTCATCAACCATAACAACCAGATGTTGCAGGAAGCAGTATCCAAGGCTCAGGCGGACAGCAAGAGGATCTTTGACCGGAAGAGAAGAGGGGAATTGAAGCTTCAGCTTGGTGATCAGGTATGGCTATCTACAAGTAACATTAAACTAGCATGTCCCTCTAAGAAGTTGGCACCTAGATTTATGGGACCGTTTCCGGTCAAAAGAAAAATCAATGAAGTTTCATATGAACTGACTTTACCTGACTCTCTCAAAATACATCCCGTGTTTCATGTGTCATTGCTCAAGCCTGCTGTACCTGATCCCTTCCCCGGTAGAGGAACTAGACCTCCTGAACCCATTGTGGTTGATGGCAACGAGGAATTTGAGGTCGAGGCTATCCTTGATTGCAGGAAAAGACAAGGTCAGATCCAGTTCCTAATTAAGTGGAGGGGCTATGGCCCAGAAAGTAATTCTTGGGAACCAGATTGTAATGTGCATGCCAGGCGTTTAGTGCAAGCCTATTTTTCTAGTCATCCGGAGAAGAAAAGGCTTTTGGGCACCCGGAGGTTGCCCCTTGGGGGGGGGCAATGTCAGGGCACCATTGGCACCGAACCGGGGCGTCGGCGTACGCCTATGCGCCGGCGCGCGCCGTTGCGCGCTGCTCAGCAAATACCTGTTGTTCCCGGGCATCGGCACGGCGCTAGGGCGCGCGCGGGTTCGCGGCGCTTGGGCGCGCGCGCGTGTGCACGTGGGCGCGGACGGGCGTGCGCGCGTTAGCGATAGCGCCAGTTTGGCGCAAAAGTACACTTAAAAGCCCCCCTGTGCTTTGACACATTGCTGCTTCGTCTCAGCTTCGTGATTCTAGTATTTGTTATCTGATTATTTGCTACCTATCTGACCCGGCTTGTTTGACCATCCGTCCTGCTCCAATCCGACCCGGCCTGTCTGACTATTCTTATGCTACCTGCCTGATACCGTTGCCAAACTCTGCCTGCCTACCGACTCTGCCTCTGCCTGCTGTACTTTGCCTGCCTCATACCCTCGCTGACCCGGATCGTCTGACCCTGCTTGTTCCTGTTGTCCTTGCTGTTGCACCTTCAGCTTCAGCTACAGAGACCTCTGCACGTTCAAGTGTTCCAGTCTGCTGCTTCCAGTCTCACCTGATCTGCAGTCCAGCCATCCCTGCGGGATCCCTCACCTCTTCTGCATCAGAGACTCAGCTCAACAGGCACTCCTACCCCACTGCGCTCAGGAGACCACTGTCCCCACTCCAGTGGCTCCTGAACCAGCGTTGTATGAGAGGTCTTCTCCTACAAGTCAGGCTCTCCTACCAGGTACCTAACAACATTATTATCAAAGTAGGTCTCAATCTCGGATCGAAGCTCATTCTCAAAGGATGGGTTGGTAAGGAGGGACGTGTTTAGTCTCCAAATGTTATGACCTGTAGTCTTTTTGCAATTGAACAGCGTGATGGATATATGCACGTAGTCCGACCATGTGATTGTACGTATGCGTGCTTCAGTAATCGATTGGAGGAGAAATTTATCGGTGAGGAACATATCGATCCGAGAGTAAGACTACTGGGGGCTGGAGAAGAAGGTGTAATCTCGCTCTGTATCATGGGTACATCTCCAGGGGTCATAAAATCTTCTTTGTGTAGAAGAGAGGACAAGGCGGAGGGCCTACGTTTAGTTGGGTTAGTGGTGTCTAGGGATATGTCAACAATTTAGTTAAAGTCTCCACACAGTATCACTGGGTTAGATCTATACGGTGACAGTTTGGAGATCAGTGTGTTGAAAAATTTCTTTTGGCCAGTGTTAGGGGCGTATAGATTCACCAGGGTAAGACGTTGGTTTTCAATCGTTGCAGAGAGAATCGGGTACCTGCCGTCTTCGTCAGTCTCACAGTGGTGCAACTGGAAGGAGACAGAGGAACTAATCGCTATCATTACTCCTCTTTTTTTGACAGGGGCACTGGCAAAGAAGCAGTGTGGGTATCGCTTGTGTGAGCATTTCGGGGAGCTATCTTTAGTGAAATGCGTTTCTTGCACGCAAATAACGTCAGCGTGATGGGATAGTGCCTCTTTCCAGAGGAGGTTGAGTTTGAAGGGTGAATTTAGGCCCTTTACATTCAAAGAAGTGATTTTGAGGGCCATGATAGTGGGGAGTGACCCGAGGTGATAATGAAAGGAGCGCGATTGCACACCTCTTCTGTTCGCCCTGACTATATAGGAAGCAAACAATAGAGTAGGTAAGTATACAGAGTATGACTGTTATACACAAAAATCGCACGAGAGACACCTGTTGAGGTTACTTGGGACTGTCAGAGGTATTACAATGCAAAAGTAGGTCAAACGGTGAGTAGATCAGACGTTCGGTATGAACGAGTAAGCAATATTAGGAGAACCAAAAAAAACAAAAAAAAAACAAAAGAGAAATAAAGATATATATTTCGTTAAGAACAGAAAGTCAACAAAACAATTATATCAGTGTGCTTGGCACACTATAACCTTATGCCGCGTACACACGGTCGGACTTTACGGCAGACTTTGCCCGGCGGACTTTTCGACGGACTTTATGATGGACTTTCTGAATGAACGGACTTGCCTACACACAATCTACCAAAGTCCGTCGAATTCGTACGTGATGACGTACGACTGGACTAAAACAAGGAAGTTCATAGCCAGTAGCCAATAGCTGCTCTAGCGTGGCTTTTTGTCTGTCGAACTAGCATACAGACGAGCGGACTTTTCGTCCGGACTCGATTTCGACAGATTGATTTAAAACATGTTTCAAATCTAAGTCCGTCCAACTTTTGAAAAAACAAAGTCCGCTGGAGCCCACACACGATCGAATTGTCTGACAAAATCCAGTCCGCCGGGCAAAGTCTGCCGTAATGTCCGCTCGTGTGTACGCGGCATTAGGGAGTGGATTTGTTTCTATAACTGTGCCCATCAGGGATCCTAGTGATGCGGAGGACCGAGGGCCTTCTTGTTGTTAATGACATCGCCTGGATCACGTATCCAGTTCCATTCTGGCGGAGGAAGCGAGTAGGAGCCCCTGTATTCATTTTGGTTTGCAGATACGGGGAGAAATCCCCAATTGGTCAGCTTTTTGTACCCATCTTTGGGAGTGAGGATGGGAATTATCTGTTGCTGGTAGGTTACCAGTAGCTTGGTAGGGAAACCCCACTTATATGTAATATTCTTCTCCTTTAACACAGAGGTTACGGGGGTGAATGCTCTTCTCATCTCCATTGTGGCCTTGGAGAGGTCATTAAACATGAGGACATTTGTATACGGTGCTGGCAGCGGTTTAGTGGTTTTGGCAATTTGCAGTATCTGCTCCTTAACCTGAAAGTAGTGCAC
Source organism: Lithobates clamitans (assembly GCA_037952925.1). Classification (NCBI taxonomy): domain Eukaryota; kingdom Metazoa; phylum Chordata; class Amphibia; order Anura; family Ranidae; genus Lithobates; species Lithobates clamitans. The sequence goes on from JBBGZY010001612.1 coordinate 681,417, forward strand.
TCTCGCTAATATGTCCCTGGGAGTGTCAGGGGGGAGGTGTGCTGGTTTGGCGATTCTGTGTGCTCTATCAATCGCGATGTCTCATGCGTTTAAGCGAGGTAGTAAACTGGAGAACATCTGTTGTAGGTAGGGCGTGATTTCATTCAGCTTAACAGATTCAGGAACGCCTCTGAATTTAATATTGTTCCTTCTGGAACGGTCTTCCAAATCTGCTAATTTCAGCTTTATATGGTGTATTTCAGACACATGATGGTCATGTGCGTCTAGTAGTTCATTGTGGGCCCTGACGTGGTCCTTCATGTTCTCCTCAAGTACAGTCGTTCTCTCCTCAAGGTGATCTACCCTGCCATGTATCTGAGAGACAGAGAGTTGCAGTTCTCTGTGCAGGTCTCTTTGCAGGGTAAGGAGCATAGCTATTAGCATGGACTCTGTCACAGGGCTGTCAGATGCAGGGATGGTCGCTAGAGCTGGGGTATGTGCTGTGTCAATGTCCCTGTCAGCCCATTGATGTCTTTTGTATTGTGGCTCCTTGCTGGGGGAGATAGCTGGGGAGGATGCCAGTCTCTTACCTCTATCTGTGCTGTGCTGAGAGGATGAGACGTCTGGCGATGGGAGGATATCCATGTTTTCCCTGTGAGAGATTTCAGGTGGCTGGAACTGGAGATCGTCCTGAGGGGGAGTTGCCATCTGTGCCTCAGATCGTGCAGAGCGGGACGCTCCTGAGGTGTTGTTCCCTGCGTCTGCGCCATCTTGGGCCTCGTTCATGGCTGCAGGGGGATAGTAATCTGTGAGGCGGCGAGGTGCTGGCGGCTTATTCCGCCTTCTAGACATGCCCGCTGTGGTCCTGATATCTTTCCCCCTCCGTGTGGCCGGAATGGGGGTTGGATTGTGGAGTGTAGTTGCTTCGGATCCCGTCAGCGGCACGGAGCTCAGGCTTCAGGCATCCATCAAGGTCCGCGTCAGGCCACGCCCCTCAAAATGTATACTTTTATTACATAACCAAAAAAGATAACAAAATATGTACAAATCAAAACAAAAAATATATACAAAAAAAAATACACTTGAAGCAAAGTACATATAGTTATGGATACAAATGGAAGTGTAGTGGAAGAAGGACCATATATAAAAGTTGATAAGTCTCACTGAACCAACGCGTTTCAGGGAATCCTTCATCAGGGTTCACAGAGTGATAGTTAACATCTGGGGGATTACAAAGTCAAAGGGATAATTAACATCACATACAAATATAGTAAAGGCCCCCCAAGAGAACAAAAGAACAAATCTAGGTATGAGCCACACTTACTTCCAATATACAAATGCTACATAGGTATCCATGGTATAAAAACAACTTCACGGAAGTCTCCCAGGCAGTGTACACTTGATAATTGACTAGAGAGTATCTCTCCTTGGATAGTGTCGTGGATAGTTGGTGTGCCAGAGAGAAAAAGAGAGGGGGGTACCCCAAATGGCGCTGAGGGTCGCCGCACCCCAAAGCTGGGTGCAGCGTCTGTGTGCAGGCTGGGGTCCGTACGGCTGTGGACCTAAGGACAGAGACACAACCATGTAGCGGATGGGAAAAAATGGGGTGTTGAGGAAAAGGTAACAATGGTTGTGTTAATGGTGTCTAATCCTAAAGGATGCATGTGAGTGGACTTCATGTGTGAAAACCAGAAAGAGAAACATACCTGTTGACAAGGTTCGAAGGTATGGCCTTCAGCTTGTCAGGTAAAGGGAAGACAGACTGAGAGTCCGGGCCTGGAACCAATAGGCTGTAAAACGATGGGGAAATTTAATTAGAACAGGCAAGATTGAGCCTAATTCAGGCAAATAAAGTACTGAAAATAAAGAGGGAAAGCCAGGCAAACACCTCAGGTAGGCATAGATGTAGGCTGGATATAGTCCAGAACATTAGAGACTTGACTTACTTGGCCAGCCAGGTAACCAGGCATCGACTCAGCAACCCCCTCCAACCAGAAAGTCAGGCTGAATGAGCCGACTTATTTATATCCACCAGGACAAGGCACCAGCTGATTCACAGAAGGAATCAGCTGGAGAAGGGGTGTGTCCCAAATCTGTCACATCCGAACCACCATCGGCTGACTGGTGGCCAGCTCAATGGGGGTGTGTGTCAGTCCCGTCCAGCCAATGGGCCCCCTGAGCGTCGGCTGCGCTCCGCCTCACCGCGGTGCCTGCCCATACGACGCTCCGCGCATGCGCGCCAGTCAGGCTGGAAGGCGAACAGCAGCGAACGTCACAGCACCACGCCGCGGAGTGACGCGCCGTAGCCCACTCCCACCGGCATGGCAAACCTTCCCTGGAGACAGTCAGGAGGCTGATCCAGGGCCGGGATGGAGGAGCCTCCAGATTGGCAGCTCCACCCACGATGTCCCAAAAGGGAACATCTTTGTCGTGCCAGGTCTGCACACAGAAAAAGCAGCGCCCATAGAAAAAACATGTTATAGTATGTATGCAGCAGAGGGAGAGAAAAAGAAAAAGGGGTGATCCAAAAATCAAATAATGGCTACATTACATGCATATATGAAATGCAAACATGACAATATACAAATAAAGCCAAATATAATTCAAGCACAAGTAAAACATCAGCAGTGGAGACAACTGTGAAGTCATTGCACAGAGAGATAATCATGGGATAAGAATAATATGAACACTATAGACAACCACCAATGTTCCAATAGTAGGTCCCAGTTCTGCTGAAAAGTTGTTATCCCACATGAATAAATATATGTAGGAACATAAAAATAAATACAGACCCCAGGGGGTCAAACAAACTTGTGTCAGTATATTGCAAGGTGTATGGTTAAGGCAGCGGGAACCAGTATTAGAAATAGCAGAAGAAAGGGAACATAGGGACCAGGGTCAGACTACGAATGACTATAAAGAAATATGCTGGTGCCTTGTCCTGGTGGATATAAATAAGTCGGCTCATTCAGCCTGACTTTCTGGTTGGAGGGGGTTGCTGAGTCGATGCCTGGTTACCTGGCTGGCCAAGTAAGTCAAGTCTCTAATGTTCTGGATAGGGATGAGCTTCGAGTTCGAGTCGAACTCATGTTCGACTCGAACATTGGCTGTTCGCAAGTTCGCCGAACAGCGAACAATTTGGGGTGTTCGCGGCAAATTCGAATGCCGAGGAACACCCTTTAAAAGTCTATGGGAGAAATCAAAAGTGCTAATTTTAAAGGCTAATATGCAAGTTATTGTCATAAAAAGTGTTTGGGGACCCGGGTCCTGCCCCAGGGGACATGGATCAATGCAAAAAAAATTTTTAAAAACGACCGTTTTTTCAGGAGCAGTGATTTTAATAATGCTTAAAGTCAAACAATAAAAGTGTAATATCCCTTTAAATTTCGTACCTGGGGGGTGTCTATAGTATGCCTGTAAAGGGGCGCATGTTTCCTGTGTTTAGAACAGTCTGACAGCAAAATGACATTTTGAAGGAAAAAACTCATTTAAAACTACCGCGGCTATTGCATTGCCGACAATACACATAGAAGTTTATTGATAAAAACGGCATGGGAATTCCCCAAAGGGGAACCCCGAACCAAAATTAAAAAAAAAAAAGACGTAGGAGTCCCCCTAAATTCCATGCCAGGCCCTTCAGGTCTGATATGGATATTAAGGGGAACCCCGGCCAAAAAAAAAACGGCGTGGGGTCCCCCCAATGATCCATACCAGACCCTTATCCGAGCACGCAACCTGGCAGGCCGCAGGAAAAGAGGGGGGGACGAGAGTGCGCCCCCCCCCTCCTGAACCGTACCAGGCCACATGCCCTCAACATTGGGAGGGTGCTTTGGGGTAGCCCCCCCAAAACACCTTGTCCCCATGTTGATGAGGACAAGGGCCTCATCCCCACAACCCTGGCCGGTGGTTGTGGGGGTCTGCGGGCGGGGGGCTTATCGGAATCTGGAAGCCCCCTTTAACAAGGGGACCCCAAGATCCCGGCCCCCCCCTGTGTGAAATGGTAAGGGGGTACAAAAGTATTTATTTAAATACTTCTTCTTTCTTCTATCTTCCTTCATCTTCTGGTTCTTCTGGTTCTTCTGGTTCTTCCTCTGGCGTTCTCGTCCAGCATCTCCTCCGCGGCGTCTTCTATCTTCTTCTCCTCGGGCCGCTCCCCACCCATGGCATGGGGGGAGGCTCCCGCTCTTCTCTTCATCTTCTTCATCTTCTTCTCTTCTTCTTTTCTTCTCTTCTTCTCTTCTTCATTTTCTTCTCCGGGCCGCTCCGCACCCATGCTGGCATGGAGGGAGGCTCCCACTGTGTGACGGCGCTCCTCGTCTGACAGTTCTTAAATAACGGGGGGCGGGGCCACCCGGTGACCCCGCCCCCCTCTGACGCACGGTGACTTGACGGGACTTCCCTGTGACGTCACGGGGAATGCCACAGGGAAGTCCCGTCATGTCCCGTGCGTCAGAGGGGGGCGGGGTCACCGGGTGGCCCCGCCCCCGTTTTTTAAGAACTGTCAGACGAGGAGCGCCGTCACACAGCGGGAGCCTCCCTCCATGCCAGCATGGGTGCGGAGCGGCCCGGAGAAGAAAATGAAGAACAGAAGAAGAGAAGAAGAGAAGAAAAGAAGAAGAGAAGAAGATGAAGAGAAGAGCGGGAGCCTCCCCCCATGCCATGGGTGCGGAGCGGCCCGAGGAGAAGAAGATAGAAGACGCCGCGGAGGAGATGCTGGACGAGAACGCCGGAGGAAGAACCAGAAGAGCCAGAAGAACCAGAAGAAGATGAAGGAAGATAGAAGAAAGAAGAAGCATTTAAATAAAGGAATTGTCAAAAACTGTCTCTTGTCATTTTTAACATTTTTGACAGTTTTTTAGTGAAATGGTAGGGGTACTTTTGTACCCCCTTACCATTTCACACAGGGGGGGCAGGATCTGGGGGTCCCCTTGTTCAAGGGAGCTTCCAGATTCCGATAAGCCCACCGCCCACAGACCCCCACAACCACCGGCCAGGGTTGTGGGGATGAGGCCCTTGTCCTCATCAACATGGGGACAAGGTGTTTTGGGGGGCTACCCCAAAGCACCCTCCCAATGTTGAGGGCATGTGGCCTGGTACGGTTCAGGAGGGGGGGGGCGCACTCTCGTCCCCCCCTCTTTTCCTGCAGCCTGCCAGGTTGCGTGCTCGGATAAGGGTCTGGTATGGATTTTGGGGGGGACCCCACGCCGTTTTTTTTGTTTTTTTTTGGCGCGGGGTTCCCCTTAAAATCCATACCAGACCTGAAGGGTCTGGTATGGAATTTAGGGGGAACCCCACGTCATTTTTTTTTTTTTAATTTTGGCTGGGGTTCCCCTTAATATCCATATCAGACCTGAAGGACCTGGTATGGAATTTAGGGGGACTCCTACGTCTTTTTTTTTTTTTAATTTTGGTTCGGGGTTCCCCTTTGGGGAATTCCCATGCCGTTTTTATCAATGAACTTCTATGTGTATTGTCGGCAATGCAATAGCCGCGGTAGTTTTAAATGAGTTTTTTCCTTCAAAATGTCATTTTGCTGTCAGACTGTTCTAAACACAGGAAACATGCGCCCCTTTACAGGCATACTATAGACACCCCCCAGGTACGAAATTTAAAGGGATATTACACGTTTATTGTTTGACTTTAAGCATTATTAAAATCACTGCTCCTGAAAAAACGGCCGTTTTTTAAAAAAATGTTTGCATTGATCCATGTCCCGTGGGGCAGGACCCAGGTCCCCAAACACTTTTTATGACAATAACTTGCATATTAGCCTTTAAAATTAGCACTTTTGATTATTCATGTTCGTGTCCCATAGACTTTAACGGTGTTCGCGTGTTCGAACGAACTTTTTTCCTGTTCGCATGTTCTGGTGCGAACCGAACAGGGGGGTGTTCGGCTCATCCCTAGTTCTGGACTATATCCAGCCTACATCTATGCCTACCTGAGGTGTTTGCCTGGCTTTCCCTCTTTATTTTCAGTACTTTATTTGCCCGAATTAGGCTCAATCTTGCCTGTTCTAATTAAATTTCCCCATCGTTTTACAGCCTATTGGTTCCAGGCCCGGACTCTCAGTCTGTCTTCCCTTTACCTGACAAGCTAAAGGCCATACCTTCGAACCTTGTCAACAGGTATGTTTCTCTTTCTTGTTTTCACACATGAAGTCCACCCACATGCATCCTTTAGGATTAGACACCATTAACACAACCATTGTTACCTTTTCCTCAACACCCCATTTTTTCCCATCCGCTACATGGTTGTGTCTCTGTCCTTAGGTCCACATCCGTACGGACCCCAGCCTGCACACAGACGCTGCACCCAGCTTTGGGGTGCGGCGACCCTCAGCGCCATTTGGGGTACCCCCCTCTCTTTTTCTCTCTGGCACACCAACTATCCGCGACACTATCCAAGGAGAGATACTCTCTAGTCAATTATCAAGTGTACACTGCCTGGGAGATTTCCGTGAAGTTGTTTTAATACCATGGGTAGCATTTGTATATTGGAAGTAAGTGTGGCTCATACCTAGATTTGTTCTTTTGTTTTGTTCTCTTGGGGGGCCTTTACTATATTTGTATGTGATGTTAATTATGCCTTTGACTTTGTAATCCCCCAGATGTTAACTCTCACTCTGTGAACCCTGATTAAGGATTCCCTGAAATGCGTTGGTTCAGTGAGACTTATCATCTTTTATATATGGTCCTTTTTCCACTACACTTCCATTTGTATCCATAACTATATGTACTTTGCTTCAAGTGTATTTTTTTGTATATATTTTTTGTTTTGATTTGTACATATTTTTTTATCTTTTTTGGTTATGTAATAAAAGTATACATTTTACCTATACTCTATTGACTTGTATGGTAGTGCCTTCAAAATCCCGCCATAGGGGAATTAATGTTCTCTTTTAGATATATGGGATGTGGCACACCCCCCTAATCTACTCTCTGTCAGATTCTCTCTTTTATATATATTTTGGTAGCAAATACCAGTCCCCGCCCTTTTTCTGACAGTAAGTAGTATACTATACTTTGCACACAACCATTGGGCCTACATGTCCATATGGTTGTGCATCTCGTACATAACAATAGATTGTTTCTTTTAGTAGACACTGTGTATTTAGTTAATTATTATACATTTCTCTGTTTGTTGCTCTTTAAAAATCTTTCAGACCATGGCTAACTACACAGGGAGTAACTGGGACAACCTCATGTCCGGCTACTTGGATGAGTACGGTAGGAATGAGCGTATTGAATCTGAAATTAACGGCTTATTCTTGAAACTTACAAAAACTCTCGAGAAGAAGTCGTCTCTGTTCTGGCACATTAGGTCCTTTCAGGATTATATCAAAGACAATATGAACCCATTGGGACTCAGGGTCCAAATTTTCCCCAATCTTGAGGGATTGGACACTGAGTTCAAAAATGCATGGGAAAAAGTCCTACGTACGTGTTCCAAGGATGTGATGGAACTTCTTATTACGGAATACCAAAAGTGGTCGAGTATTCTGGATGGTGACATACAAGCCACCTGCCTGAAACTCCAACCGTTGCAGACACATAAAATATATATGGATAGGGAATCCAAACTTAAGAAACATCTTGAAGACTTTAACAAGGATATTCTCATGAAAAAGGAAAACAAACTCAGTAGGGATCAATGTGCCTTTGAGGAAAATAGAGCCTATAAATGGAATCAATCACAGTCTAAAAATCATAATAAATTTAGGAACCGAAGGGACCATTATTCTGCCATGTCTAATTCTTCCTCAAGTGTATCCTCTGTTTCTTCACAGGTTTCCTCCAAAAGCAAAAAGGCACCCATTCCAATCAAGGTGACAACAGACCTCAGGGATCTAGGACCCATAACATCAATACAACAGATGGTCCCCATGGTATGCCCTCCCTCGGCTTCAGGTAGGGCACCCCTTGGGGTAGGAAGCTCTCTAGTTTCCACCCCCATGGCATCCTTGGCAGGCAATAGAAACTGACCTCCAGTCACGAGGTCCAGAACCACCCAACAGGGTGGGGATAGACAGAAGACAGTCCCTTTAGCAGAGACTCTTTTTAAACAGACTCACCAACAGAACCTAGACTTTAGCGGGGAGGAGCGGACCATTGGGGATGTCGACGGACCTAATGTGTCCTTCAACATCGTCAACCTTTCTTCCCACATTTTGACTGACAGTGAAGCCTGTATACTCCAAAAAGGCCTCGGATTCTGCCCGAATGAAAACATGGATAGGTTTGAAGTTGTTAAAGATCTAGAAATGTTTGCACGCAAACTTATGTTAAAGAATATGTATCAAAAACCCCAGGGATCTATTGACCTAACACCCCAAGAAAATCAAGCTATCGATCAGTTGGTGTCGCTCCTGGAGGAGAGTGACACAACTGACCTTAGTGATCGCATCGATTTGCCCACGGTGTTATCCCTTCCCTTGGACACCAAGGAGAGGTCGGCACAGGAGCAAAAACAAGGGTCCAAACTTAAGAAAAAGTCAGTACAGTTTCCATCCCCCAGCTCCAACCCCAATATTTCAACATTCTTGAAACTAGTCTATAGGGAGATCGACAAGCTGTGTATTCGTTCCCCCAAAACGACAAATACCAACATGGCAGACAGACAAGGAGCTCAGTGACAACAAGTCAATAGTTATCAAGCCCTCGGACAAGGGGGGCAATATTGTCCTGAAGGACAATGCCCAGTACACCTTCATGTGTCTAAAAATTCTAATGAATAAAAATTGGTATAAGAAAATTACGAGGGATGTGGTCAATAGATTCCACCAAGAAAATTATCCATTGGTGGATGCAGCGTACAACAACAAAGTCATCAACAAAACCATCTGGGAATACATCAGAGTTAAATTCCCGGTTGTACCAACCTTTTATTCATTACCCAAAATCCACAAGGACAGTCGTAATCCAACTTGCAGACCTATCATATCAGGCAGAGGGTCCATCAGTGAAAACGCAAGTCGTTTAATTGATGAATATCCCAAACCCCATATCATTAGCCTACGGTCCTTTGTCAAAGATACCATACACTTTCTCAAAATTATTGAAAATCTTACAATACCAGAACATGCATACTTGGTAACTATTGACGTAGAGGCCTTTTACAGCTTTATTCCCCATGTTGGGGGGCTCCTAGCTGTCAAGAAGGCCATCTATCAGAGACGGGATGGAGACTGGGCATATAATGAATTTATTTTGCAACTGTTGGAGTATATCCTGTATCACAACATTTTCACTTTTGATGGCTCCCACTTCCTCCAGGTGCAGGGAGTAGCGATGGGGACTTGTTGTGCACCATCCTACGCTAACCTGTACCTGGGGGAGTGGGAGACCACATTTCTCAGTGATGAGAACTCATCCATGTATACGAACCCCTTTCTCCTGTGGTTCAGATACATCGATGACATTTTCACCATTTGGGATGGCCCCTTAGAGCTCCTACATTCATGTCTAGAATGTATGAACAAGAACTGCTTCAATCTCACCTTTACGATGTCATCGAGCCGTAGTGAGATTGCCTTTTTGGATGTTATGGTCTCCAGGAATCAGGATGGTGGACTCAGCAGTGGCCTCTATCGGAAGGCCACTGTGGGCAACACCATCCTACATGCCTCTAGCTTCCATCTACCGAGTCTTATCAAATCTATACCATACAGCCAGTACCTCAGGGTGCGCAGAAACTGTACTAACGAAGCGACTTTTAAAATCGAGGAAGACAATTTACGTAAAAGACTTCTCTTGAGAGGCTACTCACATACCTCCTTAAAAAAGGCATATAAACGGGCCACTATGCATACCCGACATACACTTATTTATTCACAGAAGCATAGACACCAGGACAACCCCCTGCGCATTATCACCAAGTACTGCAATCAACATACAGAAGTTAAAAGAATTGTGTCAAAATTTTGGCACGTTCTTACTATGTACCCTAACCTGAGTAGACTCCTCCCCGAGAGTCCACTCTTTACCTTCAGGAGGGCCACGTCAGTGTCCTACAGATTGGTTAGGAGTGAATTCAGGGGTGATAATTTTGCCGAGCTCTGCAAGTACAAGGGCACTTTTATGTGCGGGGCCTGTGGGTACTGTAAATTAATGTATACCATCAAAAATCCAACCTTACTGGATGGCAGTACCTTCAGGCCAAAACACTTCGCTAACTGCAAGACCAAGGGTGTGGTGTACATGCTCCGGTGTGATTGTGGGTGCTTCTATGTCTGGAAGACCAAATTGGAGTTTTGGCATAGGGCATACCGCCACATCCGGAGCATGCAGACTTGTGATCCCGATTTACCACTGGGGAGACATACCACCTTGGTCCATCAGGGTTTTTTTCCGAAAATCAAATTTCTGATTTTGGATCGGGTACACCCCAGTCCGAGGGGAGGAGACTGGAACAAGGATCTCCTCCAGCTCGAACTGAGGTGGATTTACAACTTGCGGGCTACCAAACCCCCTGGACTCAATGACGCAACATGCTTCAAGCCATTCCTGGAGGGTTTTGACTCCGGGGGCATGGAGAAATAGGGTTTCCTCTAGACCTTTTCTTGTTCATATTCTTTCTGCATATTTCTTTATAGTCATTCTTAGTCTGACCCTGGTCCCTATGTTCCCTTTCTTCTCCTATTTCCAATACTGGTTCCCGCTGCCTTATCCATAAACCATGCAATATACTGACACAAGTTTGTTTGACCCCCTGGGGTCTATATTTATTTTGATGTTTCTACATATATTTATTGCTGTGGGATATCAACTTTTCGGCAGAACTGGGACCTTCTATTGGAACATAGGTGGTTCTCTATAGTGTTCATATCATTCTTATCCCATGATTATCTCTCTGTGCAATGACTACAAAGTTGTCTCCACTGCTGATGTTTTACTTGTGCTTGAATTATCTTTGTCTTTATTTGCATATTGTCATGTTTGCATTTCATATATGCATGTAATGTAGCCATTATTTGATTTTTGGTTGCCCCTTTTTCTTTTTCTCTCCCTCTGCGGCATACATACTGTAACATGTTTTTTCTATGGGCGCTGCTTTTTCTGTGTGCAGACCCGGCACGCAAAGATGTTCCCTTTTGGGACATCGTGGGGAGAGCTGGCAATCTAGAGTCATGTCGTTCGCTGCTGACGCGGCGCCATGACGTTCGCTGCTGTTTGCGTTCCAGCCTGACTGGCGCGCATGCGCGGTGCATCGTCGGGGCTGGCGCCGCGGGGAGGCGGGGCGCAGCCGATGCTCAGGGGGCCCACTGGCTGGACGGGACTGACACACACCCCCATCGAGCTGGCCACCAGTCAGCCGATGGTGGTTCGGATATGACAGATTTGGGACACACCCCTTCTCCAGTTGATTCTTTTTGTGAATCAGCTGGTGCCTTGTCCTGGTGGATATAAATAAGTCGGCTCATTCAGCCTGACTTTTTGGTTGGAGGGGGTTGCTGAGTCGATGCCTAGTTATCTGGCTGGCCAAGTAAATCAAGTCTCTAATGTTCTGGACTATATCCAGCCTACATCTATCCCTACCTGAGGTGTTTGCCTGGCTTTCCCTCTTTATTTTCAGTACTTTATTTGCCCGAATTAAGCTCAATCTTGCCTGTTCTAATTAAATTTCCCCATCGTTTTACAGCCTATTGGTTCCAGGCCCGGACTCTCAGTCTGTCTTCCCTTTACCTGACAAGCTGAAGGCCATACCTTCGAACCTTGTCAACAGCTGTACGGACCCCAGCCTGCACACAGACGCTGCACCCAGCTTTGGGGTGCAGCGACCCTCAGCGCCATTTGGGGTACCCCCTCTCTTTTTCTCTCTGGCACACAACTATCTGCGACACTATCCAAGGAGAGATACTCTCTAGTCAATTATCAAGTGTACACTGCCTGGGAGACTTCCTTGAAGTTGTTTTTATACCATGGATACCTATGTAGCATTTGTATATTGGAAGTAAGTGTGGCTCATACCTAGATTTGTTCTTTTGTTTTCTTCTCTTGGGGGGCCTTTACTATATTTGTATGTGATGTTAATTATCCCTTTGACTTTTTATTCCCCCAGATGTTAACTCTCACTCTGTGAACCCTGATGAAGGATTCCCTGAAACGTGTCGGTTCAGTGAGACTTATCAACTTTTATATATGGTCCTTTTTCCACTACACTTCCATTTGTATCCATAACTATATGTACTTTGCTTCAAGTGTATTTTTTTGTATATATTTTTTGTTTTGATTTGTACATATTTTGTTATCTTTTTGGTTATGTAATAAAAGTATACATTTTACCTATACTCTATTGACTTGTATGGTATTGCCTTTAAAATCCCGCCATAGGGGAATTCATGTTCTCTTTTAGATATATGGGATGTGGCACACCCTCCTAATCTACTCTCTGTCAGATTCTCTCTTTTCTTGGAACAAAAGAAGAGCGACAATTTTGAAAAAAAACACAATATTTTGTACTTTTCACTATAATAAATATCCCGACTTTAAAATAAAAATAAAAAATTTCTCTCAGTTTAGGCCGATATGTATTCTTCTACATATTTTTGGTAAAAAAAAAAATCGCAAAAAGCGTATATTGATTGGTTTGTGCAAAAGTTATAGCGTCTACAAAATAGGGGATAGATTTATGGCATTTTTATTATTATTTTTTTTTTACTAGTGATGGCGGCGATCTGCTTTTTCTCTGGACTGCGATATTGTGGCGGACACATCGGACACTTTTGACACATTTCTGGGACCATTGACAATTATACTGCGATCAGTGCTATAAAAATGCACTGATTACTGTATAAATGTCACTTGCAGGGAAGGGGTTAACACAAGGGGGCGATCAAGTGGTTTAATGTGTTCCCTCACTGTGTGTTCTAACTGTAGGGGGGAAGGGACTGACTAGTGGAGGAGACAGATCGGTGTTCATACTTGTGAACACACAATCTCTCTCCTCTCCGCTGAGAGAACCGAGATTTGTGGGTTTACACACGCAGATCCCGGTTCTCGCTCTGTCACGAGCGATCGCGGGTGCCCGCCGGTCATCGCGCCCGCCGGGCACTCGCATCGGCTCCGGGCACATGCTGCGGGTGAGCGCGCCTCCTACAGTGTCTTAAAGGGCCGACGTACAGCTACGGCGGCTCACCCAGGGGAGCCATTCTGCCGCAGCATAACTGCAGCGGCCGGTCAGGAACAGGTTAAGCATGATTAAAATCACTGCTCCTAAAAAAACTATTGTTTTTTTTGTTTTTTTTTACTAATACATGACCCCCCAGGGCTGTACCCAGACCCCTATACCCCTTTTATGGCCAATTACTTGCATATAAGCCTTCAACATGGGCACTTTTGATTTTTTCTGTTTGGCTCCCATAGACTTTAACAGGGTTCTCTGTTCGGGTTAGAACATTTCTCCTGTTCGGAAGTTCTGCTGAGAACCGAACAGGGGGGTGTTCGGACCATCCCTACTGGGGACACCCCAGGATTCCCTCACTTTGGAGGGATTTCCTTTCACTTTCTGTTTTGCTGTGGGACAGGAAGTAAGGTGAAATTTACCCAATGGGGACATAGGTAGCAAAAAAGCTGACAGGGATTAGAATCCCCCTTAGAATTAGAATGCATAGAGTGCATGAAGGTAAAACACCTTCAGGGAGCAGGTATCCTCGCAGCCCCCCCCCCCCCAATACCTACCTAAGCCTGATCCCGATCCAGCGATGTACACAAGACCTAAGACTCTCCCGGGATTCTCTTTCCTGATTGGCTAAGACACAGTCTGTTGCTGTCAATCACAGCCAGTGAGGGGGGGAGCAGTGGGGCGGGACTGAACCATGCTCTATGTGGGAGTGAGCATGCACGAGCAAGCAGTTTGTTCTGGGGGCACTCAGGAAGGGGGAGGGACATGAAGCACTGCCATGGGACCTGGGAAAAAGAGGATCGGGGCTGCTCTGTGCAAGATAGGTTTGTAGGTTAATTGGCTTCTGTCCATAACAAATTGGCCCTAGCGTGTGGGTTGGGGACCTTGGATTGTGGGCTCCTTGGGGGTGGGAATCGATGTGTGTGTGGAGCACTGTGTAAAAATTGACGGCGATATATGGGTACCTTAAATAAATAATAATAATAGATGGGCATCTTGATGGGTCACAATGTATAGGGATGGGGACAATTGTGGACGTGCACCAATACTCAGGTTGAACTGGATGGACTGGTGTCTTTGTTCAACATTACTAACTATGTAACTATGTAACTATGATCATTGCACAGAGCAGGTAAGTATGATGTGTTTATTATTTTAAAGAAAAAAATATATATAGCATAGCTCCCAACTGTCCCTGATTTCGAGGGACTGTCCCTGATTTGGAGCAATGTCCCTCTGTCCCTCTTTCCTCCTCATTTGTCCCTCATTTTGGTCTGATCCATATAGTTATTTAAAAAAATGCACTTTTAGCCTTTCGAAAGTGTTTCCCAGCACTAATCCTTACATCCAATTTCTAAATTGCTGCATTTGTAAATTTTAAAAGCCAATATAAAGGAATAGTAGTGGTAAGAAAAAGTCCTGGTGGATTTAATTAACCTTTTTTTCTGGTTAGTTCTCCTTTAAGGGGGTGTGGCAGGGGGTGTGTCCTATGCCTACATACATTTGTTAGTAGGTGTCCCTCATTGAGTAACAAAAGTTCCGCGCTTAGGACAATGAAATAAAAAAGGGACTGCTGCCCCCCTAAAAGTGGAAAACACCAAGGTGTAATCCAAACTGAAATATATGTTCTGGATAGGGGATAAGGCGCTGTCCTACTGTGTTTTGTGATAAATCTTCTCAAGAGAAAACAAGAAAATATTGGTTTAAAAGCAAAAGTGTCATAAATATCAGGAGACAATTGATGTGCAAGAATAATTGATAAGTGAATCACCTGTGAGGTGAAAATAAAGAAAAAGTGCAAAGCGTGCTAAAGTGCATATAAAATGGCATATACAAAAAATCGCATGTGCAAAAAAAATTGTATATCTATGTAACATGAGAGATCCCTATACATGAAAAAGTGCTTGGGGAACCAAAACCAGTAGAATAAATATAAAAGACATGTATTAGATGATCCGCTCAAACAATAATTAAAACAAATGCATAGCGTAAACCTCCAAAAATGGAAAGTTTTCGTGTGGAAAAAACCTTAGTGTGTGTGAAAACACAATTGCAATCAAGTCAATCAAGGCAGACCCTTCTAAAGGTGTATAAACACACTCAGTGGATAATACAATCAATAATAAGTTCTTTGGAACAGATTATTTCAGGACTGTTATTTTATGGATTTTCAATAAACTTCCTACCTTTTATGGATTCACACTATGAAGTGTTTTCTGTTTTCACCTTGCACGGATATCTGTCACTGGGACTGACCTCACGCCAGAGCAGTATATAGCACCCTTGAACCGAGGACCACTTCCCGCTGTTGTCATCGCAGGACTGTCTACATATGCCTTTTACCCCTGCAGGGGTTAGGCAGTCCGGTAAGTGTACACACGAGTGGGGGTGCAGCGGAGGTCGGGACACCAACGGTGAAAATTGTGATTTTTTCCCTACACCAGTGGGACATACTTCCAGAACTGTTGCTGAAATAATCTGTTCCAAAGAACTTATTATTGATTGTATTATCCACTGAGTGTGTTTATACACCTTTAGAAGGGTCTGCCTTGATTGACTTGATTGCAATTGTGTTTTCACACACACTAAGGTTTTTTCCACACGAAAACTTTCCATTTTTGGAGGTTTACGCTATGCATTTGTTTTAATTATTGTTTGAGCGGATCATCTAATACATGTCTTTTATATTTATTCTACTGGTTTTGGTTCCCCAAGCACTTTTTCATGTATAGGGATCTCTCATGTTACATAGATATACAATTTTTTTTGCACATGCGATTTTTTGTATATGCCATTTTATATGCACTTTAGCACGCTTTGCACTTTTTCTTTATTTTCACCTCACAGGTGATTCACTTATCAATTATTCTTGCACATCAATTGTCTCCTGATATTTATGACACTTTTGCTTTTAAACCAATATTTTCTTGTTTTCTCTTGAGAAGATTTATCACAAAACACAGTAGGACAGCGCCTTATCCCCTATCCAGAACATATAGGTGTCCCTCATTCCCATCTCAAAATGTTGGGAGGTATGATAAAGTGAGCTCCCACCATAGAGACTGAACTGTCACCAACAACTTCAGATCTCCTACTAATGACTGGGAGCAGGGAGGACCGGCTCCCGGTCACATGATCGCTGTTATACCCTGTGATTGGCTATCACAGTGATCACACTGTAAAGCCCAGCCCTACTGAATAGAGAAAAAGATACATTTTATCAGAGGAGAAGAATGCAAAAAGAAAAAAAAGTCTAAGTGTGTAAAAAAATATATAAAAATAATAATAATAATAAAGATAAAGTAGCTAGGTCAGGGCTTGATCTGGGCTAATGTCAGGGTGAGGATCATAGATCAGAATCAAAGGTCAAGGTCAGTGTGTTTGGGAAAGATAAAAAAAAAAACTGCAAAATGTGCATTATTGTTTCTTGACCCTGCTTTGGGTACAAAAAAACTGATAAAATACACATGTAGTGACTACCGCCGTAGGAGCTGCTGTTTGTTTCATCTATCCGTTAATCACATTCACCACCAAGCACATAGAAATAGACACACTCCATATTGTACTTTTTCTCTTGCTTTTTTGTTTTGCATAACTTGAACTGGGACAAGGAAAGGGATTTTCTGAGATGCTCTTTTGCTGCTTAGTAATCTTTCCCTTGACTTCTTATACAAATACTTAGAGCAATGCGGATAATAAAAAGTCACTCTGAATAACTTTTCATGGGAAAACTGGAGTAGTATGGTCTCTGAGAATACATAGGGTGGATAGCAAAGAGTCACTCTGAATAACTCTTCACATATAGGCTTTGGTAGATTTACTTTAGAGAATACATAGGCTGTGTAGCAAAGAGTCACTCTGAATAACTCTTCACCCGTAGGCCTTTTAGAACAATCTGTACCTCCATTTATGCTCAAAGCTCTACCTCCGCCGTTTGACCACTACTTCCGTTTGTACAGTACTTCCAAGTTGGGCAAAAGAAGACATTACTCTGAATAATTCCTCCCGCCTGACTGATTGGATTCCCGGGGCATTGTTGAACCAAAAGTCACAGGCCATCGGTACCTGCATCACTGAATGGCGTACCAACATCCCTCAGCCTCTGGTAGTACTGCTCCCCTGGGCTTTCACGCACTTGATCAACAGTCCATGTGCCACTCATAAACAGTCAATCACCCAGTCTTCTTCCGCTTAGCTCCTACCTCCTCCTGATGGCTCCTCCATCCCTCTTCTCCGGTCTGGCCCGCTCCCCCTCCCCACAGGGGGGTGTCTAGCTACGCCAGCGGCTACATGCTGTGCGGTGTCTCCAACTCCTCCATTCCCCGTGGCATGGTCCCCCCTCCCCGCAGGGGGGGGCTCACTTTCTCTCCAAAAAAACATGTGACCCCAGCTTATATGGGAGTCCCGCCTCCTGCCAAACAAATTAATAATTGTCCAGAACTCCACACATGAGCTGCCTGCTACTCAGATCCCAAGTCCAACCTACCTTCCAGAACCATTTCCACTGAAAGCAAGAGGAGGCGTCTCTGGGCCCGAGCACAGGTGGCCACACCCTCTACTACACTAATACTCCCAGTCTCCCGAATAAACAACCAGGTCTGAGATAGGAATACAGGCCTGACTAAATTTACCTGAAACTGTACCTTGTCATTTAACACTAGAGATGAGCCGAACACCCCCCCGGTTCGGTTCGCCCCAGAACCTGCAAACGGACCGAAAAATTGCGCGAACTTTAGAACCCCATTGAAGTCTATGGGACTCAAACGTTCAAAATCAAAAGTGCTAATTTTAAAGGCTAATTTGCATGGTATTGTCCAAAAAAGGTTTTGAGGACCCGGGGTCCTGCCCCAGGCGACATGTATCAATGCAAAAAAAACTTTTAAAAATGGCCGTTTTTTCGGGAGCAGTGATTTTAATGATGCTTAAAGTAAAAAAAAAAGTGAAATATTCCTTTAAATATCATACCTGGGGGGTGTCTATAGTATGCCTGTAAAGTGGCGCATGTTACCCGTGCTTAGAACAGTCCATGCACAAAATGACATTTTTAAAGGAATAAAAGTCATTTAAAACTGCTTACGGCTTTAATGTAATGTCCGGTCCCGGTAATATGGATGAAAATCAGTGAGACAAATGGCATGGGTAACCCCCCCCCCCCCCCCCCGTCCATTGCCAGGCCCTTTGGATCTTATATGGAAATTAAGGGGAACCCCGCACCCAAATTAAAAAAAGAAAAGGCGCGGGGCCCCAGGCCCTCTGAACAGCAGTATACAGGCGGTGCAAACAAGACAGGGACTGTAGGTTTGCTGTATTAAGTAGAATCTGTTTGTAATTTTGAACTGGTACATTTTTAAAGTGTAGCTCCAGCCAAAGCTTTTAAGCTTTTTGGAAAAGATAGGGAAGGGTTATCACCCCTGTGAGATTTGTTTTGCTGTCTGTGCACCTCTTCAGAAGATTTCACCTCACTTTCTGTCCCAATGACAAATGTTTTTTGACAATTTGGGGTTTTTAGTGAAACAAAGATTGGTGATAAAGCATCAGTGGAAAGGAGACACGTTTTTCCCATATTAACTCTTACAGGAGAGAATTTCCCTTCCTAGGGGTAGATTTCATCTCACTTCCTGTTGTCTCCTTCCGTTTGCAAGTAGGAGTTGTTTGTAAGTTGGATGTTTGAAAGTAGGAGCCTGCCCTATATACTCTGCAGAAATTGGGGCCCTGCTGTGAAATATTAGATCAAGAATTGTAATTACATGCCCCTGTTGAACAAGATCAGAAAAATTGGGCCTTTGGTGGTGGTGGTGATGGTGCCACAACACTGTAAGTCCTCACAGTTACTCTTGGTGGGCGCAGAAATGGGCCCTGCTGCGAAATATTAAATGAAGAATTGTAGTTGCATGTCCCTGTTGAACAGGGGCAGAAAAATTGGGCCTTAGGCACTGGTGCCACAACACTGCAACCCCTCACAGATACTCCAGTTGGAGCACAGGAATGAGCCCTCCTGTAAAATATTGCATCAAAAATTGTAATTACACGCCCCTGCTAAACAGGGGCTGAAAAACTGGGCCTTAGGCACTGGTGCTGGTGCCACAACACTGCAACCCCTCACAGATACTCTAGTTGGCGCGCAGGAACGAGCCCTGATGCAAAGTATTGCATCAAAATTGTAATTACACGCCCCTGTTAAACAGGGGCTGAAAAATTGGGCCTTAGGCACTGGTGGCATCGCCCTGAACCAAAAATATTCTTACAAGCTATCAGCATGATCATTGAGGAGGAAGAGGATAGTCACTCAGCATAACAGGATAGTCACTCAGCATCAGCATAGGCAGTCTTGAAGGGATCTGACATTTCAAAAAAAATTATTCAGTTACATCAGCATCAGGTGCTTGGTAGCTGGTGGTGATCCAAGACTGATTCCTTTTTATGAAGGTCAGTTGATCGACCGAGTCGGTGGACAGACGCACCCTGTGATCGGTTACAAAGCCTCCAGCAGCATTGAGTGTGCGTTCCGAAAGAACGCTGGATGCAGGACAGGCCAGTAGCTCAATTGCATACTGTGCAAGCTCTGGCCAGTGATCCATCCTCAAGACCCAGTAACCCAGAGGATTTTCGGTGGGAAAGGTGTCCAAGTCAGATCTTGCCCCTAGGTATTCCTGCACCATGTAAAACAGACGCTGGCGATGGTTGCTGGAACCGATCATACCTGCGGACTAAAAAATTGTCTGAGCGCATCGGTCAGACGGCCACCTTCTCCACCGCTCCTTTTTTGACTGACCGAAGCCTCAGCAACACGTTGTCCAGGAGCAGGAGTTTGTAACCTCCCAGTCTCTGGGAACGCGTTGCACAGACCTTTCTGCAAGGCCTCCCGAAGATGTTTCACCCTCTACTCCCTCTACGACAGCAAGATAAGGTCTGCAACCTTACCCTTGTAACGTGGATCAAGGAGGGTTGCCAGCCAGTATTGTTCTTCTCCTTGATACCACGAATACGAGGATCCTTCCACACGTTGAGTCAGTGACCTCATCATCCCCTCCCTCCTCATCACTGGAGCAAACCTGGCAGTATGTTGCAGCAGGGGGAACATGGCTGCCAGATTGCTGTCCTTCTTGGGTACCCCCTCTGTCTGTGCTCACGTTACTGGCTTCCTCTAGCTCAGTATCATCATCAGAGCCTTCTAAACGCCAGGCATCCTCCTGGAGCATGTACCTAACACTGTGGTCAAACAATTCGAGGGACTCCTCAGGAGGACATGGTGGGGCTAGGGAAGGAGTCACTGATGCCATTGAGCCAAGGGAAGAGGTCGCCTTGGCAGCTGCTTTGCCAGACAAAGTACCCTGAGTGTTAGTGAGAGAGGATGAGGAGGATGAGGAAGGCTTGATCATCCACTCGACCAAGTCTTACGCATGTTGCGGCTCAACGCGGCCAGCTGCCGAAAAAAAGGCCAAGCGTGTCCCACGGCCTTATGCTGATAAGGATGCACCATGTCCATGACCAGCACTGTTGCCTCTAGACACAGAGCCTGCTTGCCCTCTTTTATTGGCTTGTGACTGTCTGCCTCTCCTTGTTGGCCTTCCAGACATACTAATGGCCTGCAGTGAGATGTAGCTGCATTAAGCTGGGATATATATATATATATATATATATATATATATATATACTCTGATACTGCAGCTAGCAAAATTAACTGCCTGCCTATAGTGTTATTAGTATGAGAACACCACCAATCTTCCAATCTTCTTCAGGTAGCTTTAGCTGAACACTGTGCAGAGCACGCACTACACTAACATTTAAATAATGTAGCTGCCTGCGGTAGTTTTAGGATCAGGAAAACACCACCAACCTTCTACAGGTAGCTTTAGCTGAACACTGTGCAGAGGTCGCACTACACTAACTTGTAGCTTTAGCTGAACACTGTGCAGAGGTCGCACTACACTAACGTTTAAATAATGTAGCTGCCTGCGGTAGTGATAGGATCAGGAAAAAACCACCAACCTTCTACATGTAGCTTTAGCTGAACACTGTGCAGAGGTCGCACTACACTAACGTGTAAATAATGTAGCTGCCTGCGGTAGTGATAGGATGAGGAAAACACCACCAACCTTCTACAGGTAGCTTTAGCTGAACACTGTGCAGAGGCCGCGCTACACTAATGATAAGTCAGGTATGTCTGTATCACAGTTCTCAGCATAAAGGACTGCTGTCTTTACTCTTTCAAAGGCCTTTTATAGGCAATTATACAAACAATAGCATTAGCACAACCCCCACAAAGGGCAAGGGTAAATAACAACAGGAGTCACCTGGGCTACGAACACAGGCTTCAACACCATGGCAATACAGATACAAGAAAACAAAAGCAGCTTCAATCGAGTTCAACAGCCAAAAGTTACATTCATAACAGATTTACACGTAGGCATTATATTAAGTGAGAACTCTAAATTAAATCCCTGACCTTATCACTAACGTGTAAATAATGTAGCTGCCTGCAGTAGTGATAGGATCAGGAAAACACCACCAACCTACTACAGGTAGCTTTAGCTGGACACTGTGCAGAGGTCGCACTACACTAACGTGTAATTAATGTAGCTGCCTGCGGTAGTGATAGGATCAGGAAAACACCACCAGCCTTCTACAGGTAGCTTTAGCTGAACACTGTGCAGAGGCCGCGCTACACTAACGTGTAAATAATGTAGCTGCCTGCAGTAGTGATAGGATCAGGAAAACACCACCAACCTACTACAGGTAGCTTTAGCTGGACACTGTGCAGAGGTCGCACTACACTAACATGTAAATAATGTAGCTGCCTGCGGTAGTGATAGGATCAGGAAAACACCACCAACCTTCTACAGGTAGCTTTAGCTGAACACTGTGCAGAGGTTGCACTACACTAACGTGTAAATAATGTAGCTGCCTGCGGTAGTGATAGGATCAGGAAAACAACACCAACCTTCTACAGGTAGCTTTAGCTGAACACTGTACAGAGGTTGCACTACACTAACTTGTAGCTTTAGCTGAACACTGTGCAGAGGTCGCACTACACTAACTTGTAGCTTTAGCTGAACACTGTGCAGAGGTCACACTACACTAACTTGTAGCTTTAGCTGAAAACTGTGCAGAGGACGCACTACACTAACGTTTAAATAATGTAGCTGCCTGCGGTAATGATAGGATCAGGAAAACACCACCAACCTTCTACAGGTAGCTTTAGCTGAACACTGTGCAGAGGTCGCACTACACTAATGTGTAAATAATGTAGCTGCCTGCGGTAGTGATAGGATCAGGAAAACAACACCAACCTTCTACAGGTAGCTTTAGCTGAACACTGTGCAGAGGTCGCACTACACTAACTTGTAGCTTTAGCTGAAACACTGTGCAGAGGTCGCACTACACTAACTTGTAGCTTTAGCTGAACACTGTGCAGAGGTTGCACTACACTAACTTGTAGCTATAGCTGAACACTGTGCAGAGGTCGCACTACACTAACTTGTAGCTTTAGCTGAACACTGTGCAGAGGTTGCACTACACTAACTTGGAGCTTTAGCTGAACACTGTGCAGAGGTCGCACTACACTAACTTGGAGCTTTAGCTGAACACTGTGGAGAGGTCGTACTACACTAACTTGCAGCTTTAGCTGAACACTGTGCAGAAGTCGCACTACACTAACTTGTAGCTTTAGCTGAACACTATGCAGAGGTCGTACTACACTAACTTGTAGCTTTAGCTGAACACTGTGCAGAGGTCACACTACACTAACTTGTAGCTTTAGCTGAACACTGTGCAGAAGTCGCACTACACTAAAAAATAATGTAGCTGCCTGCGGTAGTGATAGGATCAGAAAAACACCACCAATCTTCTACAGGTAGCTTTAGCTGAACACTGTGCAGAGGACACACTACACTAACTGTAAATACTGTAGCTAATAGGACTAATAGGATCAGAAGAACACCAGCAATTTTCTTCAGGTAGCTGTAAATACTGTAACAACAGCTGCCTACCTGTCAGTAGGAAGATAATAAGAGGAACGGATCTAGCTAAACTGAATACAGTGTAATTTTATATATACAACACCTGGGATGCATATATGTACACAATACACTGTAAGTGCAGCTAACTGACTGACTGTCCTGCCTAATCTATCTAACTTAAATCAAATGACACTGTCTCTCTGTCTCTGTCTCTCAATGCCGGAACACACTACACAGGGCCGACGCGCAGGCGGCCTTATATAGTGTGGGGCGTGTACTAAACCCCCTGAGCCATAATTGGCCAAAGCCACCCTGGCTTTGGCCAATTACAGCTCTCTGTACAAATGGCGCTGTGATTGACCAAGCATGCGGGTCATAGTGCATGCTTGGCTAAACATCAGCTAGCAATGCACTGCGATGCTGCAGTGAATTATGGGCCGTGACGCGCCACTCGAATTTGGCACGAACGGCCCATATTGTCCGCAATTCGGCGAACGATTGAACAGACGACGTTCGACTCGAACGCGAAGCTCATCCCTAACCAGCAGTATCCACATATAGGAAAGAGACTCCACAGTTATAATTGGCAGCTCATATTTCCAACCGATTGAGAGCTACAGAGATAGCATTGGATCGGCACTGCGCCAAGAGATCATTTTATGTGTTTTATAAATAAATTCTCAAAACGATATTGGACTATGTGGAGTCTCTTTCCTATATGTGGATACTGCTGGTGGCTTTAATCACTCACCTATGAGGACCCCTGGAGCGACCGGATTTTAGGAAGCTGTCCAAGGCCTATTAACCCCCGGGTTCTGGTGAGTTGGAACCCCTTGTGGGGGTGTGTGCAGCACAAGGTGAAATATCGTATGGTGATTGGTGCACTCATCTAACCGGCTACACACACTCTATTTATCCAGTTAGAGACCCTATGTTTATTTCCGTCACACCTGACTTTGCTCAAGTTCTTTATTTGCACTTACAGCAGAGACATTTTATACCTGTCAGTCGTTTCATTCGACTGAGTGAAGTGCCGCTTTGATGTGTTATTTGTTTCTCCTTTAGAGTTATTATTTTCACATCTGTCTGTTTATGTTTCATCTATGTTAAGTGGCTGTTGAGAGACATCTCAATTTTTGACAACTGGTATTTCAATAGATATCAGTCTCTGTTTTGTGTCATATACCTATTACTACACAGCGCTGAGATAGGAGAATTTTAGTAGGGCGAGTCTTTCCCTTTTGTTTATGATTTTTGCAGATTTATTAAAAAAGAAAAACTGAATTATCACATGGTCCTAAGTATTCAGACCCAATGCTCAGTATTTAGTAGAAGCACCCTTTTGATCTAATACAGTCATGAGTCTTTTTGGGAAAGATGCAACAAGTTTTTCACACCTGGATTAGGGGATCCTCTGCCATTCCTCCTTGCAGATCCTCTCCAGTTCTGTCAGGTTGGATGGTAAACGTTGGTGGACAGCCATTTTTAGGTCTCTCCAGAGATGCTCAATTGGGTTTAAGTCAGGGCTCTGGCTGGGCCATTCAAGAACAGTCATGGAGTTGTTGTGAAGCCACTCCTTCGTTATTTTAGCTGTGTGCTTAGGGTCATTGTCTTGTTGGAAGGTAAACCTTCAGCCCAGTCTGAGATCCTGAGCACTCTGGAGAAGGTTTTCATCCAGGATATCCCTGTACTTTTCCGCATTTATCTTTCCCTCGATTGCAACCAGTTGTCCTGTCCCTGCAGCTGTAAAACACCTTCACAGTATGATGCTACCACCACCATGCTTCACTGTTGGGACTGTATTGGACA
Source organism: Lithobates clamitans (assembly GCA_037952925.1). Lineage (NCBI taxonomy): Eukaryota > Metazoa > Chordata > Amphibia > Anura > Ranidae > Lithobates > Lithobates clamitans. The sequence goes on from JBBGZY010001612.1 coordinate 706,286, forward strand.
GGTGATGAGCAGTGCCTGTTTTTTTCCACACATACCGCTTAGAATTAAGGCCAAAAAGTTCTATCTTGGTCTCATCAGACCAGAGAATCTTATTTCTCACCATCTTGGAGTCCTTCAGGTGTTTTTTAGCAAACTTCATGCGGGCTTTCATGTGTCTTGCACTGAGGGGAGGCTTTCGTTGGGCCACTCTGCCACAGAGCCCTGACTGGTGGAGGGCTGCAGTGATGGTTGACTTTCTACAACTTTCTCCCATCTCCTGACTGCATCTCTGGAGCTCAGCCACAGTGATCTTTGGGTTCTTCTTTACCTCTCTCACCAAGGCTCTTCTCCCCCGATAGCTCAGTTTGGCCGGACAGCCAGCTCTAGGAAGGGTTCTGGTCGTCCCAAACGTCTTCCATTTAAGGATTATGGAGGCCACTGTGCTTTTAGGAACCTTAAGTGCAGCAGAAATTTTTTTGTAACCTTGGCCAGATCTGTGCCTTGCCACAATTCTGTCTCTGAGCTCTTCAGGCAGTTCCCTTGACCTCATGATTCTCATTTGTTCTGACATGCACTGTGAGCTGTAAGGTCTTATATAGACAGGTGTGTGGCTTTCCTAATCAAGTCCAATCAGTATAATCAAACACAGCTGGACTCAAATGAAAGTGTAGAACCATCTCAAGGATGATCAGAAGAAATGCACAGCACCTGAGTTAAATATATGAGTGTCACAGCAAAGGGTCTGAATATTTAGGACCATGTGATATTTCAGTTTTTCTTTTTTAATAAATCTGCAAAAAATGTCCACAATTCTGTGTTTTTCTGTCAATATGGGGTGCTGTGTGTCCATTAATGAGGAAAAAAATGAAGTTAAATGATTTTAGCAAATGGCTGCAATATAACAAAGAGTGAAAAATTTAAGGGGGTCTGAATACTTTCCGTCCCCACTGTATATATATATATATATATATATATATATATATATATATATATATATATAAAGTCCAAGGGGTGAGGTGCACATCAGTCACAGTAGATTGTGCTTAGCAATCAAGCCTTCCCACGGGCTTCGATATAGAGAAATTTCAGATGGGATTGCTGCACAAAATACCTTTATTAGAAATAATTCTTCAAGAACACATCAACACGACATCCTTAAAATCAGGCATACATGATATAAACGTTTTTGTGCTATTATAGATTGCGCCCTTCCTCAGAAAATCATGTCATACACAGGGAGGTCAGCAGATGGGTAAGGACGGGAAACCAGCAGGACAGGGAGAGGATGGATGGTTAGGCTGCAGGGCAGGGATCCAAGGGAATCAGCAGGGACAAGAACAGGATGGGCTAGGGATAGGGATCGGATCAGATCAGATCAGGACAGGACAGGACAGGACAGAAACAGGTTCACGGTCAGGATACAGGCAGCAAGGTCCGGGCCCACAGAAAAAGATACCAAGACAAGCCTGTGAGGGCTTGCCGGGTATTTATAAGGCTGTGGTAATTGACCTCATGTTACAGCTGAGCGCAGAGGGTGCTGTTTGTTCCACACTGCCGGAGTGCACCCACTGGTGGACACCGGTACTACGGCCCAAGGATGCAACAGTGCCACCAGCAGGAGAGACCCCTTACTACAGGTCCCAGCTGTTGGAAGACACCCGCTGGTGGACACTGGTACTGCGATCCAAAAGACCGATAGCGCCACCAACGGGTAAACCCTCTCATGACAGTACCCCCCTCAAAGTAGCGGCCTCCGGACGCTCCAACAAGATGAAATTGTCCAAAGTCCATGGCCTCAAACTGAACAGATGAGGGTACATCAGGCTGGGCATCGGGTACATCAAACTGGACAGTGGGTACATCCGAGAAGACAACGGGCACATTCGAGAAAACAGCGGGCACATCCAAGCAAACAGCGGGCATATCCGAGATGACAGCGGGCAGGAATACACCAAGCTGGGCAGCGGGCACTTCGAGCTGGGCAGCAGGCACAGGCACTTCGAGCTGGGCAGCAGGCATGGGCACTTCGAGCTGGGCAGCAGGCACGGGCACTTTGAGCTGGGCAGCAGGCACATCAGGCTAGGCAGCAGCCACAGACACTTCAAGCTGGGCAGCAGGCACATCAGGCTGGGCAGCAGGCATGGGCACTTCGAGCTGGGCAGCATGCATGGGCACTTCGAGCTCGGCAGCAGGCACAGGCACTTTGAGCTGGGCAGCAGGCACATCAGGCTGGGCAGCAGGCACGGGCACTTCAAGCTGGGCAGCAGGCACATCAGGCTGGGCAGCGGGCACGGGCACTTCGAGCTTGGCAGCAGGTACTTCGAGCTGGGCAGCAGGCATGGGCACTTCAGGCTGGGCAGCAGGCACGGGCACTTCAGGCTGGGCATCAGGGACTTTAGGCTGGGCAGCAGGCACGGGCACTTCGATCTGGGCAGCAGGCACATCAGGCTGGGCAGCAGGCATGGGCACTGCAGGCTGGGCAGCAGACACGGACACTTCAGGCTGGGCAGCAGGCAAATCAGTCTGGGAAGCTGGCACATCAGTCTGGGAAGCTGGCACATCAGTCTTGGAAGCTGGCACTGAGACATCAGGCTGGAAGGCAGGCACTGGGACAATAGGCTGGAAAGCGGGCACATCAGACTGAGAAGCTGGCACATCAGACTGGGAAGCTGGCACACCAGACTGGGAAGCTGGCACATCAGGCTGGAAGGCAGGCACCGAGACATCAGGCTGAAAGGCAAGCTTCGAGACATCAGGCTGGAAGGCAGGCACTGAGACAACAGACTGGGAAGCTGGCACATCAAACTGGGAAGCTGGCACATCAAACTGGGAAGCTGGCACATCAGGCTGGAAGGCAGGCACCGAGACATCAGGCTGAAAGGCAAGCTTCGAGACATCAGGCTGGAAGGCAGGCACTGAGACAACAGACTGGGAAGCTGGCACATCAAACTGGGAAGCTGGCACATCAAACTGGGAAGCTGGCACATCAAACTGGAAGGCAGGCACCGAGACATCAGGCTGAAACGCAAGCTTCAAGACATCGGGCTGGAAGGCAAGCTTCGAGGCATCAGGTTGGAAGGCAGGCACTGAGACATCAGACTGGCAAGCTGGCACATCAGATTGGCAAGCTGGCACATCAGACTGGGAAGCTGGCACATCAGACTGGGAAGCTGGCACATCAGACTGGGAAGCTGGCACATCAGGCTGGAAGGCAGGCATCAAGACATCAGGCTGGAAGGCAAGCTTCGAGACATCAGGCTGGAAGGCAGGCACTGAGACAACAGACTGGGAAGCTGGAACATCAATCTGGGAAGCTGGCACATCAAACTGGGAAGCTGGCACATCAGGCTGGAAGGCAGGCACCGAAACATCAACCTGAAAGGCAAGCTTCGAGACATCGGGCTGGAAGGCGAGCTTCGAGGCATCAGGTTGAAAGGCAGGCACTGAGACATCAGACTGGCAAGCTGGCACATCAGACTGGCAAGCTGGCACATCAGACTGGGAAGCTGGCACATCAGGCTGTGAAGCTGGCACATCAGGCTGGAAGGCAGGCATCAAGACATCAGGCTGGGAGGCAAGCTTCGAGACATCAGGCTGGAAGGCAGGCACTGAGACAACAGACTGGGAAGCTGGCACATCAAACTGGGAAGCTGGCACATCAAACTGGGAAGCTGGCACATCAGGCTGGAAGGCAGGCACCGAGACATCAGGCTGAAAGGCAAGCTTCGAGACATTGGGCTGGAAGGCAGGCTTCGAGACATCAGGCTGGAAGGCAGGCACTGAGACATCAGATTGGGAAGCTGGCACATCAGACTGGGAAGCTGGCACATCAGACTGGGGAGCTAGCACATCAGGCTGGAAGGCAGGCACATCAGGCTGGAAGGCAGGCATCAAGACATCAGGTGGAAGGGCAGACACCGAGACGTCAGGCTGAAAGGCAAGCTTCGAGACATCAGGCTGAAAGGCAGGCATGAAGACATCAGACTGAAAAGCGGGCACCGATACTTCAGGCTGGAAGGCAGACATCAGGACATCAGACTGGAAAGCAGGCACATTAGACTGGAAAGCGGGTACATCAGACTGGAAGGCGAGCACATCAGACTGGAAGGCAGAGACATCAAGCTAGAAGGCAGGCACCGAGACATCCAGCTGGAAGGCAGGCATCGAGACATCCGGTTGGAAGGTGGACACCGAGACATCAGGCTGGAAGGTAGGCATCAGGACATCAGACTGGGAAGCAGGCACATCAGACTGGATAGCAGGCACATCAGACTGAAAAGCGGGCACCGAGACTTCGGGCTGGAAGGCAGGCATCAGGACAGACTAGACAGTGGGCACATCAGACTGGACAACGGGCACATCAGACTGGGAGGCAGAGACATCAAGCTGGGAGGCAGGCGCCGAGACATCCGGCTGGAAGGCAGGCATCAAGACATCAGACTGAGAAGCGGGCACATCAGACTGAAAAGTGGGCACCAAGACTTCAGGCTGGAAGGCAGGTATCAGGACATCAGACTGGAAAGCAGGCACATTAGACTGGAAGGCGGGCACATCAGACTGGAAGGCAGAGACATCAAACTGGAAGGCAGGCACCGAGACATCCGGCTGGAAGGCAAGCATCGAGACATCCGGCTGGAAGGCGGGCACCGAGACATCGGGCTGGAAGGTAGACATCAGGACATCAGACTGGGAGGCAGGCAAGTCAGACTGGATAGCAGGCACAATAGACTGGAAAGCGGGCACCGAGACTTCGGGTTGGATAGCAGGCAGAGGTTTGGCAGGTTTAGGTGGGTCATCAAGTTCAACTGGCTTGAATGCAGGCTGGAACAGGTTGGTTGCTGTGGAGGCAGGTTGGATTACTGGCAGGATGGTGTGGGTCGGGTAGAACTTTCGTTTCTTTTTTGGTTTAGCCACTGCAGCTTTGTACGTAGGTGCAGGGTCGTAAGAAAAGAAAGTAGCTGGGCAGAAGGAAGACCAAGGAACAGTGGCTGGAGGAGGGTTTTGTGGGATTGGTATAGGTGGAGGAGAAGAGACAGGTGGATTGAAGGCAGGAAAGGTGCTACACTTGGAGACGGGGTAATTGTATTTGGTAGGGGGCTGAGTAAACTGGGCTGTAGCTGAGGTTACCATAGGCGACGGGGAGATAGGTTCTTGGGAAGGCAGGTGATTAATGGCAGGGCTGGAATATTGTGGCTTAGCTAAATACAGGAGATCCGACCATGCCTGTAGCACAGGCTGAACAAATGCTGCTTCACACACAGCCTGACTAACCAAGGATTGCACAGACTGGATGCAATTAGACAACACCTGCTGTGAACAAGAAGAATAACGTTCCATGAAATAGGCTGGATCATCTTCTAATAACCATGCCAGGGATTCAACTTGGCCATAATTGAAGGGGGGAGAAAAATGATCGCTCCCTTTGGGAATAAATAACAAGGCTGGTTTTGCACATAACTGGATCAGGGGCTGAACATCTTCAAATGACATATACCCCTGATCCACTAGGGAATGAGCTGATCAGATAGTTTCCATCAGCTGGTCACTAGTCCACCCTTTTAAAATCTGGCCACAATATTTACCATCCTCTTCTGCTAGCAGAGAATAATAAATTATTTCATTGAAATCCATATTAGCAGACCTAACAAACCAGGATGGTTTCTCAATGCAGCCACGTCTGGTCAGGGATGGCCTTGGTATACTGTCAGGGGATCTAATTGACCAGACTGTGTGGACTGCACAGAGGAAACCAGAAACACATGTAAGTGAAAAAATAATGGTGTTTATTAAATAAGTGACAAGTAAGAGGAATATAAAAAGTGCAAAACCAACCACAGACCCACAAACAACAAATAGTATATACACAAGTAAATGGAGATACCGGAATTGTAAACAAGCCAGGCCAAGGTCATACACAGGGAGGTCAGCAGATGGGTAAGGACGGGAAACCAGCAAGACAGGGAGAGGATGGATGGTTAGGCTGCAGGGCAGGGATCCAAGGGAATCAGCAGGGACAAGAACAGGATGGGCTAGGGATAGGGATCGGATCAGATCAGATCAGGACAGGACAGGACAGGACAGGAGAGAAACAGGTTCACGGTCAGGATACAGGCAGCAAGGTCAGGGCGCAGGGAGAAAGATACCAAGGCAAGCCTGTGAGGGCTTGCCGGGTATTTATAAGGCTGTGGTAATTGACCTCATGTTACAGCTGAGCGCAGAGGGTGCTGTTTGCTCCACACTGCCGGAGTGCACCCGCTGGTGGACACCGGTACTACGGCCCAAGGATGCAACAGTGCCACCAGCAGGAGAGACCTCTTACTACAGGTCCCAGGTGTTGGAAGACACCCGCTGGTGGACACTGGTACTGCGATCCAAGAGACCGATAGCGCCACCAACGGGTAAACCCTCTCATGACAGTGCTTACCCTTCAGTTTCTGAATTCAGAAATCCCCCCTTACCATCATACCAACGAGGCAAGACGATTCGTGACAATTTAATGAAATCAGATCAATATTCCACACCAAGCTCCTGCGTAACCTTTTTAGGTCCTAAAAACACGGGTTCTTTTCCATGCCTTTGTTGCATACAATGCTCAAGCATGATAAAGGAAAAAGTTTCTCCCACACTCTTAGGGGAGAAACTTTCCAATCAGAGAACACTATACTTGCTAATCGTCCTATGTTGTGTATATTATCAAATGCCCCTTTGGTCTACTTTATGTAGGGGAGACCACACAGACCACGCATAGCCCGTCATAAATGTTCAATCAGGGACAAACTCGTCAAGCTTCCCTTAGCTAGACATTTTTTCGAGCAGGGACACACAGTATCACAATTAAGACAATGAAAGCACAATTGCGGTAGGAGGCAGCAAAGAATTTAGTATCACAATTAAAATTCATGGTGATTGACACATCTCCAAAAATAGACGAGGGGGAGACAGGGAAATGGCTCTAAGGAAGAGAAGTTAGCTGGATCCATCGGCTGGATACTCTCCAGCCGAAAGGGTTAAATTCTGACTTTGACCTGTATTTATTTCTTTGAATTTGTATATTTAGTGATTTATCATATTTATTTGTATATTTTTTTGGATTCATGATTGCTTATACTGGTTGTTCACTTGAGTGACATTGGTCGTTTGTGTGATTCTATGCATATTTCAGTGAAAAGGTGTGTGGAAAAACACTGCGCTAACTAGTGAAAAAAGGGGAGCAGCTACATACAGTATGACAAAAACAGTAAATACATAATAGAAAAAATATAGCGCATGTTAAATATGTATGTAATCAAAATACAAAGAGTAGTACTCAATTGTACTTCAATCCAAAAAAGGTGTTGGTGAATCATCAACCAAATAACATTTAATGAACAGAAAGTCAATAAATAAGTGGATGGGTAAGAAATGTAATGTCCCACTGCATGGAAATATAGATATAATCCAGAGGAAGATGATGTTCCAACAATTGGCAGAAGGTTAAATCCGCGGAGAAAAAACACATCAACCAGATGTGAACACTTGATCTCATTCAGATGGTATGTGGAAAGAAAAAAATTTGCCTCCACATGGTGCAGATAAAAAGGGGATGTTTTTCATTGCTAAAAAAAAACTTTACAATCAAAGCGTGATCACAACAAGATAAAAAGGAAGAATGGGCAACATGGATGAAGATAAATAAGCCCAACGCGTTTCGACCTAGGGGTCTTCTACTGGGGCATAAAAGTGTTCACTCCAGTTCTACGAAGGATGTCTTTGCCTTTCTGATCCGTATCCTGGTTACCTACTGCGAGGACTTACCTGGTGACCCCCGGAGATCTACGCAGAGTCCAGCCTAGACGGTTCGAGTGTTGGGACATCCTTCCCTATGCCCTGGGTGGCACACTGCTCACCTGACACCCTGTCGCTGACAAGGGAGTCCATAGGATCTGGTAAGAGTTTTTTACATACCACCCTTCCCATGATTTCTTCATCTGGTTGATGTGGTTTTTCTCCGCTGATTTAACTTTCGGCCAATTGTTGGAACATCATCTTCCTCTGGATTATATCTATATTTCCATGCAGTGGAACATTACATTTCTTACCCATCCACTTATTTATTGACTTTATTTTATGTTCATTATATGTTATTTGGTTGATGATTCACCAACACCTTTTTGGATTGAAGTACAATTGAGTAATACTCTTTGTATTTTGATTACATACATATTTACCATGCACTACATTTTTTCTATTATGCATATTTCAGGTGTGGGGTTACATAGATGTACCGATGCACACAGATGATTGCACAATGATGGTTATTTTATTCTCTTATGCAGCGTACACACCAGCGGACTTTTTCACCGGACTGGTCCGACAGACTTTCTGGCGGACTTTCGACGGACTTTTGACGGACTTCCGATGGACTTTTTAACGAACAGACATGCCTATACACGATCACACCAAAGTCCGACGGATTCGTACGTGATGACGTACACCTGACTAAAATAAGGAAGTTGATAGCCAGTAGCCAATAGCTGCCCTAGCGTCGGTTTTTGTCCATCGGACTAGCATACAGACAAGCGGATTTCTGGGTCCGGCGGAGTTACGACGTAAAGATTTGAAGCATGTTCCATATCTAAAGTCCGTCAGACTTTCAACAGAAAAAGTCCGCTGAAGGTCCGATGAAGCCCACACGCGGTCGGATTGTCCGCCGGATTCGGTCCGTCGGACCAGTCCGGTCGAAAAGTCCGCCCGTGTGCACATGGCATTACTTTTAGTTCGTGTTTCTCACTTTTTTTCATGTTTTGATTTCATTTTTTTCATGTTTTGATTTCATTTTTCCTATGTTATTTTATTTTTATTTTTCATTTTTTTTTATTCACATTAATATTTCGTTTTGGGGTAATTGATTATTTGTTCATTTATTTTTAGGATCCTTGATTGTTATATCCCACAAGGAGTGAGCATTACTTACATTCCTGCATGTGACCTTTGATTCCAAGATCACAGTAAATCCAATCTTGATGATACATTTTGAGACTTTAATTAATTGTCTAAATTGATTTCAGATAAATTGGTTGTTCGCTTTAATTGATTATTAATGGACTATATATACTACCACATTTATGCTCATTAGATAGACATGATTTTCTGAGTAAGGGCGTGATCTATAATAGCCAGAAAATGTTTATATCATGTATGCCTGATTTTAAGGATGTCATGTTGATGTCTTCTTGATGAATTTTTTTCTAACAAAGATATTTTGTGCAGCAATCCTATCTGAAATTTCTCTATATCAAAGCCCGTGGGAAGGCTTGATTGTTAGGCACAATCCACTGTGACTGATGTGCACCTCACCCCTTGGACTTTCTTTATAATACCCTTGTGAGTGAGCACCAGTAAATATTCTGGAATCGCTGGAACCATGGCCACAGGCGGTTCGTTTTCTTATGCCGATGAAGATACAGCCCGGATGTACACAGGAACTACAGGATCCAGGCATTTTCTGATAGAGAGTTCCACTCCACAACTCACACGTAAGCTTGAAAAATCACTGGAACCACTTACTTCTATGGAGTTGCATGAAATTATGCTTGCAGAGTACCACAAATCCCAGTTTATACCACAAGGACTCAGAGTACGTAAAGTACCTACATTGTTTGCCCGAAATGATGATTACAAAAGAAGATTTACACCGATCATCAATAAGTGTTCATTTGATTTAATTACTTTAACTGTGGAATTTTTGCAAATGGAACGTCTTACGATTTCTAATGACATAACTGCCCTTGAAAAACAACTATCTGATTTGATGGGACAGGAAGAATTTCTCAAAACAAAAACGATGCTGGACGAGAAGTTAAAAACACACAGAAAGACCATTGAAGCTCGCAAAAGAGCTAAATTGGATCGGGAACCGTGAGGACTATTCTAATAATCGTGTGTAGACTTGGACAGAACCCAATCGTTTTCTAGCAAGATTTAGAAATCAACGACGTGACCAGCAATTATCCACATCCAATTCCTCTATGGCTTCCACTGGGTCCTCAACCAATGCCCCCAGAAGTTCTTTTTTTTTTTGGAACGGGGCTTTAAAAGCGCCCGGGCAGGAGAGGAGGAAAGAAAAACCCGAAGGCGTTACAATGAGAGCTGGTGCAACCAGGGGTTACAAACCGACAAAGGACTTGACCACTTTGTGAGGTGCACAACATTTCATCTGTTTCTTTAAGTGACATTGAATTTCAGGTTTTAAGCAAGAGGGTTCAACTTTAGTCCTAAAGCAAAGATGGACACATTTGCATCATTGAGACAAGATCTATATCGCTTTTACAGGCACGTTCGCTTAAAGGCTTTTCATTCCTCCAGATCTGCGGTGAACAATGTCAGTCTGCTATCTCTATGTATTTCTAACTTAGAGTTTAAAAATAAAAGTGGCTTTGTTCCTCCTACGTCTAGTGCAGCAGCTGAATTGTTCATCAGCAAAGTGGATGAGGACACTAATCATTTTTTGCATAGTAACGATGGGAGGGATCACATTCCAAATAACATGACGCAAGAGAAAATTACAGCTCGTTCCTCCTTGGCAGCCCGCAAAGAAATAACTATCAAGCCGGCTGACAAAGGCGGCTTGATAATGATAACGAATACCATACAGTATGAGAGGGAAATTTACAGACAGTTGGCAGATCCCCAAGGTGTATAGACGCCTGGAAACAAATTCCACATTGTGTGTTTTGAATAGAATTAAAAAGGTGGTTGGCCAAGCAGTACAAAGTAACACCATTGGTGTCAATACACAATTTAGTGAAATCAGATCAATATTCCACACCAAGCACTTTATATTGTGATTGTTGTATGTTTAAGTCACTCCACTAGCGCTGTTAATATCTGTACACTTAACTTACATTCATTGTCCTTGTTTAACCTTTATTTGATTGTTTTTTATTCATTGATTTACTTTACAATTTGATGGACCACTATTGCACTTGTGCACTTTATATTGTGATTGTTGTATGTTTAAGTCACTCCACTGGCGCTGTTAATATTTGTACACTTAACTTACATTCATTGTCCTTGTTTCACCTTTATTTGATATTCATTCATTCCTAGTTTGACATTCAACATGCTGGGTAACACTGACGCTGTTCCATTCTTGGATACACTTCTATCCATTCAGGATGGACATATAGTCAGTGACTTATATAGAAAACCTACTGACCGCAATCAATTGTTGCTATTTTTAAGTTTTCATCCTCTGGGGGGTTTTAAAATCTATCCCCCATAGTTAATTAAAGCGTGTAACCAGAATCACGAGCGAAACAGATATTTGTAATGTTAGATTAAATGAGATTGAAGACAGGCTACAACAACAAGGTTATCCTGCAGATTTGGTTCATTCTGAACGTATTAACCACTTCCGGACCGCCCACCGTCGTTCTACGTCGGTACTTTGAAGGAGGATATTGTTGTTATGGCAGCAGCTAGCTGCCATAACCCCGGTATCCTCGTCTTCAGTGGACGGTCCAGTTTAAGATAAAAGTGGATCCGCCGCGAGATCACTTTTATCGGCGGCGGGGGGGAGGTGCCCTCTGCCGCTTACCGGAGCCATCAGCCAGCGGCGGAGGCGATCGCATCTATCCCCTTGCTAGGTATGGAGACGAGTGAGGGGAAGATGGCCCCCATCCGTCTCCATATCACTGAAGGGCGGAAGCGACGTCAAAACGTCACTTCTGCCCATAGCTCTTAAAGGGCCATTTTTTTTTTTTTAAATGACAAATTTTTTTCTTGCATTTTAATGTAAATATGAGATCTGAGGACTTTTTGAGCCCAGATCTCATATTTAAGAGGTCCTATCATGCTTTTTTCTATTGCAAGGGAAGTTTACATTCCTTGTAATAAGAATAAAAGTGCCCAATTTTAATTTTTTTTAAAAAAACAGTGTAAAAAATGTAAAAAACAAAAAGGTAAAATAAATAATAATAATAAAAAAATTTTAAACGTGCCCAGTCCCAATGAGCTTGCGTGCAGAAGCAAACGCACACGTGACGAGCGCCCGCAAAGGAAACAGTGTTTAATCCAAGCATATGAGTTATCGCCATGATCAGTAGAGCAAGAGCAATAATTCTAGCCCTGGACCTCCTCTGTAACTTAAAACATGCAACCTGTAGAATTTTTTAAACGTTGCCTATGGAGATTTTTAAGGGTAAAATTTTGTCACCATTCCACGAGCGGGCGCAATTTTGAAGCGTGACATGTTGGGTATCAATTTACTCGGTGTAACATTATCTTTCACAATATTAAAAAAATTGGGCTAACTTTACTGTTGTCTTATTTTTTAACTCAAAAAAGTGTATTTTTTCCAAAAACAGTGCGCTTGTAAGACGGCTGCGCAAATACGGTGTGACAGAAAGTATTGCAACGACCGCCATTTTATTCTATAGGGTGTTAGAAAAAAAAATGTATAATGTTTGGGGGTTCTAAGTAATTTTTTACCAAAAAAACAGTTTATAAATTGTAAACAACAAATCTCAGAAAGAGGCTCGGTCCTTAAGTGGTTAATATAAATAATGATATTTTACCTACTAGAAAACTTGGGTCGCAGAATGCCTTTCACCTCACAATTTCACCCCTTTTCACATAAGATCAATAATATAATTAAGAAACACTGGTCTATTTTACATAGTGCTTACCCTTCGGTTCTTGAATTTAGAAATCCCACCCTGCCATCATATCGGCGAGGCAGGACGAATCGTGACAATTTAGTGAAATCAGATCAATATTCCACACCAAGCTCCCGCGTAACCTTTTTAGGTCCTAAAAACATGGGTTCTTTTCCATGCCTTTGTTGCATACAATGCTCAAGCATGATAAAAGGAAAAAGTTTCTCCCACCCTCTTAGGGGTTATGATATTCCAATCAGAGAACACTATACTTGCTAATCATCCTATGTTGTGTATATTATCTAATGCCCCTGTGGTCTCCTTTATGCAGGGGAGACCACACAGGAAGTTAAGGACTGCATAGCTAGACATTTTGTCGAGCAGGGACACACAGTATCACAATTAAGATTCATGGTGATTGACGGCATTTCCAAAAATAGATGCGGGGGAGACAGGGAAATGGCTCTAAGGAAGAGAGAAGTTAGCTGGATCTATCGGCTGGATACTCTTCTCCAGCCGAAAGGGTTAAATTCTGACTTTGACCTGTATTTATTTCTTTGAATTTGTATATTTAGTGATTTATAATATTTATTTGTATTTTTTGGGGATTCATGATTGCTAATACTGGTTGTTCACTTGAGTGACTTTGGTCATTTGTGTGATTCTATGCATATTTCAGGTACGAGGCTACATAGATGTTCTGATGCACACAGATGATTGCACAATGATGGTTATTTTATTCTCTTACTTTTAGTTCGTGTTTTTCACTTTTTTTCATGTTTTGATTTCATTTTTTTCATGTTTTGATTTCATTTTTCCTATGTTATTTTATTTTTATTTTTATTTTTTTTTATTCACATTAATATTTCGTTTTGGGGTAATTGATTATTTGTTAATTTATTTTTAGGATCCTTGATTGTTATATCCCACAAGGAGTGAGCATTACTTACGTTCCTGCATGTGACCTCTTTGATTCCAAGATCACAGTAAATTCAATCTTGATGATACATTTTGAGACTTTAATTAATTGTCTAAATTGATTTCAGATAAATTGGTTGTTCGCTTTAATTGATTATTAGTGGACCATATATACTACCACATTTATGCTCATTAGGCATGATTTTCTGAGGAAGGGCGAGATCTATAATAGCCGAAAACGTTTATATTATGTATGCCTAATTTTAAGGATGTCGTGTTGATGTCTTTTTGATAATTTTTTTCTAATAAAGAAATTTTGTGCAGCTATCCCATCTGAAAATGTTCTATATATATTACTTCCTTTGGGGACCAAAGGTTCTTTGGTGGGGGGAGTATGTAGCGGGTGTCTCACAATATAACCTGCAAATCTCACCGAGTTGGCCAGAACAATGTACACAGGCTTTCCAGATTCAGTTAGGGAGAAAAGTTGCCTGTCATGTTTGGGCTTTTTCCACCCCCCCACTCCTTCCTATTTTCACTAACTGAGGAGTGTAATATGAGCTGACACACACACACACACAGCTCTGGATTGAGTGGCCTCTATTGTGCTTCTAATGCTGGAGCAGAGTTACAACAGCCAATGGAAGAGATTGTACAGACCTGAGGGAGAATAGCAATTGATTCTGGGACATGAAGTTCTCACATACAATGGCCCCATAGACTGGTACACAGGGAGAACAGCAAACCCCATGCTTCTTTGCAAAGAGGAAAGTAAGGATTCCATTTTGTGTGCTGAGGGAAAAGTCAGTCAGCGATGAGAGAGTGAACAGTCCAGAACTGAGGGAGAGGTACTGTCTCTCAGACGGTTTCCCCCACACGATTCAAGCCAACCTGCATCCAGGAGAATCGATCAATCGCTCACTCTGTGGAGGACCACTGATTGCGTACAGGATTTGTGAGGGGGGCTTTGCCCAGGAACCTTTATTGCCTTCCATAAGATGCCACATCTAAATAACGTGCACAGACACCTGTTATCTAGATCACACAGAGGAATGCAACTTTACAGCGCCAGCTACTCCACATTCCTTCACATTCCTTCTCATCACCCTGTTATATTGAGGGACCCTTGTCCACAAAGCTCCTACATTGCCGGTGAAGATAACAAACGCAGAGCTTTTCTCATAGAACATTACCGCTGTTGCTCTTAAAGGGGATACACCACGGGTATTGATATTACTTCACTGTGTGTATTCAACCAAGTCCTGGATATTTATACAGGTCTTGGTTGACTAATGTTAACCTAAACCTCATTCCTTTCCAAGTAAATTTGAAGAACAGAACTGTGTTGTGTATTCTTGTTGAGTTATTCCATTAATCACATTGCTAGGTGTGCCAGCGGGGCTGGGACAGTTCCTTGGGGTTGAGAGGCAGAGTAACGTACTGAACAAACAAAAGCAGCTCCTGCGGGGGTAGTGCTACACATGGGGGCTCGTCCGGGATTTTCCCTACCCTGCAATCAACCCCCCCTAGAGGGCACCCCTATAAGCAGAAAAATTGACCCACCACTGCGATTCAGTGGTGTGAAGAAGAAGGCGGACCTCCAGACTCATGCATAGTGATTGAACTCCCTGGGGACACCTGGACTGAAGAACAGATCAGCCAGGAGGTAAAGATATTGACTCCAGACCAGAAAGCGTGGTTTATTGCTGTCAGAACAGACCAATAAACCTCTAGCACCTATGCACTTCTAGAGTGGATGCTAGGAATCCCTGAAAGCTTCAAAGGTGCCAGTGTGCAATTGGTTAACAAGACAGAGCTTTGTGTAACCCATCTGAAGGTTTCAGAGGAGGGCCCTACCGCCTCCAGTCAAGCTGAATAAAATGAAAGTGGGTACCAGAAACTCAGGATCTTCTCTCGGAGACAACCAGTGCCTACAGGGGATCAAAACAGGAGATTTGGGACTTTAAATGAGGTGGTTGACACGTGTAAAATGTATCAAATTTTATTGTTGGAATACTAAGTATATAAATACTTATCAATGATGTAGTTCATGTAGGGGAGTCAATAAATAAATGTTAACACATCTGTACATGTGTACAACAATGATATTGTCGTATTTACAGTTATATACATAGTCTGCACATAACAACAATAAAAATTGATAATAAATTGAAGAAAAATGTTTAAAACAATAGCAGGGTTAATTCACATAGCAGTTGGCAACCTTAGTGATACAAAAAATATGACATGTCCAGATGTATATCCCAGTAGGGCACATAGCAATATCCTTAAAGGCTGACGCGTTTCTGTGTAAAGACACTTCTTCAGGGGCGGATATTATAAGGTATCTGTAGAAACAAGTAATGTAGAGGTTAGTCCTGATGTTGAGGTAGATACAACAGGACAAACCATGGTTGCTGGCCTGTTGTGGGTTGTGGACCTCAGAGAAGTAACCCAAGGATGGAGAGAAGATCTGGGTCTTCGAGAAGAACTTTCCCTGAATCTGCAAGGGAGCAATGGAGAACACCTGCAGTTTATGCCGTCTCAGTGAGTAATGCTTATCAGCCTCCAAAACGATGCCAGAAACGGCATTCCCAATGCCGGAAGCTGAAGGAAGCATGAGTTCAGTCACGCCAACCTACTGTTCCAGATGCTTCCAACAGGCCTCCTGCCCAGTCTCTGTTCGCGCATGCGCCCCGCAGCCGACGGGCACCTGGCAACCAGGACACCAGGAGAGGAGGAGGGACAGAGAAGCAGAGGAAGAGGTCGCTTTGGGGAGGTGGTGCCATCTGCCAGTGAACACAGGCGGCCGTGCTGTGACAAGGGGGAGGCGAGCTGCAGGATGTCAGCGTATCTCCCCCGCTCCCCCCCCTTCTCCTGTCAGCAGAGCGCGGCTCTCATCTTATTTGGCTGCTCCAATCAAAAGCTAGCAGTGCATCATAGGACATGTAGTACTGGAGGATTGTAAGCCCTATTGTTGTCCACAGGCAGCAGACTTCAGCCCCCAGCATGCACTCTGCTGGGGGAAAGAGTGAGAGCCTGGAACCCAGGAAGAAGCTGAATGACTATTAAAGGAAATAGAGAGGTGAGAGGACTGTGCTGCGGGAAGCCAAAGAGAGAGCCACGCTGTACCCACACCACCAGAGAGAGCCACGCTGTACCCGCACCACCACAGAGAGAGCCACGCTGTACCCGCACCACCACAGAGAGAGCCACGCTGTACCCACCCCACCAGAGAGAGCCAGGCTGTACCCACACCACCAGAGAGAGAGCCACGCTGTACCCGCAACACCAGAGAGAGCCACGCTGTACCTGCACCACAGAGAGAGCTGCGCTGTTCCCGAACCACCAGAGAGAGAGCCACGCTATATCCACACCACCAGAGAGAGCCACGCTGTACCCACACCACCAGAGAGAACCACACTGTACCCACAAAACCAGAGAGAGAGCCACGCTGTACCCGCACCACCAGAGAGAGCTACGCTGTACCCGCACCACCAGAGAGAAAGCCACGCTGTACCCGCACCACCAGAGAGAGCCACGCTGTACCCGCACCACCAGAGAGAGCCACACTGTACCCACACCACCAAAGAGAGAGCCATGCTGTACCCACCCCAACAGAGAGAGAGACACAGTGTACCTGCACCACCAGATAGAGAGCCATGCTGTACCTGCACCACCAGAAAGAGAGCCACGCTGTCCAGCACCACCAGAGAGAGCGCCATGCTGTCCAGCACCACCAGAGAGAAAGCAGGTCAGTGTCACTGGGCAGAGTGGCCACAACAGGAGACAGACAGTACTAGCATTGTATGGCCACGATAGGATTGGGACATCGTAATATAAAGGGGACTGCACTGTAATTATTGCAGTGCCCCTTTACAGTGCAGTCCACTTTATATCACAGTGTCCCTGCACATTACAGGTGGAGGACCGACACCAGCCACCTCCTATGAATGTCTACTGACATCCCCCCAGTCCCTCTGGAAAAGTTGGCTGCTCAGTCTAAAATGCCCGGGCCTATTTTTTGTCCCAGTCCATGCCTGCTGCCTAGTATTCCATTCCTCACTTCACTCAGCTGATTTCTTCCCCAGTGGCATGTTACCTCAGCTTATATAGGAGACCCGCTCCCTGCCAATACCAATTGGGGATTGGTCAGGGCTCCCATATGAGCTGCCTGCCACTCCAGTCCTGTACCTGTTCCAGAATATTCTCCCTGGAAGCAGGGGAGGTGCCTCAGAACTAGAGCACGGGTGGTCACACCCACTGCTACTCTGACCGCTCCCAAACCCCATATCAAAACAAACAGGCCTAGCTTGCCGCATAGGCCAGCCTAAATTTGCCTGTGCTGACAGTACCTAGTAAAAAAAACATTACTAGCACCTACCTATTGGTAGAGGGTGCTACATATATATATATATACTCTGCATCCAGTGTAGCCTATGTAGCCATGGTGTTGCAGCTAGTAACAAACAGTCCGCTAAATCACCCCACTGCCAGACTTCATACATCACTTCCAGAGACAATGAACAGTCTTTTGCAAGTTTTGTTTTTGTTGTTTTATTGGGGAGTAAAACTTGGATAGGGATAGGAATATGGGATAAGTCATTGCCATCATATTTTAGAATTTAGTACATTCTGATCAAGTTAGAGCCAGAAGATGTAATGTGCATATTGAGTTTGATACAAATCACCATGCAGACCTCCGCAGACTACTATCTCTAATGCCCTGCACACACGATAGAATTTTCCAACAACAAAATCCATATTTTTTTCCGACGGATGTTGGCTAAAACTTGTCTTGCATACACACGGTCACACAAATCTTGTCGGAAATTCCGAATGTCAAGAACGTGGTGACATACAACACGTACAACGAGCCGAGAAAATTGAAGTTCAATAGCCAGTGCGGCTCTTCTGCTTGATTCTGAGCATGCGTGGAACTTTGTGCGTCAGAATTGTGTACACACAATCAGAATTTACGACACCGGATTTTGTTGTCGGAAAATTTGAGATCCAGATCTTAAATTTTGTATGTTCGGAATTTCCGAAGGAAAATGTCCGATGGAGCCTACAGACGGTCGGAATTTCTGACAACAAGCTTCCATTGAACATTTTCCTTCTGAAAATCCTATCGTGTGTACGGGGAATTAGGGTTCTCCATTCATCACTGTGTGTTGAATAGAGACACCGCTTTTGACCGTGTAAAAGCAGAGTTCTTAGATCTCTTTCACCTCCTGCCCAAAACTTGGTTCCTCCTGCACAGACTTGTTTCCTCTTGCACAAAACTTTAAGTTACTAATTGAAGCATAACACATCCTCTTCTATTAAATAGAAGGGGCCCACTCTGAATAAGCCTCTCCACTGGCTCTGGTTGCTGGCTGCCAATAAGCCTGAGACCTGCAGAACCTCTCCCGGAGGCCCAATGGGTTCAAAGCATATCTTCTAGGAAATATGGACTACTGTTCCCAGCCAGCCCAACTTGCAAATCATATGCCCGCAGACAACATCGACTTGACACAGATCCCCACAGTCTCTTTTCTGCTTCGGGACTCCCCATCATCCACCGTGTGTATTGATGAAGTCTCCACTAGTGACCCTGTACTAGCAGAGTTCCCTCACAGACTCCTTGGCACCTCCAGCCCTCCACTGTGGTAACACTCACCGACTTTCCAACAACCCTGAGTCCTTGATGAGGAACTTTGATTGGACCATGCGTAACGACAGTTTCACCTGCCCCTCTGCTCCAGGAGTTCCCTGCCATCCGACCGTGTGGCGGCAGAGACATTGCCAATGACTGTGTAGAGGCAATGTTCCCTCACAGCTCTCCCGGGCCTCCTCCTGCGATGGGGATGGGGATGGCCTCCTGATATTGTCTAACATGCCATTCCTCACTTCACTGAAACCGACTTCTCTCCCCAGTGGCATATCACCTCAGCTTATATATGAGGCCTGCCCCCTGCCAATACTGATTGGGGATTGGTCAGGGCTGACACACAAGCTGCCTGTCACTCCAGTTTTAGGCCCAGCCACCTTTCTAGAACATTCTCCTCAGAACAGGGGAGGTGCCCCAGAAATGAAGTGCAGGTGGTCACACCAACTGCTACTCTGACCACTCCCAGCCCCCAGATCAAAACAGACAGGCCTAGCTTGCAGCATAAGCCTGCCTAAATTTGCCTGTGTTAGATAACCTACTAAAATAAACCTTACTAGCACCTACCTATTGATAGAGGGTGCTACACCTATATCTACAGTGCATTCTGTGGTGTACTGTTTCTAACACGTATCAGGCGGTGTATTAATATATATATATATATATATATATATATATATATATATATATATATATATATATATATATATATATATATATATATATATTCAGTGTATCCTATATCTACAGTGCATTCAGTGGTGTACTGTTTCTAATACACTTCAGGCGGTGTACACAGTATCTAATACGGTGTGTATGTACAGTTTCTACTACTTTTCTGGTGGTGTACACAGTATCTAATACAGTGTGTACAGTTTCTACTACACTTCTGGTGGTGTACACAGTACAGTGCAGCTATAGTACAGTTTCTAATACAGTGCAAGTGGTGTACACAGTATCTAATACAGTGTGTACAGTTTCTAATACACTTCTGGTGGTGTACACAGTACACAATACAGTGAAGCCGTAGTACAGTTTCTATTACTTTTCTGGGGGTGTACACAGTATCTAATACAGTGTGTATAGTTTCTACTACACTTCTGGTGGTGTACAAAGTATAAAATACAGTGCAGCCATTGTACAGTTTCTAATACAGTGCAGGTGGTGTACACAGTATCTAATGAAGTGTGTACAGTTTCTAATACACTTCAGGCAGTGTACACAGTATCTAATACAGTGTAGTGTGGTGTTGCAAAACAAAAATACATCATGTCCGGAAGGCCGCCAAGGAGAGGCAGATGCTCACAGGCCACTAAAAGAGGGCAAGCAGCCTCTGTGTCTACAGTCAGCAGTGGTGGTCGTGGACATGGTGCATCCTCTGCAGGTGGCAGTGGGGCATGCGTCCTTTGTTTCTGCTGCTGGCTGTGTTATTGAGCCACAACATGCAAAAAAGTTGGTCGAGTGGATAACAAAGCCGTCCTCATCCTCCTCATCCTCTGTCACCCAGGCTCAGAGTAGTTTTCCTTCCAAAGCAGTTTATCCCACCGGCTCCTTGTCCACAGTCACTCCTTCTGTAGCCCCACCATCATGCACGGAGGAGTCCCCAGAATTATTCAACCACAGTGTCGGGTACAGGCTGCTGGAGGATGCACAGCGATTTGGAGGCTATGATGTTGGTTCCCAGGTTGAGGAAGGGATTAACGTGAGCCTAGAGAGTCAGTTATGTTCCCCAGCTGCAGCATACTGACAAGTTTGCTCCAGTGACGAGGAGGTAGGGGATGATAAGGTCACTGACTGTACTTGGGTGCCCGAGAGAAGAGAGGAGGAGGAAGAGGCACAACTCCAATGAGGCAGTATGTCCTCTAGGGGGCAGCTTAAGGGCAGCCACCCTATTGCATCACACTGCAGAGCTCCGCAGGTGCAGGGTGCTGCTGACTCCCCGCTGACTTTTAAAAGTTCCTTGGTGTGGGCCTTTTTCGACATGTGTGCATCAGATCGCACCGTTGCTGTTTGCAACTAGGGATGAGCTTCGAGTTCGAGTCAAACTCATGTTCGACTCGAACATTGGCTGTTCGCAAGTTCGCCGAACAACGAACAATTTGGGGTGTTCGCGGCAAATTCGAATGCCGCTGAACACCCTTTAAAAGTCTATGAGAGAAATCAAAAGTGCTAATTTTAAAGGCTAATATGCAAGTTATTGTCATAAAAAGTGTTTGGGGACCCGGGTCCTGTCCCAGGGGACATGGATCAATGCAAAAAAAAGTTTTAAAAACGGCCGTTTTTTCAGGAGCAGTGATTTTAATAATGCTTAAAGTCAAACAATAAAAGTGTAATATCCCTTTAAATTTCGTAGTTGGGGGGTGTCTATAGTATGCCTGTAAAGGGGCGCATGTTTCCTGTGTTTAGAACAGTCTGACAGCAAAATGACATTTTGAAGGAAAAACCCATTTAAAACTACCCGCGGCTATTGCATTGCCGACAATACACATAGAAGTTCATTGATAAAAACGGCATGGGAATTCCCCAAAGGGGAACCCCGAATCAAAATTAAAAAAAAAAAATGACGTGGGAGTCCCCCTAAATTCCATACCAGGCCCTTCAGGTATGGATATTAAGGGGAACCCCGGCCAAAATTTTTTTTTAAAAATGACGTGATGAAGATGAAGGAAGATAGAAGAAGCATTTAAATAAAGGAATTGTCAAAAACTGTCTCTTGTCATTTTTAACATTTCTTGACAGTTTTTTAGTGAAATGGTAGGTACCCCCTTACCATTTCACACAGGGGGGGGCCGGGATCTGGGGGTCCCCTTGTTAAAGGGGGCTTCCAGATTCCGATAAGCCCCCCGCCCGCAGACCCCCACAACCACCGGCCAGGGTTGTGGGGATGAGGCCCTTGTCCTCATCAACATGGGGACAAGGTGTTTTGGGGGGCTACCCCAAAGCACCCTCCCAATGTTGAGGGCATGTGGCCTGGTACGGTTCAGGAGGGGGGGGCCGCACTCTCGTCCCCCCCTCTTTTCCTGTGGCCTGCCAGGTTGCGTGCTCGGATAAGGGTCTGGTATGGATTTTTGGGGGGACCCCACGCCGTTTTTTTTTTTTTTTTGGCGCGGGGTTCTCCTTAAAATCCATACCAGACCTGAAGGGCCTGGTATGGAATTTAGGGGGAACCCCACGTCATTTTTTTTTTAAATTTTGGCCGGGTTCCCCTTAATATCCATACCAGACCTGAAGGGCCTGGTATGGAATTTAGGGGGACCCCCACGTCATTTTTTTTTTTAAATTTTGGTTTGGGGTTCCCCTTTGGGGAATTCCCATGCCGTTTTTATCAATGAACTTCTATGTGTATTGTCGGCAATGCAATAGCCGCGGGTAGTTTTAAATGGGTTTTTTCCTTCAAAATATCAGACTGTTCTAAACACAGGAAACATGCGCCCCTTTACAGGCATACTATAGACACCCCCCAGGTACGAAATTTAAAGGGATATTACACTTTTATTGTTTGACTTTAAGCATTATTAAAATCACTCCTCCTGAAAAAACGGCCGTTTTTAAAACTTTTTTTTGCATTGATCCATGTCCCCTGGGGCAGGACCCGGGTCCCCAAACACTTTTTATGACAATAACTTGCATATTAGCCTTTAAAATTAGCACTTTTGATTATTCATGTTCGTGTCCCATAGACTTTAATGGTGTTCGCATGTTCGAACAAACTTTTTTCCTGTTCGCATGTTCTGGTGAGAACCGAACAGGGGGGTGTTCGGCTCATCCCTATTTGCAACCTATGTCTGAAGTGGATCAATCATCGCCAGAACAGCAGCCCCTTGGGCACCACATGCTTGACCAGGCATATGATGATTTGCCATGCAGTCCGTTGGCAACAGCACTTGAAAGACCCTCATCAAAGAAAAAGGTGGACTTCTCCTTGTTCCTCATCTGGGATCTCCAACCCTACTATACCTCCAGTCCTCTCAAAAACCTGCACTGAGAGGAATGAAAGTATAGCAATAGGTGTCCCAAGTACTTGCAGCCAATCTGCTAGCAGTACACCACCATCTGATTTTAGCAGGCAAATTTCCCTACCCCAGTTGCTGAACCGTAAAAAGAAATTCAGTCCCAGCCATCCACATGCTCAGCGTCTAAATGCTAGTTTGGCCAAATTGCTAGCACTGCAACTGCTGCCTTTTCAGCTGGTAGACTCTGCCCTCTTTTGTGAATTTGTGGAATGTGCTGTACCTCAGTGGCAGGTTCCAAAACACCATTTCTTTTCACGGAAGGCCATTCCGGCGCTCTACCGGCATGTGGAAAACAATGTTTTGGCCTTGTTGGACAGGGCGGTCAGCAGTAAGGTTCATATTACCACTGACTCATGGTCCAGCAGGCATGGGCTGGGAAGTTACCTTTCCTTCATGGTGCACTGGGTAACTCTGCTGGCAACTGGGAAGGATGCAATACAGGGTTCAGTGTTGTTGTAGCTTGTTCCGCCACCACTCTGCTAAAATGCTAGTGGTGATTCTGCCACAGCTCTCTCCTCCACCCCCTCCTCTTCTTCTTCCTCTATAGCCTCATCTGCAGATTTGTCCTCTGAACCAGCAGTGCTCCTTAAGTGTTCATGGGGCTACGCAAGCAGTCAGGCTAAAAGATGCAATGCGGTGCTTGAGTTGGTCTACCCAGGGGACAGGAGCCACACTGGGGCAGAGATTCTGTCAGCTCTTCAGGGGCAGGATCAGAGGTGGTTGACGCCACGCTAGCTTCAGCCAGGAATGGTTGTACGCGACAATGGCACCAACCTTCCCTCCGCCCTCCAAAAGGGACACTTGACCCATGTTCCATGTTTGGCACACATCCTGAATTTGGTGGTGCAGCGGTTCTTGAGCAGGTAACCAGGCTTACAGGATCTCCTGAGGCAGGCCAGAAAAGTCTGTGGTCTATTCCGATGGTCATACTATGCCAGTGCTCGGCTGGCTGACATTCAAAGGGAATGCAACCTGCCCACCAACTGCCTCATTTGTGACATGCCCATCAGGTGGAACTCAATGTTGGCAATGCTGCAGCAGCTGCACACACAGCAGAGGGCCATCAATGAGTACCTGTGTGAGTATGGCACCAGGACAGGGTCAGGGGAGCTTGGCTTCTTTTTGATCAGTGGTTACTGATCAAGGGTGCATGCACTGTCCTGTCACCATTTGAGGAGGCCACAAGGATGGTGAGCAGCGACAATGCATGCATCAGTGACACTGTCCCTCTAGTCTTCCTGCTGGGGCACTTGAGGCAGGACAGCGGGAAGAAGAGGGGGACCTACTTTCCTCTCAAGGCCCCCTTTATCCAGATAGCATTCCTGCGGGCCGGCCAAACACACAGGAACAGGACATCTCCTGTACCATGCCCACAGCCTCTGGCATCTCCTGTATCATGCCCACAGCCTCTGGCATCTCCTGTATCATGTTTGCAACCTCTGACCATCTCCTGTACTATGCCCACAGCCTCTAACCATGTCTTGTATCATATCTGCAACCTCTGACCATCTCTTGTCTTACATCATGTCTGCAGTCTCCGAGGGAGTCTGGAGAGGAGTCAAGAGTGGGAGCGCCGTCGAGATTGGGGTCATGGGAGAAGTCCACGTGTGTGGACTGTGGAGAGGAGACTATAGGAAAACCAGAGCCACCAAGCTGGAGCCGACTGACCGAGCCCTGCAAGGTGCACCTGAGACAGGGTTGCCAACCTCCTGCAGCATTTTTTACTGAAAAAACATGGACATTTTACTGGCGGAGTACATTTTTTACTGGCAACCTGAAAAATTTTAGAACTCCTATTGAAAACTAACAGAGTATATTGAATATTTGAACAGTATAAACATGATATGGAAACACTGATAATACCTAAAACAAAGTAATTTGCTTGATTTACACTTAAAAAGTCAACACAGCATGAAATTATCAGCCCCTGATATTTACTGGCAGTTGTAAAAAAATCACAGATTTTTACAAACTGTCAGTAAATTTACTGGCGATTGGCAACCCTGACCCGAGAGGAGGTCAGTGACAGCACCGCCAGGCCACTCTGAGGGGGGGGGGGGGTCACTAATGTAAGGGGGGAGTGAATATTTTTTTGCCTATAGAAGCAAATAGTATTATCCTATTTGTCCATGCATACTATTGTAAGCTAGAAGCATTTTTCAAGTTTCAGTTTCTAGGAGCAAAAGAAATGCTTTTTTTGCATTTTTGGGAGCGTATCGCCAGCAGAAAGAAATGCTGACAGCTCCTACCACCAGTTTCCAGCATTTTGTTTTCTTAGCCAGCGGCCCGCCAGCGTCTTTAACAACCAGTGTATAGCTGGTGTAAACAAAATAATTGCCGGCAATAAAAGATGAGAAAAAAAAAATTTGCATGGGGGTCCCCCTCAATCCATACCAGGCCCACTCGGGTCTGGTATGGATTTTGGGAGCCCAATGTCAAAAATGTAAAAAAGAAAATGGCGTGAGGTCCCCCCCCCAAAAAAAATCTATACCAGATCCTTATTTGAGCATGCAGCCTGGCAGCCCAGGAAAGGAGGGGGATAAACGAGCACTCCTCCCCCTTTTTGAACCTTACCAGACCACATGCCCTCAACATGGAGGGGGTGGGTTTGGGGTAGGGGGGCTCTCCCCTCAAAAGCACCTTGTTCCCATGTTGTGAACAATATATGCAGCGCTAGCGACTAATTTTATAGTGAAAAAATATATATATGTGCATTGCCGCTGCTGTAAAAAGTACTGGTACTTTATATATGAAACAAAATAAATACAGCGCTGGCTATGTGGATAAACAAATACTGCGCAATAGCACTAGGATCATATATAATTGATACAAGTGCTAAACATATGTAGGTGCCATAAATTATAATGAACATATATTGGAAAAACAATCCCACAATATATGCAGCGCCAGCATATATTAGAGAAATATGCGTTGCCGCTGCTATAAAAGTGCTGATAGTTGATATGTGAAACAAAATAAATACAGCGCTGGCTATGTGGGAAAACAGACAATGTGCAATGATGCTAAAATCATACAAAATTGATACCTATTATTATGAAAGTGCTAAGAATATGTAGGTACCATAAAGTCAAAGAATAATGATATTAAACCATATATATTGGCAGAAACAATCCTATTAATCAATGATGAGAGCAATCCTTCAGCCTATGATAAACAGTCTGTCACCTGATATGCTGATAAGCTGTGATTCAATGGAGACAAGGGAGATGACTCTGGATCATAGTTCATATGATGTATGCTTCAGGTTGCAGGATTTTCATGATCACCCATAAAGAATATGAAGAAAAAACACTATGGTGAAGTACTGTGGAAACAGGATATCAATTGTGCATAATAGCGCTACTCCCAAGAATTAAGTGGTGAACAGGCATTCAGAGAAACTCCCGCGTTCACCGCTGTAAGCGTGCGTTCCACGGGGACAGGAAGCAGCGTCACTAGTTTAGGACGTGAGCCGGATATTACGTCGGCGCGTTTCGCCCCTCCTCCAGGGCGTCATCAAAGACAGGAGTCAGCTGTCTTTGATGACGCCCTGGAGGAGGGGCGAAACGCGTCGACGTAATATCCGGCTCACGTCCTAAACTAGTGACGCTGCTTTCTGTCTCCGTGGAATGCATGCTTACAGCGGCGAACGCGGGAGTTTCTCTGAATGCCTGTTCACCGCTTGATTCTTGTGAGTAGCGCTGTTATGCGCAATTGATATCCTGTTTCCACAGTACTTCACCATAGTGTTTTTTCTTCATATTCTTTATGGGTGATCATGAAAATCCTGCAACCTGAAGCATACATCATATGAACTATGATCCAGAGTCATCTCCCTTGTCTCCATTGAATCACAGCTTATCAGCATATCAGGTGACAGACTGTTTATCATAGGCTGAAGGATTGCTCTCATCATTGATTAATAGGATTGTTTCTGCCAATATATATGGTTTATCATTTATCATTCTTTGACTTTATGGTACCTACATATTCTTAGCACTTTCATAATAATAGGTATCAATTTTGTATGATTTTAACATCATTGCACAGTGTCTGTTTTCCCACATAGCCAGCGCTATATTTATTTTGGTTCACATTTTAACTATCAGCACTTTTATAGCAGCGGCAGCGCATATTTCTCATTTTAAGGCTAATCGCTGGCGCTGCATATATTGTGGGATTGTTTTTCCAATATATGTTCATTATAATTTATGGCACCTACATATGTTTAGCACTTGTATCAATTATATATGATCCTAGTGCTATTGTGCAGTATTTGTTTATCCACATAGGCCAGCACTGTATTTATTTTGGTCCCATGTTGATCAGGACAAGGGCCTCTTCCCCACAACCCTAAATAGCTGGTTGTCTGGGTGTGGGGGGGGGAACTTATCAGAATCTGGAAGCCCACTTTAACAAGGGGGCCCCCAGATCCCAGCTCCCTACCCATGTGAATGCGTAGGGGTACATTGCACCAAAAAAAAGTGTCAAAAAGTGAATAAAAAAACGCAAACGTTTTTGAGAAGTCCTTTATTTAACAACTCCAACTATTCACTGGTTGTTAAGGATGCCGGCGGCCGCCCGCTCCTTGACAAAAACGTCACCGCTACTAAACACTTTTTTAAAACACTCCTAAACACTGCAAAAATGCTAAATATTCGTGCTTTTTATCCAGCATTTTTTTTGTGGTTTTTGAGCGTCTAGTGTGCATGAAGCCTACCCTGTTTCCCCGAAAATAAGACCTAGCATGATTGTCGGTGATGGCTGCAATATAAGCCCTACCCTCCAAATAAGCCCTACCCTGTTTCCCCGAAAATAAGCCCTACCCTGAAAATAAGACCTACAAGGACTTTAACTAGGGCTTATTTGGGGGGTAGGGCTTATATTGCAGCCATCACCGACAATCCTAGGTCTTATTTTCGGGGAAACAGGGTAACCATTTGTATAGTAACCACATTATATTTATTATTATTATACAGGATTTATATAGCACCGACAGTTTACGCAGGGCTTTTCAACAATATTTAAAGCGTAACTCCACTTTCGTCGAGAAAAAAAACATTCCTCTCTAGGTCAAGCCTGTGCGTTGCAAGGATTATAATAATCTTTGTTGCAGACTTTTTGTTTTTCTGAAGAAATCCCTCTGTGTTTGTCTGTGCCTCTGTTCTGAGTGAGTCTATTGGGAGTGGTTTCATAATTAACTGTCAGGTGTGGCAGCTGCAGAGCACTAATGAGGAAACCTGCTGGGCCTGTATCCCTTTAGACGTGTTCCTATTGAAAGTATCTCTTCCAAAATGAAATTTTTGTTGCAAGGGATGCCTGAAATCTGACTTGTATCTTAGTGCAGACTTCTGGGAAAATGGGTGAGCCAATCACACAAACAGGAAATGATGTTTCTGGGGAGTGGTCAGTATACATTCTGTGTACAGAACTCCTCCAGATGGCCATATTGCATTGCATTCTCAGAAAATTACAGTGGCTGCAGATTGAAAAGGAAAGGTCATTTGTAATAACATTCAATTAAAATATGATTAATGTCGCAATTAAATGCGCTATATTATTTTTTTCTTTACTTGCTATTTTTTTTCCAATACGAAAGTGGAGTTATCCTTTAAAATGTATTCATATTTTATTAATTCAAGCAATACATTTACAAATGTTGCTCCCTGCTGATGGTGGCTTGCATTTGGATTTTGTGAACATAAGTGGAATTTTGAACTAAAGTGGAGAGTTAATAACCAGGAGGTTTTTTTCTCCTTTATTTGATATGTTTGCTATCAGTTTTTAAAATTATTTTTTCCCTCCTTTTTTCTGACACTTTTTAAACAGCTTTTTCTTTTTTTTTTTCTCTTCCTGCTAATTAAGGGGAGTGGTAAATTGTTCACAGGTGTATAAAAGTATCTATACAAACTCTCCTAGGAGCTTGCTCCCTGCTGATGGTGGCTTGCATGTTGATTTTGTGAACATAAGTGGAATTTTGAACTAAAGTGGAGAGTTAATAACCAGGAGTTTTTTTTCTCCTTTATTTGATACGTTTGCTATAATTTTTTTAAATTCTTTTTTCCCTCCTTTTTTCTGACACTTTTTAAACAGCTTTTTCTTTTTTTTTTTCTCTTCCTGCTAATTTAGGGGAGTCCACTGACCAATTTTACATTCGGGTTTGGCTAATGCATCCCTTTTTAACCCTCCTGGAGTACTTGCCCCTACACTAAAAGTGTTCAGGGATGTCATTTTGCGTGATCTTGAGATGTTAGAAATAAAAAAAGCTAAGAATTCCAAGATCATCCAGGAAGGTCTGGATTCTTTATGTAGAAACAAAGATCTTGTTATTCGTCCCCCCGATAAGGGGGGGGGGGGTTGTGGTACTGGATCGCAAGGACTACATGGCAGAAATGGTTAGGATCCTTAGTGATGCTGATACCTATACCCCCCTCCCCTCTGACCCCAAGAATGGTTATTTAAGGGAGCTTAGAAAAATTATATCTAAGGGTTTCTCAAAGGGCATTTTGAAAGAAAAAGAAAGCCTTTTCTTAATTCCCAAAGCTCCTAGGACACCTACCACATACTATTTGCTGAAAGTCCACAAAAATCCCATCTGCCCCCCGGGACGCCCTATTGTGAGTGGCATTGATTCAATCACTTCCCGGGTGGGCAGATACATTGATTTCTTTATCCAGCCCCTGGTTCAGAAGATGCCTTCGTATATTAAGGATACAAGGCATGTACTAAACCTCCTTTCGGATACAAATATTAGGCCTGGTATATGGATGGTGACCGCGGATGTCACCTCCTTATATACCATCATTACCCACAATATGGGTCTAGACGCGGTAGAGGGAGCCCTTGTTAAGGATTCTGGCCTTCCTGTAAGCCAGATTTCTTTTATTATGGAGCTTCTTGGCTACGCGGCCTCTCACAATTATTTTTGGTTTTCAAATAAGTTTTATCGCCAAAGTCGGGGCGTGGCTTTGGGGGCAAAGTATGCCCCCAGTTTGGCCAATCTTTTTATGGCCAAGTGGGAGGAGGATGTCATCTATGCTCACAGGAGCCCCCATCTTATCCTGTGGGCTAGATATATAGATGACATGCTCCTCCTTTGGGATGGTGATGGCCAAGAGCTTCATGAGTTCATGTCCTCTTTCAACGTAAACGATCGAGGGATCCACCTGAATTTTGAGATGAGTCAAACTCAGATACACTTTCTGGACCTTACCTTGACCATCGAAGGGGGTGTTTTGTCCACATTCACTTTTTTTAAGGATACCGATCGCAATTCCTACATCTCATTGCAGAGCTGTCATCATAGGCCGTGGCTGAATTCAATACCCAAAAGCCAATATATGAGACTGCGTAGGAATTGCTCGGATCCTGATAAGTTTTTGACACAGAGTGACATTCTCACTGACAGGTTCCTGGAAAAGAGCTATACCAAAGAGAAGTTGTTGCCTGTGCTCAAAGAAGTATGCGATATGGACAGAGAAATTCTGTTGCGGGACAAGTCGCAGACCAACAATTCAGGCCAAGATTTTGGAGTACCCTTTGTCATCACCTATTCTCTTCAGCACAAGAAGGTGAGACAACTGGTCTCCAAACATTGGCATATTGTCACCAATGACAGGATTTTGAACCCGGTTTTGAAATCCAAACCGCAAATAGTGTTTAAAGGGGCCCCTTCTTTTAGGAATAGATTGGCTCCCAATAGTTTGGACCCTCCGGTTAACAAGACCACGTTTTTTGATCAGTTAACGGGTTTTTATAAATGTAACAAATGTCGTGTTTGTTCTTTTAACAACTGCCCAAATAGGAGGACCCAGTCTTTTGTTTCCACCAGTACAGGACAGACCCATTCTATTAACCCATTCATCACTTGTTCCACCTTTGGGGTGGTCTATTTATTGCAGTGCCCTTGTGGCTTGCAATACATTGGGCGGACCAAACGTCCCCTACAAGTTAGGCTTAATGAACATGTTACTAACATCTTGACTGGATTTAAGAATCATTCAGTCTCTAAACATTATCGTTTGGTACATAATAGAGACCCCTCTAACACCCTTTTCCTAGGAATAGACAGATACAAACCCCATTGGCGTGGTAGTTCCATGGTGCGGGAAATTTCCAGGTCAGAAATGTCCTGGATCCACAAAGTTAAGACTTATACCCCACATGGACTTAACATTGACGTAGATGTCAATGCTTTCATTGATAATTCCTGATTCTCTTTTCCCATTTAGGCTTGATTAGCATTCCTTTACCATATATATGTTGGTCTTATTATTCAAATTCAATATATTTGAGTACTATGTATTTTCAGATATGGTATCCTTTTTCTTTTTAGATCCTCTTGGGTTGGTACTATTAGTACATAATTTAAGGACGTGATATAATACTTGCTTA
The DNA here is from genome assembly GCA_037952925.1 of Lithobates clamitans. Classification (NCBI taxonomy): domain Eukaryota; kingdom Metazoa; phylum Chordata; class Amphibia; order Anura; family Ranidae; genus Lithobates; species Lithobates clamitans. The sequence continues at coordinate 737,878 of JBBGZY010001612.1, forward strand.
AGGCGTTTTTTTATATTAATTTTTTACTAAAAATATGTATATGTATTTTATTGGTAATTTTATATAATTTTTTATGTAATTATCATTTTTTATTATTATTTTTCATTTTATATTTGTTCTGATCTTTATTTTAATTTATAGCAATCATTATTTTATATTTTATATATATTTTTTTATTATTATCGCTAGTATCAGTTGAAATATCGAATACAGGTATTTATTTCTGAGCCTTCATTGTTTGTTTGGATAAGGAGACATAGTCGAGGGCTGGAGCGATATTCATAACCTCTTTTTGGGGTTGTCGTGGTCCCCCTTTACCTTTTCCCCCTCTCCTAGTACATAAGTCATGTGGTTGTTTGCATTTAAAATGACGCTTTGCTGTTTTCCGGGGCGGGACTCTGTTTGATGTTCCCCTATGGGAACATACACGCGTCATGCCCATATCCAAGATGGCGCTCTGTGTTTCTTGTAACGGTACTCAGAGCGAGGCTTGGATCAAGTATATTTAGTGGTGGTTTAGCACGCTGCCCGTTCCCCATTGAGACTGTCAGCCTATGACGAAACGCGTTTGGGAGGGACGTGCTGACGTCACCACGCTGCCTCACAGAGGACGGGAGTTTTGTTTTTATGCCGGCCGGTGTTGTGAATTTTATCCTACTACACTGTAAGTTTTTTTCTCTATACGCAATAAATAGTTTGTACGTATTACATTTGCCATCATTTTTTATACACATGTAATGCGGAGCATGAGTTACGGATGATACCATGGATCCCCGCAAACCCCATGTCTGGACGCCGGGCTGTGATTGAATCTATCTGCTATTAAAGAGCCTGCTGTCTGGTAAGCAGGTCTTAAATGCGGTTTACAGCACTTCGGTTCTTCCTTTCATTTGGTTTTTGTTGACCAATTATATGCTCCAACCTTTGTTGTATCTGGTAAGCGGCTTCAGATCTGCACCTTGGCATCCCTTCACTTCTTTTGCTCAATAGTTATATGCTCCATTTTTAATTTAATCTGGTAAGCGGCTTCATATCCCTTTTCATCTATCATCTGGTGTTTTATCACATGCCCTTTTGGGTGTTATTTCTGGTAAGCGGCTTTTTTGGATGTTTTTGCACTAGCCCTTTCACACAAAGTTTTTCTGTTTGATGTCACTCACCCCATTGTCCCCCCTTTTTTGGGCTTATGGCACTATATATTGTATGAGTTTTATGATTTATCACTGGTGGAGTGTCAGTTTTTATTTTTACTTTTTTTGATTTTTATTTTTCATCAATACCTATCCATGTCAGTATTACGCTATGTTATTTAAAAAAAATTTCTGGGTTTAACCTTCGTGGATCCGATCTGGTTTATGAGTGTTTTCTGTCCAGGACGTCTCCGGAAAGGTTCCCTAAAGGCCCAGGCTGGGTTTATAGCCACCTGTCATATTTGGCTTGCTATCTGGTAAGCATTCCATCCTACAGGAAGTGTGATACCTGGAGATTAGCTATTGATCATTAACAACCACCAATTTTTCACCATTTATTTAATCAATATATTGGTGTTGGACATTTATCACAAGGACTATACCTTTTTCACTAATATTTGATTGATTATCAACATATTATTTTTAAGCGTGGCTTTTTTTGTTTATTTTATTAAGGGGAGTGGTAAATTGTTCACAGGTGTATAAAAGTATCTATACAAACTCCTCTAGGAGCTTGCTCCCTGCTGATGGTGGCTTGCATGTGGATTTTGTGAACATAAGTGGAATTTTGAACTAAAGTGGAGAGTTAATAACCAGGAGTTGAAAACAGGAGTTAAGACAGGAGTCTTCTAACCTGTAAGTAACATCTTAAACTTCCTTTAAGTAATTGTATTGCAACTGGGAAATGTGTGCTAGCAGGGTTAAAGGTTTTGCTCTGTGCACAGTGTGCCACATGTATACAAAATTGGTGCAACAGCTCCAGGATGGATACCACTGTGACAGATATGAGCAGGTTGCGCTTCTGGAAGCTCGCATTAGAGATCTGGAGGAGCAAGTTGCAACACTAGGCAGAAAGAACAACCTTGAAAGGGGCCCTCTGCTCGCTGAGCAGGTGGTCAGTAGGGTTGATGTGGAGGGTGGAAGGGCAAGTCAGGATTATCAGATAGGAAGATGGGTTAATGTAGTTAGAGGGAGTGGAAGGGGCTCGCAGAAAAGGAAGGCCATGTCCTGTATTTGTGCATCAAAACAAATTTGCCAAGTTGAGTGAAGATGTGGCGGTGGCAAACACAGAGGTGGCAGCCCTAGATGTCACTGCTACCCCTAACAGCCGGGAGAGCAGCCCATCTAGTAGAGGTGGTGAGGGGAGTGCAGGTAGGCCTAGACAGTTGGTAGTAATAGGGGATTCTATAGTCAGAAGGACTGATAATTTGTCGCCAGGATAGCCTCAACCGAATGGTTTGCTGTCTCTCTGGTGCTAGGGTTCGGCATGTGGTGGACCGGGTGGATAAATTACTGGGAGGGGCTGGGCATGACCCAGCTGTCTTGGTCCACGTTGGAACCAATGACAGTATGCATGGAAGGTGGAGGCTCCTTAAGAATCAATTTAAAGAACTAGGCTGCAAGTTGAAGGGAAGGACCTCCAAGGTGATATTCTCTGAAATATTGGATGTGCCATGCGCAACACAGGAAAGACAGGGGGTGATTAGAGAGATGAATGCATGGCTAAAGACCTGGTGTAGGGAGGAGGGATTTGGGTTTCTAGAGCACTGGGCTGATTTTTCATTGGGGTGCAATCTATATGCTAAAGACGGTTTGCACTTGATTGGAAGGGGGTCTGCTGTGCTGGGGAAAGGTTTATGGGAAGGCTGGAGGAGTATTTAAACTAGGATTGAGGGGGGAGGTTGAACTAGAATTACATCAGACAGACAGGTCAGTTAGGGGTCAGACATTAATGGATGGGGATAGATGGGGGGAGGGTTATGGCAGGTGACAAGAAAGTCCCCATGTTGCAAACAGTCATTGGAAACCAATCAGTATAATCAAACACAGCTGGACTCAAATGAAGGTGTAGAACCATCTCAAGGATGATCAGAAGAAATGGACAGCACCTGAGGTAAATATATGAGTGTCACAGCAAAGGGTCTGAATACTTAGGACCATGTGATATTTCAGTTTTTCTTTTTTAATAAATCTGCAAAAATGTGAACAATTCTGTGTTTTTCTGTCAATATGGGGTGCTGTGTGTACATTAACCACTTAAGGACCGCCTCACGCCGATGTACGTCGGCAAGGCGGCACGGGCAGGCAAAATCACGTACATATACGTGATTTGCCTCCCGCGGGTGGGGGGTCCGGTCGGACACCCCCCCGGTGCCCGAGGCGGTCCTGTTTTGTCCCCCGGTGATCGGAGGTGAGGGGGAGGCCATCCGTTCGTGGCCCCCCCCTCGCGATCGCCGCCGGCCAATGAGAATCTTCCTTTGCTGCTGTATGCTAAACAGCAGCAAAGGAAGTGATGTCATCTCTCCTCGGCTCGGTATTTTCCGTTCCGGCGCCGAGGAGAGAAGACATCTATGTGAGTGTAAAACACAAACACACACAGTAGAACATGCCAGGCACACAAAACACCCCGATCCCCCCCCCCGATCGCCCCCCGATCCCCCCCCAATTACCCCCCCCCTGTCACAAACTGACACCAAGCAGTTTTTTTTTTTTTTCTGATTACTGCATTGGTGTCAGTTTGTGACAGTTACAGTGTTAGGACAGTTAGGGTTACCCCCCTGTAGGTCTAGGATACCGCCCTAACCCCCCCTAATAAAGTTTTTACCCCTTGATCACCCCCCGTCACCAGTGTCGCTAAGCGATCATTTTTCTGATCGCTGTATTAGTGTCGCTGGTGACGCTAGTTAGGGACGTAAATATTTAGGTTCGCCGTCAGTGTTTTATAGCGTCAGGGACCCCCATATACTACCTAATAAATGTTTTAACCCCTTGATTGCCCCCTAGTTAACCCTTTCACCACTGATCACCGTATAACCGTTACGGTTGACGCTGGTTAGTTTGTTTATTTTTTATAGTGTCAGGGCACCCGCCGTTTATTACCGAATAAAGGTTTAGCCCCCTGATCGCCCGGCGGTGATATGCGTCGCCCCAGGCAGCGTCAGATTAGCGCCAGTACCGCTAACACCCACGCACGCAGCATGCGCCTCCCTTAGTGGTATAGTATCTGATCGGATCAATATCTGATCAGATCTATACTGGCGTCCCCAGGAGTTTTTGGGTTCCCAAAAAACGCAGTGTTAGCGGGATCAGCCCAGATACCTGCTAGCACCTGCGTTTGCCCCTCCGCCCGGCCCGGCCCAGCCCACCCAAGTGCAGTATCGATCGATCACTGACACTTACAAAACACTAAACGCATAACTGCAGCGTTCGCAGAGTCAGGCCTGATCCCTGCGATTGCTAACAGTTTTTTTGGTAGTATTTTGGTGAACTGGCAAGCACCAGCCCCAGGCAGCGTCAGGTTAGCGCCAGTACCGCTAACACCCACGCACGCAGCGTACACCTCCCTTAGTGGTATAGTATCTGATCGGATCAATATCTGATCCGATCAGATCTATACTAGCGTCCCCAGCAGTTTAGGGTTCCCAAAAACGCAGTGTTAGTGGGATCAGCCCAGATACCTGCTAGCACCTGCGTTTTGCCCCTCCGCCCGGCCCAGCCCAGCCCACCCAAGTGCAGTATCGATCGATCACTGTCACTTAGAAAACACTAAACGCATAACTGCAGCGTTCGCAGAGTCAGGCCTGATCCCTGCGATCGCTAACAGGTTTTTTTTGTAGCGTTTTGGTGAACTGGCAAGCGCCAGCGGCCTAGTACACCCCGGTCGTAGTCAAACCAGCACTGCAGTAACACTTAGTGACGTGGCGAGTCCCATAAGTGCAGTTCAAGCTGGTGAGGTGGCAAGCACAAGTAGTGTCCCGCTGCCACCAAGAAGACAAACACAGGCCCGTCGTGCCCATAGTGCCCTTCCTGCTGCATTTGCCAATCCCAATTGGGAACCCACCACTTCTGCAGCGCCCGTACTTCCCCCATTCACATCCCCAACCAAATGCAGTCGGCTGCATGAGAGGCATTTTTATGTCCTCCCGAGTACCCCTACCCAGCGAACCCCCCCAAAAAAGATGTTGTGTCTGCAGCAAGTGCGGATATAGACGTGACACCCGCTATTATTGTCCCTCCTGTCCTGACAATCCTGGTCTTTGCATTGGTGAATGTTTTGAACGCTACCATACACTAGTTGAGTATTAGCGTGGGGTACAGCATTCCACAGACTAGGCACACTTTCACAGGGTCTCCCAAGATGCCATCGCATTTTGAGAGACCCCCAACCTGGAACCGGTTACAGTTATAAAAGCTACAGTTATAAAAAAAAGTGTAAAAAAAAATATATATATATATATATAAAATAAAAAAAAATAGTTGTCGTTTCATTGTTCTCTCTCTCTCTATTCTCTCTCTCTATTGTTCTGCTCTTTTTTACTGTATTCTATTCTGCAATGTTTTATTGTTATTATGTTTTATCATGTTTGCTTTTCAGGTATGCAATTTTTTATACTTTACTGTTTACTGTGCTTTATTGTTAACCATTTTTTTGTCTTCAGGTACGCCATTCACGACTTTGAGTGGTTATACCAGAATGATGCCTGCAGGTTTAGGTATCATCTTAAAAAATAATAAAGGGTTGCGCTAATACTGATGAAACATAATGAATAATTTGCAATGAAGAAAAATTCATATGGTGATCATAAATAAATCAATGTGCAAAACTTAGTGAAAAAAAGAAGTCCATAAAATAAAACATCGGTTAAGTGTTGTGAAAAGTCCATGAAATAAAACATCAATTAAGTGTTGTAAAAAATCCAAGTGACCAACAATAAGCGAAAAAGTCCAAGTGATAAAAATAAAGATCTGTGACAGCAAGGAAGGGTCCACCACCAGGTATGAAAGGGGTTGCTCCTTACCAGAAGGCCATGACCCCCCACCACAGAGGATCACAGCAAGCAGAGATCTTTAAAGCCAAAATGGGATCAGCGGTGTCCACCAGAGGTCATCTCCTCAGCATCAACTCCAACGCCCCGGGGCATAGATACCATAAAACAAAAGGGGCTCACATAGTGTAAAACCACTTACATTTATTAAAATGAAATAAAATACAGATGTACACTTACAGAGTGTCAATAGATAAACAGCCTTAAGTCCGGCTCCGTGGCCACCGGAGCTCAGGCGAAGCCTAAAACGGCACGCCAGAAGGCGTATGTCGTTCTCCCTAGTGATCGAAGGAAAAAGTGAACTTTAATCAATATAAAAATAGAGCAACATGAGTTGAAGAATGAAACTAATTTGCTCCAGGTGGATAAATGGAAACTAGAGCGGAGAGGATCCTCAAAAAGACCAATGTCCGGTGGCTCTAACACAATCTAGTGATTCCAAAAATGTTCCTCTCTACCCTGAATACCGGAGTGGATAAACCGGAAGTGGAGTGTTATGATGGTTGTAGTCACCAACCAACTTCACTTAATGGGTAGCACCATCTAGTGGATGTGTCGGAGAATACAATAAAAACCCATAATCAAATTGGGAATAGCAATATGTATCCCCCTGGTGTAAACCACTACCAGGTGGGTATCATGTACTTCCAAAAAGATATATATAAAAAGTATGTCAATTTGAAATTAAAAATTAGAGATAAAGTAGGTTAAAAAATAAAATAAAAAATAAAAAATAAATAAATGGAGTTAGGGATAAGCTTCAGCCAATAAACATTATATGATGTGCAGAAAGGTTATCCACAATCAAACCATAAAATATAACAGAAGATTGTGTATGTATATGATCTACAATATGACCCTATAGGTACTGGCGTCAAAGTGCGTTAAGAGTTATTAATAAACGCGTTGACGTCAGTGTCAACATTTAACCCAAAAGGGGTATAAGTTCGAAGTCGGTAAATCCAAGACATTTCACATTTGGAAATTTCCCTTACGAGAGAACTCCCCCTCCAATGTGGTCTGTACTTGTCGATCCCAACGTACAGAGTATTGGAGGGGTCCCTACCATGTACCTCGTCGAAATGTCTCGACACAGGGTGCTTATCAAAACCCCTGCGGATATTACCAATGTGCTCGGACAATCTTACTTTGAGAGCCCTCTTGGTCCTGCCCACATATTGCAATCCGCAGGGGCATTGAATAAGATAGATGACCCCCTCGGACGTACAGGTTATGAAGGGTTTAACCTGATAGGCCCGTGAGGTACTGGTAGATGCAAATTGACTTATTTTTCTACCTCTATCACTGTTGAAGGAGCAGACTTGACAGTTCCTGCATTTATAGTACCCTGTGAGGTCATGGAAAAAAGACCTGTTGATAATGGGTGGATCTTGCACCGTTGGGGCGATTTTGTTTCCCAGCGTGGATGCACCCTTAAATATAATACGGGGATTACTAGGTAGGACCGGACTCAAAACTGGGTCTGTAGTTAAAATGTGCCAGTGTCTCTTTATTAGATCTTTGATCTGGCGATGTTGGGTGGAGAAAGTGGTGATAAAGGGTAAACTAAAATCACCCTCGTTGTCACGTCGTTGGCCAGTATTTAGTAGCAGGGATCTATCTTTGTCCCTTACTTGTGCCAACGATCTTGATAATGCAGCCTGATCGTAGCCTTTCTCAACAAACCTCTTAGTTAGGGAAGCTGCTTGATTATCGAAGGTCTCGATTTCTGTGCAATTCCGCCGAAGGCGTGTGTATTGCCCCATTGGGACCGCCTTCAGCCAAGACTCGTGGTGACAACTGTCAAGGGGAATGAAGGAGTTTCTGTCTGTAGCCTTAAAATGGGTGGACGTCACCAGTTTGTCCCCCTGAACCTTAACCCTAAGATCAAGGAAGCTAATCTCCTCCGTGCTCATCTCAAAGTTCAACCTAATGCCCCTATCGTTGTCATTCAAAAAGGTCATAAAGTTCTCAAGCTCAATCTCGCTGCCATCCCATAGGAGGAGGACGTCGTCAATGTACCTGGCCCACAGGACCACCTGTGGTCTAGTCCAGGCCTTGACGACGTCCTCCTCCCACTTGGCCATAAAAAGATTGGCCAAGCTGGGGGCATACTTAGCCCCCATGGCCACACCCCTATCCTGGCGGAAAAATTGGTGATTGAACCAAAAATAATTATGGCTCGCCGCATAATATATTAACTCCATAATGAAATTCCTCTGGGGCGGGACAAGGTCAGAATCTCGAGTCAAGTACATCTCTACTGCCTCAAACCCCAACTCATGGGGTATGATGGTATAGAGTGAAGTCACGTCGGCAGTAACCAACCTTATGCCTGGCTTCCACACAACATGAGACAGCATATTTATAACCTGTGTGGTATCCTTAATAAAGGAAGGAACCTTTTGAACGAGGGGCTGCAGGAAGTGGTCTATATACTTGCCCATCCGGGACGTAACCGAATCAATACCACTGACAATCGGTCGTCCCGAGGGGCAAGTGAGGCTTTTATGGACCTTGGGGAGATAATAGATTACTGGGTTGCGAGGGGCCCTCGGTATTAAGAAGAGTTTCTCTCTCTTATCCAGGATACCCTGGTGAAAACCCCTGTCCACTATTACCTCCAGTTCTTTCTTATACTTAGCCCCAGGATCCCTAGCGAGGGGGGTGTACGTATCCGGGTCATCTACAATGCGATGCATCTCCTCAAGATAATCGCTTTGATCAAGGATGACTATTCCCCCACCCTTATCCGCAGGGCGGATGACCAATGATTTATTGTTACACAGAGAGTCTAAACCTGCTTCCAAGGTCGCACTCATTTTTGTTTTTTTGACCCTAATGCGTTCCAAATCCCTCAAAACCACCTCCTTAAAGGTTTTAACAGCTGGGGCAAGAGAGCCTGGAGGGTTGAAGAGTGAGGCATTAGCAAGGCCTGAATGTCTAAAACCTGAGCCTGAACCACTCGTGTTACTCGCAATGGGGTTGTTTAATATATACCTCTTGATATTGATTTTTCGTATATATTTGTGTATATCCATATATGTTTGGAACTTGCTCAGATTTCTTGGCGGAGCAAATTTCAAACCCTTATCTAATAGTTGTAGCTCAGAATCAGTCAGTGTCTGTTTGCTCAAGTTAAACACTCCGGTTCCTAGGGGCGCCTTCTTTTTGGTTTGTTGGGTCCGCCTCCCCCCTCTGACTCCTCTTTTCGTTCTCCTGGCCTTTTTTGGCCTTGATTGGTCCTGGAAAAACCCAAATCCGAACTACCCTGTGCCCCTTGTAGTCTGGGGACGGGGTTCGGTCTCGGTTGATCATAGTTACCTCCATGTCTAGCGGAGTAATAAGGCCCCCCGTTTTTCTCAGCCTCATTGTAGGTGTATCCCTGGGACTGCTGGTCATAGAAGCCCGGAGCCTCAGTGTCGGAAAGTGGAAAAAAACAGTTTCGAATAGGGATGTTGGACCCAAAATCCTTATCTTGAATCGGATAATGAGTGTAGTTGTTGTAATCAGGACCAGGTTGGCGCTGAAAAGCACCTGGTCTTGGTCCACGCATTGGGGTACCCCATGGGCGTGGTGAATTGACCCTTTGACGATTGAACTGGTTGGAGTAACTATAATCATAATGATTATTATATGTGTTAGGGGTTGTACCTGAGTAAGGATACATAGGTGTAGATACCGGGAATTTGCCCTTGGTTCTATTATTCCTCTTATCTTTACTCCTATTGGAAGTGTTCCTCGCCGGGGAGTGTTGCTACCCCCTTTCTCTATGGACAGGGGTAGGTTTCGGTATGGGTATCAAACCTCCCCCATTCACCGGTTGAGTATCCATAGCTGTATCCTCTGCCTGTTCTGAGGCAAGTTTCTTTTGCCAGACAAAGACTAGACCCGCCCGGTAGTCTTCCTTGTCCCTTAAATATTTTTTCTTTTTTTTGACCTTTTGGTCTCTTTCTTCCTTCTCTAGTGTTTTGAGAAGGGTTTTAGAGCATTCCCTATACTCATCACTAGAGGCAGAGGGTGTCAGTTTCTCCTTGACCATCTTGATCTCATCGTCCAGACGAGCTAATTTAACAGTCTTCCTCTGGACGAGGAAACGCAAGAGGCCAAGTCCGGAGTCATTGAAGTATTTAAACCACCCCTCTAGATCAACGTCTCCTTTTTGAGGGGGTATTTCCCACCTCAGACTCCTGGGGACCATAGCCTCCCTGATGTAAGTCTCAAGATAAGCTATGTCCCATTGTGTGTGTAATTCAGATATGGTCAGATTCTTTAAGCGAACAAAAAGACCACTTGTTCCTGAGTCGACAGAGGTGGGGTTAGAATCAAAAACCCAGGTGGTGTCAACCACCCTCTGCGCCCTAAACTCAAAAATATCCATGTGTTTAAGCTACTATAGTCTAAAGGGTTAAGAGCAGCAGTTAATGGGATGTTTACAGGTAAATATAGAAAAATGGTGGAAAAACTGCGCTTAAAACCAGGTGCAAATAAGATACTGTGAAAAGCAGCAATCCTCACAAAAACATCAATTGTAAATAAGCATAAAAAATAATAAAGGGTTGCGCTAATACTGATGAAACATAATGAATAATTTGCAATGAAGAAAAATTCATATGGTGATCATAAATAAATCAATGTGCAAAACTTAGTGAAAAAAAAAGTCCATAAAATAAAACATCGGTTAAGTGTTGTGAAAAGTCCATGAAATAAAACATCAATTAAGTGTTGTAAAAAATCCAAGTGACCAACAATAAGCGAAAAAGTCCAAGTGATAAAAATAAAGATCTGTGACAGCAAGGAAGGGTCCACCACCAGGTATGAAAGGGGTTGCTCCTTACCAGAAGGCCATGACCCCCCACCACAGAGGATCACAGCAAGCAGAGATCTTTAAAGCCAAAATGGGAACTATCAGCGGTGTCCACCAGAGGTCATCTCGTCAGCATCAACTCCAACGCCCTGGGGCATAGATACCATAAAACAAAAGGGGCTCACATAGTGTAAAACCACTTACATTTATTAAAATGAAATAAAATACAGATGTACACTTACAGAGTGTCAATAGATAAACAGCCTTAAGTCCGGCTCCGTGGCCACCGGAGCTCGGACAAACCCGTCCTACTGGAAAGCAGCTCGCTTGGGGGTGACGTCAGCGCGTCGTCTGGCTCCGCCCTATGCGTTTCGTGACATCATCACGTCTTCCAGGGGCACAGGCGGCGCGCCGTGTCACCCGCCTTAAGTAGTGCTGGACCGGACCAAGCCTCACTATGGATCGCTATACACGATGGACCGCACGGACCACCGCACACACTTCCGGTATCCAAGTGCGCTCCACAGTGCAAGCAACCAACAGAGACCACACAGCCCAGGCAGCACATACAGATCAATACATATCCATAAATTCTTGTACATTAAACAACTACCCATCATGGTACCTAATGTAGATAAACCTAGTGTCCAATATATATGCACAATTCAACCCAAAAGGGACCGAACATACTAAAGTAAAACGTCCCTCCAATTCATACCACCATTGACTCTCCAATCAAAAGCAAACGATCTAAGTTGAATAGGTTGGGCTAATCGGGGCCGGGAACCCACAGGGTCTCGATAGAGTTAAAGAAAGGCTAATGAGGGGCCAGTAAAGGTCTCTAACCTGATCCCATCTTCTGCGAACGACAACGCCATACAAAGGCGAAGCCTAAAATGGCACGCCAGAAGGCGTATGTCGTTCTCCCTAGTGATCGAAGGAAAAAGTGAACTTTAATCAATATAAAAATAGAGCAACATGAGTTGAAGAATGAAACTAATTTGCTCCAGGTGGATAGATGGAAACTAGAGCGGAGGGGATCCTCAAAAAGACCAATGTCCGGTGGCTCTAACACAATCTAGTGATTCCAAAAATGTTCCTCTCTACCCTGAATACCGGAGTGGATAAACCGGAAGTGGAGTGTTATGATGGTTGTAGTCACCAACCAACTTCACTTAATGGGTAGCACCATCTAGTGGATGTGTCGGAGAATACAATAAAAACCCATAATCAAATTGGGAATAGCAATATGCAATAGGTATCATCTTGGTATCATTCTTTTCAGCCAGCAGTCGGCTTTCATGTAAAAGCAATCCTAGTGGCTAATTAGCCTCTAGACTGCTTTTACAAGCCGTGGGAGGGAATGCCCCCCCCCCCACCGTCTTCCGTGTTTTTCTCTGGCTCTCCTGTCTCAACAGGGAACCTGAGAATGCAGCCGGTGATTCAGCCAGCTGACCATAGAGCTGATCAGAGACCAGAGTGGCTCCAAACATCTCTATGGTCTAAGAAACCGGAAGCTACGAGCATTTTATGACTTAGATTTTGCCGGATGTAAATAGCGCCATTGGGAAATTGGGGAAGCATTTTATCACAGTGATCTTGGTGTGGTCAGATGCTTTGAGGGCAGAGGAGAGATCTAGGGTCTAATAGATCCCAATTTTTTCAAAAAAGAGTACCTGTCACTACCTATTGCTATCATAGGGGATATTTACATTCCCCGAGATAACATAAAAAATGATTAAAAAAAAAATGAAAGGAACAGTTTAAAAATAAGATAAAAAAGCAAAAAAATAATAAAGAAAAAAAAAAAAAAAAAAGCACCCCTGTCCCCCCTGCTCTCGCGCTAAGGCGAACGCAAGCGGCGGTCTGTCGTCAAATGTAAACAGCAATTGCACTATGCATGTGAGGTATCACCGCGAAGGTCAGATCGAGGGCAGTAATTTTTGCAGTAGACCTCCTCTGTAAATCTAAAGTGGTAACCTGTAAAGGCTTTTAAAGGCTTTTAAAAATATATTTATTTTGTTGCCACTGCACGTTTGTGCGCAATTGTAAAGCATGTCATGTTTGGTATCCATGTACTCGGCCTAAGTTCATCTTTTTTATTTCATCAAACATTTGGGCAATATAGTGTGTTTTAGTGCATTAAAATTAAAAAAAGTGTGTTTTTTCCCCAAAAAATGCGTTTGAAAAATCGCTGCGCAAATACTGTGTGAAAAAAAAAAAATGAAACACCCACCATTTTAATCTGTAGGGCATTTGCTTTAAAAAATATATAATGTTTGGGGGTTCAAAGTAATTTTCTTGCAAAAAAAAATAACTTTTTCATGTAAACAATAAGTGTCAGAAAGGGCTTTGTCTTCAAGTGGTTAGAAGAGTGGGTGATGTGTGACATAAGCTTCTAAATTTTGTGCATAAAATGCCAGGACAGTTCAAACCCCCCCAAATGACCCCATTTTGATAAGTAGACACCCCAAGCTATTTGCTGAGAGGCATGTCGAGTCCATGGAATATTTTATATTGCGACACAAGTTGCGGGAAAGAGACAAATTTTTTTTTTTTTTTGCGCAAAATTGTCACTAAATGATATATTGCTCAAACATGCCATGGGGATATGTGAAATTACACCCCAAAATACATTCTGCTGCTTCTCCTGAGTACGGGGATACCACATGTGTGAGACTTTTTGGGAGCCTAGCCGCGCACGGGACCCCGAAAACCAAGCACCGCCTTCAGGCTTTCTAAGGGCGTGAATTTTTGATTTCACTCTTCACTGCCTATCACAGTTTCAGAGGCCATGGAATGCCCAGGTGGCACAAAACCCCCCCAAATGACCCCATTTTGGAAAGTAGACACCCAAAGCTATTTGCTGAGAGGTATAGTGAGTATTTTGCAGACCTCACTTTTTGTCACAAAGTTTTGAAAATTGAAAAAAGAAAAAAAAAAGTTTTTTCTTGTCTTTCATCATTTTCAAAAACAAATGAGAGCTGCAAAATACTCACCATGCCTCTCAGCAAATAGCTTGGGATGTCTACTTTCCAAAATGGGGTCATTTGGGGGGGGTTTGTGCCACCTGGGCATTCCATGGCCTCCGAAACTGTGATAGGCAGTGAAGAGTGAAATCAAAAGTTTTCACCCTTAGAAATCCTGAAGGCGGTGCTTGGTTTTCGGGATCCCGTGCACGGCTAGGCTCCCAAAAAGTCCCACACATGTGGTATCCCCATACTCAGGAGAAGCAGCTAAATGTATTTTGGGGTGCAATTCCACATATGCCCATGGCCTGTGTGAGCAATATATCATTTAGTGACAACTTTGTGCAAAAAAAAAAAAGTGTCACTTTTCCGCAACTTGTGTCAAAATATAAAATATTCCATGGACTCAATATGCCTCTCAGCAAATAGCTTGGGGTGTCTACTTTCCAAAATGGGGTCATTTGGGGGGGGGGGGGTTTGTGCCACCTGGGCATTCCATGGCCTCCGAAACTGTGATAGTCAGTGAAGAGTGAAATCATAAATTTACACCCTTAGAAATCCTGAAGGCGGTGATTGGTTTTCGGGGCCCCGTACGCGGCTAGGCTCCCAAAAAGTCCCACACATATGGTATCCCCATACTCAAGAGAAGCAGCAGAATGTATTTTGGGGTGCAATTCCACATATGCCCATGGCCTGTGTGAGCAATATATCATTTAGTGACAACTTTTTGTAAATTTTTTTTTTTTTTTTTGTCATTATTCAATCACTTGGGACAAAAAAAATAAATATTCAATGGGTTCAACATGCCTCTCAGCAATTTCCTTGGGGTGTCTACTTTCCAAAATGGGGTCATTTGGGGGGGTTTTGTACTGCCCTGCCATTTTAGCACCTCAAGAAATGACATAAGCAGCCATAAACTAAAAGCTGTGTAAATTACAGAAAATGTACCCTAGTTTGTAGACGCTATAACTTTTGCGCAAACCAATAAATATACGCTTATTGACATTTTTTTTACCAAAGACATGTGGCCGAATACATTTTGGCCTAAATGTATGACTAAAATTGAGTTTATTGGATTTTTTTATAACAAAAAGTAGAAAATATCTTTTTTTTCAAAATTTTCGGTCTTTTTCCGTTTATAGCGCAAAAAATAAAAACCGCAGAGGTGATCAAATACCATCAAAAGAAAGCTCTATTTGTGGGAAGAAAAGGACGCAAATTTCGTTTGGGTACAGCATTGCATGACCGCGCAATTAGCAGTTAAAGCGACACAGTGCCAAATTGGAAAAAGACCTCTGGTCCTTAAGCAGCATAATGGTCCGGGGCTCAAGTGGTTAATGAGGAAAAAAATGAACTTAAATGATTTTAGCAAATGGCTGCAATATAACAAAGAGTGAAAAATTTAAGGGGGTCTGAATACTTTCCGTCCCCACTGTAGATGTGCGTAGTTCAAAGTTAATCATTGGAGTTTGTTATAGACCACCCAATGTTAACGAGGAGGTGAAGACTCGGCTCCTTGCACAGATGGAAAGGGCTTTAAGAGCTGGGACGGTGATAATAATGGGGGATTTTAACTACCCAGAAATTGACTGGAGTAATGGCACTGCTGGGACAGTTAAAAGGCAAAAATGTATAAACCTATTACAGGATGATTTTATGGTCCAGGTTATTGAGGCCCCAACTAGGAATTATGCTCTGTTGGACCTGGTAATCTCAAGCCATGCAGAGCTTATTACTAATGTTCAGATAAAGGAACACCTGGGTAGCAGTGATCATAACATGATTTCATTTGAGGTTAGCTGTAAACAAGAAATACATACGGGAAAGATAAAAACACTTAACTTTAAGAGAGCAAATTTTCCAAGGATGAGGGCTGCTCTCTAGGATTTAAGCTATGAGCTTTGAGCTATGAGTAAGCACTTGGACAAGTGTGAAACGCGTTAGCCTATGATCTGTACACTCTGTCTATGATGTCCTGTATCTGATGTGTTCCTGATTTTAAAATAAAAAAACTTGGATTATTACCTCCTGGAGTGCGGCTGTCCAGATCTTCTCGTTTGCATATAGTCTCTAGGATTTAGACTGGGAGGGAATATTTGCATCGATAAACACAGAACAGAAATGGGAATTTTTCAAAAAGACTGTTTGGGACCTCACTGCAAAGTATATTCCCATGGGCAATAAGTTTAAAAGGCTAAAAACAAAACCTATGTGGCTCACGGTCAAAGTTAAAAAAACTATAAACCATAACAAAAGAGCTTTAAAAAAAATATAAAAATGAAGGAACACTAGTGTCGATTAAATGTTACAAAGATTTTAACAGAATATGTAAAAAGGAAATCAAAGGATGCAAAAAGTCAAAACAAACGACAGATTGCAAATGATAGTAGGACAAACCCCAAACAATTCTTCAAATATATTAATAGTAAAAAGGTGAGGTCTGAGCATGTAACTATAGATCTGTTAGTTTAACTTCTACAGTCGGGAAGATACTGGAGCTTTTAATAAAAGACCACATAAAAGAGTTCTTGCTGGAAAAAAAAAATTTAAGCAACAGACAGAATGGATTCATGAGAGACAGAAGTTGTCAGACAAACCTGATTTCTTTTTATGAGGAGGTAAGTAAAACCTTGGACAGAGGGGTGGCTGTGGACGTGGTAAACTTGGACAGAGGGGTGGCTGTGGACGTGGTATACTTGGATTTTGCAAAAGTGTTTGACACAGTTCCCCACACACGGCTCATGTGTAAGGTAAAGTCTACAGGCTTGGAAATATCAGTTTGTAAATGGATAGAAAACTGGCTAAAACACAGAATTCAGAGAGTAGTGGGCAATAAGTTTAAAAGGCTAAAAACAAAACCTATGTGGCTCACGGTCAAAGTTAAAAAAAACTATAAACCATAAGAAAAGAGCTTTAAAAAAATATAAAAATGAAGGAACACTAGTGTCGATTAAATGTTACAAAGATTTTAACAGAATATGTAAAAAGGAAATCAAAGGATGCAAAAAGTCAAAACAAACGACAGATTGCAAATGATAGTAGGACAAACCCCAAACAATTCTTCAAATATATTAATAGTAAAAAGGTGAGGTCTGAGCATGTAGGCCCTTTACAAAATAATCTAGAGTGGGTGACTGGGGACAAAGAGAAGGCAAATTTATTAAATAATTTCTTCAGCTCTCTGTATACAAAGGAGCATGGGGGGAGCTCATGTCCATAATGGGGGTGGTAGTGACACAGCCCCGAATGATCCACAATGGCTTAAAAGTGATATGGTCCAGACATATTTAGACAGTATAAAGGTGGATAAAGCACCTGGACCTGATGGCATCCACCCACGGATCCTAAAAGAATTGAGCTCTGTAATTTCAAAGCCATTGTATCTAATTTTTAGGGACTCATTAACGACGGGAATAGTACCACTGGATTGGCGCAGGGCAAACGTGGTGCCTATATTTAAAAAGGGATCAAAGTCTTTACCAAGTAACTATAGACCTGTTAGTTTAACTTCTATAGTCGGGAAGATACTGGAGCTTTTAATAAAAGACCACATAGAAGAGTTCTTGCTGGAAAAAAAAAATTTAAGCAACAGACATCATGGATTCATGAGAGACAGAAGTTGTCAGACAAACCTGATTTCTTTTTATGAAGAGGTAAGCAGGCCCGGACTGGCCATAGGGCAGACCGGGCATTTGCCCGGTGGGCTGCCCACTCCTTGGCCTGTTGATGCCCAGGCCGCACGGCGGGAGGTAAGCGGCGGCCTGGACAGGGCTAACACAGGCCGCGGCCGCCGCTCCCCATCGCTATGTGGCCATACCTGTGCCTTCTCCGGCCGGAACTACAAGTGAGGTTATCGGCTGCATTGGCTGAGCTGTGTGTCTCTCACACACAGCTCAGCCTCAGAGCCGCTGCTGACAGTTCCGCTCTGTGCTCGGACGGACTGCTTCTCCTCCTCCCGCCCCTCTACTTCTGTGTCTGTCCCGCCCACACACGTGAAGGAAGTTTTACTTCAGAAGATACATGCTACAGACAGCCTGTGCCTGAGCCTCCATCCTGGGGTGAGTAAGATCACCCTTGCTCCTGCCTCCCACTGTGTAAAATGAATTTAAGGGGGCTCTGTGCGGGCTCTGATGTACGGGGGCTCTGATGTAAGGGGGCTCTGATGTAAGGGGGCTCTGATGTAAGGGGGCTCTGATGTAAGGGGGCTCTGATGTAAGGGGGCTCTGATGTAAGGGGGCTCTGATGTAAGGGGGCTCTGATGTAAGCGGACTCTGATGTAAGGGGGCTCTGATGTAAGCGGACTCTGATGTAAGCGGACTCTGATGTAAGGGGGCTCTGATGTAAGTGGACTCTGATGTAAGCGGACTCTGATGTAAGCGGACTCTGATGTAAGGGGGCTCTGATGTAAGCGGACTCTGATGTAAGGGGGCTCTGATGTAAGCGGACTCTGATGTAAGCGGACTCTGATGTAAGCGGACTCTGATGTAAATGGGCTCTGATGTAAGGGGACTCTGATGTAAGCGGACTCTGATGTAAGCGGACTCTGATGTAAGGGGGCTCTGATGTAAGGGGGCTCTGATGTAAGGGGGCTCTGATGTAAGGGGGCTCTGATGTAAGGGGGCTCTGATGTAAGCGGACTCTGATGTAAGGGGGCTCTGATGTAAGGGGGCTCTGATGTAAGGGGGCTCTGATGTAAGCGGACTCTGATGTAAGCGGACTCTGATGTAAGGGGGCTCTGTACGGGGGCTCTGTACGGGGGCTCTGATGTAAGGGGGCTCTGATGTAAGCGGACTCTGATGTAAGGGGGCTCTGTACGGGGGCTCTGATGTACGGGGGCTCTGATGTACGGGGGCTCTGATGTACGGGGGCTCTGATGTAAGGGGGCTCTGATGTAAGGGGGCTCTGTGCGGGCTCTGATGTAAGGGGGCTCTGATGTAAGGGGGGGTCAGTGCGGACTCTGATGTAAGGGGGGGTCAGTGCGGACTCTGATGTAAGGGGGCTCTGATGTAAGCAGACTCTGATGAAAGGGGGCTCTGTGCAGACTCTGATGTAAGCGGACTCTGATGTACGGGGCTCTGATGTAAGGGGGGGTCAGTGCGGACTCTGATGTACGGGGGCTCTGATGTAAATGGACTCCGATGTAAGGGGGCTCTGATGTAAGCGGACTCTGATGTAAGGGGGCTCTGATGAAAGGGGGCTCTGTGCGGACTCTGATGTAAGGGGGCTCTGATGAAAGGGGGCTCTGTGCGGACTCTGATGTAAGGGGGCTCTGATGAAAGGGGGCTCTGATGAAAGGGGGCTCTGTGCGGACTCTGATGTAAGGGGGCTCTGATGTAAGGGGGCTCTGATGAAAGGGGGCTCTGTGCGGACTCTGATGTAAGGGGGCTCTGATGTAAGCAGACTCTGATGTACGGGGCTCTGATGTAAGGGGACTTTGACATAAAGGGGGGTCTGTGCAGACTCTGATGTACGGGGCTCTGATGTAAGGGGACTTTGACATAAAGGGGGGTCTGTGCGGACTCTGATGTACGGGGCTCTGATGTAAGGGGACTTTGACATAAGGGGGGGTCTGTGCAGGCTCTGATGTAAGGGGGCAGGAGGAACTGGAGATCTGCACAGTGAGCAGAGAGTAAAAGGGGGCACTGTGATTACAGAGAAAAGGGGGGGGGGGATAATTGCAGGGGCACTGTAATCATTACAGTGCCACAGTGTCCCTGTACATTACAGTGTGGAGGACCGACACCAGCCACCCCGCAAATGCCTACCGAATCCCCCCCCCCTTCCTGGAAAAATTGGCTGCTCAGTCTTAAATGCCCGGGCCTATTTTTTGTCCCAGTCCGGGCCTGGAGGTAAGTAAAACCTTGGACAGAGGGGTGGCTGTGGACGTGGTATACTTGGACAGAGGGGTGGCTGTGGACGTGGTATACTTGGACAGAAGGGTGGCTGTGGACGTGGTATACTTGGATTTTGCAAAAGCATTTGACACAGTTCCCCACACATGGCTCATGTGTAAGGTAAAGTCTACAGGCTTGGAAATATCAGTTTGTAAATGGATAGAGAACTGGCTAAAAGACAGAATTCAGAGAGTAGTGGTTAATGATTCTTACTCTGAATGGTCTAAGGTTATCAGTGGTGCACCCCAAGGTTCAGTGTTGGGACCCCTTACTCTTTAATATCTTTATAAATGATATTGGGTCTGGCATCAAAAGTAACGTTTCTGTCTTTGCAGATGACACCAAGCTATGCAGTGGAATAACGTCCTTACAGGATGTCTCCAATTTACAAGCCGACCTCAATGCACTGTCTAACCACTTAAGCCCCAGGCCATTTGGCTGGCCAAAAACCAGAGCACTTTTTGTGATTCGGCACTGTGTCAATTTAACTGACAATTGCGCGGTCGTGCGATGTTGTACCCAAACAAAATTGACGTACTTTTTTTTACCACAAATAGAGCTTTCTTTTGGTGGTATTTGATCACCTCTGCGGTTTTTATTTTTTGCGCTATAAACAAAAAAAGAGCGACAATTTTGAAAAAAAACGCATTATTTTTTTACTTTTTGCTATAATAAATATCCCCAAAAAAATATATAACAAAACATTTTTTTTCCTCAGTTTAGGCCGATACGTATTCTTCTACATATTATTGGTAAAAAAAAAAAAATCGCAATAAGCGTTTATTGATTGGTTTGCGCAAAAGTTATAGCGCCTACAAAATAGGGGATAGTTTTATGGCATTTTTATTAATAATTTTTTATTTTACTAGTAATGGCGGCGATCAGCGATTTTAATCGTGACTGCGACATTATGGCGGACACATCGGACAATTTTGACAAATTTTCGGGACCATTGGCGTTAATACAGCGATAAATAAAAATAAAATAAAAAAAAGTTGCGCTAAATTAATACCATGCAAAAATGACTGGCATATAAAATCTTAAATTGATACACGTGGACACCTATAAGTGAACTAGGAATCAATAAAAAGTGAATACAGGTGACAAAAAAATCAAATAAGGAAAATCAAAACCAAAATAAATCATTCAAAGTGTCCATAAAGTAATACAATAAAAGCGCGTCTTCCCTTAGATGAGAAGGGCTAGTGTATAAACATATATGTGCAATAAAGTCCACAACAGAAAAATCTTGATGATGAACTCTGTACTTCAGTGTAAACAAAGAAAAGGCGACTCAAGTGTGCGACTCTGTATATGATGACTCTTACCGGAGATGATGGACCCCTTAAAGAGCAGGGTCAGACGAGCAGGCAGAAATAGCCCTCTGCAGGGACATAGGATCCTCCAGTATCTCCGGTCTTAGGTTGTCTCAGGTGTTCAGTGAGGGAAGTCGCCGTATAGTAATGAATGCTTGTCAGCTGAAATCATCTAATGTAGCCGTAAAGCAATAAAAGCTTATCAGCTGGATCCCTCATCAGAAACACACTCGGGCTCAAAGCCACGAGTGAGCAGACAGAGAGGGACTCCGATCGTGTAGTAGGTTTAACCACTTGAGCCCCGGACCATTATGCTGCCTAAGGACCAGAGGTCTTTTTCCAATTTGGCACTGCGTCGCTTTAACTGCTAATTGCGCGGTCATGCAATGCTGTACCCAAACGAAATTTGCGTCCTTTTCTTCCCACAAATAGAGCTTTCTTTTGATGGTATTTGATCACCTCTGCGGTTTTTATTTTTTGCGCTATAAACGGAAAAAGACCGAAAATTTTGAAAAAAAATGATATTTTCTACTTTTTGTTATAAAAAAAATCCAATAAACTAAATTTTAGTCATACATTTAGGCCAAAATGTATTCGGCCACATGTCTTTGGTAAAAAAAATGTCAATAAGCGTATATTTATTGGTTTGCGCAAAAGTTATAGCGTCTACAAACTAGGGTACATTTTCTGGAATTTACACAGCTTTTAGTTTATGACTGCCTATGTCATTTCTTGAGGTGCTAAAATGGCAGGGCAGTACAAAACCCCCCCAAATGACCCCATTTTGGAAAGTAGACACCCCAAGGAAATTGCTGGGAGGCATGTTGAACCCATTGAATATTTATTTTTTTTGTCCCAAGTGATTGAAAAATGACAAAAAAAAAAAAAAAAAATATTTACAAAAAGTCGTCACTAAATGATATATTGCTCACACAGGCCATGGGCCTATGTGGAATTGCACCCCAAAATACATTTAGCTGCTTCTCCTGAGTATGGGGATACCACATGTGTGGGACTTTTTGGGAGCCTAGCCGCGTACGGGGCCCCGAAAACCAATCACCGCCTTCAGGATTTCTAAGGGTGTAAATTTTTGCTTTCACTCTTCACTGCCTATCACAGTTTCGGAGGCCATGGAATGCCCAGGTGGCACAAAACCCCCCAAAATGACCCCATTTTGGAAAGTAGACACCCCAAGCTATTTGCTGAGAGGCATATTGAGTCCATGGAATATTTTATATTTTGACACAAGTTGCGGGAAAGTGACACTTTTTTTTTTTTTTTTTTTTTTTTTTCATAAAGTTGTCACTAAATGATATATTGCTCACACAGGCCATGGGCATATGTGGAATTGCACCCCAAAATACATTTAGCTGCTTCTCCTGAGTATGGGGATACCACATGTGTGGGACTTTTTGGGAGCCTAGCCGCGTACTGGACCCCAAAAACCAATCACTGCCTTCAGGATTTCTAAGGGTGAAAATTTTTGATTTCACTCTTTACTGCCTATCACAGTTTCGGAGGCCATGGAATGCCCAGGTGGCACAAAACCCCCCCAAATGACCCCATTTTGGAAAGTAGACACCCCAAGCTATTTGCTGAGAGGCATGGTGAGTATTTTGCAGCTCTCATTTGTTTTTGAAAATGAAGAAAGACAAGAAAAAACATTTTTTTTTTTCTTTTTTCAATTTTCAAAACTTTGTGACAAAAAGTGAGGTCTGCAAAATACTCACTATACCTCTCAGCAAATAGCTTGGGGTGTCTACTTTCCAAAATGGGGTCATTTGGGGGGGTTTTGTGCCACCTGGGCATTTCATGGCCTCCGAAACTGTGATAGGCAGTGAAGAGTGAAATCAAAAATTCACGCCCTTAGAAAGCCTGAAGGCGGTGCTTGGTTTTCGGGGTCCCGTACGCGGCTAGGCTCCCAAAAAGTCCCACACATGTGGTATCCCCGTACTCAGGAGAAGCAGCAGAATGTATTTTGGGGTGTAATTTCATATATTTCCATGGCATGTTTGAGCAATATATCATTTAGTGACAACTTTGTGCAAAAAAAAAAAAAAAAAAAAAAATTTGTCTCTTTCCCGCAACTTGTGTCGCAATATAAAATATTCCATGGACTCGACATGCCTCTCAGCAAATAGCTTGGGGTGTCTACTTTCCAAAATGGGGTCATTTGGGGGGGTTTTGAACTGTCCTGGCATTTTATGCACAACATTTAGAAGCTTATGTCACACATCACCCACTCTTCTAACCACTTGAAGACAAAGCCCTTTCTGACACTTATTGTTTACATGAAAAAGTTTTTTTTTTTTGCAAAAAAAATTACTTTGAACCCCCAAACATTATATATTTTTTTAAAGCAAATGCCCTACAGATTAAAATGGTGGGTGTTTCATTTTTTTTTTTCACACAGTAATTGCGCAGCGATTTTTCAAACGCATTTTTTGGGGAAAAAACACACTTTTTTTAATTTTAATGCACTAAAACACGCTATATTGCCCAAATGTTTGATGAAATAAAAAAGATGATCTCAGGCCGAGTACATGGATACCAAACATGACATGCTTTAAAATTGCGCACAAACGTGCAGTGGCAACAAAATAAATACATGTTTAAAAGCCTTCAAAAGCCTTTACAGGTTACCACTTTAGATTTACAGAGGAGGTCTACTGGAAAAATTACTGCACTCGATCTGGCCTTCGCGGTGATACCTCACATGCATGGTGCAATTGCTGTTTACGTTTGACGACAGACCGCCGCTTGCGTTCGCCTTAGCGCGAGAGCAGGGGGCGACAGGGGTGTTTTTTTTTTTCTTTTTTTTTTTCTTTATTATTTTTTTGCTTTTTTAATCTTTTTCTTTTAAACTGTTCCTTTCATATTTTTTTTTTTAATCATTTTTATTGTTATCTCGGGGAATGTAAATATCCCCTATGATAGCAATAGGTAGTGACAGGTACTCTTTTTTGAAAAAATTGTGGTCTATTAGACCCTAGATCTCTCCTCTGCCCTCAAAGCAAATGACCACACCAAGATCGGTGTGATAAAATGCTTCCCCAATTTCCCAATGGCGCTATTTACATCCGGCGAAATCTAAGTCATGAAATACTCGTAGCTTCCGGTTTCTTAGGCCATAGAGATGTTTGGAGCCACTCTGGTCTCTGATCAGCTCTATGGTCAGCTGGCTGAATCACCGGCTGCATTCTCAGGTTCCCTGTTGAGACAGGAGAGCCAGAGAAAAACACGGAAGACGGTGGGGGGGGGGGGGGGGCATTCCCTCCCACGGCTTGTAAAAGCAGTCTAGAGGCTAATTAGCCGCTAGGATTGCTTTTACATGAAAGCCGACCGCTGGCTGAAAAGAATGATACCAAGATGATACCTAAACCTGCAGGCATCATTCTGGTATAACCACTCAAAGTCGTGAATGGCGTACCTGAAGACAAAAAAATGGTTAACAATGGTTAACAATAAAGCACAGTAAAGTGTTAATAATTACACACCTGAAAAACAAACATGATAAAACATAATAACAATAACAATAACAATAACAATCAATAACAATAACAATAACAATAACAATAACAATCAATAACAATAACAATAACAATAAAACATTGCAGAATAGAATACAGTAAAAAAGAGCAGAACAATAGAGAGAGAGAATAGAGAGAGAGAGAACAATAAAACAACAACTATTTTTTTTTATTTCATATTTTTTTTTTTTTTTTACACTTTTTTTTGTAACTAACTTTTATAACGGTAACCGGTTCCAGGTTCGGGTCTCTCAAAATGCGATGGCATCTTGGGAGACCCTGTGAAAGTGTGCCTAGTCTGTGCAATGCTGTACCCTACGCTAATACTCAACTAGTGAATGGTAGCGTTCAAAACATTCACCAATGCAAAGACCAGGATTGTCAGGACAGGAGGGACAATAATAGCGGGTGTCACGCCTATATCCGCGCTTGCTGCAGACACGACATCTTTTTTGGGGGGTTCGCTGGGTAGGGGTACTCGGGAGGACATAAAAATGCCTCTCATGCAGCCGACTGCATTTGGTTGGGGATGTGAATGGGGGAAGTACGGGCGCTGCAGAAGCGGTGGGTTCCCAATTAGGATTGGCGAATGCAGCAGGAAGGGCACTATGGGCACGACGGGCCTGTGTTTGTCTTTTTGGTGGCAGCGGGACACTACTTGTGCTTGCCACCTCACCAGCTTGAACTGCACTTATGTGACTCGCCACGTCACCACGTGTTACTGTAGTGCTGGTTTGACTACGACCGGGGTGTACTAGGCCGCTGGCGCTTGCCAGTTCACCAAAACACTACCAAAAAACTGTTAGCGATCGCAGGGATCAGGCCTGACTCTGCGAACGCTGCAGTTATGCGTTTAGTGTTTTGTAAGTGACAGTGATCGATCGATACCGCACTTGGGTGGGCTGGGCTGGGCCGGGCGGAGGGGCAAAACGCAGGTGCTAGCAGGTATCTGGGCTGATCCCGCTAACACTGCGTTTTTGGGAACCCTAAACTGCTGGTGACGCTAGTATAGATCTAATCGGATCAGATATTGATCCGATCAGATACTATACCACTAAGGGAGGTGTACAGTGCGTGCGTGGGTGTTAGCGGTACTGGCGCTAATCTGACGCTGCCTGGGGCTGGTGCTTGCCAGTTCACCAAAACGCTACAAAAAAAACTGTTAGCGATCGCAGGGATCAGGCCTGACTCTGCGAACGCTGCAGTTATGCGTTTAGTGTTTTGTAAGTGACAGTGATCGATCGATACTGCACTTGGGTGGGCTGGGCTGGGCCGGGCGGAGGGGCAAAACGCAGGTGCTAGCAGGTATCTGGGCTGATTCCGCTAACACTGCGTTTTTGGGAACCCTAAACTGCTGGGGACGCTAGTATAGATCTGATCGGATCAGATATTGATGCGTTCAGATACTATACCACTAAGGGAGGTATACGGTGCGTGCGTGGGTGTTAGCGGTACTGGCGCTAACCTGACGCTGCCTGGGGCTGGTGCTTGCCAGTTCACCAAAACGCTACCAAAAAAACTGTTAGCGATCGCAGGGATCAGGCCTGACTCTGCGAACGCTGCAGTTATGCGTTTAGTGCCTTGTAAGTGACAGTGATCGATCGATACTGCACTTGGGTGGGCTGGGCGGAGGCACAAAACGCAGGTGCTAGCAGGTATCTGGGCTGATCCCGCTAACACTGCGTTTTTGGGAACCCTAAACTGCTGGGGACGCTAGTATAGATCTGATCGGATCAGATATTGATCCGTACAGATACTATACCACTAAGGGAGGCGTATGCTGCGTGCGTGGGTGTTAGCGGTACTGGCGCTAATTTGACGCTGCCTGGGGCGACGCATATCGCCGCCGGGCGATCAGGGGGCTAAACCTTTATTCGGTAATAAACGACGGGTGCCCTGACACTATAAAAAATAAACAAACTAACCAGCGTCACCCGTATCGGTTATACGGTGATCAGTGGTGAAAGGGTTAACTAGGGGGCAATCAAGGGGTTAAAACATTTATTAGATAGTATATGGGGGTCCCTGACGCTATAAAACGCTGACGGCGAACCTAAATATTTACCTCACTAACTAGCGTCACCAGCGACACTAATACAGCGATCAGAAAAATGATCGCTTAGCGACACTGGTGACAGGGGGTGATCAAGGGGTTAAAACTTTATTAGGGGGGGTTAGGGGGGTACCCTAGACCTAAAGGGGGGTAATATACACTGTCCCAACACTGTCACTGTCACAAACTGACACTATGCAGTAATCAGAAAAAAAAAAAAAAAAAAAAAAACTGCTGGTGTCAGTTTGTGACAGGGGGGGGGGGGGTGATTGGGGGGGGATCGGGGGGCGATCGGGGGGGGGATCGGGGTGATTTGTGTGCCTGGCATGTTCTACTGTGTGTGTAGTGTTTGTGCACTCACATACTTGTCGTCTCTCCTCGGGCCGGAACGGAAAATACCGACCCGAGGGGAGATGACATCACTTCCTTTGCTGCTGTTTAGCATACAGCAGCAAAGGAGTGTTTTCATTGGCCGGCGGCGATCGCGAGGGGGGGGCCACGAACGGATGGTCTCCCCCTCATCACCGATCGCCGCTGGACAAACGACGACCGCCTCGGGCACCGGGGGGGGTCCGATCGGACCCCCCACCCGCGGAAGGCAAATCACGTACATGTACGTGATTTTGCCTGTCCGTGCCACTTTGCCGACGTACATCGGCGTGAGGCGGTCGTCAAGTGGTTAAATAATAGGTCTTTAATACTAATAAAAAGGAGCATATGCTCGTGGGGTAACAGGTACAAACATAAGCTTAAAATTACATAGATGAATAAAGGCCGGCTAGCTAAACAAACAGATAAAGATCACCCGTGTGCCGGGTAACATGTGGCCCTACATGTTACCCTACATGTTTCGCAATACCTTGCGTCTTTAGCGACCACTGCAAAAAAAATTGCATTGATTACTGTAAAAATGTCACTGGCAATGAAGGGGTTAACCTCTAGGTGGCGCTGTAGGGGTTAAGTGTGTCCTAGGGAGTGTTTATAACTGTAGGGGGGAGGGGCTGTGTGTGACACGACACTGATCACCACTCCCGATTACAGGGAGCTGTGATCAGTGTCCTGTCACTAGGCAGAATGGGGAGATGCTTGTTTACATCAGCATTTCCCCGTTCTTCCTCTCCGTGAGACGATCATGGGTATCCCTGCGGACATCGGGTCCGCGGGACCCACGATCATGGTCACAGAGCTCCCGGCCCACGCCCACAAGCCGCCTCTTAAAGGGCAACCTACAGGTACGTTAATCTGCCTGTACGTGCCCTTGTGCCGCAGTACATCGGCGTGAGGCGGTCGGGAAGCGGCTAATTGGGCAACTATGTGGCAGATGAGGTTTAATGCTGATAAATGTAAAGTTATGCACTTGGAGGCTAAGAATATTCATGCATCATATATGCTAGGGGGAGTACAACTGGGGGAATTCATGGTGGAGAAGGATCTGGGGGAATCCATGGTGGAGAAGGATCTGAGGGAATCCATGGTGGAGAAGGATCTGGGGGGTTTTGGTAGATCATAAGCTCAATAATAGCATGCAATGCCAAGCTATGGTTTCCAAAGCGAGCAAAGTCCTTTCTTGTATTAAGAGAGGTATGGACTCCAGAGAGGGATATCTTTTTGCCCCCCCTGTTCAAATCATTAGTAAGACCTCATCTGGAATATGCAGTTCAGTTTTGGGCTCCAGTTCTCAAAAAGGATATCGGGGAACTGGAGAAAGTGCAGAGAAGGGCAACCAAACTGATAAGAGGCATGGAGGAGCTCAGCTATGAGGAAAGATTAGAGGAACTGAATTTATTCTCTCTTGAGAAGAGGAGAATAAGTAGGGATATGATCAACATGTACAAATATATAAGGGGTCCATATAGTGAACTTGGTGTTGTTATTCTCTTTACGGTCAACACAGAGGACACGGGGCACTATTTACGTCTAGAGGAAAAAAGATTTCATCTCCAAATACGGAAAGGTTTCTTTACAGTAAGAGCTGTGAAAATGTGGAATAGACTCCCACCAGATGTGGTTCTGGCCAGCTCAGTAGATTGCTTTAAGAAAGGCCTGGATACTTTCCTAAATGTACAGAATATAACTGGGTACTGACATTTATAGGTAAAGTTGATCCAGGGAAAATCCGATTGCCTCTTGGGGGTCAGGAAGGAATTTTTTTCCCTGCTGTAGCAAATTGGATCATGCTTTGCTGGGGTTTTTTGCCTTCCTCTGGATCAACTGTGGGTATAGAATTGGGCATACTGGATTGTACGATATTTTTTATTTTATTTATTTATTTTTATGGTTGAACTGGATGGACTTGTGTCTTTTTTCAACCTGACTAACTATGTAACAAATACATTGTTATAAAAATAAATACCGGTACATAAAAAACATGCCGCTGATTTGATACAAATTGTGGTTTTACATACAGTGCCTTGAAAAAATATTCATACCCCTTGAAATTATCCACATTTTGTCATGTTACAACCAAAAACGTAAATGTAATTTTTGGGAATTTTATGTGATAGACCAACACAAAGTGGGACATAATTGTGAAATGGAAGGAAAATGATAAATGGTTTTCAACATTTTTTACAAATAAATATGTGAAAAGTGTGTGGGGGGCATTTGTATTCAGTCCCCCTTTACTCTGATACCAATTACTAAAATCTAGTGGAACCAACTTCCTTCAAAAGTCACCTAATTAGTAAATAGATTCCACCTGAGGAACACACCAGACAGGTCAGGGATAAAGTTGTGGAGAAGTTTACAACAGGGTTATGGTATAAAAAAAAAAATCCCAAGCTTTGATACCACCTCGTCAGAATTTTAAAATTGCTTACCTGAATCTTTGTACAGATGGACGATTTTAACGAGAATCTAATAATATTTTGTTGTTGGCCTAGCGTGAAAGTCCGGTTTAGCACCGCTTCCCTCTTCCTCATACAAGGTAAATGTAGCTTTTCCGGAGGGGTGAGCAATAGGTTGTATGTTTTTGAAAGCATTTGTGGTAATAAATTTTGGTAATATCCCTTTGTCTGAGCAATATTCCTCAAAGGTGGTTCGGTGTCGACTAAACCTTTGTGGATTTGGCAAGGAGTGGAAAAAATTATGTAGTTTCAGGGCACTCCAAAATGGTAAACGGAAGAGACCTGTGGCTTCTATTAACGATGTAAGGACGGGCCATTGTTCCGCTGTCAGCAATTGTGATGCTTGATAGCGATTAGTTTGCCAAAGGATTCGAAGAGTCTGGTCTCTAAAGCCTCGTACACACGATCGGATTTTCGGCAGGGGATTGTGTGATGACAGGTGACTGTTTGCCTAAAATCCGACCATTAGTATGCTCCTTCAGACAATTGTTGTCCAACTTTCCGCCAATAAATATTGGATGGCAGGCTAGTAAATTTTCAACGGACAACGGTCAGTTGTCAGATTTTCGTATCGTGTGTACACAAATCCGTCACACAAGTCCAAAGTACAAACACGCATGCTCGAAATCAATCCTCACCAAACACGACATTAGCAGAAGGTGTCCAAAGGGTGGTGTTCAAGAGCTGAAATTCCTCGTCGTACGTCACTATGCTTGTGTTTGTTGGCCGACAATTGTGTACCGTTTGTATGCAAGACAAGTTCCTGGCACATAACAAAAGTTCCTGGCACACAAGACAAGTTCCTGGCACACAAGACAAGTTCCTGGCACACAAGACAAGTTCCTGGCACATAAGACAAGTTCCTGGCACACAAGACAAGTTCCTGGCACACAAGATAAGTTCCTGGCACATAAGACAAGTTCCTGGCACATAAGACAAGTTCCTGGCACACAAGACAAATTCCTGGCACACAAGACAAGTTCCTGGCACACAAGACAAGTTCCTGGCACACAAGACAAGTTCCTGGCATATAAGACAAGTTCCTGGCACACAAGACAAATTCCGGGCACACAAGACAAGTTCCTGGCACACAAGACAAGTTCCTGGCACATAAGACAAGTTCCTGGCACACAAGACAAGTTCCTGGCACACAAGACAAGTTCCTGGCACACAAGACAAGTTCCTGGCACATAAGACAAGTTCCTGGCACACAAGACAAATTCCTGGCACACAAGACAAGTTCCTGGCACACAAGACAAGTTCCTGGCACACAAGACAAGTTCCTGGCACACAAGACAAGTTCCTGGCACAGGAACTTTTTCCTTCGGACAAAGTCTGACGCTTTGTTGGCCAACAATCTGCTGGTGTGTACCAGGCTTAAGAAGCGGGATAAACTGTGGGTCCCCTAGGATTGGAAATGAGGGAGAGTCTGTAATAGAGAGAGAAGCCTGCGTAAAAAGATGGGAGCATATGCTGACGGTGGGTCCTATTAGGGGATGCGACTTTGTCAGATGGTAGAGCGTCATAACACCAAGGAGGAGAAGTGCTATTCCCCCATACTGTTTAGGCAATGAAAGTTGGCGCCCGGGAGTACGAGGTTGTTTAGGCGCCCAAATGAATTTGATGAATAAAGAGTGTACCTGCTCCTGGGTTGGCGGCGCTGCGAGTGGCCGGAGCCGCGATGACATCACTCCCGCACATGCGCGCGGGAGTCTTCTTCCCGGCAAGGTCCCGCAGCGTCTGCCGCACCTTCATCCGGGCATTCAGAGCGCTGCATGCAAAGTGAATATCTCCTAAACCAGGGATCTTCAAACTACGGCCCTCCAGCTGTTGCGGAACTACACATCCCATGAGGCATTGTAAAACTGACATTCGCTGACATGACTAGGTATCATGGGGACTGTAGTTCCTGAACAACTGGAGGGCCATAGTTTGAAGACCCCTGTCCTAAACCGTACAGGTTCAGGAGATATTAATTTTACCTACAGGTAAGCCTTATTATAAGCTTACCTGTAGGTAAAAATTACAAATTAGGGTATACAACCACTTTAACGATGATCAGTGGCTATGAATACTTACGCACATGGGAATTTTTTATTTTTAAATTTTAATAAATTTGCAAAGATTTCAAACAAACTTCTTACACGTCGTCATTATGGGGTATTGTTTGTAGAACTTTGAGGAAAATAACTAACTTAATTTTGGAATAAGGCTGTAACATAACAAAATGTGGAAAAAGTAGAGCGCTGTGAATACTTTTCTAGATGTACTGTATGTGTTGTTGTTGTAGAGCATATCTTCTTAGGATCATTTGTATTTTATGATGCCGTATGATCCCCATATGGCATATTTCTCAGAAAGTGACAGTCATAGGATTTCCTGGTTCTTATATAAGGCTAAAGGTTTCCCAGAACACACCTCATTGTCTTCTACAGCACAGGACGGACAGGTAGGAACACACGGGAGGGGGGAGCTCCATCCCAACCAGACAATCTTCTCTTTATTACATTTCTTACAACGCTCTGTAGAGTTTCTGCTTTATTATGGGTGAAAATACATTTTTTGATTGATTATTTGGTAATCTGTAGAAGATAATACTGGAGAGATACAAAGTAACAAAGTAATTATCATAGAAATTCTTTATGTTCCTGAGAGATGATTGTAACGTTTTTTGTTTTTTTTTTGCAACTGTTGTTGTACTTGTGATTCTACGCGATTCCATTTCAGTGTTTGCCTTTAGAGTCTTGTAAATTAAAATAGATTTTTTTTTCCTGCACATTTATTTCTAAATAACAACTTTTTACCAACTTTTTTATTCTCTCTTAAGAAGAGGAGACTAAGGGGGGATATGAATGGAATCACAGAGAAAAGCGCACACATACAAAAAAAAGGTCCTATTGAATCTTGCAAGGCTACTTCAAAACATCTTAATAAGTAAATAATGGGGATTTAGTTACACCGTACGGCCATACCGTGCTTAAGCCCACCGCTGCGTCAAAGTAGCCCATTTTCAGTGGGTCCTACACTATTTATAGAATGAAAGATAAAACGCATTTCTCTTCTCCTTTTGGAGATCCTCGCTCCTTACATGGGAGAAAAGTGCTAGCTGAAAATTCCACTGCTTAACTGCACTAGTAAGGAACTCCTCGTATTAACTACTTACTGGGGGACAATGATGATGAAGTACTGGTGTGGGAGGGTGGGAAGTCTGGTCAGGACTCAATATGTAACAAACAAAAGATTGGGGGGGGGGGAGCGGCACACCCTAAACACGCATTTCTAAAGCTGGTGGGTAGGGTTGCCACCTCATCCCTTTAAAACCAACCACGTAGACCAATATTCAAATAGAACCACAGAGAATAGCGAGGGGGGGGGGGGGGAGAGATATGATCACTATGTATAAATACAGAAGTGGTCCATCTAGTGGAATTGGTGTTGAGTTATTCACTTTAAGGTCATCGCAGAGGACAAGGGGGCACTCTTTACGTCTGGAGGAAAGGAGATTTCATCTCCAAATACGGAAAGGCAGTAAGAGCTGTGAACATACGTGGAATACACTCCCTCAGGACCTGTACCCATTATGAGGGGTTCCCACCATCCATGTGCTGAGTTCCTGGATCTGTACTCCTGCTGTCCCCAAAATAAGGGGTTCCACCATCCCTGTGCTGAGTTCCCGGGTCTGTACACCTGCTGTGCCCATTATGAGGGGTTCTCACCATCCCTGTGCCAAGTTCCTGGATCTGTGCCCATTATGAGGGGTTCCCACCATCCCTGTGCCAAGTTGCTGGATCTGTGCCCATTATGAGGGGTTCCCACCATCCCTGTGCTGAGTTATGGGGTCTGGACACCTGCTGTACACATTATGAGGGGTTCCCACCATCCCTGTGCCAAGTTCCTGGATCTGTGCCCATTATGAGGGGTTCCCACCATGCCTGTGCTGAGTTCCCGGGTCTGTACACCTGCAGTGTCCATTATGAGGGGTTCCCACCATCCCTGTGCTGAGTTCCCAGGTCTGTACACCTGCAGTGCCCATTATGAGGGGTTCCCACCATCCATGTGCTGAGTTCCTGGATCTGTACTCCTGCTGTCCCCAAAATAAGGGGTTCCCACCATCCCTGTGCTGAGTTATGGGGTCTGGACACCTGCTGTACCCATTATGAGGGGTTCCCACCATCCCTGTGCCAAGTTCCTGGATCTGTGCCCATTATGAGGGGTTCCCACCATCCCTGTGCTGAGTTATGGGGTCTGGACACCTGCTGTACCCATTATGAGGGGTTAATTTTGTTTATTGAAAAATTTTACAAACAACAACTTATATACATAAAACCATAATAAATAAATAAAACATATTTACAAAATAATTGAATTTGATAATACAAAACAAGAACATTATAAATGGTACAAACCAAATTGCGCACAACACAATCCCTACAGGAGATCCAGACTAAGAAACATCACCATCACCATGCATGTAGCCTTTTATCAAAAATATATTTAATCTTAAAATCTAGGGCAGTGAATCAAGAATACAAAGAAAAGCCGCACACCCCGAGATCAACAGGCAGCAGCTACAGAGTCCTGATATTCCTCCACGCCCTTATCCAGGCCTACTGCTGCCACCTGCCTTTCTCAAGACCCCAAATCTTCCCAACCTCACCCAGAATGTCCTGCATCACCACTTCGACAGGGAGGATTTTGCTTCGTAAGCTGAGTTCCCGGATCTTTACACCTGCTGTGCCCATTATGAGGGGTTCCCACCATCCCTGTGCTGAGTTCCTGGGTCTGTACACCTGTTGTGCCCATTATGAGGGGACCCACCATCCCTGTGCTGAGTTCCCAGGTCTATACA
The DNA here is from genome assembly GCA_037952925.1 of Lithobates clamitans. NCBI lineage: Eukaryota > Metazoa > Chordata > Amphibia > Anura > Ranidae > Lithobates > Lithobates clamitans. The sequence goes on from JBBGZY010001612.1 coordinate 772,158, forward strand.
CCTGCTGTGCCCATTATGAGGGGTTCCCACCATCCCTGTGCTGAGTTCCCAGGTCTGTACACCTGCTGTGCCCATTATGAGGGGACCCACCATCCCTGTGCTGAGTTCCCAGGTCTGTACACCTGCTGCGCCCATTATGAGGGGTTCCCACCATCCCTGTGCTGAGTTCCTGGGTCTGTACACCTGTTGTGCCCATTATGAGGGGTTCCCACCATCCCTGTGCTGAGTTCCCAGGTCTGTACACCTGCTGTGCCCATTATGAGGGATTCCCACCATCCCTGTGCTGAGTTCCCAGGGCTGTAGACCTGCTGTGCCCATTATGAGGGGTTCCCACCAGGTCTGTACACCTGCTGTGCTCATTATGAGGGGTTCCTTGCATCCCTGTGCTGAGTTCCTGGATCTGTACACATAATCTCATTATCATGACAATGACCACCCCAGACAGTCCGGCTCCCCCATAGGACTAACTTATGCAAAAGAAGCCAAAAGCAATTAGTGACCAGCTCTGTCTGGATAACTTAAAAACACATTAAAACAACGAGTTCTCCTGCAGCCCAAAGTCCGGGACACCCCCCATCCCTGTGCTGAGTTCCCAGGTCTGTACACCTGCTGTGCCCATTATGAGGGGTTCCCACCATCCCTGTACTGAGTTTCCGGGTCTGTACACTTACTGTGCCCATTATGAGGGGTTCCCACCATCCTCGTGCTGAGTTCCTGGGTCTGTATACCTGCTGTGCCCATTATGAGGGGTTCCCACCATCCCTGTGCTGAGTTCCTGGATATTTACACTTGCTGTGCCCATTATGAGGAGTTCCCAACATCCCTGTGCTGAGTTTCTGGGTCTGTACACTTACTGTGCCCATTATGAGGGGTTCCCACCATCCCTGTGCTGAGTTCCTGGGTCTGTACACCTGCTGTGCCCGTTATGAGGGGTTCCCACCATCCCTGTGCTGAGTTCCCGGGTCTTTACACCTGCTGTGTCCATTATGAGGGGTTCCCACCATCCCTGTGCTGAGTTCCTGGGTCTGTACACCTGCTGTGCCCATTTTGAGGGGTTCCCACCATCCCTGTGCTGAGTTCCCGGGTCTGTACACCTGCTGTGCCCGTTATGAGGGGTTCCCACCATCCCTGTGCTGAGTTCCCAGGGCTATAGACCTGCTGTGCCAATTATGAGGAGTTCCCACCAGGTCTGTACACCTGCTGTGCCCATTATGAGGAGTTCCCCCCAGGTCTGTACACCTACTGTGCCCATTATGAGGGGTTCTCACCATCCCTGTGCTCTGAGACATTTTCCCGATGTGCGGCTGCCGACTTCCTGGCGGGCTCTCCACGTGGAATGTGCGGACACGCCGGAGATCATCCTTACTAGAGAGAGTCGATGACGCGGTGGCAGACACAGGCAGCTCAGCTGACACAGTGTCCAGGGAGAGGCAGGAACAGAGAGGAACACACAGGCAGCAGGCACTCCATCATGGCTCTGTCGCCGTGTGTCACATGACATGTCTGTTGGGTACTGATTTTGTCAACTTATTAGTAATAAGTTAACCAATTTAGCCATGTTATGGCTAAATCAATAGACGTCCTCCCGTGCCCGAGCGGCCTGCGCGCCCCCTGCAGGGCGCACGCGGCATGCTCTGTGATCAGAGAGTCTATGAGACTCGGCTGATCACAGATCGGAGTAAGGGGTCGATCCCGACCCCTTACCACGTGATCAGCTGTCAGCCAATGACAGCTGATCATGTGATGTAAACAGAGCCGGTAATCGGCTATTATTTCTCCTCCCGCTGATAGCGGGAGGAGAAAAAAAAAGCCAATCACCGGCGGCTCTCAGAAGGACATCGGTCCCGATCAAGGAGAGCTACCGCCAGCTCATCTGTGCCCACCTGTGCCACCTGCCAGTGCCACCTACCAGTTCACAACAGTGCCGCCTACCAGTGCCCACCAGCGCCACCCATCAGTGCCCACAGTGCCATCTATCAGTGCCTCATCAACAGTGCTGCCTATCAGTGTCACCTACCAGTGCCAACTATCAGTGCACCTATCAGTGCCATCTTATCTGTCCCCATCAGTGCCACGTAACGTTATCTGTGCCTATCAGTGCTCACCAGCGCATATCAATAAAGGAGAAAAATGATCTGTCACAGTGTGTCACATACAGGGCCATCTTTAAAATTGATTGGACCCTGGGCAAACATTTTCTCGGGCCGTCCCGAATCGACTTATCAACTATTTGCGTGGAAGTGTTGGATCAAGGGGCAGCTGCTTTGGGCCCGGAGCAGCTGCCCCTTTTGCCCTGTGTTAAAGACGGCCCTGAAAACATCCATTCTGTGTTCCTGCAAAGCAGGGACAATGATCTCTCTATGCCTTCCACTTAGTAAAAGCACCTCCTCCACAGTAAGAGAACAAATTTTAGGCACATATTTAACCCTTTGATCGCCCCTGATGTTAACCCCTTCCCAGCCAATGTCATTAGTACAGTGACACTACATATTTTTTTTAGCACTGATTAGTGTCACTGGTCCCCAAAAAAACTGTCCGATTTTGTCCACCGCAGTATCACAGTCTTGCTATAAGTCGCTGATCACCGCCACTACTAGTTAAAAAAAATGAAAAAAAATTTCAATAAATCTATCCCATAGTTTGTAGGCGCTATAACTTTTGCGCAAACCGTTCAATATACACTTATTGGGATTTTTTAAATTTTTTTTTTACCAAAAACATAGCGGAATACATATTGGCCTAAATTGATGAAGAAATTAGATTTTTTTTTTTACATTTTTTTTTTATTGGATATTTTATAGCTCTTTTTTTGTTTATAGCGCAAAAAATTTAAACCGCAGCGGTGATCAAATACCACCAAAAAAAAGCTCTATTTGTGGCGAAAAAAAGGCATACATTTTAGTTGGTTAGAGCATCGAATGACCGTTCAATTGTCAGTTAAAGGGGTTGTAAAGGTAATTTTTTTTTTTTTTTAAATAACAAACATGTTATACTTACCTCCACTGTGCAGCTCGTTTTGCACAGAGTGGCCCCGAACCTGATCTTCTGGGGTCCCTCGGCGGCTGTCTCAGCTCCTCCCCGCAAGAACTAAACACCTTCATGCGAAGTCTCTCGCATGGTGTTTAGTTCTCGCGGGCGCGCTCCCGCGATACAGCTGGCGGCTATAGCCGCTGACTGTATCACTCGGCCCCGCCCCCCGGCACGCTGCGTCATTGGATGTGATTGACAGCAGCGCGAGCCAATGGCTGCGCTGCTTTCAATCCATCCACTCTAGCCAATCAATGACCAGGCTGAGCGGCGAAGAGGAAATCGGGGGCGAGCGTAGCAGTTGAACGGGCTCAGGTAAGTAAAAGGGGGGGCTGGGGGGGCCGGTATTGTTGGATGTTTTTTTACCTTAATGCATAGGATGCATTAACGTGAAAAAACGTGAACCTTTACAACCCCTTTAAAGTAACTTAGTGCCATATTGCAAAAAATGGGCTGGTCATGAAGGGGGGTAAATATTCCGGGAAGTAGAGGGCCCTGCTCCTTAGAGCTTACAATCTAAGAGGGAAGATCAAGAGATACAAGAGGTAATAACTGTGGGCGGTGTGCTGATTGAGAAGATAAATGTACAGTTGTTAGGTGGGGGCCAGATAGGCTTCTCTGAAGAGATGAGTTTTCAGGGATCGTCTGAAAGTGGATAAAGTAGGAGAAAATCAGACAGATTGGGGTAGAGTATTCCAGAGGATGGGAGAGGCTCTGGAGAAGTCCTGAAGGTGAGCATGGGATGAGGTAACAAGGGAGTTTGCAAGCAGAATGTCTTGGGAGGAGCGAAGAGAACAATTAGGTTGGTATTTTGAGACTAGGTTAGTGATGTAGCTGGGGGCCAGGTTGTAGATGGCTTTGTAAGTTATAGTTAGTATCTTGAAATTAATTTGGGGGTTAAGTGGCAGCCAATGGAGGGATTGGCAGAGGAGTATAGCAGATGCTGAGCAGTTTGTGAGGTGGATGAGCCTGGAAGCAGCGTTCATGATGGACTGAAGTGGGGATAGCCTATTTAGAGGGAAACCAATGAGGAGGGAGTTGCAATAGTCAAGGCGAGAGATGACCTGGGAGTGGATTAGAAGCTTCGTGATGACATTGGTTAGGAAGGGGCATATCTTGGAGATGTTGCAGGGGTTGAGGAGGCAAATTTTGGATATCGATAGGATGTGGGGCCAAAAGGTTAGTTCAGAATCCAGGATTACACCTAGGACCTTGGCATTGGGGGGAGAAGTTGATAGTTAAGCCGTTGATATTGACAGAGAAATCAGGGGAAGTGGCACCTGAGGGAGGATATATCATGAGCTTGGTTTTGGATAGGTTGAGTTTGAGAAAGTGATGTGACATCCAGGCTGATATGTTTGCTAGTAAGTTAGTGATGCGTGAGGAGACAGATGGAGAGAGCTGGGGGTTGGAGAGATAGATTTGGGTGTCATCAGCGTAGAGATTATATTTAAAGCCGTAGGAGGCAGTCAACTGACCCAGGGAGGTGGTGTAGATTGAGAAAAGGAGAGGTTCAAGAAAAGAACCTTGGGGGACTCCAACTGAGAAAGGAAGAGGAGAGGAGGAAGTAGAGTTGTAAGTGACACTGAAGGAGCGGTGGGATAGGTAGGATGAGAACCAGCGAAGAGTACAGTCACAGAGCCCAAAGGAGTGGAGTTTATTGAGAAGGAGGGAATAGTCCACTGTGTCAAAGGCAGCAGAGAGATCCAGGAGAAGTAGTACAGAATAGTCCACTGTGTCAAAGGCAGCATAGAGGTCCAGGAGAAGTAGTACAGAATAGTGTCTGCTGGTTTTAGCCATTAGTAGGTCATTTAAGAGTTTGAGGAGAGCAGTTTCCGTGGAGTGTTGAGGGCGAAATCTGGACTGAAGGGATCAAGAAGTTTATTCATGGTCAGATGGTCACTCAGTCGGTTGTAGACCAGTCTTTCAAGAAGTTTGGAGGAGAAGGTGAGTAAGGAAATGGGACATAGGTTGTTAAGATTGGTGGGGTCCAGTGAGGGCTTTTTAAGTATGGATGCGACTAGCGCATGTTTTAGAGAGTTTGGGAAGATGCCACAACAGCGGGAGAGGTTGAAAATGTGAGTTAGAGAGTGTAGAATTGAGTCAGAGGGTGAGCGTAGCATTTGCGAGGGAGCAGGATCCAGGGGGCAGGTAGTTAGATGATTGTTAGATAAAAGTTTAGCAACCTCATTAATAGTAGCAGGGTTGAATGGGGGAAGTAATGATTGTATCTGTGGACATGGGGTGTTGCATGGGGGAGGCTTTTTCACATTGGAGATCTCCTCATGAATTGTATCAATCTTAGTTTTGAAGTGTTTGGCGATCTCCAGGGCAGTGAGCGAGTTAGAGGGTGGAGGCAGTGGAGGACAGAGTAGAGTGTTGAAGGTAGAGAAGAGTTGACGTGGACTGTATGAGAAGGTGTCAATGAGTGTGATAAAGTACGTTTTTATAGTTTTCTTTTTCAATGAACCTTCTGGTTATATGGTATAAGTGTATATAATGTATCTTTATTTTTTATGGTTTCCTTATTGCTGTCATCTATTCTATAGAAACTGGTTCTCAAAGTTAACATGCATTCCAACTTCTAGAAGAAGAAATGTGTCAGTGAGGCGGATTTATTCCTGGATAAATAGGAATAATGTACTGCATGACTTTATGTAATTATATATTTTTCAACAATTCCAACACAGCATTGTTCTGCGTTTCTTAAAGTGATTGTAAAGCTTTGATTATTTAAAAAAATAAAAATAACAAACATGTCATCCTCCTTGCCTCCACTGTGCAGCTCGTTTTGCACAGAGTGGCCAAGAACATCCTCTTCTGGGGTCCCCCAACAGCTCCTTCCCGCATTAGATAACCCCCTAGGAGAAGCGCTCTCCCGGGGGGGTTACCTTGCGGGCGCGCTCCCGAGTCCATCATTCGGCGTCCATATCTAGGACATCTGTCGATCATCTGTGAAGTCAACCCCGTACATCATGTGACCTGTAAGTAAAGAAGACCATATTTTTATCAAGAAGTGTTTTTTCGTCTTCCAGGACACTCTCACATTTTGTTTCATTCAGCATGATCCACATGAGTTTACGTTTCATTAATGCGATATCTTTTAACAGGGCTTTTCCCACACAGTCCCGATAGCGATTTTGGCTTCTGAGAACATAAAATATATTAAAGTCTGGGTACATTGCGGGACATTTTCGACTGGCTTATTTAGGAGGGCAATGCTTGCGTCTTTGGTGATCTTTACCATCGTGACTGAGAATATTAATGAGTAAACCCTCATCCAAAAGCAGCGAACCTGAGGACAGGCTTTTATTCTCAGGCTGTGGCTGTTTTCTAAAGCTTTTGCTCCACTTTTGTTTTGATCAGGGCTTTTTTTTCAGCTGGAACTTGGTGAAACTCAGTTCCACCACCTCTGAATCAGGCCCTCTGGTCCCTGCTCACCACTTGCACTTGTAAAGTCCGGCTTCCGTGTTTACAATTAACAGCTTGTCTCCCAACGGCTCCCACAAATCTGATATCCTGGGTGGCTCCCACTGAGTGCAGGATGGGGACAAGGGAGATGCAGGTGCCGTGCAGTGCAGTGCAGATTCCGACACCCCCACTGGATGAACTCCCTGCAAGTGAGAGAGGCAGACCCATCTACAGTGTGCGGGGAGGTACCATAAGGGGGGGTTGCATGCAGAGGTCAGAGCTGAAGAGGGGTGAAAGTGAGATGTGGATGGGGGATGCAGAGGTAAGCAGCTGTGGAAGAAGTATGTACTCTGCACTCTGTGTTTAGCGCACCCCTGAACTCTGCGCTGTGTGTAGCGCACCCCTGAACTTTGCGCTATGTGTGTAACACACTCCTGGTATTTATTGTTCCTTTAAAACCCTTCCACTGTTGGTGAAATTTGACCATACTCACTATTTGATGTGGTTTGGAGGGTGGGGGGGGGGGTACGTGGTTGAGTTCCAACACCTATTTTCTGAGAAAAAAGGCCCTGGTTTTGATGCAGCTGAAATATTTGGCTGAATTAATCCTTTGAGGGGATAAGTCCTATTTACAAATAAATATATGAAAAGTGTGGCATGCATTTGTATTCAGCCTCCTTTACTCTGATACCCCTAATTAAGATCTAGTGGAACCATTTGCCTTCAGAACTCACCCAATTAGTAAGTCCACCTGTGTGTAATTTTAATCTCAGTATAAATGCAGCTGTTCTGTGAAGCCCTTTAGAAGTTTGTTAGAGAACCTAAGTGAACAAACAGCATCATGAAGGTCAAGGAACACACCAGACAGGTCAGGGATAAAGTTGTGGAGAAGTATAAAGCAGGGTTAGGTTATAAAACAATAAATATCCCAAGCTTTGAACATCTCGCAGAGCACTGTTCAATTCATCATCTGAAAATGTAAAGAGTATGGCACAACCGCAATCTTACCAAGACATGGCCGTCCAGCTAAACTGACAGGCCGGGCAAGGAGAGCATTAATCTGGGAAGCAGCCAAGAGGTCCATGGTAACTCTGGAGGAGCTGCAGAGATCCACAGCTCAGGTGGGGGAATCTGTCCACAGGACAACTATTAGTCGTGTACTACACAAATCTGGCCTTTATGGAAGAGTGGCAAGAAGAAAGCCATAAGAAGTCCCGTTTGCAGTTTGCGAGAAGCCATGTGTCCACAGCAAACATGTGGAAGAAGGTGCTCTGGCCAGATCTTGAATTTAATTTTTTTGCCTAAAAGCAAAACACTGGACATCCCCCTGAACACCCCATCCCCACCGTGAAACATCATATTGTGGGGATGCTTTTCTTCAGCAGGGACAGGGAAGCTGGTCAGAGTTGATGGGAAGATGGATGGAGCCAAATACAGGGCAATCTTAGAAGAAAACCTGTTAGAGTCTGGTAAAGACTTGAGACTGGGGCGGAGGTTCACCTTCCAGCAGGACAACGACCCTAAACTTACAGCCAGAGCTACAATGGAATGGTTTAGATCAAGGCATATTCATGTGTTAGAATGGCCCAGTCAAAGTCCAGACCTAAATCCTAATTGAGAATCTGTGACAAGTCTTGAAAATTGCTGTTCACAGACGCTCTCCATCCAATCTGACAGAGCTTGAGATATTTTGCAAAGAAGAAAGGGCAAAAATGTCCCTCTCTAGATGTAGAAAGCTGGTAGAGACATCCCCAAAAAGACTTGCAGCTGTATTTGCAGAGAAAGGTTCTACAAAGTATTGACTCAGGGGGGCGCTATACAAATGTACCCCACACTTTTCACATACCGGTATTTATTTGAAAAAAAAAAATTATGATTTTCCTTTCACTTCAATTATGTGCCACTTTATGTTGGTCTATCACATAAAATCCCAATAAAATAAATTTGTTTTTGGTTGTCAGATGACAAAATGTGGGAAATTTCAAGGGATATGAATACTTTTTCAAGGCACTGTATATACAGTAGTTACAGTATATACACAGTAGTTTTTCAGTATATGGTACTGGCAAACTTAATCTCACTGAAGGAAGGATGAATGGAAAAATGTAACAAGACGTTCTTGATAAAAAAAAAAACCTGCTGCAATCTACCAGGATGATGAAGATGAAATGAGGGTTGTTACTGACATGTGGTGAAAATTTCATGTCAATAGCACCTTTAGAAATATATTTACCTAGAAAAATTGTAATGTGCTCAATACTAATTTTACCCGCTGTGTGTGTATGCAGTGTATATGTATATGTGTGTAGCAAGGTCCCCGGCCTCCTTCGGTCTAATGAGAACCCCCAAGGCTAGAGATGGCTGACATCCTTCTGTATATGGTGGGTTGTGAGGCATATTGGGTGCAAAAACACTTCTTGGATGCAAATGAGATTTTATTTCTCTTAACAGAACTTTGAGAGCGAGGGTTAGGGCCAGGACACCCGTAGGTAGTTTCAAGATTAATTGTCAGACTCCGAGACCTCAACAGGAGGTCCGTGCCCAATGAGCTTATGCAGAGTGGACACGGACACAGCCCGCTCTGCTCTAAGGGCGGCTGGTGTAAACAAATCAGCTGTCGGTTTACACCCAACTGCCCCCCTATCTGATCCACTAGATGGAGAACGGATCCCTTTCCATTTTTTGATTAGTTGATCGGATTAAAGGTAGGCGGGTGTAATTGGACACAAGTCCATTTAGATCTATCGCTCTTTAGTAGTGAATTGAGGGACAGATCAGGTCCACCTGAAAAATGGACAGGCGGACATGATCAGACCTGTTGTTTGAACCCACCCCCAACCTTTTCACTTTAACTACTTGCCACCCACTTTCAGTACATTTACTGCGGTAGGTTGACACACGCATCCTGGATCACAAACATGTGCATCGACCAGCCTGTTCCGGGTAGGGATGCACATTCATTGCCCCTTTGTTTCGAGGCGAGGTCTGGGGAGAGGCCAGGGGTGGGGTTGAGGGTGGGGCTGAAGGGGAGGGCCCATCAGGTAGTCTATACCGGGCCCCATTATTATTATTATACAGGATTTATACAGCGCCAACAGTTTACGTAGCGCTTTACAACTTGGGGGTAGACAGTACAAATACAATACACTTTAATACAGTAGGAATCAGAGGGCCCTGCTCCTTAGAGCTTACAACCTAAGAGGGAAGGTCAAGAGATACAAGAGGTAATAACTGTGGGTGATGTGCTGATTGAGAAGATAAATGTACAGTTGTTAGGTGGGGGCCAGATAGGCTTCTCTGAAGAGATGAGTTTTCAGGGATGGTCTGAAAGTGGATAAAGTAGGAAAAAAACAGACAGATTGAGGTAGAGCATTCCAGAGGATGGTAGAGGCTCTGGAGAAGTCCTGAAGGTGAGCATGGGATGAGGTGACAAGGGAGTTTGAGAGCAGGAGGTCTTGGGAGGAGCGAAGAGAACGTTTAGGTTGGTATTTTGAGACTAGGTTAGAGATGTAGCTGGGGGCCAGGTTGTGGATGGCTTTGCACGTTATAGTTAGTATCTTGAATTTATTTTCGTGGTTGAGTGGCAGCCAATGGAGGGATTGGCAGAGGGGTATAGCAGACGCTGAGTGGTTTGTGAGGTGGATGAGCCTGGCAGCAGCGTTCATGATGGACTGAAGTGGGGATAGCCTATTTAGAGGTAAACCAATGAGGAGGGAGTTGCAGTAGTCAAGGCGAGAGATGACCAGGGAGTGGATTAGAAGCTTTGTGATGAAATTGTTTAGGAAGGGGCGTATCTTGGAGATGTTGCGGAGGTTGAGGCTGCAAATTTTGGATAGCGATGGGATGTGGGGCCGAAAGGTTAGTTCAGAGTCTGAGATTACACCTAGGACCTTGGCGTGGGGGGACAAGTTGATAGTTGAGCCGTTGATATTGACAGAGAAATCAGGGGAAGTGGAACCTGAGGGAGGAAATCTCATGAGCTTGGTTTTGAATAGGTTGAGTTTGAGGAAGTGATGTGACATCCAGGCTGATATGTTTGCTAGTAAGTTGTTGGTGCGTGAGGAGACAGATGGAGAGAGCTGGGGGGTGGAGAGATAGATTTGGGTGTCATCATTAGGGGTGCAACGGATCAAAAAACTCACGGTTCGGATCGTTCCTTGGATCAGGAGTCATGGTTCGGATCATTTTCGGATCAACAAAAAAAAAATCTCCCCCACTGTAATATCCACAATCTCCTTATTGACAGGGTGTGGCAGAGTATTGGCAGAGTATTGGCAGAGTATTGGCAGGGTATGGCAGGGTATGGCAGAGTATTGGCAGGGCATTGCAGAGTATTGGCAGGGCATTGCAGAGTATTGGCACTGCTGCCATCCGATCTCTCCCCTCCACTGTACAGATCAGTACACAGAGGGGAGAGAGGAACCGGCGTCATGACAAGTGATCATATGACGGAGCGATCACATGCTAAACGGCCACTGGATGTACCAAGATGGCCGCCGCTCCGGAGCTAGGCCGAAGCCGCGGCCTTTCCTATGGCCGAGGCCACAGAGCACTCCGCGGATCGCGGGTGTCCCGTACGGATCAACCTCCGCGGATCAGATCACGGATCGATGACGATCCGTTTCACCCCTAGTCATCAGCGTAGAGATGATATTTAAAGCCATGGAAGGCAATCAACTGACCCAGGGAGGTGGTGTAGATTGAGAAAAGGAGAGGTCCAAGAACAGAACCTTGGGGGACCCCAACAGAGAAAGGAAGAAAGAGGAGGAAGTAGAGTTCTAAGTGACACTGAAGGAGCGGTGCGATAGGTAGGATGAGAACCAGCGAAGAGTACAGTCACGGAGCCCAAAGGAGTAGAGTTTATTGAGGAGGAGGGAATGGTCCACTGTGTCAAAGGCAGCAGAGAGATCCAGGAGAAGTAGTACAGAATAGTGTCTGCTGGTTTTAGCCATTAGTAGGTCATTTAAGAGTTTGAGGAGAGCAGTTTCCGTGGAGTGTTGAGGGCGAAATCCGGACTGAAGGGGATCAAGAAGTTTATTCGTGGTCAGATGGTCACTCAGTTGGTTGTAGACCAGTCTTTCAAGAAGTTTGGAGGAGAAGGTGAGTAAGGAAATGGGACATAGGTTGTTAAGATTGGTGGGGTCAAGTGAGGGCTTTTTAAGTATGGATGCGACTGGCGCATGTTTTAGAGAGTTTGGGAAGATGCCACAACAGAGGGAGAGGTTGAAAATGTGAGTTAGAGAGTGTAGAATTGAGCCAGAGGGTGAGCGTAGCATTTGCGAGGGAGCAGGATCCAGGGGGCAGGTGGTTAGATGATTGCTAGATAAAAGTTTAGCAGTCTCATTAATAGTAGCAGGGTTGAATAAGGGAAGTAATGATTGTATCTGTGGACATGGGGTGTTGCATGGGCGAGGTTTTTTCACATTGGAGATCTCCTCATGAATTGTATCAATCTTAGTTTTGAAGTGTTTGGCGATCTCCAGGGCAGTGAGTGAGTTAGAGAGTGGAGGCAGTGGAGGACAGAGAAAAGTGTTGAAGGTAGAGAAGAGTTGACGTGGACTGGATGAGAAGGTGTTAATGAGTGTGATAAAGTGCGTTTTTATAGTTTTCTTTTTCAATGAACCTTCTGGTTATATGGTATAAGTGTATATAATGTATCTTTATTTTTTGTGGTTTCCTTATTGCTGTCATCTATTCTATAGAAACTGGTTCTCAAAGTTAACATGCATTCCAACTTCTAGAAGAAGGAATGTGTCAGTGAGGCGGATTTATTCCTGGATAAATAGGAATAATGTAATTCTACAAAGTATTGACTCAGGGGGGCTCCATACAAATGTACCCCCCACACTTTTCACATATATTATTTGAAAAAAACATTTATCATTTTCTTTTCACTTCAGTTATGTGCCACTTTGTGTTGGTCTATCACATAAAATCCCAATAAAATAAATTTGTTTTTGGTTGTCAGATGACAAAATGTGGGAAATTTCAAGGGGTGTGAATACTTTTTCGAGGCACTGTATATACAGTAGTTACAGTATATACAGTAGTTTTTCAGTATACGGTACTGGCAAACTTCATCTCACTGAAGGAAGAATGAATGGAAAAATGTAACAAGACGTTCTTGATAAAAAAAATTTAAAAAATCTGCTGCAATCTACCAGGATGATGAAGATGAAATGAGGGTTGTTACTGACATGTGGTGAAAATTTCATGTCAATAGCACCTTTAGAAATATATTTACCTAGAAAAATTGTAATGTGTTCAATACTTATTTTACCCGCTGTGTGTGTGTGTGTGCAGTGTATGTGTATATGTGTGTAGCAAGGTCCCCGGCCTCCTTCGGTCTAATGAGAACCTCCAAGGCCAGAGATAGTTGACATCCTTCTGTATATGGTGGGTTGTGAGGCATAATGGGTGCAAAAGCAGTTAGAGTCATTGGGCACCAAACACTTCTTGGATGCAAAATAGATTTTTTTTTCTATTAACAGAACTTTGAGAGCGAGGGTTAGTGCCAGGACACCCGTAGGTAGTTTCAAGATTAATTGTCAGACTTCGAGACTTCAACAGGAGGACAGCCCTGCAGGGAAAAGCATCCAGCAAGACGCCACATCTGTATGTATAGGAATGCTGTCTCCTATGGCAACAGTCTTTAACAGTTCCTAACACAAAGTGTAACAGTTCCTTCACTTCCACTACAATCACTTCTTGTAGTTTTTTAGCCCACTGAGCTCCCAGTCTCTCACTAGACTAGACTAGATGATTCACTGTCACTGAATCCCTTGAGCTCTTTCAATTTTCACAGTAGTATCTTCCTCAAGCGTCGCCCCTGCCTCTCTGCTGGGTCCTTTGTTTGGCACTCAAGATACTTCTCAAGCTTCACCTCACTGGCCTGCTCAGTCCCTGGCTTGGCACACAAGGCTGCTCTGCAAGTGTCGCCTCCACTGGCTGGGTCCCTGGCTTGATACCCACTGTAGTTTCCCGATTCTTCACCATCCCTGGTTGGTGAGAATACTGCTTCGGTACTTGCTTCAGCTACTTACTGTGGTCCCTGGTAACAAGGTGGTTGGTTCCTTAGTGGCAACAGCTTCCCTTTTACCTCCGACCACAACGGGTTCTCCAGCCGGCAGAACCGTCACTTCTGGTTGGACTGCAAGCCGCAATCCCAACCCTGCGCTGCTCTCTTGTTTCTGGATAGGCCCTCAGACAACCTAGCAACCAGATGTGCTCGTGATAGGCCCAAACTCTGGCCTAGCAGACGGGACAATACAACACATGTCCACCCAGACAGCCGTCCAGGTGGCACAGAACACCGATCACCTGACTCCACCTAGATATATAGGTTCTCCCAGTAGGCCAAGGGATTTAAGAAACCCCCTGCCCATTGGTTGAGATTACCCATAACCACTTAAGGACCGAGCCTCTTTCTGAGATGTGTTGTTTACAAGTTAAAAACAGGGTTTTTTTGCTAGAAAATTACTTGGAACCCCCAAACATTATACATTTTTTTTTCCTAACACCCTAGAGAATAAAATGGCGGTCGTTGCAATATTTTCTGTCACACTGTATTTGCGCAGCGGTCCTACAAGCGCACTTTTTTGGGGGAAAAAAATACACTTTTTTTTAATTAAATAAGACAACAGTAAAGTTAGCCCAATTTTTTTTTATGTTGTGAAAGATAATGTTACGCCGAGTAAATTGATACCCAACATGTCACGCTTCAAAATTGCGCCCGCTCGTGGCATGGCGACAAATTTTACCCTTAAAAATCTCCATAGGCGACGTTTAAAAAAATTCTACAGGTTGCGTGTTTTAAGTTACAGAGGAGGTCTAGGACTATAATTATTGCTCTTGCTCTACCGATCATGGCGATACCTCACATGTGTGGTTTGAACACCGTTTTCATATGAGCGGGCTACTCACGTATGTGTTCGCTTCTGCACGCGAGCTTGTCGGAAGGGGCGCATTTAAAAAATTTTTTTTTTGTTTTTCTTATTTAACCTTTTCTTTTTTTTAATTTTTACACTGTTTAAAAAAAAAATGTGTCACTTATATTCCTATTACAAGAAATGTAAACATCCCTTGTAATAGAAAAAAAGCATGACAGGACCTCTTAAATATGAGATGTGGGGTCAAAAAGACTTCCGATCTCATATTTACACTAAAATGCAATATAAAAAAAAAAAAATGTTGTCATTTAAAAAAATGAAAAAAAAATGACCCTTTAAGAGCCATGGGCAGAAGTGACGTTTTGGCGTCGCTTCCGCCCTGCAATGATATGGAGACGGGTGGGGGCCATCTTCCCCTCACTCGTTTCCATGTCAGGCCGCAGGAAGGACCCAATCGCCTCCGCCACTGCTGGCGGCTCCAGTAAGGGGCGGAGGGCACCGGAGCGTGGAGGGAGGGGGGCCCCCTCTCCCCCTGCCGACAATAGTGATCTTGCGGCGAATCCGCCGCAGAGACCACTTTTATCTTAAACCGGACCGCCCGCTGAAGACAAGGATACTGGGGTTATGGCAGCTAAATGCTGCCTTAACAACGATATCCTCCTTCAAAGTACCGACGTATAAGGACGGGGGGCGGTCCGGAAGTGGTTAATCTGACCCTTGTCATATCTAATGCCACCAGGTACCCGGCCACCTAGCGGCAAAAGAGACGTGCAGCAATTACAGATTTGGAGTGAAATTAATTAATCCTCAACAATTAGCCAAGGCAGCTATACGTGGCAGGTAAATTTAGGAGCAACCCTGCCTAAACACCAGGGTGCTACATCTGTGTGTGTGTGTATATTATATTATATTATACTATTAATATAAAAATATATATATATATATATATATATATATATATATATATATATATATATATATATATATATATATATATATATATATAATACAGTATACCTACACATAGTCAGAACCTAGCATGTTGAGTTTAAACAAATTCCACAGTAAAAGCAAAAGTCAAAGTTAAGCCGACAGATACGATCTCTATGTGGGTTTGTTCTGGAATGTACTGATGGGGACATCAATCCTAAAGGTTAAATGTAGTGTGTTTTCACAAGAGAACACAGTTTACAAAGGGACCTGAGGAAATGAGAGGAAAGAAGAGCCGAATGGTAGAGCCGCCCACACCAGAAAATGTGTAATGCCTTTTGTTGGCAAAAAATAACACCAGTATTGTTATAGAAAACCATATGTCATGCAGACGGAAAGTCAGTACACTGTTTCCCCCAACTCTAATTTTAGTAGTATTATGAGATGGAATACTTGGCATGTTCTTCCTATATTGTATAAGCCACTGGCTCTTCAAAGACCCTTATTACTTTTTTGTAAGTCCCACTATAAAAAAAAAAAGTGTTTGAAAAGACAAATTAGTTGCGGTTTGTTAGCTTGCTTAAACTTTCCATCGTCTTTGTCTGCCAATCCAGTCATAGAGCCCCATTCCCGTTCCTTGGACAGAGCGGTGGAGATAGCCAGGGCCCAACTTAAGCCAACTTTATCCGAGGCACCATTTATTGCTTTGTTTCTCCATTGTCTAGTTCTCATTGAAAGCTAAAGCCCAAATCATACATACTGTACCATAGAAACATAGAAGAGTGATTGAAAAAAGACCAAGTGGTCATTGGGGGGGTTATGGTGACCCCTGACAGGGAAACGTTGGCTCACCCAAGTCTAAGTACAAGTTGGTCTTCACCAGAGCTCCTGAAGGTAGACATGCGTGGGAAATCCTCATGGCCTCTGGTTTTCTTTGCTGCAAAATGGCACCAGGTCATGGTCCTCAGGATTAATCCACCAAAGGGTTGTTGGCTATGGTGTGGGGACATTCATGATGTGGTCGTAGCGCTACCCCCATAGGGGCCGCTGGTGAATGTGGTTCGTCTCCCACCCTGCACAGCCAGTCACGCAAATTTCAAAACGCACTCAAGAAGTCCTTGCACTTTGTTTTTTTTATATTATTAGGGGAATTAAACTTGGAAGGGGTACATATGGGATGCCCGCTTGATTTGAAAAAAATTACACAGGGACTGAACTATATACATTTCGGTATATACAGCCTCTTCTCCTCAACCTCCAGCGCATACACTTGCTTGCAGACTATCAATCCCAGGACCAGCTAGAACTGATGTGGGGACCTGACACTGACTCTCTCAGGCCCAAAGCAAATGCCCTTTGCAGGCAGGGACCACGGGCCCCTATGGTATAGAAAAAATATGGTAGTCCTTGGTGCTAGCTGTCCTACATGTGGCTACTGCTCCCAGTACTACCTCTTCAGGGACTGCCAACCCACCTGGCTACGGCTGCCCTTTTCCCCTGCCCGTGCCACCACAGTTTCCTGACTGGCTCTGCACACATCCCAGTCCTCTCAGGCATGCGTCCCAGTCCTCCTTACTGTGTGACACTCACCAGCCTTCCTGGCTGTTCCTGTTGCTCCTGGAGACTTGCCCAGCAGTGTTCTCTTCTTGCTCCCAGTGCCTCCTGGCCAGGACACCTCCGTAGTTTTGGGAAGGTCCCGTCCGCACCCGAGCCCAGACCCAATGTCACCCCCCCAGACTGGGGAGCTCCCTCAAAGGCCGTAACAGTCTAACACCTCCTCTCCAGCTTCCATCCGAACTCTCCTCCCCAGCTGGGCTCACCCAGAGTATTTGAGGGGGCCTGCCCCCTGCCAATCCAAGTTAGGGATTGGTCAGGGTCCTTAGAACACTTTTTATGTTTTGTTTATGTTTTATTATTTTTCACATATTTTTTAGGACCGCTATTGGGGGGGCTTCGGTGAAATATCAGGGGTCTATTCAAACCCCTGGTTTCTCACTTTTGAGTCAGAAAAAGGGATGGAGGACAGATTCATCTGTCCCTTTCTCTGCAGCCTCAGCTGAACAGGAATTGCTCTGTACAGAGGCTTCCCATTCATTTATAAACTGCGCTGCAGGGGGGGAGGGAGAGCAGGGAAGCACACAGGGGGGAGGGGCAGCAGGACAGGGATAGGAAGGCAGTGGGAGTAGCATGTAAATGAACCAATGCCCTCAGTTTCTGTCCTTGCAGCGGCTAAATGTCTGCGGAAGGGAAAGGAGGAGAAGCGGGCATTCATCAGTTACATGCAGGGATCGGCTGACTTTTGAAATTATATTAACATATGAATGCCTTCTGGGTGTTAACATTTTTAATCGCCACGGTTAAATCTACCATGGCAATTTTATGAAAAGTGTTTATTGTAAAGTCTCGTGTTGTTTGTTGTTTTTATAGAAAAAAAATGTTATACTTACCTGATCTGTGCAGTTGGTTTTGCACAGAGCAGCCCGGATCCTCCTCTTCTCGGGTCCCTTGTTGGCGCTCCTTGCCCCTCCCTCTTGTTGAGTGCCCCCAGAGCAAGCTGCTTGCTCTGGGGGCACCCGAGCCGAGCCGCAGCTCCTAGTATTCATTCAGACACGGAGCCGCAGTTCAGCCCTGCCCCCTTATTCTCCTCATTGGCTAACTAACTTTCACAGCAGTGGGAGCCAATGGCGCTGCTCTGTCTCAGCCAATCAGGAGGGAAAGTCCCGGCTGGCCAAGGCAGTCGTGGACATCGCTGGGTTGAGATTGGCTCAGGTAAGTATTAGGTGAGCTGAGGGGGGCTGCTGCACACAGAAGGCTTTTTATCTTAATGCATAGAATGCGTTAAGATAAAAAAGAGACATACAATGGAATGGTACTGGCGCAAACCTGTGATCATTAACCACTTGCGGACCGCCCGTGGCAGTTTTATTGCGGCTGTTTGAAGGAGGATATCGTTGTTAGGGCAGCAGCTAGCTGCCATGACCCCGGTATCCTCGTCTTCAGCAGGCGGTCCGCTACAAGATAAAAGTGGTCTCTGTGGCGGATGCGGCGCAAGATCACTTTTATCGGTGGCGGGAGAGGGTCCCCTCTCCCGCCGCAATCCGGTGCCCTCCGCCGCTTACCAGAGCCGTCGGCAGCGGCGGAGGCGATTGCGTCCTGTCTCCTGTCAGGAATGGAGAACAGTGAGGAGAAGATGGCCCCCACCCGTCTCCATACAATTGCTGCGTGGAAGCGACGTCAAAACGTCACTTCCGCCCACAGCTCTTAAAGGGCCATTTTATTTAAATAATTTTTTTAAATTACAATTTTTTTTTTATTGCATTTTAGTCTAAATGTGAGATGTGAGGTCTTTTTGACCCCAGATCTCATTTTTAAGAGGTCCTGTCATGCTTTTTTCTATTACAAGGGATTCCTTGTAATAGGAATATAAGTGACATTTTTTTTTTTTTAAAAACAGTGTAAAAATAAAAAATAAAAAGTAAAATAAATAATAATAATAAAAAAAAAATTTAAACGCGCCCCGTCCCGACGAGCTCAGATGCAGAAGCGAACGCATACATGACTAGCGCCTGCATAGGAAAACGGTGTTCAAACCACACATGTGAGGTATCACCACGATCGGTAGAGCGAAAGCAATAATTCTAGCCCTAGACCTCCTCTGTAACTTACCCTGTAGCATTTCTTAAACGTCGCCTATGGAGATTTTTAAGGGTAAAAGTTTGTCGCCATTCCACGAGCGGTCACAATTTTGAAGCGTGACATGTTGGGTATCAATTTACTTGGCGTAACATCATCTTTCACAATATAAAAAAAATTGGGCTAATTGTACTGTTGTCTTATTTTTTTTATTCAAAAAAGTGATTTTTTTTCCAAAAAATAAGACCACTGTGCAAATGCGATGTGAAAAAAAGTATTGCAATGACCGCTATTTTATTCTCTAGAGTGTTAGAAAAAAAACCCCAATATATAATGTTTGGGGGTTCTAAGTAATTTTGTAGCAAAAAAAAACTGTTTTAAACATGTAAACACCAAAATCTCAAAACGAGGCTGGTCCTTAAGTGGTTGATAATAGGGACCATCAGTCTATGGGTGGGCAGTGGGCAGTGAAGAAGAAAGTCATGGGGATGATTTAGCAGATGGTAATTCTGCAATGACGGTGGACGTTTCAAAAACTTTGGGGCAGGCCTCTTCGGGGAAGTAGAAGCATACTCCAGGAACATGCAGAAAGACAGAAGCAAAGGCGCCTCTTAAAAGGAGAAGTATGTTATAATTTTTTTCTTTTTTTTTCTTTTTTTTTTTTAGATTCATACTTACCTAGGTGGATGGAGCATCAGACCGATGCTGTATCTGTCCCCCGGCGTCTCTGCACTGAGAACCGAGCAACCAAACAACGCCGATGGCTCGGTTCCCTCACCTCCCTGAGCAGAGAGCTGCTGACTGTCATCTCTCCTGCTCTCCTCCTCCACGCTCACTGGAGCAGTGACATCAGCGGAGAGCAGACTTCAGACCGCTCTCCGCTGAAAACGGGCCACAGGAGTGCAAAACGAATTGCACTCCTGTGATCAAGAGGGGAAGCCAAGCCTAAAAAGCTCAGGCTGGACTTCTCATTTAAGTAAAAACTGTATGGCATTTGTTATAACAAAGTTTAAAAACACTCACATCTTAGTAAGTGTAGATACACACATCAGGGATTCTTGTGATGGTGAGTCGGTGTGCTCGCTGGTAAGCCAAGCTTGAGAAAGGAGCGCGCCTGTCACTACCATCGTCGGAGCGTACGCTCAGAAACGCGTTGTGGTCATCTCCTGTGACTTCACACGCCCGCCACTGAGGTCCGCTAGTGTTCCAGCCCTCCATCCTGTTCCAGTCCACACACAGCCAACTTATGGCATCTACAGGAGACAAGGCGGAAACCCTGGCA
Source organism: Lithobates clamitans (assembly GCA_037952925.1). Lineage (NCBI taxonomy): Eukaryota > Metazoa > Chordata > Amphibia > Anura > Ranidae > Lithobates > Lithobates clamitans. Next base: position 792,330 of record JBBGZY010001612.1, read on the forward strand.
TACAAAGCCGCTTACCAGCGAGCACAGAGACTCCCGATAAAGTGGTTGTAAAGGCAGAAGGTTTTATTTTTTTATAACTGAAAACTAATAAAGTGAAGGTGCCCTACCTGTCAGCCTGGCCCTGGTACGAATGATGTTGGCAGTAGGCCCTGATCTCGTGAATGTAATCGGTTCCACAATGATGCTTTGTGATGGTATTTCCAGTCCAAGGTGGTAGAAGGAATCCTGGAAATACAATCCATCCAAAGGCTAATTAGGTTTTACACTCGTAATTACATGACAATACACTGTGTAATTATAACACGGCAGAGAAGAAACCTGAATACGGGAAGGTGTGACCAACGGAGGATTTCAGGTGAACTCCAGGCAGATATAAAGGACACAAATGAACTCAGCTTTTTGATCATTAATTACTAAAGGGGCTGTTTATTAAAAAAAAAATCTGCGCGAATGTCACAATCATTTACCCAGCCATCACAAATTCTGACCGCATATTTGCATAATACGCTGTTTTCCTATGATCGGCAGCTCTATCTATTGGCCAAAATGTGATATTTTCCTCACTGAGGTACTTCATGAAAAATACAACATTATGGCCACATAAATGGTTATGACTAGAGTTGGGCAGAACACCCCCCCTCCCCCCAGTTTGGTTTGTGCCAGAACTCTCAAACATCACAAACATTTGAACCCGGACTGCGAATCCTATTGAAGTCTATGGGACCAGAACTTGAAAAATCAAAAGTGCCCATTTTGAAGCCTTATATATGCAAATTATTGGTCATAAACAAGGTATGGGGGCCTGTGTACTGCCCTGGGGGACATGTATCAATGCAAAAAAAAATGTTTTTGTTGTTGAAGGAGCAGTGATTTTAATGATGCTTAGAGTGGAACAATAAAAATTGAAAAATTTCTTTAAATATAGTGCCTGGGGGGGGGTCTCTTTAGTCTGTCTGTAAAGGAGCGCATCTGTACCATGTATAGAACCTGCTGCAGCAAAACTGATATAAGAAAATGGAAACAGAGAAAAAGGTGCCACTTAAGTAAAACTGTATAATTTTAATGAACAAGGTGCATTAAAAAAAACTCAAATTGAAGTTTCTTTATAGAGGCATACAGAGATCCAATGAACATCAATCTCCGTTCTGGCTGGCAGCATCAGTCTCTTCTTGTAAAGCCGTGTGAATCAGAGCTGGCGCCCTGTCCTCCAGATGTCTTCTGGCTCTCGGACGGGAACCAGAACAAGGTCGGAAGCGCAGTCAGCAGGTCTTAGGAGAGGGCTTAAATGCAGCGTATGGCGGGATGACATCACGGACGTGATGCAACGCGTTTCAGAGCGTGGGCAGTGATGCCTCGGTGGTATCGCCACCTGGTGGAGATGATTGTAAGGGCACTCTATACAACAATAATGGGTTACAATTGTAGGGGCAAGGATGAAACATGTGCAATAAGCAAACGGGACCGCAAGATTAAAAAAAATATGTAAAAATATATATTTATTTATTTATGTTTATTTCAGTTACTTATATAGCGCCCTCAATTTACGCAGCACTTTACATATATATTGTACATTCACATCAGTCCCTACCCTCAAGGAGCTTACAATCTAAGGTCCCTAACTCACATTCATACATACTAGGGACAATTTAGACAGGATCCAATTAACTTACCAGCATGTCTTTGGGGTGTGGGAGGAAACCGGAGTACCTGGAGGAAACCCACGCAGGCATAGGGAGAACATACAAACTCCAGGCAGGTAGTGTCGTGGTTGGGATTCGAACCAGCGCCCCTTCTTACTGTTCCGCCCTATATATATATATATATATATATATATATACACACACACATGTAATATTTCCCCAAAACAGTACTATATGGATTAAATGTCAATCTGTACTTAAATAAAATAATAAAAATAAAAGTTAATTAAATAGTAAAATATGCACTTTTAAACGTATAAACAACCATTAATAACCGATGATACCCATATATTAGGAGACAACTAGTGAGAATAAAAAAAAAATGGATATTCACATGGGAAGGACAAAGATATATTAATATTTAGAATATTAATGCCCAAGAAATATATAAAACGAAAAAAACAATTATTAAAATAAATTTTATATTAAAGGGGAAATATATATATATATATATATATATATATATATATATATATATATATATATATATATATATATATATATATATATATATATATTTATAGTGGGGCAAAAAAGTATTTAGTCAGTCACCAATTGTGCAAGTTCTCCCACTTAAAAAGATGAGAGAGGCCTGTAATTGTCATCATAGGTATACCTCAACTATGAGAGACAAAATGTGGAAACAAATCCAGATAATCACATTGCCTGATTTTTGAAAAAATTTATTTGCAAATTATGGTGGAAAATAAGTATTTGGTCAATATCAAAAGTTCATCTCAATACTTTGTTATATATCCTTTGTTGGCGATGACAGAGGTCAAACATTTTCTGTAAGTCTTCACAAGGTTGTCACACACTGTTACTGGTATGTTGGCCCATTCCTCCATGCAGATCTCCTCTAGAGCAGTGATGTTTTGGGGCTGTCACTGGGAAACACAGACTTTCAACTCCCTCCAAAGGTTTTCTATGGGGTTGAGATCTGGAGACTGGCTAGGCCACTCCAGGACCTTGAAATGCTTCTTACGAAGCCACTCCTTCGTTGCCCAGGCGGTGTGTTTGGGATCATTGTCATGCTGAAAGACACAGCCACGTTTCATCTTCAATGCCCTTGCTGATGGGAGGAGGTTTGCACTCAAAATCTCACAATACATGGCCCCATTCATTCTTTCATGTACAACGGATCAGTCGTCCTGTTCCCTTTGCAGAGAAACAGCCCCAAAGCATGATGTTGCCACCCCCATGCTTCACAGTAGGTATCGTGTTCTTTAATTGCATCTCAGCATTCTCTCTCCTCTAAACATGACGAGTTTTGTTTCTACCAAACAATTCTACTTTGGTTTCATCTGACCATATGACATTCTCCCAATCCTCTTCTGGATCATCCAAATGCTCTCTAGCAAACCTCAGACGGGCCCGGACATGTACTGACTTAAGCAGAGGGACAGGTCTGGCACTGCAGGATCTGAGTCCCTGGCGGCGTAGTGTGTTACTGATGGTAGCCTTTGTTACGTTGGTCCCAGCTCTCTGCAGGTCATTCACTAGGTCCCCCCGTGTGGTTCTGGGATTTTTGCTCATCGTTCTTGTGATCATTTTGACCCCACGGGGTGAAATCTTGCATGGAGCCCCAGATCGAGGAAGATTATCAGTGGTCTTGTATGTCTTCCATTTTCTAATTATTGCTCCCACAGTTGAGTTATTCACACCAAGCTGCTTGCCTATTGCAGATTCAATCTTCCCAGCCTGGTGCAGGTCTACAATTTTGTTTCTGGTGTCCTTCGACAGCTCTTTGGTCTTCACCATAGTGGAGTTTGGAGTGTGACTGTTTGAGGTTGTGGACAGGTATCTTTTATACTGATAACAAGTTCAAACAGGTGTCATTAATACAGGTAATGAGTGGAGGACAGAGGAGCCTCTTAAAGAAGAAGATACAGGTCTGTGAGAGCCAGAAATCTTGCTTTTGTTTGTAGGTGACCAAATACTTATTTTCCACCATAATTTGCAAATACATTCTTTCATTCTGTGACTGTTCTTGAATGGCCCAGACAGAGCCCTGACTTAAACCCAATTGAGCATCTCTGGAGAGACCTAAAAATGGCTGTCCACCAACGTTTACCATCCAACCTGACAGAACTGGAGAGGATCTGCAAGGAGGAATGGCAGAGGATCCCCAAATCCAGGTGTGAAAAACTTGTTGCATCTTTCCCAAAAAGACTCATGGCTGTATTAGATCAAAAGGGTGCTTCTACTAAATACTTAACAAAGGGTCTGAATACTTAGGACCATGTGATATTTCAGTTTTTCTTTTTTAATAAATCTGCAAAAATGTCAACAATTCTGTGTTTTTCTGTCAATATGGGGTGCTATGTGTACATTGAGGGAAAAAAATGAACTTAAATGATTTTAGCAAATGGCTGCAATATAACAAAGAGTGAAAAATTTAAGGAGGTCTGAATTCTGTCCCCACTATATATATATATATATATATATATATATATATATATATATATATATGGAATAAATATATTAATTAGAGGAATCTAATAGTAAGCAACAAAGTTAATAAGCAAACGTATCTTGTAAGATACGTGCGTATCTTGTAAGGTGTGCATATATATGGAGATATGTGTATAGGTATATGGGGAAATAAGGGGAAAATATAGATTAACAAAAAATATGTGAAAAAAGTTGCGCTACTAGTGACACAAGAAAAATTACTCCAAATCAGCAGCTAGCATCAACGACGTGACAAATTGTGTATGAAAATAGAAAATATGAAAATGCAGCACTTAAGAAATACAAACGCCCCAAGGATCACCTTAGGGGTAAGTATTTGACTGGTGAATCATAAGTGGTGAAAAATTACCGGTATATGAATGTGCTAAAATACACTAAAAGTGACAAGTGCATAAATGATGATGAATGGACTCATATTAACATGGCATAGACAAGTACTTGGAGTACATGTGATCGCATGGCATAAGCTAATCAAGATGACGATGAGTCTGTAAAAAACACAAGCACATCCATGAACTCCTCTATATAGAGATGTATAGTCTGTTGGAGAAGGCAGTAGAAGATATTTCTTCTGATGATGACAAATATGGGAAACGACTTCCCCACACAGCAGTCAGAGATGTGCATCAAAAACAACAGAGGGGATGAATACTCTTTCCCCAAAACGTGGACACACACGCCAGACGGCGGTGGGTCGATCAAGCATGAAACAATAGTTTCCAACAGGCTCTCCAACCAGGACCTCTGCAGTTAAATGGTGTATACCTGAGTCTATATCCAAGAGGATCAATGGTAGATGTTCACAGCAAGGGCTCCAGCTGACAGGTGTTTGTAGTCATCGGACTGACATCCAATCAACAGCGCAAATCATGGGAAGAAAGAAAAATAGGGCCTCCACATAGTGCAGATAAATCCAGGATAAAATATATTTATTCGATAAAAACAAAGATAAAAAACGTACAAACCATCAATCACGATGTGTACAGGAAGTGATCACAAAAAATGGAAGGAACAGCGTGGTATAAAAAGCACAGCAGGCTATGTACCCGACATGTTACGAACTAATGTTCTTCTGCTGGGGCATAAACCTGTTACTGAATACCACGCTAATATATGGAGTTGTATGAATCAAGTGATAATTAAACCATGACAGCTGGTACTTGCTAGCATTACAAACTGCAATATCCAATCATGAGTCTCTGGAAAGCTAGACCCCTCCTCGCCATGCCATGTGACCGTCTACTCGAGATTGAGCGGCCAATCAGGAGCGGAAGGCGCCGCCACCACATGATCACGTCGCCCCGTTGTAACCACATGATGTCATCGCGCACGGCCATCAACGGTGTTTGCGCTCCAAACCTCATGTTGACTCCAGTACCCGGAAGTCACATCTAGGTTGGCTGGGCAACAACAGGATACTGACCAATCGCGGCACCCACGGCCCCTGATAAACATGATGGCTAAGGTCATCAATGGCCATGTCTGTCATGGGAAGAAAATTTCTCGCAGACGTAAATCTCGCATGGATGTAAACACACATAACATGATCGAGGAATGTTGACCCCAACAAATCACCAGTAATAAACGGCCTGTACAAAAAGATATCTATAAAAAACAATGAATGGAACATCTTAAAATATGAAACAATAACCGAGTGATGGTATAAATCTTGGGGGCAATGGATGATGTCAATCACAACTAATGGTTGGATGTATGTGCATATCAAAGGGAAAGATAATGCCACAATGACCCCTAAGATGGATCTAACCCCAATGACTCCATAACTGGTATCCCCCCAATAAGACCCCCCGATTTCTATCATCACATACTGTTAGACTAGACAAAAAACAAATATGGAAAGTGCTGCAATACATCAGAACCATGAATCTAAAAAATGGCAAAAGAAAAAACACAACTTTAACTAGATGGTCCACCTCACAAAGGGGTATTCTGCTAATTCAAGATTTATTAATAAACGCATTAATATCCCACTCGATATTTAACCCATGAGGGGAATAGCACTTGAGCTGGTATATCCAGAAGGTCACTAGTTTAGAGACCCCCCTAATGCGTGATTCACCCCTCCAGTGTGGAATAAATTTGTCAATTACTTGAAATTTGGTGCCAATGGGGTTCTTGTCATGAAAATGTAAATAGTGTCTGGGAACACTGTGATTAGTAAGGACTTGTTTAATAGAGGTAATGTGTTCATTGACTCTGACAGAGAATGATCTAATTGTACGTCCCACGTACTGCTTTTCACATGGGCATGTGATCAGATAAACAATGTAGCGTGTAGCACATGTAATGAAGTGCCTCATTTGGTAAATAGTAGACGTAGTGGTAGATTCAAAACTTTCAGTTTTCTTCCATCCACAAACATTATGTATGCAAACATTACATTTCCTACATGGATAATATCCTTTGGAATCTTGAAAAAAGGTGGGTTTCTTTGGAGGGTTAATCACATTGTGGGCAATCCGACTAAATAACTCCCACTTTATCTGGGTGTACTGGATCCAACAGTGGGTAATTTTTCAATACATTCCAGTGACAATTAAGGATGCTTTTTACTTGCTTATGCTGCACAGAGAATTGTGTAACAAAGGACCATTTAAACTTTGTATCAGGCACACGCTTAGGTTGTTCGGTGGTAAGCGTATGTCGATCTAGTGAAGAGACCTTATTGATCTCTTCATCAATGACCGTGGGAAGATATCCCTTCTCAACAAAACGCGACTTAAGGGACTGCGCTTGTTGGAAAAAATCTGGTAAGTCAGTGCAGTTTCTTCTAATCCGCAGTAGTTGACTACGGGGTATGGATTTCAACCAAGGACCGTGGTGACAACTGTCAATGGGAAAATATCCATTGTGATGTTTTAGTTACAAGCCGATGATCAACAATTGAGATTTCTAGGTCAAGAAAATGAATGGTAGTAGGACTAATGTCGTAAGTCACCACAATCCCCATCTCATTATCATTGAGAATGGCCATGAAATCATGTAAGGATTCCTCGTCACCTTTCCATAGGAGGAGGATGTCGTCTATGTACCTGGCCCATAAGGTCAGTTATGGTCGCTGTAAAGCATAGACCACATCCTCCTCCCACAGGGCCATAAAAAGGTTGACGAAACTGGGGGCAAACTTGGCCCCCATTGCCACACCCTTCTTCTGCAAGAAAAACTGGTTATTATACCAGAAATAATTGGACTGTGTAGCAAAACAGAGTAATTCCATAATGTAACATCAGGGATCTGTTTACTAGTGGACAAGAAATGTTCGACCGCTGACAAACCCAGTCTATGTGGAATGCAGATGTAGAGAGCTGTGACATTCTCAGTGACCAAGAGAAGGTCATCTTGATAATCAATACCCTCTAGGCCTTGTGGTTGTCTAGGCCTTGTGGTTCTAGACAAAATTGACTACCACATTGAAATGTGTTGGATCTTGAGTGATGATAACACTTACACATTATTGCCTAATGATCCCACTAAGGATTTCAAGACCAGATTGATTGATTTGGTGGAAAAAGGCTTCCGGCAAGGGATTTTAGACAAAAAGGAGAGAGATTCTTTAGTACCAGTGGCTCCCTGTATCCCCATTATGTACTATCTCCCCAAGGTGCACAAAAATGCCACACAGCCCTCAGGTAGACCCATTGTGAGCGGGATAGACTCTGTGACATCTCGCATAGGCCGCTACATTGATTTCCATCTGTAGCCACTTGTACGAACAATCCCTTCATACCTTAAGGATACAGGCGACACCATACGCCGGTTGAAGGGTATTGATTATCAAGATGACCTTCTCTTGGTCACGGCCGATGTCATGGCCCTCTACACCTGCATTCCACATAGATTGGGTTTGTCAGCGGTCGAACATTTCATGTCCACTAGTAAACAGATCCCTGCTGTTCCAACAATGTTACATTATGGAAGACTCTGTTTTGCTACACAGACCAATTACTTGTGGTATAATAGCCGATTTGTCTTGAGGAAGAAGGGTGCGGCAATGGGGGCCAAGTTTTCCCCCATATGTGTGTGTGTGTGTATATATATATATATATATATATATATATGCCCTTTTAATATAAAATGTATTTTAATAATTGTTTTTTCCGTTTTATATATTTCTTGGGCATTAATATTTGAAATAATAATATATCTTTGTCCTTCCCATGTGAATATCCTTCTTTTTTTTTTTGTATTCTCACTAGTTGTCTCCCAATATATGGGTATCATCGGTTGGTTGTTAATACGTTTAAAAGTGCATATTTTACTATTTAAGTAATTTTTTATTTTTATTATTCTTATTTTATTTAAGTACAGATTGACATTTAATCCATATAGTACTGTTTTTGGGAAATATTACATGTATGTCTGTGTGTATATGTATTTACATATTTTTTTTAATCTTGCGGTCCCCTGTTTGCTCATTGCACATGTTTCATCCTTGCGCCTACAATTGTAAGCCTCTATTGTTGTATAGAGTGCACTTACAATCATCCCCACCAGGTGGCTATACCACCGAGGCATAAAAAAAGGCTGTTCACAGCCTATACAGATCAGCTTGACAAAGGAGCGTGCAGTGCCTCCATCTCATCACTGCCCACGCTCTGAAACGTATTGCATCACGTCCGTGACGTCATCCCGCCATGCGCTGCTTTCAAGCCCTCTCCTGAGACCTGCTGACTGTGCTCCAGACCTCGTTCTAGTTCCCATCCGAGAGCTGGAAGACACCTGGTGGACATGGCGCCGGCTCTGATTCACACAGCTTCACAGGAAGAGACTGATGCTACCAGCCAGAACGGATATTGATGTTCACTGGACTTCTCTATGACTTCTCTATGCCTCTATAAAGAAACTTCAATTTGAGTTTTTTAATGCACCTTGTTCATTAAAATTGTACAGTTTTACTTGAGTGGCGCCTTTTTCTCTGTTTCCCTTTTCTTATGTCAGTTTTGCTGCAGCAGGTTCTATACACGGTACAGATGCGCTACTTTACAGGCAAGCTAAAGAGACCCCGCAGGCACTATATTTAAAGAAATTTTTTAATTTTTATTGCTCCACTCTAAGCATCATTAAAATCACTGCTCCTTCAAAAACAAAAACAATTTTTATTAAGTGGTGCCTTTTTCTCTGTTTCCCTTTTCACATGTTTTTGAGTTTTGCTTCAAGTCCCCCCTGCAAGGCTGCCCTGGGTTCAAAAGACTGTCATCTCATAACTAGAGCAACACAGTTCAAAGGACTCTTGTATGGACTTATGTTTACATTGTATGCCACAGTTTTGCGCCACTATTCCCTATATTTTTTTTTTGCAAAACTTAAGGCTACTTTTCACAGTGAGGCGCTTTACAGGCGCTATAGCGCTAAAAAAAAAGTGCCTGCATAGCGCCTGTAAAGTGCTGCTCCTGTCTCTCCAGTGTGAAAGCCCGAGTGCTTTCACAATGGAGCGGTGCACTTGTAGGACGGTAAAAAAAAGCCCTGCAAGCAGCATCTTTGCAGCGCCAATTGAAATCATGTTTGTATCCTTTTGTCTCTGAAAGACTCAACCAAATGGGAGGGTTGTGCTCTAAGTTGTTTTTTTTTTTGTTTTTTGTTTTTATTTATTTGCCTATTTTATGAACAAGAAACAAGAAGGATCCAACTCCTAAAGAGTCCTCCAACTCTGAACACAGTCCTTTAGTAGACTTTCTTCAGAAAGCAGTCACAGTAGAAAAGCCTGTTCCCTGCCAACATGCTGCAGAGAAGGACTCTTGCTTGATGTGTGGAAGCTGTGGTCCCTCTACAGAGGTCCACCACACACCCTACTGCAGTGATGGCGAACCTTGGCACCCCAGATGTTTTGAGACTACATTTCCCATGATGCTCATGCACTCAGAAGTGTAGTTGAGCATCATAGGAAATGTAGTTCCAAAACATCTGTGGTTCCAAGGTTTCGCCATCACTGCCCTACTGAGTCCAACCTATAGTTGTGCAATATGTAGCTCTCATGCTCCCTGCTGATTGGAGAACTCTAGCTCTGACTCAGAAGGGGATATGTCAGACTTCTCCAGAGAGACCACTGCTTCCGCACAGGGAGCAAGGGTCCTTCTCTGTAGTTTGCTGGCAGAGTTCAGGCATTTCTACTCAGGCTGTGGCTATTTCTGAAGAAAACCAACTGGAATGTATGGCTGATTTAAACTGAATGTTCAATTCAGGATTAAACAGCTGTTGAGAAAAATGTAAAAAATAATAAAATAAAGAAAAGGAAAATAGGACACGTATGTTTAGAAAAGTGAATTAAATAAATAATTTTTTTTTTTTTTTAAATGATTGTATTCAAATTCTTACTGTCTCTATCCAGGGCACAATGAAGCATAAGCGTATCCTCATAAGCGCCTCCTTGTTTTCCATCATGACTTTTCTGATGAGATGGATCGTGAACAGCAAGAGCAACACCCAAATGATGCACCCTGCCCAAACACCAGTCAGAAACCCGCTCCCCACAATGAGGCAGTCAGTAACCCTGCTCCATGGCAATTACACTTATCATCTGAATCTAAACAGTTTTGAGGCAGAGTTCCCCCGACTACAGAGTTACAATTGCACACTCATCCAGGAGCCAAACCAAAAGGAACAAGGAGCAAGCAAACAAAAACTGCTGATCCTGGCGGTGAAATCCCAACCCAGTACTGGGTTAAGGAGATCAGAACTGCGGAAGACATGGGCTAAAGAGAGAGAGATAAATGGATACAGAATTAAACCAATATTTTTGTTGGGAAAGACGGGTGTGAAAGGACATATGGAAGTGGCCAAACGTGAGAGCCAAGAGTACGGTGACATTCTACAATGGGACATGACTGAAGGACACCATAACTTGTCCTTGAAAGAACGGTGTTTCTTGGAGTGGCTGTATCTCAAGTTACCACAAGTGGACCACATTTTTAAAGGTAAGTTCCCAGACTAGGCACACTAAGGTATTTCCAAACAAGCCATTTAAAGCAAGAACTTCTGTAATTATGGACATTGTGGAGAAATTCATCCTCAAAATTCACAATAGAGGCACTGAAATTTTACCTCTATTGCTATTACTTTCTATGGAAGCAGAATGCTGGCAGCCTGCCAATCCTGTACACTTCTACTCTAGTTGGCATTTTCATGCTGTTAATAACCAAATGAAACCAAATTTAGGCATTAAAGTGGTAGTAAACTCTGTTTTATCAGTTATACCTACAGGTAAGCCTATAATATGACCTACCTATAGGTACTGTGAATATCTCCTAAATGTGCACTGTATAGAAGATATTCAGAGTGCATGCAGCCAGTGACAATCACCTGCACATGTGCATGGTATGGATGGTCCATACTGGACCATCTTCAGAGCCCATGCCTTCAGAGCAAGGTCATGTCTTTGCTCCCTCGGCCACTCATGTAGCTGGAGGCTGCGAACCCGGAAGGAAGACCAGGGGAAGATGGAATCCCTCTCAGCGGTGACAGCTGGGGGGATTCGTTTGAAGGTGAGTCTCTCATAATGTGCTAGTATGCAATGCATGCTAGCACATTATGACATTGCCTTGCAGGGGAATTTTTGTTTTTCTTCATCTGCGGTTTACTACCGCATTAAGGATAAGCTGATATAACTTCCAGGACACCTGTTGGACAATGGAGTAATTGTTCCCCCAAGAAGTAAAGGGGTTTAGGTAGAGTCCTTCCTACCCTACACTCATTACAATAACTACGCTTGGATTGCATTGAAATCGCTGTTATATCATATCTTTTGCCCCAGAAAACACAAATCTTTGAAGATATGTAGAGTTATCTAACTTTTTGTTCAAAGAGGAATTACCCCTCCTAGGTAACTTCATGATTCCTGAGACTGCACTGATCACATGTAAAAAAACAGAGGCATAACTAGAACCTTTAAGGCTCCGATGCAAGAAACCATGAAGGGTCCCCCTAACCCTGACCCGGGCCCTTTCCATCGGTCCCAGGGCCCTTGGCACTGGTCCCGATGCCCTTTCCACTGATTCCAGGGCCCTTTACTAATGTTGCAGGGGCCCTTTATTATGGTCCCGCAGCAGAACCCTTTCATGTGTTCTGCAGCAAGCCCGCTTCCTGCATAGTAGCCAACCTTTCCAAAAATTCAGGGACACCTATTTTTTGCTGTGTGTTCTGACAGCCATTTTTAGGCAGAGAACCTTTGCGCCAACCATACGCATTTATGTGGCCTCTCGGCGTGTGGGCCTTAATGCAGAGAGGCTGCATATGATCTGCGAAACCAAATTGTTAACAAAGCTGTGCCGAGAGCCTGCACCCTGCGCTCTCCCAGCACAGGTACCAGCGGGTAAGGGAAAGCTAGGAGCTTTCCGATCATGTGTGTCTATATCTCTGCAACCTCTCACCCCTCTCCTCTCCTGTGTGTCTATGTCTCTGCAGCCTCTCACTCCTCTCCTCTCCTGTGTGTCTATGTCTCTGCAGCCTCTCACCCCTCTCCTCTCCTGTGTGTCTATGTCTCTGCAACCTCTCACCCCTCTCCTCTCCTGTGTGTTTATGTCTCTGCAGCCTCTCACCTCTCTCCTCTCCTGTGTGTCTATATCTCTGCAACCTCTCACCCCTCTCCTCTCCTGTGTGTCTATGTCTCTGCAGCCTCTCACTCCTCTCCTCTCCTGTGTGTCTATGTCTCTGCAGCCTCTCACCCCTCTCCTCTCCTGTGTGTCTATGTCTCTGCAACCTCTCACCCCTCTCCTCTCCTGTGTGTCTATGTCTCTGCAGCCTCTCACTCCTCTCCTCTCCTATGTGTCTATGTCTCTGCAGCCTCTCACTCCTCTCCTCTCCTGTGTGTCTATGTCTCTGCAGCCTCTCACCCCTCTCCTCTCCTGTGTGTCTATGTCTCTGCAGCCTCTCACCCCTCTCCTCTCCTGTGTGTCTATGTCTCTGCAGCTTTCTCACTCCTCTCCTCTCCTGTGTGTCTATGTCTCTGCAGTCTCTCACCCCTCTCCTCTCCTGTGTGTCTATGTCTCTGCAGCCTCTCACTCCTCTCCTATGTGTCTATGTCTCTGCAGCCTCTCACTCCTCTCCTCTCCTGTGTGTCTATGTCTCTGCAGCCTCTCACTCCTCTCCTCTCCTGTGTATCTATGTCTCTGCAGCCTCTCACCCCTCTCCTCTCCTGTGTGTCTATGTCTCTGCTGCCTCTCACTCCTCTCCTCTCCTGTGTGTCTATGTCTCTGCAACCTCTCACTCCTCTCCTCTCCTGTGTGTCTATGTCTCTGCAGCCTCTCACTCCTCTCCTCTCCTGTGTGTCTATGTCTCTGCAGCCTCTCACCCCTCTCCTCTCCTGTGTGTCTATGTCTCTGCAGCCTCTCACCCCTCTCCTCTCCTGTGTGTCTATGTCTCTGCAGCCTCTCACCCCTCTCCTCTCCTGTGTGTCTATGTCTCTGCAGCCTCTCACCTCTCTCCTCTCCTGTGTGTCTATGTCTCTGCAGCCTCTCACCCCTCTCCTCTTCTGTGTGTCTATGTCTCTGCAGCCTCTCACCCCTCTCCTCTCCTGTGTGTCTATGTCTCTGCAGCCTCCCACCGCTCTCCTCTCCTGTGTGTCTATGTCTCTGCAGCCTCTCACCGCTCTCCTCTCCTGTGTGTCTATGTCTCTGCAGCCTCTCACCCCTCTCCTCTCCTGTGTGTCTATGTCTCTGCAGCCTCTCACCCCTCTCCTCTCCTGTGTGTCTATGTCTCTGCAGCCTCTCACCTCTCTCCTCTCCTGTGTGTCTATGTCTCTGCAGCCTCTCACCGCTCTCCTCTCCTGTGTGTCTATGTCTCTGCAGCCTCTCACCCCTCTCCTCTCCTGTGTGTCTATGTCTCTGCAGCCTCTCACCCCTCTCCTCTCCTGTGTGTCTATGTCTCTGCAGCCTCCCACCGCTCTCCTCTCCTGTGTGTCTATGTCTCTGCAGCCTCTCACCGCTCTCCTCTCCTGTGTGTCTATGTCTCTGCAGCCTCTCACCCCTCTCCTCTCCTGTGTGTCTATGTCTCTGCAGCCTCTCACCCCTCTCCTCTCCTGTGTGTCTATGTCTCTGCAGCCTCTCACCTCTCTCCTCTCCTGTGTGTCTATGTCTCTGCAGCCTCTCACCGCTCTCCTCTCCTGTGTGTCTATGTCTCTGCAGCCTCTCACCTCTCTCCTCTCCTGTGTGTCTATGTCTCTGCAGCCTCTCACCCCTCTCCTCTCCTGTGTGTCTATGTCTCTGCAGCCTCTCACTGCTCTCCTCTCCTGTGTGTCTATGTCTCTGCAGCCTCTCACCCCTCTCCTCTCCTGTGTGTCTATGTCTCTGCAGCCTCTCACTGCTCTCCTCTCCTGTGTGTCTATGTCTCTGCAGCCTCTCACTCCTCTCCTGTGTGTCTATGTCTCTGCAGCCTCTCACCCCTCTCCTCTCCTGTGTGTCTATGTCTCTGCAGCCTCTCACTGCTCTCCTCTCCTGTGTGTCTATGTCTCTGCAGCCTCTCACTCCTCTCCTCTCCTGTGTGTCTATGACTCTGCAGCCTCTCACCCCTCTCCTCTCCTGTGTGTCTATGTCTCTGCAGCCTCTCACTCCTCTCCTGTGTGTCTATGTCTCTGCAGCCTCTCACCCCTCTCCTCTCCTGTGTGTCTATGTCTCTGCAGCCTCTCACTGCTCTCCTCTCCTGTGTGTCTATGTCTCTGCAGCCTCTCACTCCTCTCCTCTCCTGTGTGTCTATGACTCTGCAGCCTCTCACTCCTCTCCTCTCCTGTGTGTCTATGTCTCTGCAGCCTCTCACTCCTCTCCTGTGTGTCTATGTCTCTGCAGCCTCTCACCCCTCTCCTCTCCTGTGTGTCTATGTCTCTGCAGCCTCTCACTGCTCTCCTCTCCTGTGTGTCTATGTCTCTGCAGCCTCTCACTCCTCTCCTCTCCTGTGTGTCTATGACTCTGCAGCCTCTCACCCCTCTCCTCTCCTGTGTGTCTATGTCTCTGCAGCCTCTCACTCCTCTCCTCTCCTGTGTGTCTATGTCTCTGTAGCCTCTCACTTCTCTCCTCTCCTGTGTGTCTATGTCTCTGCAGCCTCTCACCCCTCTCCTCTCCTGTGTGTCTATGTCTCTGCAGCCTCTCACCCCTCTCCTCTCCTGTGTGTCTATGTCTCTGCAGCCTCTCACCCCTCTCCTCCCCTGTGTGTCTATGTCTCTGCATCCTCTCACCCCTCTCCTCTCCTGTGTGTTTATGTCTCTGCAGCCTCTCACTCCTCTCCTCTACTGTGTGTCTATGTCTCTGCAGCCTCTCACTCCTCTCCTCTCCTGTGTGTCTATGTCTCTGCAGCCTCTCACTCCTCTCCTGTGTGTCTATGTCTCTGCAGCCTCTCACCTCTCTCCTCTTCTGTGTGTTTATGTCTCTGCAGCCTCTCACTCCTCTCCTCTCCTGTGTGTCTATGTCTCTGCAGCCTCTCACTCCTCTCCTGTGTGTCTATGTCTCTGCAACCTCTCACCCCTCTCCTCTCCTGTGTGTCTATGTCTCTGCAGCCTCTCACTCCTCTCCTGTGTGTCTATGTCTCTGCAACCTCTCCTCTCCTGTGTGTCTATGTCTCTGCAGCCTCTCACCCCTCTCCTCTCCTGTGTGTCTATGTCTCTGCAGTCTCTCACCCCTCTCCTCTCCTGTGTGTTTATGTCTCTGCAGCCTCTCACTCCTCTCCTCTCCTGTGTGTCTATGTCTCTGCATCCTCTCACCTCTCTCCTCTGCTGTGTGTTTATGTCTCTGCAGCCTCTCACCTCTCTCCTCTCCTGTGTGTTTATGTCTCTGCAGCCTCTCACTCCTCTCCTCTCCTGTGTGTCTATGTCTCTGCAGCCTCTCACTCCTCTCCTCTCCTGTGTGTCTATGTCTCTGCAACCTCTCCTCTCCTCTCCTGTGTGTCTATGTCTCTGCAGCCTCTCACCCCTCTCCTCTCCTGTGTGTCTATGTCTCTTCAGGCTCTCACCCCTCTCCTCTCCTGTGTGTCTATGTCTCTGCAGCCTATCACAGTTGCACAGAACAGAGAAGTTGAGGGGATGCAGAGATGTAATCACACATGATAGGAGGGTGGGGAGAGTTTGCAGAGATATGGTTACACACAAGAGCTGAGGGGAAGTTTTTATTAATAAAATAATATGTCTCTGCTTTCTAGATAGATAATATATATATGGTTAGTTATCTTCATACATAATAAGTGACTTTTTCCTCCCTACAGTTGACGATGATGAATTTGTGAACCCAGGCGTGATTGTACAGTATATTACAGAATATGGATCCCCAGATACAATTCATGGTTACCACCAGCATAGGCCACCTGTCATGCGTGGGACCAAATACAGCATTACAAAGACTCTGTACCCTCAGGAATATTATCCAGCTTTTGTATCCGGTGGTGGTTTTCTGTTCCCCGGAGCCTCAGTGAACGACTTGTACAATGCCTCCCTTCTACTCCCTGTTTTCCCATTGGACGACGTATATTTTGGATTTCTTAGTGTGGCGGCCAACCTAACCTTTCGACATGACAGACGCTTCTATGTGCGAGGATTAAAGTACGATGTGTGTAGGTACAAAGAAGCACTGGTGGTCCATGGTATTGATGCAGAGAACATGGCACGGATATGGCAGGAAGTACAGAACAGCGAATGCCCCAAGGTCGAAGTCACGTCAAGCTGACAGACAGACGTACAGACAAGGCACTGCAACAGACAGGGAAAAAAACTCATTGCTCAAAACAAGGACTAAAACACATCTGACTGGATGGTGGAGGCTAAATAATGGATCCATATTTTTATAATATTAGTAATTATTTATGGGAAGGCAGATTGGAAGGTCCCATATTGTGGCATTATTATTGCATTTTTTTAAAGGTGATAATTGACTGAGCAAGTATGGTGTCCAATGCTGGGGCACGTCGCTGGATAAGACCTCTAAATGATGTGGTTACCGCCTGTACTCAGCGGCATTCACATTTCTATAGGACAACTATCACAATTTATTTTTTTTATTTATTTATATGTTTAAATTCATTAATCTATTCATGTTATTTAACCACTTGCCGACTGACCAACAGTAATTTTACTGCTGACTGGCAACTTGAGCAGGCACCGTTGTGTACCAGTACATCGCCCTGCTCATGCGCACTGTGCAAGCCCCCTGGGGCACGCAGCAGCATGATCGTATCGGGCCGATGTGATCGGCCCCAATACCACGTGATCTCTGTATGATCACATGTTACCTAGTAAACAGTCATGAATGGAATCCATTCATGAGAGCAATGTTTACTACTGTGTGATCTGTGATTGGTCGCCAGTGATCACATTGCACCTGGGCCATTCACAGTACCCTGTATCATCTGATAGCTGTGGCCGATCACAGCATCACAATATGCTATAATTCATCCCAAAGGTCAAAGGTGTTCAGTAGGGGTCAGGTCAGGGCTCTATGTAGGGCATTTTGAATTCCTCCACACCAAACTGGTAAACCTTGTCCTTATTGAGCTGGTTCCATTCATCTGGGAAGGCTTCTCACACAATTTTGAAGTGTTTCTGGGGGAATTTGTGTCCAATAAGTCCAAGGAACATTTGTCAGGTACGAATGGTAAATGAGAAGACTTAGATTACAAATGACATTCAAATTCCTTCCCAAAGGTGTTCAGTAGGGATGAGGTCAGGGCTCCATGCAGGCCACTCAAGTTCCTCCACACCAAACTGGTCAAAACATGTCTTTATGGATCTGACTGCATTCACCCAATCGGCCAAAGGAACATTTGTAAGGTACGAATGCTAAATGAGAAGACCTGGTTTTCAATTGACATTCCAATTCATCCCCAAAGGTGTACAGTGGGGTTGAGGTGAAGGCTCCATGCAGGCCACTCAAGTTCCTCCACACCAAACTGGTCAAACCATGTCTTTATGGATCTGATTGCATTCACCCAATCGGCCAAAGGAACATTTGTAAGGTACGAATGCTAAATGAAAAGACCTGGTTTTCAATTGACATTCCAATTCATCCCCAAAGGTGTACAGTATGGTTGAGGTGAAGGCTCCATGCAGGCCACTCAAGTTCCTCCACACCAAACTGGTCAAACCATGTCTTTATGGAAATGGGTGCATTCATCGGTGAAGGCTTCCTACACAATTCTGAAGTGTGCCTGGAGGGAATGTGTGTCCATTCAGCCAAAGGAACATTTGTCAAGTACGAATGCTAAATGAAAAAAACTTGGCTTACAATTGACGTTACAGTTCATCCCAAAGGTGTTCAGTAGGGTTGAGGTCAGGGCTCTGTGTAGACAACCCAAGTTCATCCACAGCAAACTGGTCAAACCATGTCCTTACAGAGCTGGCTCCACTCATCTCAGAAGGCTTCCCACACAATTTGTAAGTTCAGGTAGCGATGTTGGATAAGAAGACCTGGCGAGCAATTGATGTGTTCAGTAGGTTTGAGGTCAGGGCTCTGTGCAGGATATTCAATTTCCTCCATACTAAAGTGGTCAAAGCCTTTATAGAGCTAACTTTGTGCACAATCATGCTGGAACAAAAAAGGGCCCTAACAGAATGTTTTTCTTAGGTTTTCTAAAATTATAGTAGGACAAGTTACATACAAATCGGGCTTAGCGGAGTTTATCATTAAAACAAATCTATCCCAAAAACAAGATCACTTGGACTTACAGCAATTCACAAATTAAACAAAGCAAGATTTTTCTGCCTGGAATTACCATAATGGCATTGATGCCGCCATGGTCCACATTTATCTTCAATGTCTAGAGCTCCCAACTATTGAATTTCCAGGGGCAAGAAGGTAAATTGACCCCTGCACTGATTTCTAACGTTCTTTAGTACTGATATTGTTCTGCTGTAAAATGTGAATATTTATGGAAAGACATTCAGTTACTTCATAATATTACACAGTTTTCAACTGTTCTGAATTCTAATTAAAATGTATATTTTTCCATAAACATTTCTGTGAATTATTGTTAGTACAGTAGTCTGTCTTTTTGGTATTTAAAGTTGACACTCAGCCCTCCATTCACTGTTGCACAGTTGTACCGGCTCCTCTCCTGGACTGAAATGGCTTCCCATAATGTGCATTAGAACCTACAGGAAGTCGAGAGTCTGCCTCATTTCCTGGATGGAGACCACCTCATTTCCTGGCTGGAGAACGTCCAGCATTGTCTAGATCTTTCCTTCCCAGGCTGACTGTCCCTGGCCTGCCCCATTCGTTGGGTTTCAGTGTTTCCAGAGGCTCGGCATCACCTGTGGGTATTACCTAGGGTGATCTCCATGAGGAACGACCACTCCTCCAGACTGGCATCCCCTCCTTAAGGCATGGATATTTGCATAACTCCCCCCATGACCTGGCTTATTGTTAACATCAGGACTGCCAGCCCTTCCCACCAGCCATGGTCTGTCTGCATTGCACTGAGAAGCACAGTTCTCCATCACTGGGTGGGTGTAATGTAGGGTATATCATGAAAATGGAAAATTTCATCAGCATATTGATGAGGGAAGAAAAAGGATGAACCAGGGAAGGCAACTAAAAGCAAGTTGGACTTTAGCTTTAGATCCCCCCAGACTCCCTGCAATACTCATCTCTTCTCTGTAAGAAAATCCTCTCTGAGGTCCAGTACGGTCCATCTTCCAAGTTGAAGACTACCTATTGTCATTCCACCCGCTTCTGCATGCGCCTGCATTGCCGGTGCTGACTAATCACAGCACAAGCCAATCAGTGGGTGTCAGCCAGTGGCGGCCCGTCCATTAGGAGCACCCGGGTACCGCCCCCTCTATCCTCGCCACCCCCTATATGAATAATAGATTCATGCATAGCATCTATCCATGGCCGCGGCCACCCCCTATTCAGGCGTCCAGCCTCTTTCAGGATGCCGGGCACCTGAATTACAGCAGCGGGGGGTGAGAGCCATAGGCTCTAATAGGCTTCAAAATAGGGTGGCGCAGAGCATTGCGCCATGAGTCCAACCAAGTGTTACGACAGCGAATGAATATTACACTGATCCTCAATTCTGCCAATCAGAAGCAGGTATGAGACCCGTTTTCTGATTGGCCTGAAAAGAGACGACTGCCGATTGGCCACCAAGAAGGAGGGATGAAGCGGAAGCCACCGCCGTGGAGACCTGTGGAGAGCAGCGGAAGCCGCCGCCGACCG
Organism: Lithobates clamitans; assembly: GCA_037952925.1. Taxonomy (NCBI): domain Eukaryota; kingdom Metazoa; phylum Chordata; class Amphibia; order Anura; family Ranidae; genus Lithobates; species Lithobates clamitans. Next base: position 812,647 of record JBBGZY010001612.1, read on the forward strand.
ACCGTCCCACCAACCCCCCCCCCCCAAAAAAAAAAAAATTCAGTCGGCCACCACTGGTACTGGTGTCAGCTAATGCATGTCCGCCAGCACCCATTGATCGGTGAGGAGAAAGGCAGAACGGAGTTCTGTCTACCCTGTTTCCCTGAAAATAAGACCTAGCGTGATTGTCAGTGATGGCTGCAATTTAAGCCCTACCCCCCAAATAAGCCCTAGTTGGTCTTATTTTCAGGGTAGGGCTTATTATTGGGGAAACAGGGTAGGGCTTATTTGGGGGGTAGGGCTTATATTACAGCCATCACCGACAATCACGCTAGGTCTTATTTTCAGGGAAACAGGGCAGGTAGAACTCCGTTCTGCCTTTCTCCTCACCGATCAAAAAAGGCAGAGCTATGTCCTGTCAGCAGGGATGTGCTGGATTTTGTTTTCCTGCAAAGCACATCTCTTAGTGAAGGCACCTCACACTAAACACAAAAACACTGGTTAGGTACACATTTAACCCTTTGACCGCCCTAGCTGTTTAACACCTTCACAGCCCGTGTCATTAGTACAGTGACAGTGCATATTTTTAGCACTGATCACTGTATTGGTGTCACTGGTTCCCACAAAGTATCAAAAGTGTCAGATTGTCCGCCGCAATTTTGCAGTCCCGCTACAAGTTGCTTATCACCATCATTACTAGTATAAATCAAATTAAAAAAATTCCGTTATATATACACCATAGTTTGTAGACGATATAACTTTATTGCAAACCAATCAATATAAGTTAATGGGATTTTTTTTTTTTTTAACAAACATATGTAGCAGAATACATACTGGCCTTAATTCATGAAGAAATTAGATTTTTTTTTAATTATTGGATATGTTTTGTAGCAGAAAGTAAAAAAATATTGTTTTTTTTTGTTTCTTGTTTTTTGTTTTTTTTAATAATTTTCTGTTTTTTTCCATTTATATCGCAAAAAAATAAAAAAAACTGCAGAGGTGATCAAATACCATCAAAAGAAAGCTCTATTTGTGTGAAAAAAATCTATGAATTTAATTTGGGTACAGCGTTGGATGACCACACAATTACCACTTCAGCCCCGGAATTTTTTCCCCCTTAATGACCAGGCAATTTTTTTTGATACGGCACTGCGTCGCTTTAACTGACAATTGCACAGGCGTGTGACGTTGAACTCAAACAAAATTGACGTCCTTTTTTTCCCACAAATAGAGCTTTCTTTTGGTGGTATTTGATCACCTCTGCGGTTTTTATTTTTTGCGCTATAAACAAAAAAAATAGCAACAATTTTGAAAAAAAAAAATATCTTTTACTTTTTTCTATAATAAATATCCCAAAAAAAGCATTTTAAAAACAAATTTCTTCATCGGTTTAGGCCAATATGTATTCTACATAGTTTTGGTAAAAACAAAATCGCAATAAGTGTATATTGATTGGTTTGTGCAAAAGTTATAGCATCTACAAAATACGGGATAGAATTATGGCATCTTTTTTTTAAATTTATTTACTAGTAATGGCGGCGATCTGCGATTTTTAGCGGGACTGCGACATTGCAGCGGACAGACCAGACACTTTTGGCCTTTTTTTTTGGGACCATTGACATTTATACAGCGATCGGAGCTATAAAAATGCACTGATTACTGTATAAATGTCACTGGCAGGGAAGGGGTTAACACTAGGGGGCAATGAAGGGGTTAAATGTGTTCCCTGGGAGGTGTGTCTAACTGTGGGGGGATGGGACTGACTGGAGGAGGAGAGAGATCGCTGTTCCTTAATCCTAGGAACAGCAGATCTGTCTCTCCTCCCCTGTCAGAACGGGGATTTGTGTGTTTACATACACAGATCCCCGTTCTGGCGGGTGGCAGCGGGCGCACGTACGCCTGCTATGGCTCTTAAAGGAGCCCACGTACCAGTACGGCAATTCACGGGAACGAGCCGACCTGCCGCCGTATAATGGCGGCGGTTGGTCGGCAAGTGGTTAAAGTAGGGCAGCGCTGAATAGCAAAAAATGGCCTGGTCATGAATAGACATGTGCACTGCCAAAAAATTTGTTCGTTTTCATTTTTGTTTCATTCATTTTTTGGTTTTTTTTTTGTTTTTTGGGTCATTCGTAATTCGTACATTTGTACATTCATAAATTCGTACATTCGTAAATTCGTATATTTGTAAATTCGGACATTTGTAAATTCGTACATTTGTACATTCATAAATTCGTACATTCGTAAATTCGTATATTTGTAAATTCGGACATTTGTAAATTCGTACATTTGTACATTCATAAATTCGTACATTCGTAAATTCGTATATTTGTAAATTCGGACATTTGTAAATTCGGACATTTGTAAATTCGGACATTTGTAAATTCGGACATTTGTAAATTCGAAAATTTGTAAATTCGAAAATTTGTAAATTCGAAAATTTGTAAATTCAAAATTTGAAAATCCAAAAACCCGAAAATTCGAAAATCTGAAATAGTAACTAACTATTAAATTATAAGTAATTTCCTTTCAAATTTGGCTGTTAGTGAAGGTAACAAATACGAATTTATCCGAAGTTACGAATTATCCGAAATAACAAATGCCGCATCTAAACAAATGGAACTGAACAAATTAATAATAAATAATAATAATAAAAAGTTTTTATTATTATTTATTATTATTAATTCATTAAATTCCATTTGTTTGGATACGGCATTCGTTATTTCAGATAATTTGTAACTTCGGATAAATTTGTATGTGTTACGTTCACTAACAGCCAAATTTGAAAGGAAATTACAATACCTATACTTTATTAATAGTTAGTAATAGTTAAGTTATTATTAGTTAATTATTATTTCAGATTTCCGAATTTCCGAATCTACGAATCTACGAATGTACAAAAGTACGAATGAACAAATGAACAAAAGAACGAATGTACGATTTTTCGAATTTACAAATATTCGAAAAAATTCGTTAAACGGGTTTTCGTTAATTTGCATATTTCCGAATTAACGAATTTGACGAAAATTCGTTAAAAAACGAATTCGGAACGAATAGAATTGCACATGTCTGGTCATGAACCGGGTACAGTCTTCCGGCGGTCAAGGGGTTAATACTGTTGTAAGTCTCAGAGATATCATATCTGACAATCACAGCTTATAGACTGTATCTGTTGCAATTATTCCCTCTACACGCAGTTCACTCGAAAATGACACAATGTAGCAAAAATGTATTCCTTTCATCAGCCACAAAACAAAGAGTTACCTGGCAGGAAAAGTTAGAGCCAACTTAGTGCAGTTCACCCTTCATACTGATATGTCCAGATCTGATGCCAGCTATTGTATGAATACAGTCAAAGATTGTTCAATCGCTAGTCAAGCAAAGAGCGCTCCCGGGGAGGTGTAAAATAGTACTAAAGGCAAAATCATACATGACATACTATCAGGGCCAACATCAGAGGGGACAGCCAATACAAGGCTAAGGGGCCCGGCTGGGCCAGGAGAAGGCAGACGCGGGTGAAGGGGAGTCATGTTGTGCAATACAAAAAACAAGTAGAAAGGCGCAAAGCAGGTATACCTCACATAACAGATCCTAAATAGTCCAAATGGCAGGGTAGGTGTCTGTAGATGTATATAGGTATATATACAAGAGGAAGTCTATCAGGGCTGCCACCAAAAAAGACCAGAAGCAGGGTCCAATAGGCTGAGGAAGATAAAAACAAGGAGGAGGGGCGCCTCTGAGTATAAATCAATAATCATTTATTTACAACAAACAATATCCACTCACATGGAGGACTGTAGTATTGCGTTCCGGTGCATCTCTGAGTAGAGAAGAGGCTGGAGGACCACAAGTCTCAGCAAGTCCGTGCAATGCTGGTCACACATCAAGTCCTGGCAGGGATGGATGGTGGTGGCAATACGGAAACAATATTGGCAGCTTCTGCTGCTCTGTGTCATTGAGCTCAGACATCAAGCTCTGGCTACTATGTACATGTGCACCCCTCGTGTGTGCTGCCTGTACTGTGTTATGTACTGTGATTGACGGTAGCTTTTCTGTGTCTCAGCATTCTCAGCAGTCCTCATTTACAAGTAGGGGCTTGTAGGGAGGGGGGCTATTTGTGTACAGGAAGGGGCCAGAGCTTTGTGTATTTATAGATTTGTGTGTGTGGGCGCTGACCTATATACAGGTGTGAGGGGGGCTGACATATATACAGGTGTGAGGGGGGCTGACATATATACAGGTGTGAGGGGAGCCGACATATATACAGGAGTGAGGGGGGCTGACATATATACAGGTGTGAGGGGAGCCGACATATATACAGGTGTGAGGGGGGCTGACATATATACAGGTGTGAGGGGGGCTGACATATATACAGGTGTGAGGGGAGCCGACATATATACAGGTGTGAGGGGGGCTGACATATATACAGGTGTAAGGGGAGCCGACATATATACAGGTGTGAGGGGGGCTGACATATATACAGGAGTGAGGGGGGCTGACATATATACAGGAGTGAGGGGGGCCGACATATATACAGGTGTGAGGGGGGCTGACATATATACAGGTGTGAGGGGAGCCGACATATATACAGGTGTGAGGGGGGCTGACATATATACAGGTGTAAGGGGAGCCGACATATATACAGGAGTGAGGGGGGCCGACATATATACAGGAGTGAGGGGGGCTGACATATATACAGGTGTGAGGGGAGCCGACATATATACAGGTGTGAGGGGGGCTGACATATATACAGGTGTGAGGGGAGCCGACATATATACAGGTGTGAGGGGGGCTGACATATATACAGGTGTGAGGGGAGCCGACATATATACAGGTGTGAGGGGGGCTGACATATATACAGGTGTGAGGGGAGCTGACATATATACAGGAGTGAGGGGGGCTGACATATATACAGGAGTGAGGGGGGCTGACATATATACAGGAGTGAGGGGGGCTGACATATATACAGGAGTGAGGGGGGCTGACATATATACAGGTGTGAGGAGGGCTGACATATATACAGGTGTGAGGAGGGCTGACATATATACAGGTGTGAGGAGGGCTGATATATACAGGTGTGAGGGGGGCTGACATATATACAGGTGTGAGGAGGGCTGACATATATACAGGTGTGAGGAGGGCTGATATATACAGGTGTGAGGGGGGCTGACATATATACAGGAGTGAGGGGGGCCGACATATATACAGGAGTGAGGGGGGCTGACATATATACAGGAGTGAGGGGGGCTGACATATATACAGGTGTGTGGGGGGGCTGACATATATACAGGTGTGAGGAGGGCTGATATATACAGGTGTGAGGGGGGCTGACATATATACAGGAGTGAGGGGGGCCGACATATATACAGGAGTGAGGGGGGCTGACATATATACAGGAGTGAGGGGGGCTGACATATATACAGGAGTGAGGGGGGCTGACATATATACAGGAGTGAGGGGGGCTGACATATATACAGGTGTGAGGGGGGCTGACATATATACAGGTGTGAGGAGGGCTGACATATATACAGGTGTGAGGAGGGCTGATATATACAGGTGTGAGGGGGGCTGACATATATACAGGTGTGTGTGGGGGGGCCGACATATATACAGGAGTGAGGGGGGCTGACATATATACAGGAGTGAGGGGGGCTGACATATATACAGGTGTGTGGGGGGGCTGACATATATACAGGAGTGAGGGGGGCTGACATATATACAGGTATGAGGGGAGCCGACATATATACAGGTGTGAGGGGGGCTGACATATATACAGGTGTGAGGGGAGCCGACATATATACAGGTGTGAGGGGGCTGACATATATACAGGAGTGAGGGGAGCTGACATATATACAGGTGTGAGGGGGCTGACATATATACAGGTGTGAGGGGGGCTGACATATATACAGGTGTGAGGGGGGCTGACATATATACAGGTGTGAGGGGGGCTGACATATATACAGGTGTGAGGGGGGCTGACATATATACAGGTGTGAGGGGGGCTGACATATATACAGGTGTGAGGGGGGCTGACATATATACAGGTGTGAGGGGAGCCGACATATATACAGGTGTGAGGGGGGCTGACATATATACAGGTGTGATGGGGGCTGACATATATACAGGTGTAAGGAGGCTGACATATATACAGGTGTGAGGGGAGCCGACATATATACAGGTGTGAGGGGAGCCGACATATACAGTACGGGAATACAAAATTCTCACTCCTTCCGCTGCAAACTACACTTGCACCGCTGACTGAGCAGGCAAATGTCACAGGGGACTGGAAAAAATGGTGCAATATATCCAGGTGATGAGTAATGGGCAAAAAGAAATTTAATATCCATTAATCAACAAGTTTACATTTGAAGATTGCACAGAAAATACAGATGAATTCCCATCTCAACGAGATTCCAACATCCGCTATTAACCAGTGCCTTTCTCCAAAGGGGAGTATACTAAGGGACGGGAGTCTCACTACTATCGCTGCAAGCAGCATAAACACCGCTAGCAAAGCAAGGAGTGACATAAAATGAGGGATTAATCAAGGGAATAAATGGTGAACATACTATTGATAAAAATGGGATACATCCCATTCAAAATTAAGTCCCGTAGGGCATCTGGTGTTTAAAAAGAAGATCCCTACTTTTTCTACTTCCTATAGTTTGGAGTTCCACAAAATATAAAAAAAAGATTGTAACTAAGCATCTCCCTGTCTTATTCCATGATCCAGTTTATTCACAGATTTTGAATAATGGCATTCGCACAGTATCTAGAAAAGCTCCATCCCTTGCCAATGTTTTGTCATTGCATTCCAGTAAAGACATAACCAAGAATTGGCCATCATTTCAGGGAACCTTCAAATGTGTTGGCCGGAGTTGCTCTTATTGTTCTTTTATCATAGAAGGTGACATAGTGGTGTCCACATCCACAGGCAAATCTCACAAGATTCGCTCTTTTGTTAACTGCAATACACGTTACGTTGTATATGTCATTACATGTACAGCTTGTTCCATTCAAGAAGTCTCTTTTAGAGTCTCAAGGCTGCCTTTGTTTCTGCTCCTGTGTTGGAAATTCCAATGGAAAATGTCCGATGGAGCCTACACACGGTCGGAATTTCTGACAAGAACCTCCCATCGAACATTTTCCGTCCGAAAATCCGACCGTGTGTAACGGGCATTACAGTGTATGTGGAAATTCTGTGCAGACTCTGATGTAAGGGGAACCTCTGTGCGACCTCTGTGCGGAATCTGATGTAAGGGGAACCTCTGTGCGACCTCTGTGCGGACTCTGATGTAAGGGGAACCTCTGTGCGACCTCTGTGCGGACTCTGATGTAAGGAGAACCTCTGTGCGACCTCTGTGCGGACTCTGATGTAAGGGGAACGTCTGTGCGACCTCTGTGTGGACTCTGATGTAAGGGGAACCTCTGTGCGACCTCTGTGCGGACTCTGATGTAAGGGGGACCTCTGTGCGGACTCTGATGTAAGGGGAACCTCTGTGCGACCTCTGTGCGGACTCTGATGTAAGGGGAACCTCTGTGCGACCTCTGTGCGGACTCTGATGTAAGGAGAACCTCTGTGCGACCTCTGTGCGGACTCTGATGTAAGGGGAACCTCTGTGCGACCTCTGTGCGGACTCTGATGTAAGGGGAACCTCTGTGCGACCTCTGTGCGGACTCTGATGTAAGGGGAACCTCTGTGCGACCTCTGTGCGGACTCTGATGTAAGGGGAACCTCTGTGCGACCTCTGTGCGGACTCTGATGTAAGGGGAACCTCTGTGCGACCTCTGTGCGGACTCTGATGTAAGGGGAACCTCTGTGCGACCTCTGTGCGGACTCTGATGTAAGGGGAACCTCTGTGCGACCTCTGTGCAGACTCTGATGTAAGGGGAACCTCTGTGCGACCTCTGTGCGGACTCTGATGTAAGGGGAACCTCTGTGCGACCTCTGTGCAGACTCTGATGTAAGGGGGACCTCTGTGCGGACTCTGATGTAAGGGGAACCTCTGTGCGACCTCTGTGCGGACTCTGATGTAAGGGGGACCTCTGTGCGGACTCTGATGTAAGGGGAACCTCTGTGCGACCTCTGTGCGGACTCTGATGTAAGGGGAACCTCTGTGCGACCTCTGTGCAGACTCTGATGTAAGGGGAACCTCTGTGCGACCCCTGTGCGGACTCTGATGCAAGGGGAACCTCTGTGCGACCTCTGTGAGGACTCTGATGTAAGGGGAACCTCTGTGCGACCTCTGTGCGGACTCTGATGTAAGGAACTCTTACATAATACCATGCATAACATAATGTACAGGGATCAGGAGTATGTAAATTACAGGCTGCATGCATGAAGGGGTTAATAAGCACTGACACTGGTTCCACTTCCACTAATGCAGCATAAAGTGGTTAATTAACTGCCACTGGTCACTAATGCATCAGTGACTCAGGGCCGATCCTAGGCGGGTGCTCGGGGTGCAGTGCCAGCGCCAGAGTGCTCCATTCCCCCTCCTCTTGTTCGTGTCCAGAGGCTGCTCTCTCCGCCGGTCAACGTCGATGTGTTTTTCTGCTCAAGCCCCCCTTCCTCCCTCCTGTCAGAGAAGGAGAGCAGCCGGAGATGAGATCGGAGGCAGAGCAGCTGGTCTCTGTGTGGACAGAGACCAGGCACGCAGCAATGTCGCTGGGGGGGGGGGGGCGGTCCATGCCGAACACTCCTGCCTGCTTGTGAACTGTTTTTATGTACCCGAATGGAGGGGGGGTCTGTCCTGGGGGGTCTGTACTAATGGAGGGGGGGTCTGTCCTGGGGGTCTGTACTAATGGAGGGGGGTCTGTTCCGGGGGTTCTGTACTAATGGAGGGGGGTCTGTCCTGGGGGGTCTGTACTAATAGAGGGGGGTCTGTCCTGGGGGGGTCTGTACTAACAGGGGGTCTGTACTAATGGAGGGGGGTCTGTCCTAGGGGGTCTATACTAATGGAGGGGAGTTTTCCTAGGGGGTCTGTATTAATGGAGGGTGATGGTTTGTCTTGCAGGGGGTCTATACTGATGGATAGGGGTCTGTACTGAGGAAGGTCTGTACTGAGGGAGGGGTTTATACTTAGTGTGGATTCTGCACTGACGGAGGGGGGTCTTTACTTAGTGGAGGGGGGTCTGTACTGAGGGGCGACTATACAGTAGTTGGTGAAAGGGGGGGTGACCGCAACCCTGGTGATGCCAATGCAGCTGCGGGCTCTTCTTTCCCCTCTCCATCTCCACCTCCCGTACTAGTGAGCAGCGCTTGCCAGCACAGCTGCCCACTATGTTTCTTCCCCCGCCTTCATTTCAGCCAGGGAAGAAATAGAATAGAAAAAGGAGCAGAGAAGAGGATTGTGGGACATGTAGTCCCGAGGACTGGCAGCCCCACTGTAAAACGAAACTGCAGCCCACACAGCATGCTCAGCTGAATGGGAGAGAGAGAGACAGGAGCCCGAGAAAGCTTTCAGGGAAGTACACCCAGGACTCCAGAGGGAGAGGGCAGTGCTGAGGGAACACCATCAGAGAGAGAACCCCACTGCCCTGCGCCACCAGAGGGAAAGCCACACAGCCTAGCGCCATCCCTGGCGGAGAAAGAAATGGCGTCATTGCAGGAATACAGATCTGGGTGCTACCCAGCGGAGTCGCCACGGGCAATTCAGCGTGAGCTGACTCCTGATCAGAGGAACCATTGCTGTATCGCTGGGTCAGGTGAGAGGGCCGATCGGCCATTATTTACTTATGTCCATAGGAACTGCAGTCTCTGACTATCTCCTGTATTATATCTGCAGTCTCTGATCATCTCCTGTATTATGTCTTCAGTCTCTGGCCATCTCCTGTAGTATGTCTGCAGTCTCTAACAATCTTCTGTAGTATGTCTGCAGTCTATGACCATTTCCTGTATTGCAGTCTCTGACCGTCTCTTGTATCATGTCTGCAGTCTCTGACCATCTCCTGTATCATGTCTGCAATCTCTGACCATCTCTTGTTAGAATATTATTCCAAATTCCTAGTTTGGCACTTATAGGTGTTATATTATATTAATGGCAAGCTTGCAAAACATATTTGGTTTTATGGTTAGTCATAATAAATACAGTATGTGTGAATGACCTTGATCAATTGGTTTGATATGATCCTCATCTGAAGCTGAGTATTGCTGGGAGTTTTTGGTGTATGAGAATGACATATCAGGTATCTTGGTATAGAATGTCATGAGAAGACAAAAATAGACACGTGTCTACGTAGCTAAAGGAATAATACATTGTGGATTTATTCCTGTTAAGCTAAGTTTAGAGTAGACTTAGTCATATCAATATGTATTAGTACATAGTTACTTAATGTAGTTAAAGTTGATAATATGTGTTTATATTAGTAGATGTTTGTTTATATGACATTACATGATCAGCACATTACTACAAATGTTACATGTGGGCTTGTCAATCAAGCTCTATATGACTCTTGGAGTTAGTATCTCCTTTTGTATACGAGGTAGCTATAATTCAATGTGACAAAAATAGTCAGGCTACAGACATGACAGAAATGACAGTTCTTATATGGAATGAGGATGACAGGTGCAGGGAAGTGAGACAAGGAGAGTCTATCACATGTCTTTACTGTCATAGATCTGGTCATATGAGAGAACATTGCTGTAAATTTAAGAGAGAAATAAAAACTAAAGAGATGGAGAATGAAAAATAAGCTTTTGTACAACCTTCTTTTTCATGTCAAGATAAAATTTTTACTGAATTGCCTTATGCCAATAAAGTCAAACAGATCAGTAATTTGACTGTTAACAGCAGTTCAGACAACATGGCGAAAGGAGCTGTCACGGAAAGAGAGGGTTTATTGGCATATGATCCCTCTGTATATAGTAATGTTGGTTCCATTACCAATATGTCTACAGAACAAAAGTGGCCTGATATTGATGGTAATTGTGTTTTAAAGGAAGTGGTACATTTTCCAAGTTTGTGGTCAAAGTTTAAAAATGAGATTGGAACTTTGAAAAATACCGAATTGGAGGGAAAAGATCCAGAACCCCTTAATCAGTATGAGTTACCACTACAATAATTTGGTCCACTTTCTGCCATTATTCAAGAGTTTGTACAACTTGGAATTGTAAAGAAAGCTAAATCAGTGGTAAATAACTGTATTTGGCCTATGAAAAAAACTGATAATTCATATTCTTTATCAGTTGACCCAAGGACATTGAATAAACATATCACAAATAACTCAATTCTTCCTGATAAATCTAACATAAAGATAAATCGGAAGTCTGAGGACAAAGTGTTCTCTGTACTAGATATCTCTAATAGTCATTTTTCCGTTCCTTTAACTAATAGCTGTCAGTACAAACTCACATTCACATTCAGAAAATAAATTTATACATTCACTCGATTAATACCTGGCCTAGGTATTGGTGATGGTGTAGTTCATGAAACTATAGCAAAAATACTTTCAAAATTTTCTAGGCCAGACTGTATTTGTCAGCATGTGGATATGATTTTGCTGAGTACTCAGAATATCGATGAACATATGGCTCTTTTGTCTGAGTTGCTTATGATGTTACAAGCTGAAGGTCTAAAATTAAACACGGCAAAAGTTCAGCTGATGAAAAGTCAAGTGAAATACCTTCACATGCAATTTGCAAGTCAAGTCAAGGAAAAAGACAATTGTTGCAAGAAACATTTAGAGATATCACTGCAATCCCAACAACTCATAAGGCATTGCATCGATTTTTGCATAAAATAAATAATTGCAAAGAGTTTGTACACTGTTTCGCACAAAAAGTTAATCCACTATATAATCTTTTGAGGAATAAAGGTAATATAGTTGACCAATGGGGTCCAAATGACAAAAATGCTTTTGAAGTGTTGAAAAAAGATTTGCAGAATGCTCCAGCATTAAATACAGTAGAGGTTTGTTCTGGAGCATCTTTTGTTTTGAAAACTCATGTATCTGAGAATGCCATCTCAGTAACGTTGTCACAATTACAAGAAGGTAAGGAGAAAATAATTGCCTATTTCTCCAGAGTTTCATCATTTTTGGAAAAAACTTTTGAGTCAGGTGTAAAGCAACTGCTAAGTGTTTACTATGCAATTAAAGCTACAGAGAGCATAGTGAAATCAAACAAAATCATTGTACAGACACCTGACTGCTCACTAAAAAGGTATTTTTGAGGAAGGTAGTTTTAAAGAATGTCATAAAGCATATCCTCTATGGTTCAGAGCTTTCACATTCAGATGGATGTAAAAGAAAGACATCTTCAGGAATGTACACCAGCACATGTTTATACAGCTGTATCTGAGAAGTCTTTATCTCAGGTTTCCAGGATAAGAATAGAGAAAGACATTGAACAAATACTTGTGACTGCAGAACAGTCTAACACTAGACTAAGAGCTTGAACACAGAATACAGTTACGCACATTTCTAATCTTTTAGGGATGAGAACAAAGGCATAGTCCATTGTCATCTCTGGGGTGATACAAAACCTTTCTTTGAGAAGACAAGGATTTGTATCATGACCAAAAGGAGGTGCTGCGCCCTGTCATACCTAAACTTCACAGTACATATGTTTTATAGTTCAGGCCATCTTAGACAGGACAGTACATTGTCATACAGAAGTTCTCTTTGATGGAAAATATAAGATAGTGTTATTTTTCATATAGTTTAACAAATTCAAGTTATTGCCCCATAATGTTTTAACATTTGTTGAAAAAAAAAGTTACAAGAATTTAATGTAAATGTTTTATGCCTAATTAATGATACTGCATCTCCTTTACAGAAATGGCATCTAAAATCAAATAAATATGGAGGATAGCAAGCTTCTATGAAGAGCAAAGAGAATATCAGGAAATTCAAAGTTAAAGAAGGAATCCTCTCAGGAAGTATATTGGATAAAAGATTTATACTTCATATTTATGACTGTTTTATCTTATTCAACAAGGTTTTTCTAACCTAACAGAACTTTAAGAAGAAATTAGATAAATCATTTAGGACATTTGTCCACATATATATTTATTGATAATCCAATTATTCTGATATTAATGTTCATATTAAGTTAGGATTATCATTAATATTTTTATTTATTTCTCCTTATTCATATATTGAATATTTTTAGGTAACAACTGCACAATCATTGTAGTTAATAGAACATCTTTTATTTATAATTTAAGAAACATATCACTCTTAATAGAACTATGGAAAGTTATGACTAGTTATGAAAGTTATGGTGTTAGAGTGTAAAGTATATTTCCAAAGAGCTAAAATATTATTTGAGCACACATATGGAAATATATTATTGCATCATTTATTTTAATAATATTAATAATATTAATTAATTAAATATATTAATTATTATTATTATTATTATTATTATTATTATTATTATTATTATTATTATTAATTGATATCAGTCATCATTATGTTATACTTTTTTAAATCTATACCATTATTTAAGATATTGAATAGATAGATCTAAGAGGAGTTAAAAGTAAAGAGAAAACCATTTAGAAGGAGAGTTATTTCTAGCTGCTTCCGTTCTGAGATAATTGATAAAAGGATGTGTATATGTGACATGAATGATGTTTTGAATGTATTAAATTAATTTAATATGATTAATCATTATTCAGGGGAGATTGTTAGAATATTATTCCAAATTTCTAATTCGCACTTATAGGTGTTATATTATATTAATGGCAAGCTTGCAAAACATATTTGATTTTATGATTAGTCATAATAAACAGAGTATGGGTGAATGACCTTGATCAATTGATTTGATGATTCTTCATCTAAAGCTGAGTATTGCTGGGAGTTTCTGGTGTAGGAGTATGACATATCAGGTATCATGGTATAGAATGTCACGAGAAGACAAAAATAGACACGTGTCTACGTAGCTAAAGGAATAATACATTGTGGATTATATCCTGTTAAGTTAAGTTTAGAGTAGTCTTAGTCATATCAATATGTATTAGTATATAGCTACTTAATGTAGTTAAAGTTGGTAATATGTGTTCATATTAGTAGATGTTTAGTTATATGACATTACATGATCAGCACATTACTACAAATGTTACATGTGGGCTTGTCAATCAAGCTCCATATGAGTTAGTATCTCCTTTTGTATAGCATATTGCTGAAGTTAGCAGAAATGAATGTGTGCCATAAAAGGTTCTAAGTTTTTGTGAGGTTATGCCGTACACATGGAACATATAAAGCCAACGCTTCGATATTGAAGGTCAGACAGACAGACACACACACCCTCTGATGACACTGACATGTTTACGAAGATACTTTGACAAGTTGAAACAGCTGAATGCTTCCAGAAGTCTAAGAACGTCATTTTCTGCTTCTTTTTAGCACACACGAGACAGGATGGACAGAAGGCAGCAGCCATGAAGCACACATTCTTTCATAAGCTTATTACAGCTTTATAACTATTTATTGTATTTCATATATTTTTACCCACACTGAACTGAACTATTATACTTTTTACATTGTATTTATGATGCCAACTGTGTGACAATAAACTCACATTTTGTTTTAAGTCAGTTTGACAATCAATGCTATTCATCCGGAAATGGCCTTGAGATACAAGAATATTAGATATTAATATTCTTCATCTCCTGTATTATGTCTGCAGTCTCTGACCATCTCCTGTCATATGTCTGCAGTCTCTGACCATCTTCTGTACTATGTCTGCAGTCTCTGACCATCTCTTGTATCATGTCTGCAGTCTCTGATCATCTCCTGTACCAAGTCTGCAGTCTCTGACCATCTCCTGTACTATGTCTGCAGTCTCTGATCATCTCCTGTCATATGTCTGCAGTCTCTGACCATCTCCTGTACTAAGTCTGCAGTCTCTGACCATCTCCTGTACCATGTCTGCAGTCTCTGATCATCTCCTGTACCATGTCTGCACTCTCTGATCATCTCCTGTACCATGTCTGCAGTCTCTGACCATCTCCTGTATTGCAGTCCCTGACCATCTCCTTTACCATGATTGCAGTCTCTAACCGTCTCTTGAATCATAACTACAGTCTCTGACCATCTCTTGTATCATGTCTGCAGTCTCTGACCATCTCCTGTACCATGATTGCAGTCTCTGACCGTCTCTTGTATCATGCCTGCAGTCTCTGACCGTCTCCTGTACTATGTCTGGGGGCTCTTTCTAACAGACTCTCTAACAGAAGCCCTCTCTGTGTGTATCAGAGAGACTCCCCTCTAGGTCTCAGTGTACTCTCTTCCTGTATTTTCTTTATTGTTAAAAGATCATGGGAGGATCCCAGGGTAACGAAGACTTCTTAGGGGAGCATCTCTGTGTTTGAGTCATTGCCATAGAAACATTTCTAAAGGGGAGGAGTTGGTAAGATGACCACGCCCATGTCGGGGCGCCAGAAATATTTCTGCACCCAGGCGTCTGTGATCCTAGGATCGGCCCTGCAGTGAACAATAGCAATACATCAACAAATCCTCCGTGCTGCATATAGCAAATATCATTGTAGATTAAAGTGGTTGTTTTTTGTATTTACAAAAATAACAAACTTGTCATGTTTACCTGGGTTTTGCACAGAACAACCCAGGCTCTTCTTCTAGGTTCCCCTGCTGGCACTCCAGGCTCCTTCTCTTCATCCTGCCGCCTGTCACCTTAAAATCATCACATAGGGGACTTTTTGTCCCCTATGTGATGAAAAAAAAATAACTTATGGAAAAAAAAGTTACACACAAGCACATTAACCCCCCTCCCACAAAAAATTTTTGAAGCCCCCCCCCACCCCCACTTAAACACATGTACGAACGTAAATGCGTGCCTCAGGGGCGCCTACGCATGAAAAAGTTGATTGCGATACACGTTACATATTACCACGCACGCCAGAATGAGAGCAACACAAGACTCCCTCCTTAATACTAAACTGATACCTATAGGGGGCTTTTGAACCTTCGCCTATAGAAAATATGCAGTATTGAAGTTTGCCGCCATTTCACACAAAATTAAGATTTAACATGTTGAATCTATTTACTCGGTGCAACATCCTCTTTTATATATTACCAAAAATGTGTGCAAAAACCTCAAAAATGGCTCTGGCAATGAAAAGGTAAATTTACATGAATGCCAAAAGTGGGAGTTGGGAGGAGGCAGGGAAGAGGGAGAGTGGGGCGGAGTCGCTCCGCCATGGGCCTCTGGGTTATACTTGCCCTGGGCCAAAAGTTGCCAGTCAGCCCCTGCCAGGGGCTCTGGAGGGCCACATTGTCCTTCCCCCACCTTTGTGATCATGGAAAATCTTAGACTGTTTTCCTTGATCCATCACTTTACACCACCGGCTCTATGAGCCACTTGACTGGACTTGCCCCAAGGCCTAAGGCTGCCAGCCCTCCCCTGAATGTCAGCCAAGCAAGTCTTTAACAGGAACAAAGAAGAGCATCTCTAGAGATGTGACCAAGGTGAAGGCAGAGATCTGGGCTGGACGGCTTAAGTAGGCAAGACTGACAAGCAGGATATCATCAACAGGTGAGTCACTGTGGAGAGATAGGAGCTGGCAATTAGCTGACAGCTGAGAGGCCAGCTCAGAGAAGGATGGGCTGAGCCCAGCCCTGACAGCACTCCACTAATCTGGCCTTTATGGAAGAGTGGCAAGAAGAAAGCCATTGTTGAAAGAAAGTCATAAGAAGTTCTGTTTTCAGTTTGCGAGAAGCCATGTGGGGGACACAGCAAACATGTGGAAGAAGGTGCTCTGGTCAGATGAGACCAAAATGTAACTTTTTGGCCTAAAAGCAAAATGCTATGTGTGGCGGAAAACTAACACTGCACATCACCCTGAACACACCATCCCCACCGTGAAACATGGTGTGGCAGCATCAAGTTGTGGGGATGCTTTTCTTCAGCAGGGACAGGGAAGCTGGTCAGAGTTGAACAGAAGATGGATGGAGCCAAATACAGGGCAATCTTAGAAGAAAACCTGTTAGAGTCTTCAAAAGACTTGAGACTGGGGCGGGGGTTCACCTTCCAGCAGGACAACAACCCTAAACATACAGCCAGAGCTACAATGGGATGGTTTAGATCAAAGCATATTTATGTGTTAGAATGGCCCAGTCAAAGTCCAGACCTAAATCCAATTGAGAATCTGTGGCAAGACTTGAAAATTGCTGTTCACAGACGCTCTCCCTCCAATCTGACAGAGCTTGAGCTATTTTGCAATGAAGAATGGGCAAAAATTTCACTCTCTAGATGTGCAAAGCTGGTAGAGACATCCCCAAAAAGATTTGCAGCTGTAATTGCAGTAAAAGGTGGTTCTACAAAGTATTGACTCTGCCCATGCAGAAATCGGGGGGTTCCATACACCCTATGAAGAAAAAAAACATTATTCTATGCGGTGAGGAAAGAGAAACACAAGGGAGGGAGTGAAGGATCTGCCCCCAAACCTCCCCAGAGATAGGGCCAAGATCTTATTTCCACCCTAACCTGGAACGGACAGGAAATTTCTATAGAAATGTATCTAACAAAGCCATATATGTTTCAGGGATTAGGCAAACTAAAAGTCCACAAACGTTTAGTTATTTAGTGTATTTGGTAGGGGGCTAAGGCCTTGAAGGTTATAGTAACATCTGGTTGTATACTGGGATCTAAAAAAATAGTAAAATAGTTTTTATTACCGATCATTTTCTTCTAGGCATATACAGACTATTGAGGTTTTCAGAGCACTTAATTGTTTCTATGGGAGAGTCGATGTGTGGCTAAATGCAATTGCTAGCACACTGTTCTCCATTCTCCATTCCATCCATCTCAAGTCTCTACAGCTCTACACAGCATCTGGCTCAGAGCCTAGCTTCTACAGTACAAGAAACACTCAAAGCCCTGATGAAGAGGCATCCCTAAGCCCCCAAGATCTGTATAGCTACTTTTCTAGAAGATTAGTGGACTGTTTCATTGGCATTAATACCTATGAAATCCCACCAATATTCCTGGCACCCATTTCTGTCGCAAAGAGTCCTCCTCCTGGATAGATATTGAGGAGGAACTCGAGTTTCATAGCACAAAGGGATCTCTGAGGGCTCCTCATATATGCCCATGATATAAGGCATTCCAATACATTTATTTAAATAGACATCCCATTTGTTGTATGGCTAGTTCTCATCTCTACATATGACATTTGTGTACACCCTAATGTGTAATAAGCAGGCTCATCAAAATGTTTGTCAAACATACAAAAAAAAAAGTCATTGACATGATTTGAAAGATGACACGAGACCATGTAGAAGCTACACAGACACTCACATGGACATTGAAAGAAGCTCAAAAAATAATTCAACCACATTTCAGAAAGGATGAGCAAGCAAAGCATCCCTTACTGAACCATGGGGTATTCCATACCTATTTTGTTTCTTTTTTAAATGACACAAATAGAGTAATACATGTTAATATATAATAAAATTAATATATTTTTTTAAAAAGTACATTTAGTACCCACGTCATTTAGAGATCTTATCCAGCAAAGTGCCCCAGCATTGGACACCATACTTTCTAAGTCAACTATCGCCTTTAAAAAAAAAGTGCAATAACAATGCCACAATATGGGGCTCATAAGGACCTTCCTAAATTGCATTTCCATAAATTGTATTTATTTATTTATTTCAGATACTTAAATAGCGCCATCAATTTACACAGTGCTTTACATATATAAATAATTAATAACATTCTAATAAAATAGGTCCATTATTTAGCTTCTAACGTTCAGTCAGATGTGTTTTAGTCCTTGTATTGAGGAAATTTTTTCTTTCTCCCCCCAGTTTGTGGCAGTTCCATGTCTGTAAGTCTGTCTGTCAGCTCGGTGGGACTTTGACCTTGGGGCATTCGCCACTCTGTACTTCCTCCCATATCCGTGTCATGTTCTCTTCATCATTACCATGGACCACCAGTGCTTCTTTGTACCTACACACATTGTACTTTAATCCTCGCACGTAGAAGCGACTGTCATGTCGAAAGGTTAGATCAGCTGCCACAGTGAGAAATCCAAAATATACGTCGTCCAATGGGAAAACAGGCAGAAGCAGGGAGTCCATGTACAGACCATTCACTGAGGCTCCTGGGAACAAAAAACCGCCACCGGAGACAAAACCTGGATAATATTCCTGAGGGTACAGAGTCTCTGTGATGCTGTATTTGGTCTCACGCATGACAGGTGGCCTATGCTGGTGGAAACCATGAATTGTATCTGGGGATCCATACTCTGTAATATACTAATATACTGTACAATCACGTCTGGATTCACAAATTCATTATCGTCAACTGTAGGGAGGAAAAAGTTACTTATTATGTATGAAGATCACTAACCATATATATTATAGTTACATAGTAGGTAAGGTTGAATAAAGACAACAGCCCATGCAGTTAAATCTGTGTAGGTGTACGTGAGTCAGTGTCGATAATAATTTCCCATATCCCTGTATATTGTGTTCTTTAAAATGCTCATCCAAGAGTCTTTTAAAAAATATTAATACTCCAGGCTGCCACCACCACTTGTGGAAGAGAGTTTCACATTATTACCGCCGTGACAGTGAAAAACCTCCTGCGCCACTAAAGGTTAAACCACTTCTCCTCCAATCTCATTGTGTGGCCCCGTGTTCTCTCATACCCCCTATGACTGAATATCTTTTTCCTATGCTAGGATCACCATTGAGATATTTGTAAATCACTATTATGTCCCCTGTCAAGCGTCTTTTCTCCAGCAAGAATAAATTTAGCGCTTGTGGTCGCTCCTCGTATTTGAGGTTCTCCAGTCCCCTTATTAATTTAGTTGTCCCTTTTTGGATTCTCTCCAGCTCCAGCACATCCCTTCTGAGGACTGATGACCAGGACTGGACGGAATACTCCAGATACAGTATGGATAGACCAGGGTTTTATAAAGTTGTAGAATTATAGTTTTAACTCTAGAGCAGCCCTCAAATTTTTCACTTGCAGTTTGCGAGTGGAAAATGATTTCTGGCCAGCAGGGGCTGCCTCTGAGCAGAGGGGGGAGCACCACCGGCAGGCGGGGTTGAATGGGAGCTGTTATGTAGGACACACAGCGGCACTTATGGCCGCTGTGTGTCCTACCCCCGCAACCTCTTCAGGGATATGTAATGGGGCAATCCAAGGATTTGGTCAGAATCCATACAATAGACAAACAAGATATTTGGGGGATACACCCTAAAAGATGCATTAAAGCTGGTGCAGCCATAAGACCATACCGCAGAGCAAAATATTACAGTGCACACATGCAAAAAAGACATTTACCTCCAGCAGGGCTAGTTTAAAACCTAGACACCTAGACAATTAAAAAAAAAAAAAAACGTAGTAAGTGGGCTTAGCACCATATAGCAATATGGTGTGACCAAATCCCCATATTTTTTGATAATATTTTTTTTTTTTTAAATTGTCTAGGTGTTTTAAACTAGCCCTGCTGGAGGTAAATGTCTTTTTTGCATGTGTGCGCTGTAATATTTTGCTCTGCTGTATGGTCTTATGGATGCACCAGCTTTAATGCATCTTTTAGGGTGTGCCCCCCAAAAATCTTGTCTGCACCCCTTATGAATCACAGTGAACGTAATTTCCCTGTGATTGCTGTTTTCTAAGTTATACCTTACTTCCATGTCCGATATCAGCTCTGGGTTGTTTGTGATTAGCAGGTCAAGCAGAGCCTTGAATCTAGTTGGGGCATCCAGCAATTGACACATAAATTTCTCCTGTGGGGGGTGGAGCCACAAGTAGGAACTTGCTGTGAAGCTCCATGCGTTACCCCAAGCGAGTATTAGGTTGTATGTAAGCTCCATCATACTCTATTTAAGCTGGCTTATGTTGCCATTTTGACAAAACCCCTACGCTGTGCATGCCGCTTGGGATTGGAAGAAGTGAAGCTGCGCCGACTTAACACAGAAAGACTGAGACTGAGACTTGTTACCTGCTCCTATAGGTCTCTGGCTGGACTTGCCCCTCCGCTTTAGGTGAGATCTTCTCCTGCTGGGTACACACAGGAGGCGCGAGAGAAAGCCGGAGTTGCTCAGGTGGTCTGTGGTTGCTGGTCCGGCTCCCTGCCTGTGAGAGAGGCTGGTGGGAGGGCACGCCTGATCGTGGATGGTGCGGTCTGTCAGTCAAAACCAGAGTAAGCATAGGAAGGAATCCGCTGTAATGCCCGAGGGAGCCGGTGGATGTAGCCCCCTATCATGCCTGTGAGAGATGCTAGGGAGGTGGCGGTGCGGAGGGTGTCATGTGGTCGAGACGTGACTGAGACAGCAGAGGAGCTGGTGGGATGCTGTGTAGTGGGACAGTGGGTCCTTCAGAAGTCCTGTGAGGATTGAAAGACTCACCGCTGAGGTTTGGAGGTGAACAGGAATCCGAGGAGGTAGAGAAGTTTACAGTGGGGAGGACTAAAGTTTACAGGGGGAGGACTAAAGACCCGGTAGGAACGATTGAAAAAAAAAAAAAAAAAAGTTGGCTAAAATAAAGTAATTCTCAGAGTAAATTATAGAGCTTACCTGTCTTATAGTGCCTCTAGATAATATGGAGGACTTTATGTCTGGATGCAGCAGAGGGATGACGAATAGGAACATTTAGTTTAAAGCCATTGCAAAAGCCATTGCAAAAGCCATTGCAGCTATTGCTTGTCCTGCTTCATCCCGTCTTAACCTGTTTGCAAAAGGCTGTCTGCAAAGACTGCTCTATGGATTGTTTTTCAAAGCCTATACAAATATATAGAAATTTCATATTGGTAGAGGCTTGAGTCCACACCTGCATTTCAGACCTGTTTCTTCTGCTTGCCAGCTGTCGTTTATCTTTTTCTGCTTGCTTTTGCAAATGCCCGTTATACTCATTACATGGACTGTTAGGTACAAATGTGAACTGTGCATCTGAAGGCTTCAGTTTACACAATTACAAGATAATTCAGCATATTGCTGAAGTTAGCAGAAATGAATGTGTGCCATACAAGGTTCTAAGTTTTTGTGAGGTTATGACGTTCACATGGAGCATATAAAGCCAACGCTTCCATATTGAAGGTCAGACAGACACACACACACACACCCTCTAGGATAGATGACACTGACATGTTTACAAAGACACTTTGACAAGTTGAAACAGCTGAATGCTGCCAGAAGTCTAAAAACGTCATTTCCTGCTTCTTTTTAGGACACACGAGTCAAGATGGACAGAAGGCAGCAGCCATGAAGCACACATGCTTTCATAAGCTTATTACAGCTTTATAACTATTTTTTCTATTTCATATATTTTTACCCACACTGAACTGAACTGTTATACTTTTTACATTGTATTTATGATGCCAACTGTGTGACAATAAACTCACACTTTGTTTTAAGTCAGTTTGACTATCAATGCTATTTTCCTGGAAACGCCCTT